>OZ022414.1:15193894-15828571 GCA_963989365.1 Rhimphoctona megacephalus | reverse complement strand
AAAGAAACTGGCAACAAGAACGAACGAAAACACGTGTGTCCGCGGAACAATAAAATATGCCTCGAACATTTTCCTGCAGCAACATTTTCAAACTCGGAAAGTAAAGTGCAATTTTTGTGACTCGCCGGCCTCTCGACTTCATGTTGTCTTTTTCATTCGCTCCTCTCCTAATTTGAGTAATCTGATCGGAATGGCTCACCTCGGGGTTAAGTCAGTATAGGTATTAGGTACGTGGTTATGTACGGTAACTTTCATTAATGCCTGAATTGAAAACAAATGACTGGACAAAAACAAATGAAAATATTAAAAAATCAAAAATACAACATTGGGCGTTCTCCATGATCTTGGGTTTGTTCTTAAAAAATAAAGCTTAAGTCGTCTTCGTTCCTGCACTATTTGGACTCTAAAAAGCCTCTAAGGCTTCGTAACGAACGTTCTTAGTTCTATTTTTGTTCTTCCACTGTCCTCAACTTGCCATTGTTTTTTTGCAACACTTCACGTCTCGACTCTTTTTTCTTTTCTACGCTTTCTATGCGAAAGAAAAAGAAGGTAAATGTATAAATATGTATATTAATCTATAGATGTATGTGTGGACAAAGACGTATGTGTAGACGTTTCTTCTTTACCGAGTCCACTTATTCGTTTCATTACTATTTTTGTGCCTCCCGCGACGTGAGAACGAGTACTCGTTTTTCCGCTCCCTTCTTTAATTGCTGCATCGTCCTGTACAGCAATGCTCAAGAAAAAAAGCTCAAGCACGAGCTAGAAAAAGAGGGAAGAGGAGACCGAAAGAGCGCAGGAAGGAACGAAAAAGTTTTTTTTCCTCATTCTTCGTCTTCGAATCCGTTTAATCACTTCGTCCTCACCCTCGAGATCTTATCGAGTATCCTTCTGGAAGATCCTCCAACCGGGTTAGAAGTCTCAAAATGGTGGAAGAGAGCAGGAGTACTCCGTTGGTAGCCTTCATACTCGAACTTTTTTGTCTCTGAGGAAATAAAAAAGTTAGAGGTTTTTTGCCGTTATAAGTGAAAGATCGTGATCTAAGTAAACGATACAGAAGAATTCACGTTCCTGTCGCACACACGCCATTAATGTTTCTTTAATTAAATTCTTTAATCATTATTAAAGGCAAAAAATCAATAATCTCTATATTTTTTTGTTACAATTATTGCTACTCATTAGTGGAATATTTCATTCTTATAAAAAAACGCTGGATATTAAAATTGAATATCAAAATACGCCTACTTACAAATTTGTTTAAACGTGGCTTATGTTTGCGTATAGAATTAAAAAATAATTTTTGTATGATCGCTGTTTACGAATGTAATTTTGTTTAAATTTACTGCAAATGACTTTCAAAATACATCTACAAACATGTACATCACAACATTTTCTTTATTCGTTGATAAATTTATCTTTATATTTATATTTATCATCGTACATAAATTTATATTTATATTCGATGGCACCGGATACATTACTTATATGTGTGGATTGTGTATATGCTTTTTTGTATACAAAGGCATACCTTGTAAGATCAAGTGATACAGCAGAAAAGATGCGGAAAGAAATATCAACGTGAAACAGAAAGTTTTCCATCGACCTCTTGCACGTAGGAACGTGCAAAACGTCGATGGAAAACCTTTCTATATTTTATGCACATACAGACATAGATATATTATATATGGATATGCGAAAATGAAATACATATACATGGGCGTATATACAATTGCGTTTTATATACAATGGTAGAGATGCTGGTCTGGTGGATCGTAGTGGGCAAGTTCGTGGAGAACTTGGACGTCGAGTAATGGTGCATAAGGCGTATCTGACACATCAATCAGCCGGATGAAATCCTGGTGGGCGATTCCAATGCTGCCTTGTCTTTCTGTATGTGTGTATACATGGAGACATGGAGCCACTGGAATGATATTTGTACATGTGTATAGAGTTATTTGTGCATGTGTGGGATACATATTTGTATATATGGTTTGATGGTGCTATATACGATGAACTATTTTACCGTTACGGTTGCCGGAAACTCCGTTCGCATGGTGAACATTTTCGGTATACGTCCATATTATTACGGCTGTACACCATATCCAATCCGTAATAAACCCATCACGTGGCTTACCGCTACCAATATTATATTATATATACGTGGATAAATCATTGCCGCAAATTGCGAAATCCACTTAAGCTGAACCACATCGAGAAATGAATTCTCTTGTTAAAGAAAAACGGATTAAACCAATAAAATCTTTAATTGCACTGTAATACCGAAATATATTATTCCTACACGATTATATGCCTACTATTGAATTGGACATCATTTTTTTCGAAATTATGATTGTTCTTTATGTGTTTGCATTGTAAATTCAAATGACATATTCTTTTGCATAAAGTATACGGATTTGAAACCGGATACGATTATTTAAAAGTTAATATTTAATGGACTCAACTGCATATATTGCTATTTAAGGAGTTTCGGGACAGCTTATCTTTGGGGGGAATCAGGGGGGAAATTCTATTGTTCAGGAGCAGGGCGCCAACTTCTACACAGTAATTTTTCGCCTAAAGAGAATGTTATTACTGTGAGAAATTTTGAAACGGAGAATTCGGAATATTATTATCTTGACGTACGCGCACAAATAATATTTTTTGGATGTCAATTCAATGTTTGTATCACGAATATTTGATACTAAAAACATTTCGATAAATTCGGCAACAGATGTACCTACTGAATGGTGAGTTTGTTTTCATGGTTGGCGATACTGCTGTTCTCTCATTGCTTGCACAATCGTTCATGCAGTTTCTTGAAGAAAAAAAAAACTCTATGTCCTTAGGAAATGGTAACAAGTCTTTGAGATGAAACAATTTTTGCATAATCAGGGATAAAATGAATCGTTTCTCTCGAAAATATATTTTTTAAACGTATATTTGCGCGGCGACGTCTGATTGCATTCAAACAAGCACGCCATTCAGCACTCATGCGATGTTGCCATACTTTGCCTGTACGTTCGGTCGATGGGGGGAAAATTTATCGTTTTCGTTAATGAATAAGCGAATAATTAATAAACGATGTAGACGAATTATTTAATTTTTGAACACCGTAACTGCAATAGTGTACTTAGTGGTTTGACAGTTTTTCAACAAGTTTTTAACATTTTTTCTCATCATTCCATTCATAAAACTGTCGTTCACCAATGACCGTAGGCATCTCTCCATATTAAAAAGTGTTTTTTTAGTATTTAATTTCACGAAAACGGTGTAGATGATCTATTTAAAATTTGGAGGGCACATCCAGTATAAGTCAAAGAATATACTGTGTGAATTTTAACTAAATGGTAACATTTTGTTACTTGTCCCGAAACTCCTTAGTGAAATTTTTTCTCAGTGCATTTTACTTGGTCTCTTCAATGCAAACTTCGTACTATTTGATATTTATCCTAATTCTACCAATTCGAATACCTCATCGATCCAGGATTTTTTTTTTTTGAATAATCGACCAAAGCGTTAGAATGTGGAAAAAAATTCTATCGTGGGATCTTACTGAATTCTTAACGGTGTGGTTCCTCCTGGTATTTTACTTAACTATGTGCTTTAAGAGTAGTAAGAAATGTATACGAAGAAAGAGAGAACGAGAGAGAGGGAAAGTTGAAGAGGATTACTCTCGATAGTTGCGGATGCTAAGATGAAAGGTAAAAAGGGAGAAAAACATGGGAGAGCTTTCGTGATCTCGTAAAGTAAGTACTCTAATGGCGAAGAAGCATTCCCTGGCGTACCTTTATCGTGGAACGAAAGTGCGATAAGGAAATGCAAGACTTTCTTCCTTTCTTCCTCTTTCTTTCTATCACTCAGTCGTACTTCCGCAAAGTGTATAAAACCGACGTAATGATTTTTCGAAAAACATGCCCAGTATGAGGGCAGGGTTAGAAATCGAGAAGTGAAGTGTACAGGGGTCGAGGAGTATACGAGGGTGTTAGCAATATTTGCAGAGCGCTAGTATTTGCACACCCAACGAAACAAGAAAAGTACGTGAACGTTCTGCTCGAAGGAAAGAACGAGAAAAAATATTAACTCGTAAAAGCGGGCGTAAAAGGGAGCTTCATCGAAAAATTCGAGCAAGCGCCCGGTATACAGAGGTTACATTCTCGTTTCGAGTTCGTGATTTTATTTACACTCTCATTCAATGTGTTCGAATTTTCGCCTGTTGCTATTTTTTCCCCCTATTTTTTTTTTGTCGCTTTTCAATGGATGTTTCGAATTTTTGCTCGTTACCAACGAAGCTGCGTTTCACTTTTTGATTATGTTTATAAATAGTTAAATGTTTGCTCTATGTTTTTAACATATTTGTTTTCCTTGCTGATTTATAAATATTTAAATTTATAAATAAAATAAATATCAAAAATTACACAATTTTGACTCTCTCCATCTTGTGTAATTTCAATATTCCGGTTTTTTTGGTGGAACTTTGTTCGAACGCAATCTGAACCAGTGACGCATCTGTTGTAAGAGACATTTGTGGAAATTTCTTGACGTTTAATAAACCCCTGCTCAAGAACAGACGCTGATGTTACTAGCCTCTGCCAAGATCTTCATACAGTCGGCAATTCGATGTTAAATACATGTAAAAATGATGTTTATGCATCTGTGTTAAATGATCTTGTCATAACACACTAACGTATCAAACACGAATCTGCACTATTCCGTCTACACTGTTAAACTCGCTCTAAAATCATTCATATAATTTAATACCGATTTCATTTTACACATGTTTATTCCAAAATTATATATTCCTAGCCGAATGACCAGAAATCGAGGCGTCCATGTAATGTATTTTATTTTTTGTTCTCGAAATATCGTCTACATGCAAACACTCTCCAAACCAGTTTTGATGAAACAGAAATATATTTCTTTATAAGTAGGATCAATATTAGAATGTATATTTGAATTTTCTTTGCAAACTTTTATCCAGAAAAAGAGATTCATTGATGTTTTATTACGAAAGCATGACAAATTTAGCAATTTCAATTAATTTAACAGATTTGAGATAAATATTGTTTGCAAAAAAAATTAAAGGTGACGTTTAGGTATATCGATACTTGATATTCTTATTAATACTTGATATTCTCGTCGTTTTTAATCAATTAAATATTAATATAGTTCTTATGATAATTAGAATTGAAATTTTTTATTTATTTGTCCGTTTTGTTTTTTTTTTGTTCAGTTGGTTAAGACCATCAGAACCTCAGAAAAACTGCCTCCAGCTCAACGATCAATGCACGACCCGGTGCATGGCTAAGCGGTCACCCTACTAAGTATTGACCTCGCCCGAGGCTGCTTAACTTGGGAGATCGCCGAAGTCACACACCGACCGTGCACCTGTCGCTGTCAGTAATTATGATTCAATTTAATCGCAATTTTTTTCAACCATAGAAATTTGCAAAGTCTTTTAAAATATACAAAACATTTGTAGTATACGTGGATTATGTTTAATTTTACCTCGAAAATTTATAGAATGTTTCTACACGATGCTTTTATTTCACGATATTTCACTTTGTTTTCACAAACGGCAAGTTTAACTCTTTGAGGTTCACTCTTCTCTTTCTCAATGCCCAACATGAGAACAACAGAAAGGGTTGGTTTGCCAGTGGGATTAGCTGTCTGAAAAACCAACAGTTTTCGTTTCAAAAATAAAAGCGTTTGGGCTGCTTGGCCGTTTCAATTTTACAGAGGCATTTTCGGTCTCACTATATATCTTTCATTTTGTAAAAGTGTAAAAAATATTGTAAAAGTGTGCGCGACATTTCTCCAGTCGAGGATTTCGAATGTTTCGAAATTTCATCTATGATAGTCGTATGTAATTTCAGTAAATATTCATTATATAGAGAAAATATCAGGATCGTGAGGAAAAGAGTTTTAATATGTTATTTTAGTTTTAATTGCTCTTACTCACGATTAAAATACACAAAGAATTTTTCAAGCCACAGAATTTTCGTTTAAAAGAATTTTTTTGGGCCACAAAAATATGCAAATCGTCATAATTTGCCAGTGGCGGTAACGAGTCCAAAAATAACAATCAACGATGGGAAAAAATTTGATTAACGTGCGACATATACATACAAGAGGTAATTAAGAGTATTTTCGTTTCGTCTTGTTGTTTTAACCGCCTCGCATATCATTATTAATTATGTGATTGCTAATTTAATGAATGCTCAATCTCTCCCTCGATTATACCGTGATGCACCAGTCCACCCTCTTTTTTTATGAGACTATTCCTATGTATATATTTTTATATGTGCAGCATTCCACATGAAGCTTATATTCTGAAATCCTGACTATTTTTAATTGTTGTGAATTTTTCATATGTTTCTATGGGAGAAGATAGTACACGGAGATAAAATTCCACCACAAATTACTGTGTTAACACATTTTCGTCGGACTATATTATACAAAACGATAAAAAATGTTATTTCGTCATATTTTTTACAGATAGCCTACAGTAATTTTTCATTATAGAAATACGATAATTAACAAAAAGTAAATATCACAATGTGTTGGAGCAAAGATATATTTTCGAATTCTCATTTTTTACTCAGCAACACGGTAAAACACTCGAAAATTGTATTTCATGAATGCGTTTATATTTCGTATTTACGAGAATTTACAGAGGAATTCGTCCCTTTTTACGGTAAAACACAATAAAAATTTACAATTTTTTAGTGTGTTACACTGTAAAATAAAAAATGGGCCGTGCCACATAGTCTGACGAAAATATGTAACACAGTAATTCTGATAAATATTTTTATGACCAATATCATTATCGCTCAGTTGTAATCTACTTTTATAAAGAAGTTGACGACATCTCAAAAATAATATTCTTTGGTTAACTAAAACATCAAAACAGAATTTAAAAAAAAATCGTATCGATTTGACAGAAGTATAGAAAAAAAAAGAAAAACTTGTTTGGATACTTGGGCTATTTTTGTCTGAAAGTAAGTTTAAAATTGAGCAAAAAGTCTATGTTATTTTTTCTGTAACATGCATTGTTTTCGCAGATGACATTCATTGAGTAACGAAATGCATTGAAAAATTGCATTTGCTGTAAAAATCGAACAAATCGTGAAATAGAAAAATGCAAGAATATACCTATCTGCTATCTTCCTGCATAGAAAAATATACGAAAAACTGAGTACCAATAAAAAATAATCAGTATTTGGAAATGAAACTTTCACGTAAAATATATCCTACATTCACTATGGAAGCATTTCTTTGCTAGCGAATTGCATATGGACGAGCTATCACGTAAAGTCAACACTGGAAACCGGTCACTATAGAGAAAGAGAGAGAGAAGAGACGGACGTAATGAATGAGAATAAAAGAGAGCAGATTCTAGACCTTTAATAATAAAATGACAAATATCCAAGCCTGGTACATGTACAAGCCATATAGAGAAGGGTTTTGATTAGAATGGCATAGAAGGCAGACCGTAAATCTGATGTCATATGAGAAGGTTGAATAGGACGACGAGATTTTCAGAGGGAAGAAAACTATGCGACGCATTGTGAACAGGGCAAAGGGTTGAAGCTTTCGTACTCTTTTCCGTGCGTATACCGGTTAATTAAAAATAAGTGGGTTTACCATAGATTAATTTAGATAATGTATCGATCGTGTGTTTTTGATCATTCAATTTAAATTTACCGTCATTTTTTATCCGAATTATGACGAATTTCATCGAGATAGAAAAATTATACAAGGAATTTTTCGAAGAACAGATTAAAAAATTTCTTTACTCCGGCATTATTGTTTGGGTTTTTATTTTTATTTTGCGAATGATATTCAAATCCAGTGCCTCTTCAATATCTTTTCTATTCTGACTGGTTTTTGTAAAGTTGCTCGGACATTTCTGGTCTGATTTGTTCGAGAATCACGCAAACAAAGAGAGAGAGAGAGAGAGAGAGAGAGAGAGAGAGAGAGAGAGAGAGAGAGAGAGTTTCTGGTTCAGTTGGATATACACGTGTCGCACTGATATTACATGGAGTTAGAACGTTGACAAAAGAATTCACCGTCTACTCTTGGCTTGTTCCATATAACGTCTTGGAAATCCGTACGTATTACGATGTACCTTTTCGACCCTGAAAGGATCGAATGAACGAACGATAAGCCCGATCAAAATGGACTCTCTTTCGACCTCCACCCCTCGTCTTCCTTCGCTATAGAATCTGTCTGGCCGAACATCTTGGCGAAGAAAACGCGATAGTTCCCTTATCTCATCCATTTTACGTACAAGGCTCCTGAAAATATACTCCAGAATTTGTAATGAAAAAACCGTGACGGAAATTTCGGATAAAATGTGCATTGAAATTATACAAGTTCATTATATTACTGACTACGTACTTTTTTGTTTATTAAAAATGATTAATTTTCATGTAAATGTAAGGATTAACAACAATGGAAGGATCAATAAAATAAAAATGATCAGATTATGATAGCAATTTACAAAACCGAGACTTTTTCACTTGCAGCTAAATCTCCGGAGATATGAAATATCCTGCTTGTTTGCATATCACAATTTTTCGTTTATCTCTTTTCGTCTTTAGCTCCCTCAATCGTTCCGTGTTTCTCTTCACATAGCGAAAAATTCATATTTTAAGGTGTTCTAGACGCGATAGCACTAAGAAAGCAAAAATGAAATGGAAAGAAAAGATATAACGCCGCAGCATTATAATTTAATGACTCAAGTTTTGAGCGAAAAGAGGCCTGTCGGTGGAGAAGTAGATGGATGCATATTATAGCCCACAAATATGAGATGAAATGGTTGAATTTTTGCTTTAAAATTCTAGCGTCTATCTTCTACAGTAACATTTATGATTACAAAAAGCATTAGTTGCAAAAATACGAAGGGATAAACGTGAAAATATGATTACATGGAAATCAATGAGAAAAATTATATATTCCATTTATGATTTGACAATTAAATCAAAAAATATATAGAGTGAATAATAAAGCATTTATAATAGTTCCTACGTAGCCATTTATATACGGCTGATTCGTCGCACCAATTCCTAATTCATTCAGGACTCGACTAATTTCATTATAAACTTGAGTAATTAAAATTAAAGCTGAGACCGACGGCAGATACGAACTCTGGCATACCAGGCTGTATATCCGACAGTGATAAGCAAGCTTATTCGACTACGAATCTCTTTTGTCTGTAAAACGTTCTATTTCAATCGATCAATGGTAAAGTAAATAGGGAGAGAGAATTAGAAAATTTAATTGTCCAAATTCGATGAGTAACGTCTGGGTGTACGCTTGAGATCGAAACAGCTTACTCTCACTTTGTTATTCCAAGAGCCAAATAGGATCAACTTAGAATCAAGGAGGCAGAGATTCAATTGTACGCTCATGACTTGAATATATAATTACCGGACGAGGATTTACGCGTAAATTTAGTCGATTTTACCGAAAATCCTCTCAGCTACAGAAATTAGCTTCGTATACATACATAATTTCAGCGAACTCTCATTTGTTTAAACACACGTGAGAGATTTCCTCTAGTCATTTTGACATATTCGGAAACTAAGTACATATGACGAATTTTTGCAAATTCAAAAGCTACAACTTAAACCACTATAAATTCAATCTTATTTTAACATTCCCTTAGCTTACCTATTGAAGAAAAAAAAGCGAGACAAATCAATAAGTACTTTACATTTCAAAGCCGTAAATCTTTTTCTCTCAAAAGAGTTAAAACTTCCAGCCAATTGTTACATTTAAAAAATTAATACGAGCATTCTGTATTATACAGAAAAGTAATCAATAGAAGTAGGCGATGACGTTGTCTAGTTTAAGGATTTTTTCCATATTTTTTGCAGACTTCTTAAGGGGGCGTCGAAGTGGTAAAAGTGTATAGCACGAGTAATCGATGTATCGAACATTTTTACTTGACACACTTATCCTCTCGTCATTTTTTCAACATACACGTACATACGAATATATATAATACGTAATCGTATCTATATTTATACTCACGTTTTATATTATACATAATTCCGATTATATATAATCAAGATATATATTTCTATCGCGTTGGATACGTCTTTTTAATTTCCCAGGTGGTTGCTTGTAGAATTTGCATTTTATAAAAAAAGTTCGAACACGTTGTACAGTCGGAGGGGGATATATTTATTTCGAACAAATTCGAATCGGATAACAAGGACAAATTTCCTAAAAATAAATAGTTAAATTCCAGATTTTGCCAATCATTAATGTTTGAAAAACTTATGTATTAGAATTATTTAAATCTTTATCGTCAATAATCTTAATTGTTCGTTTTTCGTCATGTCGGTTGTGCAAACAATCACGATGGATCCAAGGTTTATTTGATTCAAAGACAAACCAACAACAATATTCAGTAAATTAGATGTGTTTTTAATTTATAATTGGGTTGAAATGTATAATGACAGTATTTTCAAAGTTTGGATATCGTGAGGTTTTTGTATATACGATTGTATGAGTAGATACAATTTTAATTTATTTTCTGCCTTACTGAAGGCAATATCGATGGGTGAGAAAATCACATACCACGTCAAAATACAAAGATAAAGATCAACGGTTATAAAATGTGACAAAAGGACGAGAAAGACACGGAAAAAGGAAAAAGAGAGAGAGAAAACGAGCCAGAATATAGATGAGAGAAGTTTCGTCATAAATACGATGCACCGATGCTATTTACCGTTATCCAGACTAGCTTGACAACAGGAATTAACTTCACTTTAATTACGAGAAGAGCAAGAAAATGAAGGACCGGTTTACCCTATATACTGAACCAGCACTCCTGCGCCTCTCTCTCTCTCTCTCTCTCTCTCTCTCTCTCTCTCTCTCTTTCTCTCTCTGTTTCTCGCTCGTTCTCTTTATACATATAGATCAAATTTTCCTGCTAATAAATACTCAAGTGGCTAACTTAATTAGTATTTAGACGTTCGTATATTCTACGCAGCACAAAATTTGTTACGTCTATGACGAAGCAACGAGCTTGAAATTAGTATCCTCACTTTGCTGACGATTTAAATAAGCTTCCTTCAAATACAATTGTATTCAAAAAATATGAGTGTAATGTTAATAGTAAATAAAAATCGGTGAATTTATTAATCGATAATAATTATAATAACTCTAATTATTGACCACTACCCTCAGGTTACTACAAAAGCCCTTTTATCGCAACAATTTTCAAGTAACATACAATTATTTCTACACCAGATAAAATTGGTTACAGTAATTGCTAAATAAATGGGCTAAATTTTTTAAAGCAATAACGGCTATAAAATTTTTAAGATTTGAAATATAAGTTTTTATTCACTATCAGCAGGTGGATGATTGATTCATAGCAAATGAAAAACAATTTGTGAAATCATGATGGCAGTCACACTGTAGAGAAAGATTCAGTTGAAATAGATTTTTAATTAAACTTTGAGGCAATTCACTATCAACTGTAAAATAAAAAATATTAAAATCGGAGAATATTGCTTTTTTCGAAAAAAAAAAATAAAACATGTACCCCACTAGCGACGTCAGTAATTATTTTGGCTCCGAATCAATCTGAATTCATCTACGTAGTTACATTACAGTCGTCGTTTCATTTTCAATTTTTCAACTTTCATTGATTTAATATGCGTTAGAAGTATACAAACGAGGAAGATATGCTTTATATTTGACTTTCTCGTCTCTCTTCACGTCCATTCGCTGTAACTAATAAACGAGGGAGGTCGTGATTGATAATTATTCGTGAATATGCGACTAGCTACGCTAGCACGGAGAAGCAAGTGAAACTTTCAAAACTTTTTCAAGCTTGATATTGCAGTTGTCATGCACATATATATATATATATATATATATATATATATAAATGTATGTACAGGCTGAGGTAATAATTATTACTACCGTAAATATCTCTGCATCTATAACGCTTAGAAGAGATCCATAGAAGTGGATCCAGTTTTTTTTACTATTAAAAAACATCATCACTTAAATCACATCAAACGCTAAATTTACGGCACTCTCTGAAGAGACTTTTTTCCCATTAAAATCTGTCAAATTTACACCCTCGCGCAAATTAAGTGTGAACTAATTTTTATTAATTTGTTGTTGATATCATACTTAAAAATAAATAGGATTGTTAAACAGTTCGGACTCTGTAATAATAACGTGTATTATGTAATACGAGAGCGCAGCCGTAGGCGCAGCTAGTTTAGTACATGCATCAATGTATAATGTTGATGTAGCATAGAGTCATGGTCTCACGCGCGTCACGTTAATTCGGCGCGTGATTTCTGTCTCTAGTCACATTAAATTTTCGTTCGTACGCCAATTTTACGATATGCACATGCACAAACCTCAAACGCAAACCAACCCTAAAGAAGCAAGCACATCAGGAACGCCATTGCGACTCTTCGTCCTACATGCAATCCGCTTGCGGCTCATTCGTTCGTTCGTCTACATGCATGATAATCTGTATAGCTTGCTTGTGACGTCATGGCAGAACAAGCCAGTATTCACATGTAACCGTGATCTCCGTGTTCTATTCTTAATGCGTTCAGTTATCATTGATTTTTTTTTTATCATTACTGACAGCTCCAACGCGTTAGACTGACCGTTCTGTTTTCCGGTTGAAAACTCTTCAAAAACTTTGCGTAACAAAATTGTTTTGTCTAGCAATATATTATAGTGTATAAAATATTGTTCTAAAAAATTATTATTTATGGCGTATGTATTAAGTCTAAAAATGGTAATGATTTTCGTGTAACTAACGTTCCCGAGAACAAAGGTATCAAAAGTCTGAGCCTAATGAAAATGAATTGAAATAAGAACCCTAATCGGTAAACATATTTTGTAAAAAAACTAGATACTTCCCCATCGACAATGCTTTCCGCACGCTGGTAAAATAAATAAGTATGGCGGTCATAAAAATTAATAACACATTGTAGTTTTGAATCTTGTTGGGAAAATTTAAGCTAGGAGTGAGGGATCAGAGTTGGCACATTCTTCACCGATTAGCTTCGGAAAATCTCTACAATCTGCTGCTTAAATACTCGATAAATACCTATTTATTATCGTACCCATGGGGAAATATTTGCACAACGAGATGTATTTTCTACGTGGTATGCATTTTTGAATATCGCTTCTATAGACGAGAAACTCTTGGAGCCCCAAGATTGTTTCGTGTGTTCCATTCAAAGCTCTTCGAGCGAAGTACTTGAACAATAGAAATGCACATATATTTGGAACCGTTGAATATAGACACTCCTGTAGGAGTTATACTCGTGGGGAACCGAACGATCGATTTACTTGCTACAGGAAATATATACATCCTGTATTTGTACATATATAATGGGGCATTCCACGCGCAAATTGGTCACTTTTGAAATTCGCATTTTTTATTGTGTTGATTTTTTGTTCTCTAATAGAGCTTATTGAAAGGAACTCGTCTGATTTTTTTCAAATTTTTATCTTAACACTTTCATCGAAAACGAATTTTTGAAAAACTCCGATTTTTTTCTTCAAATATCAAATATCAACAACTCTCTCAAAAATGCAGTAAATCGAATGGATGAGGGGTCAAAATTTTAGATTTAAAACGTACTTTCGTATGAGAATACGTAAGAATTCATCAAAATATTATATACAACAATTTTTCAAATTTTAAGCGAGACATGTTTCCATTGTCCACAGTGTTAACCCCCTTCGATTTTGCTCTTGAATTTTTATCAAAATCTATCATTTTTTTATGACTTTTAAGTCTAGTTTGATGATGGAGAAATCGTTCATTATATTTTTTATAATTAAATTGGGAATTTTTTTTACTAATATTAATCATGCACAAATTCCTGGAAAATCATACAAACCGAATGGATAAGGGGGTTAAATTTTTCGTTTTAATAGGTGCTTTCGTTTAAAAATATATCAACAATGATTTAAATATTACATAAATAATTTTTTTAATTATAAGCAAGAAATGTTTTTTCCCGCAGTGTTGGCCCCTTTTGATTTTGCTGTTAAATTTTTCTAGGGAACTATTATTCATTTAATGCACTTTAAGACTAATATGATCATGGGGAAATATTAATCTAATCAGCAACAAAAATCTTTAATAAAATTAACAATTTGAAAAATAGAACAAGCTACTTTCTCACGTTCGTACTCAGCTTGAAATTCAGTAAATGAATCATGCTTCCGTACAAACATTAAAGAAACAAATTAATTAGTACGCGCGCTATGAAAAAAGGTTATTTTATCTTAGAATTGGAAAAACTAGGTGATGTAAACTTCTAATAATTTTTCATATATTTTTAAACAAAAGTACATTTCAGAACAAAAATTTGAACCCCCTTCTTTCGTTTTGTTCGATTATTCAGGGAATTATAGATAATTGATTGTCAAAAAAATCTATATCTCAATTATAAAAATATACAATGGACGATTTCCCCATGATCATATTAGGCTTAAAATTCCTCAAAAAATTAATAGTTTTTTATAAAAAAATTAACAGCAAAATCAAAGGGGACTAACTATATGGGAAAAAACATTTCATGCTTCGAATTGAAAAAATTGATTCATGTAATGTTTTGATAATTTTCTGCATGTTTTTAAACAAAGGTACGTTTTAAAACTAAAGTTTTGACCCCTCATCCATTCGGTTTACTGCATTTTTGAGAGAGTTATTGATATTTAAAGGAAAAAATCGGAAATTTTTTCAAAAATTCGTTTCCGATGAACGTGTTAAGATAAAAATTTGAAAAAAATCAGACGAGTTCCTTTCAATGAGCTCTATTTGGGAAAAAAAATCAAAATAATAAAAAATGCGAATTTCAAAAGTGGCCGATTTAGCGTGAAATGCCCCATATGTATATAATAGATATAATAGAATCGCGATATATAGACAATCCTATATATGCAAACCTCAAATACCTTGCAGCAATGCCTTGGGGCCTACAGCCTGTCGTCCACCGACAAGAAGAGGTGAAACCAAAACCACGAAACCGCGTGTTCAACCGTTCGTCGCGAAGCTTTTGGTAATCATTCTTGTCTCTCTGCGAAATCGATCGTTATTCATCTGTTCACAAGATTTAAGACAAAATCATTTTGCTCCGTAATGAAGACCTCTATAAATTGTAATCGAAATTGAACTCCTCTTTTTTTGGACCACAAACCCTGAATTGCATCGACAGAGTCAGCAATCAAATAGTTTATCTATACTATATATATAAGTCGGGTATGTAACACAATATTTTGGTTCACTTAGCGAAGCAACCCGTTACGATCGTCACAAAATCGTTTTTCGAAATAGCGTCTACCTGCAGTATGCGGTCGATTAATACACACTCACGTGCAAATCGAGATTGCAATGGTGGTTATCAATTTTCAATTATTTTCTTTCTATTTCTCTTCATTTGTAGCATGAAATATGCGATTTATACGTTTTGAAGCCACGTCAAACCGAAAAAAATGAAATTGTAAATTCAAATCCATGGTAAATGTCACCGTGGATACATCGAACGCTGCAACGAATGTCAAAATCGTTTTTCTTCAAAGTTCACGAAGTGTGAATTTTTATAAGGCGCTCTATCAGTTGCGTGAGTGCGAGAGAGACAGCTGAAAAGCAGATTCACATTTTTCACAGAGATGTTTGATATTTTCAAAAAAAAAAATTACACATTGTTCTCTTTTCATCAGAGAACATGGTGTAACTTTTCTTTTTCTCCAAAACTCAACTGTGTTGGAGAAAAATGTGCAGCGGGATTTTTACCGACTGAACGACTGCTAGATCGCCTTAAATTTATTTTTCATACATAAACAACCAAAAAATTAACGACTTTTCCCCAATCGTATTTTAATTACCGAGGGTGAAGGGAAACTTCAAAAAACCTTGCCGATTCGAAAAACCGGTACCTAATTAATCTCCTGGGATGGCAATACGAGCTCGCTCTAGCACGGTCACCAAAAGCGCTCAGGTAAGGCACCCCTCAGCTGTAATGCAATGATCTAGCCAGTATACGGTCAAAGTGTCGTTCGCGGGAGGCACCGAAGGCCACACATCGACCACACATGCATCGCTGTGAGGATGTTTTTAACCCTGGATTTACGAAGGTGGAGTCCAAACCACCGGGGATTACACTAGAAGCCCTCGAAAATGTTTTTACTTCCGGTTTGCCTGGAAATCGAAACCTGGGACCCGCGGCGTGCGAGACTAAGTCCTCATCGACCGGACCAACTGTTCGCCCTTATGTTCGATATATTCACTTATAATTTTATTATTACAATAATTGAGTTACACCGTACTACACTGTAAAAAAAAATTTTTTGGGAACAAACAAAATTTACTTGATGCAAGTAAATTAATTATTTGTATATTATCCAGTAATTCGTCATTGGGATAAAGTAAATATATTTTTGATAGAAATAACATGGTTTAATAAGAGTAGATACGAACTCATTTAAAACAATGCACAGTTTCTATACGGAAATGTGCGGATTATTTAAAACATTACAACGATTTACTTCAGTCAAAGAAATGAAAATTTGAACAAAGCTTTCGATTATGTGGTTTTAAAAATTGAACTGTTTCATCCAACTCAATAATTATTCGTTTTATACAGGTTATACTTTTGGATTAATTCAATGCTTTCTTTGCAATGATTATGAAATTTTAGGGCCAATATACGTTTTGATAGAAGTTGGAAAATACTTTTTTTAAACCTAGAAAATGCTCATTCAAACGGAACATCCCGTCAGATTCTTCCAAACCGAAATCTATTGGTCCAATAAAATAGTATTGCGGACTAATAAGAGTAACCCATTGCTTTGAGAGAATACTTTCATTCAAACAATGGCAAACTTCTTTAATCGATTAATTGAATAGATAACTGATATAATATGTATGAATGAGTTCGAGTATAAGAATTACTGATTGAAATAAGCGTTTATTGGACCGCAAAATACGGATCCAATAATTTTTTGATTGAGGAAAATACTGTTGCACAACATTACTGTGAAGGATACGAAGAATGTTCCATTGAGTAATGTATTACGTGATATCATTAAATTGATACTCCATGCAGCAGAAAAATTATTATTCCGTATGAAATAGATTTTTGCTACCATAAACCATCGACTGCGGTTAAATGTAAGGAAAGGTGGGTAATATGGCCTCCAGAGCACAATGGACCTCGAAAATAGACTTGTGAAGCATCGTAGCTACGTCAGAAATTCTGGATCTATATTTTTTCGAGCTTTAAAATTTTTTGTTCCGCTTTGAATCTCAACAATACTTACATCCACGGGTGTAAAGATAGAATCTCCGCTGATAATCATTTTCCAGAACAAAATAAATGTTTTCAAGCGCTCCTCTACCTCAATAGTCTACAAATATTTTCGAAGATCTTATTCGGGTTGAAAACAATACAGCATAATTATTTTGAAATATGCATTATAACTTTATTTTATTCAGTCAACAATATTGTCGTAATTATTTGTAGTAACTTAATAATCATCACAGTATATTATTCGCATTTTATTCTGAGAATTAAGCTAAAAGACCATATATTTTCTCACTAGATGAGGTTACAGTCTTATTTTTATGCAAGTAACAAATAACCAGAAAATAATAAAAATTTAATTAGAAATTAAGGACGCACTTAATCTTATTGGGTATCAAATTAATAACGTACGATGGATTACCTGCGATGTTTGGTATTTGTTATTTTGTTTCCGGTCTTTTATACAAACTTATTATTATACATTTTGAAATGTGACATTAAGCCTTGTTTCTTTTCTCATCATTAATAAGAAATAACATCACAGCATGATTAATTATATGCTATTTTTAGGATGTAACTAAAAGAATAATAATCAAGATAATAAAAATTTAATTAGAAATAAAGGATTTATTTAATTCCATTGTACATTAAATGTATAGCGGTAAATTGACTGAGACGTTTGATGTTTTGTTTTTGATGTCAATCATAACTTCTTTTAACAAGTAAACAATATTTTAAATCTTTGATATAAACTTATTTTTCTTGTTTATCTCAATATGTCGTATCCAGTCTTGGTTTTTTCTCATCGGTAATAACTTGAATACGATCATAGCATTATTAATCACATAATATTCTTAGGATTGAACTAAAAGAATATTAATGAAGACAAGAATCCAATTACAAATAGGGGATGCACTTGATCCTATTGGACATCAAATTTATAACGCACGGTGAATAATCTGCCATATTTTCATGTGCTACACATCCCCAGCAATTTGTTTCTATTATTTCGAATACTTGCAGATGATTATTCGCCGATACAGTTATCAATTTTGTAAATAATAAAAAAACATTTCTTGACTCTGTTATAAAAATATGCTGAATTTTTCCATAGGAAGGTAAAAAATTATAACTTTTAAGCGCTACAACCATATTTGGTGCGTAATAAGTCCCATTTATCCTAATCCAAGATGCAGTGGTTTGTGTTTCTGTAATCGACTGTGGCAAAGTCTCTTTGAATTTATTATAATCAGGAGAAAGACTCAATTCTAATTTAGATTGAACACCGATTTTCAAACGGTCGGGAAATCCAGTTTGCGTTATGAACCTGTCACAGACTTGCAATTAATGTTTTAATGCTAGGGTGAATGCAGGATTTTTTCGACTAGTCACAGTCTTCGCGAAATATTTGGGCCTTTTATGTTTAACTTCAAATATCATACAAGAAAGGTACTTTATTGGCCCTTGAAAAAACATAATTCGAGAATAATGGGTCAAAAAGTGATGTTTTGGCTTGAAAGTATCATCGAAAATTTTCCTATACAACAAGTGATGTTTTTGAACCAATTTTGAGAAGTATTCCAGTGTTTCTTCATTCAAGGCAGGAGCGAATGCAATCGTAATGATTTCTCTAAGCATAATATATAATTGCCAAAGCTCGTTATCCAATGGCACATAGTCACCAATTATTAAGCCGAGATTATGAACTAAAAAAAACATCTCGGATGCTGAAATAAGTAAATGTTCGTTTTTTATATTTTCGCTACTAAACGGAGATGAACAATTGCTATCTTGCTTTTCATAATTAAAAAATTGCAATCTTGAATTGAAGAATTCTAGAGTGAAATATTTATATTCGTATATAAACCTTCTTAATATTTTTGGAATTTCATATCTACACACACCTTCTAACAGATCATGCATAACAGAGATTTATGGTCGGATTTTCTATCACATGATAGTTAGGCATGGAATTGAAAATGCATTCTTCAATAACACCATAAGTTTTTTGGTAATTAAAAAATTGCAATCTTGAATTGAAGAATTCTAGAGTGAAATATTTATATTCGTATATAAACCTTCTTAATATTTTTGGAATTTCATATCTACACACACCTTCTAACAGATCATGCATAACAGAGATTTATGGTCGGATTTTCTATCACATGATAGTTAGGCATGGAATTGAAAATGCATTCTTCAATAACACCATAAGTTTTTTGAGTGCTATGTTCAGAGTAATTTTCGGTTGTCCGTAAAATGTCAATATTTTCAGCTGATAGTTCAGTACAATCTTCTTTTGTTGCCAAATAAATCCGACAATAATGCGCAGCCGAGAAACTGCGAGAAAACCCAAGAATTGTATTCAAACCTAAATTATCTCCAAGTATTGCAGCCACAGCAAAGTATACTTTTTTTTGTTTACCATTACAATTTATATCAATACTTTCCTTTTGTAAATCAATTAGTTGTTCTTTGAGGTTATTGAAAATTAATTCATTCCCTGATTGGGCATGATCTTTAGAATTGTGCAGTTGCAATAAAAATATATTCTCTAGCATGCTGGCATATTCATTTGGAATACAAGGAATCGTACAATAAACTGTACCAAGCTTATGAATCCTTTTGTACGAACCCAGAAGATTATTTATTTCGAAATCATCATAATAAAGGAGAAGTGGCAACACGAGTTTATTTTCGAATTTTCTTTCAGTATTTTTCCACGCTGCACCTTGCATTATGGAAATTGTGGCTAAACTTTTTTTTATACTTTCGACGTTAGAAACGATTAAATCGAAAACATACGGTAACTCGAGAAATTTTTTAAACAATTTTTTAATAGGAATAACTTGTATCGTGATTTCTGCTAAACTCAAGTTAACTAGTAAACTAGAATTCAAGTATTCACTAATAGTGCCAATCAACTCAGTTACGTGATCTCTTGGTAAGTTACTCTTGCTATACAATTTACTGATAAGGCATACAGCTTTTTTCGCAACTTCGTTTTCAAAATTTTGTAAATCATCTTCGTCGAGAGAAATATTAGTTTCATGGGAGGTGTTTTTGTGTGTGTTTAACGGATTTATAATCCGTATATTTTGTGCATTATCTTTGTTCGTCTTCAATGGATTAAAATGACTATCCAGCACATCATACTGATTGGATGGAGAACAAATATCTAATGCCTCTATACCAACAAGCCTATTACGGTGTTCCTTTATAGTACTTGAACAAACTTTATCTGTAGTACTTTTTTGGAAAATATGTTTGGCAATCAAATGTTTTTCGTACGCATAAATGTTATTGAATTTACCTATACATAAGTATGGACAATGACACTCCATGAACATCTGGGACTTGTGTTTTAATTTGGCATGTCTCAAAAAATTAGTAGAGTCTATTAAAATAGACCCACAAAACGGGCGAGGGTACATTTTTTTACGCATCCGAATGGATGATTCAATACCATATAAAAAAACAATGTTGCCGTGAAATACCGACTGAATCTTGGATTGTTGCATTTAGATAACTTTTTATTCTAATTAACCAGTTAACTGGTAGAGGACGCACACGTGCGTCATTTTCCATGCATTTCTACGAACATACCAGTTAACTGGTTAATAGAAATAGTTGTGAACCGTAACATAGTATTTCGAATTTTTCGAAATAGAATGCGTGAAGTACGTATTATTGATAGTTCAGGTAGATTGCGATTTTCCAGTTTGTTCTTGCTCTTGCAACGATTCAATTTCGCGCTGCTGTTTCAGAAGTTTAACAACATTGGCGATGTAGCTTATTTTCTTATCCCATTTTGTTTCAAAATTGTACAAACCGCTTTGTATTATGACCCAAATATGCTCACTTTCGCGAGGATATTAGATATTCAGAACGTGAAAAGATTTGAAGCAGATGCCAATTGCCTCGAAAGTAGATCTCACTTTGTATAGCATTTCATCTATACATGCGTAAGACTCCGTTATTTTTGTGAGTTCGGTCCCAACAACAACGATCTGGGGCTAAAACGGCAAATTCATGTTCTGTAGTTGTTTCATCCTCTCATCACGAGCGTTTGATACATCTGATGAAAGCTACAACATAATGTAAATATATACAATTTTGAATTATCTTAGTGCTATACAAAAAATTATATACGTGCAATTTGTTATTCTGGAAATATACAGATATAGAAATCCAATAAAATATATAATTATATACATATACTTACTGGAACGTGAAGTATCAAGCTGTCTTTTGCATTGGCAATGCTAGGTTTCCAACATTTTTTTTGCTACTTTTTAGGACCGTTTATGGTGGAAACAAGTGGGGTAATATGGCCAGCATGGAATCTGCAAGAGTCAAAATTCATCGTGAGAATACCACAGTTAATCCTATTGAACATTTGGCAACGTTATGTATCATCAATCATACACCTTCATTGATACCTTCTTCTGACAATGATATTTGAAGTTTTAATCCTGTTATATCTCTTTTCTGTAATTGATATTCTGTTGATAAAGTACTGAAAAAAGTTTTCCACTTTTGAATATAAATTACACCTTCCGTAAGTTTAAGGACTGAATAATATTCGTCAATTAATTCATAGCCCTTTGGATGTTTGAGAGGCAACCAATTGGTGAAGAAAGCGTCGATTTTAGCGATGTCACTCGTTACAGCTTCTTGACCTCGGAGCGGAAAAGTTAATTTCCAATGTTGCAGCACAACATCCCAAGGTGAAATATTCACTTCCAGCCAATTCTTGCTTTCGGGGATTACATCATCAACTTGGAGGTTTACATAAGAGAAAATATATTAAAATATAAAGACACCAAAAATGTTGCATGTATATAAATTTTATTTTAGTATGCATACAAAATTTTGTGAATAGGAAAATGAATGTACGTTAAAGAATGATAACTGTAAAATATTTTTATCTCACCCTGAGGTCTATCATCTGACTCGTCAGTATTTTGTGAATACTCTTGCAATTTTTTCAAATCAGCCAATGAGTTTCTATATTTATTCACGTGCCTCCCACGAGCAGGTATAGACGAATTGGTGCGCGAGTTTTTTTTTCGATTGCTTCGATGTAATAATTATCGATATTTTCTGTTAGAACAATGTTTATGATTTCTGCAGCCAAGAATGCAAAATCATTGCTCTTGAGTCTGTAAATATACGTAACCGTTAATGTCATACGATATAAAATAGATTGTACAAGTAAATGTAGACAATTTCAACTAAAAAAAAATACCTCTTCATTGTTGTATTCAGAATCGTCGATATTATATGATCCGTAATAATGTATTGGCTTCTTTTGGACAATCTCGGTTTCGGACTATTTCTATATATTTCCAAGATTGTCGATGTTAGAATATTTTTTCGCAGAATCGTTTCAACCGACGGCAACAGACGGATATTGAAATATCGGTTTTCAAAGGTGACTGCGTTAATTCCTTTTGAACTTGTTGCCTAACAAAAGAAAATTGTTTTTAATGGTAGAAAAAAAGGACTAATAATTTCATTGTAAATTGTAGATATACATGGCTTTGCAAACTCCCTTTTCATATGACTGACGAAGTAATTGAAATTATTGGTAATCTAAAATTTTGAAATTTTGTGCATTTCGTGCCATTAGAAAAATGTAACATTGAAGAAACAAAAGTTTTATTTTAAGTACTATCAATATGTAAAAAGTTAAATATTTATATCCTTAGTGAATTCTATTTGTAATTTCAGCCATAAATTTATATATTTCACTTTTTGCATCCATAACTACCTCTCATACTTAAACATGTTTTGCGCGATATTCTAAGCATACATAATTGTTAGTTTTTTTCAATGTTTCCAATCAGTTGTCATAAAATAGTTTTCTAACCAGCAAGTTTGAATTTCCGACTAATTAAAAATTTATATCGTTTCATGAAAAACTTAACCATAATATTTTTACACGTTTCAAAGGACAAAAAATGCAGAGTCGCGAAAGAAAAAATATTATTTATTTATTTGAATACATAAAGACAAAAGGTGTTTTCCACTAAAAGATCCATTTTTTATTGGAATAAATTTATAAATCAGAGTTCATAGCAGATTTAAGATTAGGCGTTAGAAAAAAAAATCCTAAAAATTTAATTTTGTTTAAAATGTCGATTTATGAAAAAATATTGCACAAAAAACCATTGATTTTCGAGTTATCAGAAATTAAATCTATAAAAGGTCGGAAAAAAATGTGGGAACTGCAGCTGTAAAAAAGACAACAGTAAATCGTATTTTAAAAATATACATTTTCCTTATCCCTAATCATAATATATTTCAAGACGAGGCAGAGTCTTTGACAATATATAGAAAATTAAGATTCCAGAAATTTTAACAGAAGTGATTAAAATTTTTATACAACATGCCTTTGCATGAATACCAAATTTTGTTTTTTGAAAAATGTCACCATTTACTTGAATAAATAAATAGACAAGATGTTTTTCACCAAAAGAGACATTTTTTATTTGAATGAATCTATAGATCAGAGGGCTCAGTCAATTTATGAAAAAATATTGCACAAAGAACCATTAATTTTCAAACTATGGAGAATTAGAGCTATAAAAGATTCCATAAAAAATTTGAAAATAATTGCGGCTGCAAAAATGAAAAGAGTTAATCGAATTAGAAAAAAAAGTTTTCCCTATCTTTAAACGCTCTAAATATTTTCAAATTTTCTGTACATGAAATTTTTTTTTCGAATTGTTCATTCTAACTGAGAAAATCGAATCCATATCGTAGTGAACATTTTCGTTTCGAAATATGTTTTCGTTTTAAAATATGAAAAATTTACTCCCACTACTTGTTTCAATTCGAAGCAAAGAAAATGTTTTTTTATTCAGCAACGCATATGTACACTCTATACTGTTGAGTTATAAAATGAATCAGAATACTTATTCTTAAAAATGAACTATTTTCATCAGGTTTTAGACGAATGTAACAATAATATTATTACCTTTATATGCTAAAAACGAAAGGAGATAATAATAAAAGGAGAAATAATTAATTCATTTCATGTGTAAATTTTTGTATATTAAATACGAGCGTATTTCCGTATTATTAACATCTATAAAATAGTTTTTTTCATTTTAACAAAAGTGAAAAAAGAACTCCAAGTATTAAAAAATCGCGACCTTAGTTATAAAACAACCATTATACATATGTTCTTGTTGAACGAGAAAGAAAGAGCGTGCGCTATGGGTGAAAGAGAGGGGACGTGGCTTCGCGCGCTGTCTCTCTCGCTCAGCGGCGCACAATAAGTGGGGGTAGCCCCGTTCAATGGACTGGGCGACTGCAGGGTAAACAAATGTCTACCAGTCTCGCAAAGGACGTATGTCCAAATGTAAACAAACGCTTCTTACGTATTTCCGACTCCAAGGGACAAAAGTTCCCCAAACATTCGATTTTAAATCACAAAATTACCATATCTCGAGATTGAGAGGACGGATCAACTTACAACAAAAACCAATGGAAAGAGAAAAATCGAAAAAAAAATCGTCCCCTACATTCAGATTTTTTACTCAAACCGTTCCGCCGTGAGAGCAGTTTGAAAAATATGAAAAGCCCGAAAACCGTCATATTCACGTATATAAGAGTGCGGCAGGGCTCACGCAAGCTTTCTTTTTTAATACTGAGCGTCGAGCCGCTACCGCGCCTCTTCATCAATATTGTATTAAACAATAGCAGCACTTTTTTTAAATCAATAAAAAATGCTCATTAAACAATTATTTGAAAAACAAAACCAACGATTTGTTCGTGTTCACAGGATAGGTTTGTGAAATTTTTCGAAAACAATAGTTTCCTGATACACAAATATTTTTAAAGAAAATCAGTATTCATTTAGTATATGAGGAGTAAAACCAGGTGAAAAAAATGTTTTTTTAGAATTTTTTGAGTAACATTACATAAAACGAGAATCTGAACCTCTCTATTGAATGGATTGGCTCGGTTTTTCTGGTGTTTGAAGACAAAAATCCAAAGATTTTTCAACACTTTGTATCCAATACAAAAGTTTTGAAATAATAATAAACAAATCAAGTATGCCAAAAATTAAACTATTAATAACGGATTATTTAAATTGGTATCAACTAAATACGGTATTACGATCGAATACATTAGTCAATTGGGGGCACGAGATTCGATTTTTTAAGTGAAAAATATCGAATTGCGATATTAAATTATTTTGATCTGGCTCCAGAAAACAAGATGTTTCGATCAAAGATATCAAGTAGTTTCATCATATCATTTATTTTTTTCTGTGTTAAAATACCGTATTGTAACATCACATAATTTTTTCTTGTACCATTAAAGTACACGGTTAAGATGAACAACTTGAATTACTTGCGTTAAAAAATTTTGGTCAATTCAATCATAAAAATTCTATATACACATTTAATGACTTGAATTTGCCATAAATAAATAAAATTTTATGCTCATATATATTGACCAATTGGGACAAATAATATTGATATTACAAATGGAAAAATCCCATTTTAATATTAAATAATTTTGATTTAGCTTGATAAAACAGAATGTTTCGATAGACCATCTGAAGTAGTTGAATCAAGTAATTTTTTTTTATTCAAGGACACCAAATCTTTACATCTGTGTACTTTTTTTTTGTACTAAAAAAAAACATGATTAGTGTAAAAAATCCAAATTACTTGATTCGAGTATTTTCGGTCTATCTAATAAAAAATATTACATATTTGCAACTAATAACTCCGATTGACGTTGGCTAAATAAAGTATTACGATCGAAAATATCCATTATTTACAATAAATATTTGTTCTCTAATGTTCGTAGAAATCCAGTATCCAAATGAAATAATTGGTAACAAAGAAATAGGTTATTTCGACCAAATAACTGCTACCAAGAAAATGATTTACTAGGTACAATGTCGATTTTTATTCAATGCAAAGAAAAAATTATGTGTTTTCAATAAATACAAATCAAGTAATTTGGTTTATTTGGATCAAATAAATTTTTTTTACAGTGTGTATTTGATTTTTTAATTTTTCTTCTACTAATGAAAAAATGTTATTTCATTGTCCTGATAAGTTAAGTTGGGATAAGTTAACCCTGTGATTTTTAATGGTAATTTTTCAAATATAACACAATCAGATTACAATTGCACCAAAAATATATTAGAAAACAAATACGTAAATTCATGATTTCTTGATTTGGTAGAAACACTTACGTTACTGTTACGAATATTTCGATAATTTCAAAGCTTATGAATGTTCTGTTTATAAACAAAGTGAAAGTGAAAGAATTCGTCCCGAATTACAAATATATGGCACAAATATTTAAGGCAAGCAACCACTTTAGATGTTTCAAAAAATCATTTTTTTTTTTATTTCATAAATCGTTAGCAAAATATCTTAACCCTAGAACCCCACAATCTATTTGTTCCAACGTAAACCCCACACAGGGGTAAATAATTACCCCAACTTTCTCTTTAGCATAAAATGTTCCTCGTATGCGATAGTAAGGTTTAATTGTATACCATTCTCTTTGTTTTTTGATAACGAAGAGAATGGTCTGTGATTAAGTCGCATTTTATAAATATTTAATTGTGAAAACTCTATAAAACGGAAGGAATAGTTTTAAAAAATTGGTTCAGGAAGAAAATTTGACATTTTCGTGGGGTAACTAATTACCCCGTTCTGGGATTCTAGGGTTAAGAATACACCCTGAAAATTTCAAAATGATATTCGGATTCCTTGTAATGATATTTCGCTCGACTCCCAAGCACGCTCAGGTACTTTAAACGTGTTTTTCTCGAAACGACATTTTGTCAATTTGCGGAAATCATAACTCAAAAACTAATTGATGGATCATCTTCGAATTTGGAACACGTTTACATAATATAATTTATTAAAGCATGAACCAAAAGTTGGAAAGATTAAATTGTTTAAAACATATTTATTAATGCAAAACGACGGGGAAAAATACTAAAAATCGATTATTTTTTTTTTCAAACACGTTCCAATATTTAATTCTCGATTTTTTTTTTCAAAATTTAGATTCATGTTCTTAAAAAACATCTCAAGAATGTATAAAAATTTGTTGGACTATTTTAGATGCGAATTGCGAGCTGCACAATTCCCGTAAGTCGATAACGACGATGAGGACACGCCAAGGGACACAGCGGATTACACCTTAATTAATGCATGAAATAACTTGAAAAAATTACCAGAGATGTATGAAAATATGAATAAATTATTGTCAAAGTTGCGGAAATTTCCGTTTTTTTTTTCACAATAAAAAAAAAATCAAAAAATCATCTAATTTTTGGTCTCCTAAAGTGGTTGCTCGCCTTAATAACAAGTCCTGTATAATAGAGACATCTTATTTCTTGATGTTCGAGAAGAAATTGGCGAACACGGTTTATATTAGCGGCACAAGGAATGTTGCGGGGCTTAGCAAAAAACAGGAAAAGGATGAAGGGGGTGAACGACAAGAGTGTCGCGAGAAAAGGAGAGGAGGAAAGAGGGACAGAAAAAAATGACTCGACGAGAACAATAAGAGTTCCAAGATGAAAGAGTTTCCAGGCCTGGGGCCACTCAGCTTCGTTCTTCCTTTCCTTTCTCTTTTTCTGTTTTTTTTTCGATGCGACGACAAGGAAGATATATATGTATATAAAAAAGATGGATTAGAGTACTTGAATCGTTACAGGGTAAATTACTCTGTAGTCTCGTTGTACTTTCAAATTCGTACATTACAGAGGATACCCTTTGAGTCAATAAATAAAATGCCATAAAAAACTTATATACAAATGAAATATTGCAGCAAACTTATGTGTAAAAAATCACTTTTTTACGAATATCCGTGTACAAAAACGTTATTTTTACATTTTACGCCAAAATATAAGGCTTATCATAATTCGGTGGACACTTATTTTTTCACAGTTGCCATCCTGTTTGTGATAAGTTTGAGGTTATGTTACTGTTATGTAGTGTTGACGTTTACATTTCAGAAAACGTACGCAATTTGTTTTTACGCGTCATTTTGTCAATGGAAGAATTGAAAAAGTCTGTAACTGTGCAAGAACAACGCGCATTTTTGAAAATTTGTGCTTTGCTGAATTATTCAGCTCGACTATCGGAAAATCTTCTGCACAAAGCAGTAGGCAAGAACGCGCTCAAGAAAAGTGCAGTGACGAATTGTATGAAATCGTTCAAGGAAGGACGGACAAATACCGAAGATGCACCGAAGTCGGGTCGACCAAGATCACCTTCCAAACAAAAAAGGAAAGAACGAATCCAGGAATTGTTGCAATGTTCTAGTAGAGTGAGCATTAATGACATCTCCACACAACTGAACATACCTTTCGCATCGGTAGAAATAATATTAAGGCCTTACATACGTCCAGAATTTTCAAAAAATCGATTTTTTTTTATAGATTATTATTCTTTATAGTTTTAGGCGTATTTCTGTGTAAGTCGATTGTACAAATTCCCCATAGATCGAAAGTTATTATAGACGAACCGGCTAAAACATACACGAATCAATGCTACTAAAGCAACAAAAGAGGCCAGAACAACTCGTCGATTGGAAAAAAATAAACAACAACAATTGTTTACTGACAAGGAAGGCATACAATATGAAGCTGGAATGGGAGATTAAACGTAAGTTAAAAAAATAAATTAAAAAATTCATAAAGTTCTTGCTTTAGCTGCGCGTGACCTCGAGCGAAATGCACTTGAAACTTTAAATGCATTTTTCTCAAAACTACTTTTTTTGGCACGGTCTGCATGATAACTCATACAGTTTTTAAAATTTTTTGATGCTTTTTTTTTAAATATTCGAAATTGTTTTCTCTATAGTCTGTCGAGTCGGATTTTTGATGTTGTGATTAAAAAATTTTATAAACATAATTAAAGTGTGACATTTATGACACAAAATGCACACTTTTTTTTAAACTGCCGTAAATTGCCAAAATTTTTCGAATTTCAAAAATCCGGCTCGACAGACTATAACTACAACTTTATTTTACAAGAATTTTTTTACGTTTTGCAGATCCATCAGCATTTCAAGAAGAAATGATGTAGACCGTGGAGCAACTTTTTTTTCATAGTGCTTCGGGAAACGTGATTTTTTATGTTGTAATTTTTGAAAAAAAAAAATGAAATAAATTTTTTTATAAAGTTTAAATACTAATAAACAATGTGTAAAAATTATTTTTATTAATTTCTATTGCTATCTCTTCTAAAAACAGTTTTTCTTTTAGCGCGTTTTAGGCGCTGCTGGCCGTATGTAAGGCCTTAAGAGACGATTTATGTCTGGTATCCAAGCTCGGCGAATACGTTTCTTATTCGTTGTCGCCTTCCCAGAAGGAGCATCGAGTTGATATTGCACGTATGAATTTGTCATGATCATCGCAACGATGACCTAAGAAGATTCATTTGCCTGGACGAAAGTTGAGTCGAATTTTTCACCCCCCTGCAAAGACATCAAGCGCACTCCTGGGTCAGATCAGGCACATCAGCCGAGCCCATACCACGCACAGAGTTGCATGAGAGGAAGGTCTTGCTGATAGTGGGCATGGATGTTCACGGCGTGGTGTTTTGGACGACTTATGAGGAAAATATTACAATGACGGCCGAGCGCTATAAATCGTTTTTGAAGGAATATATCCCAAGATGGGCGGTACATCGCAACATTAGAGCACCGGTGCTACTTCATGACAACGCTAGATCCCACAAAGCTTACGTAGTACAAGATTTAATCGAAGACAGGGGTTGGATTGAGTTGCCTCATCCACCATATTCACTTGATATGAACCCGTGCGATTTAAACTACTTTCGCCATCTGAAGCGTCAATTGTCTGGCCATCGATATAAGAACAAACCAGAATTGGATTTCGCCATTAACACCGCAATCACTAGCCTTAATGAAAATGGAACATTTTCTGGGGTCAATCACCTTCCATCAGTCTGGCAGCGTTTCATTGATAGCGGAGGGGACTACTAATTATTACACAAGAATATCATTTATTATTGAATAAAAAATAAAAGTGTCCACCGAATTATGATAGGACCTAATAATTCATAGTTGGAGCATACCGTCCTTTCAGCTTATCACAGATTTTCCTTCCATGTCCACTCTATCTTTTGAGACTGGCGACGTAAAGGATGGATCCAAAAAATACTTTGTTCATACATATACGAAGAGAATATTTTATTTCCTGCTTTGCGTTTTACAAATTTTCATGCTCAATGAATACAAAATATTTCGGAAATATTCTTGCACTTTTAATAGACTCACTAAATATCGTCCTGTTAATACGCACAAGCTTTCATACACGCACGAATACATAACGCAGCTCATTAAATATTTCAACGCTTATACTGAAAGAACGCGACGACGAAAGTAGGAAAATAAAAAAAATGGTTGACGAGTTTTTCCAGTCGAGCTTTGAGTTTGCCGATATAACTACCACCAGAGAGATTGGGAGAGGGAGAGAGAGAGAGAGAGAGAGAGAGAGAGAGAGAGAGAGAGAGAGAGAGAATCCCGCTGAACCCGTTTTGCCATTTCATTTTCATCGTGAAAGAAGGCTTTATAAGCCGCTCTCTGCTTTCTCCTATACTCGGAAACAAAATATACATATGTATATATGTATGTTTTTCCGTCCAATAGAATTCAGGATTTTGTTTTCTAATGCGAATTATATGAAAACGCTTATGTATTGGTCAACTGGAAACTCTAAATGCTCATTTGAAAACTAGTTTCAATCCTTCCAAATAATTTCTACGGTTTGGTTACTCTGCCAACATTTTTCAAATTTCAGGCCAATGAATTTTGTTCTGTAACATTTTTTATATACGGCCGGACTGATCAAATATTCGGTTATTACCAACTATTATTTTTTAACATTTAATCATAGTTCAAGGTACAAAGTCGCGATAAAATAAAATTGTTGAGGCACTGACAACGATGAGTACGTGATCAGTGTATCGTTTTCGTAATCTCGCATGTTCAGCAATATTATTATCACCGTGGTTCGTATTTAGATGGGTGACCGCTTGCAGTTAGTCATGCATCGGCTCCTCCGTGATTTGTTGAGCAAGAGACAGTTTACCTGAGCTTACTGACGGTATAAAGCCGACTGAAAGACAGTAAAAGAGAACCGTCCTTGTCGGCACTGATTCTTTATATCCCTGTACCCTTGTGAAATGCGACACATTATTCCACTATTTTTAGTGGAATAATGTGTCGCATTTCACAAGGACAGACTGCGGGGGACACTCGCGGGTTGTGTTTCAGGAATTGGATGAATCATGAAAATGGAATAAAACTGAAAAAATTGGGGAGAATGATGGTAAAATTCCGAGAGGGTGTTCAGAAGAATATTGGGGGGAAAAAATAAAAAGCTAAATTAAAGTAGAAACCGTTCAAAGTATACATATCATTCTGTAACTGTATTTCTATCTCAATTAATTTCGAACGAATCAAAAATTTAATATGGCGAAGGCTAAAGTAATTAAAATTCGAGGAGCAATATGGTTAATTGATTTGACATATTTTGTATTACATATAACAAAATCGACTCTGTTGCTAATATGATTGTTCTGCGATCAATAACGGTAACGTCATACCGCCATTTCATTCAGGCAAAAAGTTCGGTAAGCCAATTAATATATCGGCAGCCTATGTATAACACTACCTTCAAAATAAAATTCATATATAGATACGAAGTGCTGGTGTTACGGTCCTACACCCAGTTGTTTCAGATGCAAGTTTCTTACATACTACATTGTATATTTACAAGTTTCTATAATCACGATGTGCTATTGTAAATTAATCCCATATCATCCCTCATTGTACAGTAAAGGAACCAATCATGAGATACCTTTTATTTACCGTGCTTTAAAATATAGTGGAAATTATCGATAAATGACTTTTTGCTCTAATTCATGTACTCAAAACATTGCATACCACATTGAGAAAGCAGTTTAGTTGAATTTACTAAGACTTCGTAAAATATATCGAATGTAATATTTCTATCATTCAAAAAACCGTTCAGTTGTACGAATCATTAATTTTATTACAGTGAAAAAAAAGATGTATTGAATCAACTAAATAAATAAATTATGTTGTCTTGGATTTTGTTGAATCAACGCAAAATACGTTTCATTTAATAAAATAAATAACTGGTATAACTGAATATTCCATTCAACGTATTTCACGAAGTTATTCAGTTGATACAATTAATCTCTTTTCTCAGTGCATTTCTCATGAATTTCGATTTTGAGCGAAAATGTCAAATTGTTGTCCTTCTTTTTTTTCAAACGGTCCCTAATACGACATAACTTGGTGTTGATTATATGAGATAACTTTAAATTCAAAGTCACACTATAAATGGCATTCTAACGTTGTATTTTCGCAGCTTCTATTTATATATATCGCTACATATTGTTCTATCTCATATTAGCCACAAATTACGTAATAGTCAACTTGACTTTACACATAAAATTCTGCTGTTTGATTGTTTAACCCTCCGTCACAGGCGCTATGAGCTAAACGCCGCATTTTTTGCTTTTTTATTAATCAACAAAAATTGATGAATGATACACTTGTGACAATTTAGCTATTCCTGCATTATTATTATTAGAATGCAATAAAACAGAAAATTATACGATAATTTTTAATTTATATTTTACAAAAAATATTTAATACGACTAAGGGCCGGTTGTTCCACCTCCAGGTAAATTTTATCTGATAATTAAAGGTCTGCTACTCAATGCTGCAACCGTCAGGTAAAATTTACCAGAAGATGGAAGAACCGGCCCTAACTGCTGTTATTATGATATCTGTTTTAGTTTCAAATATGCATATAAATATTTGTATTTTGTATTCTGGTATATATACGGGATTGTGTACATAAAGAACATGGCGTTTGTATATATATATAGGTCAAAAACGCTACGACAACGGGCACGAGGCCCAAAGTGGTTCTGCTGACCATCGCAAACTGAATTTCCGATAATTGCGTTCCGCGTCACCTAAAATGATAATTAAATTCCTGGCTCGAGTGCCCACCCGATCTCTCACTCGTGCATCCCCTATCACTTTGTATCGTGCTACTCTTTTAGGAGTGACGCTTTTCATACTATCTATAAGCTTATATATGTGTGTATATGCACTCCAAACGTTGTTAATATATAGGGTGTCCCAGGCTACATCATCAATAATATTAAGTTCAGTTCTGAACCGAAATTCGAGTCGAAAAGTCCAATGTTTTTTTTTTTTTTTTTATCGAGTCCTCTCGTGATGAGTAATTAAATATCAAATTTACGTGAACGCACACTCAAATAGCGCCTAGTGTTGAGACGACGAGAGATAGAACAAAAATACCTAAAACCAAATTTGCAGGGCATGCAATTCTCTATAAAAAAAAAAAAATCTCGAACAGCATTCTTGTATTTTTGATTGTTTTGTTTTACGAACGAAAGTCCCAACTTTTGAGAGTTACCCGATAATGTTAATAAAGGTCGTGTTGTAATTGACTTTCAGAACTGAACGATTGAAAATAGAAAAATGCCGTCAATTACTTTTTTTTTGTTTTGGGATTTTTATTCTCTGCTGAATTCGTTCTCCGCATTTTTGCTCTAGCCCTAACTATTTCAATAGTGTGCACGATAAAAGTGCAAGGGTTTTTCAATCTCAACTAGTCAATTCGATTTCGATCTTCAATCAATCGTGTTCAATCAATTAAAAATGAACTTATCGACTCGAAATTCGGTCCAGAATGGGAGCTTACATTTTTAATCATTCCACCTGGGTCACCTTGTATATAATTCCATATACATACATAGAAAATAATATACATCCTTACTCTGCTTGTGAATAGCAACAACGTAAATTCGATTACGAATCCCTTTAGGCACCAATTTTACACACAGAGTGTTCTTATAGTGCGATGTAATGATATTTCAGTTTTCTTTTGAACGTTGATAATTAAATTTGTTTTCATTAGTCATATACATCATCGATTAAAGTTATGATCGACCTAAAAATTTCATGTTTTATTTAATTGGCCCCTTTTATAACAACAGAAAATTTGTCGAAAAAATGGCTGTAAGGAAACCGACTATAACGGCGTCGAGGGGTATTGTAAAATGGGTAAAATTAATGAATATCGTCCTAGAAAATCTGATAACCAACGAAGTTATGCGACATGTTATTATTTCGGCACTATATTATATTCGTTGATGCGAATGTTGGGGTTTATTAAATTTTTGAAAAATCGATGTAAATTCTATAAATTCCGCGAAAATGAGCTGTGTTGGTGAACAGAATATTTTTTTTTCAATTTGATAAAATAATATCCCGTGTGTCAAATTGTCAGGACAGCCTTATCTTAAATCGGGGCCTTGAAGGGCTTGGACATGGATGCCCTATCAGACATTGCCAGAACACTGCCAGGCTAGGCCCCGACAGGGCAATATTAGGGACATCAGGATTATATAAAACATGGCATTTTTAAGGCAATCCATTGAGGACCTAGTCGGACTGCATTAGGGCAGTTCCTATTTCAAGGAATTATCATATTATGATAGAACCATGTCGGGTCCCAATAAGGCGAAAGTTTCGGAGCCTTGATGCTCCAAAACGTGGCACTCTCAAGGCAGCCCATTGAGGACCTAGTCGGGCTTCAGCAGGATAGCCCCTATACAAATGACGAGAAATATATTAAAACTAAGTCGGGTCCCGAGGAGGCAAAAAAATCGGAGCCTTATTCATTTCGAAAATTGAAAAGTTTGCATGAACGCAAATGTTTTGTTGTGTACATTAAAAATTTGAATGTTTTTTTCTTTATATTGATAATTTAAAAAAATTATTTAATAGTAAAAAAATATTATTATAATTTATATTGAATTTATTTTGTGTCATTGTTTTTATTAACATATTTTTTAAACTTTTTTCGTTTGCGATATAAAGATTCTGAATTATTTGTTGGAAGATTCTGGAATGCTAGGTATGTTACATTTTTTAACTAATTTCCATCAACGAGAATTATAGCGTAATGGTAGCGTGCGTATATGGTTGAATTTACAGATACGTAGGTAAGTGGGATCGAATCCCGGTGTAGGTAGGAAAATTTTTCTGCGTAATGTCAGGAGTAATGGAAATAGTGAAATATGACTAAATGCGATCGGAAATTCCAATTAAAAAATTAATATTTTTTTAAATGTTCAATTTTTTATAGGACTCTGACAGGGCTAGTGATAAAAACCCCGACTCATTTTCTTTTAAAGGCCCTTGTTTAAAAAGCGTGATAGCCCTTTCAGGGGTCAGTATGGGTTTCCACACAAGGGCCTTAACTAAGTCAGAGAATTCTGATCGGGGCCTTTTCGCAGCCTCAACTGAATTGACACACGGGTAGCCGAGAATTCAATATTTAGTAGTTGCATTCGTATCCGCGAGATAGTATTTTATATGGATGGTATTTTAAGGGTTGTTTTTACCATGGAAATATCTGCGGGATTATTATTCATATTAATCGCCCTGTCAAAAAGACGAAATTTCATAGAAATGAATTATGTGAAAAACTATTACGAAATTGAAATAAATTTTAATAATCTCTGATTCGTGTTCATACTCGCGGAACGGTACAGCAGATTTGTTATTCTGCCATTCCAAAGAAAATCCACGTGCACCTAGAAATATTGAATCAGGCTCTGAGGTGTATCACGTTAAAAAAGGAGAGCCTTCCACTCGAGAAACGCGAAGTGAGGCTCGTCCTCCGTATTACTTCCGAGGTAGTTGCTCGCATTACGGTGAAAATCTCTATTCCCGTCTATCCGTGAACTAAGAGATATCGCGACTGCTCAACCGAAGGAAAAGGATCGTACGCGGTCGACCGGACATGACCGGACTCGGGCAACGACGGCGACGACGACGATCACGACGACGACGACGATGGAGGCTCGTTTCGAATTTCATGTGAAGCAAAATGAGACGATGAGAGTGAAAGAGAGCGAATAAAGTGAGAGAGGGCCAACAACGGGGTTGGGGAAGAAAGGGTGGCATAGGGTAAAATCTCCGCCCGGAAGCGGAGGGTGCGATATCGGTAGACGTATAGTTGACCCAACGGTTTATCGATTTCAAACTCAGCATCCCGTTTCATCGCGTATTTCAACGATATTTAGTCATTCTAAATTTATTTTCATTATACATTAGTCAATAAATATTCAAAACTGTATAACATAATATGCGAAAAAAGTTAATACGAAACAAAACAAAACTGTGTGTTCTAGTCAGAAAAGCTTTGACAGCAACGCAATCAATTTTTTCCTTTCATCTAAACATTTTTCATGAAAATTTCAATTAAATAACAGCATGCTTTGCAAAAAAAAATGTTAGTACTCATTCCCATTTTGTTTGTTTGTTTGTTTGTTTTTGTTTTTTTTTGTTTTTCATTTTACCTGCGACCGTATAAAATATTTATCGCGTTTTAATGAATTGAATGCAAAATTCAAAGGAACGCTCGGAATTTCTACAAAATGTTCATTTTCATTTATTTTTATGTCAATCCACATTTATGCAATACTCGTTTTTTATACAAAAAGAATGTTCAAGCATTATCACTTCAATACAAATTTACTTCAGTATATTTTCAACAACGAAAATTTGAATATTTTCGCCGCAAGAAATTTGATTATCACATTATATCGAACATAAGATTAATCATGAAACAAATTGATTCCTAAATGCATATTCACCGATGCATGTTTACTCGAGCATAACTTATGCAGATGATATTGCGGTTCAATCATTAAAATTGCCCGAAGTAATTGCATTACAAATTCCTACAGTTCTGTTTTGTTGGATTTCGAACTTCATCTCAAACATTCCAACATTTAAAAAAATTTTAACAGATTTAATACTCAACAAAATACCGTAAACAGTCGATATTCCATTAAAAGAAACACCGATCTGGCTGACTCGAATTAACTGTAATGAGTGAGACTTTTAAACAGAGGTCGTTCTTATAGGAATTGTAGTAAAATTGGAATTGCAGTCGAAACGAGTTTCGAAAACGCGTTAATCGAGTTTTCCGAGTGTTTCACGAATGAGATATAGTTGGGAATATCTCGGAAGGACTACAGACGAGTCCTGTGACATCCGGGACTTCCATTGTCCCAGCCAACTTCCGACGTGATCACCTCCTGCTGTAATAATTACTTGTCAGCCAAGTATTCACAGCTGTTAATTGAGGAGAAAATATATTTACAGAGTACTTTAATGAATCTTATTTTATACGGATTCGTTGCAGGAGAAAATTAAAGAACTAACGTTGAAAAGATAAAGAAAACTTTTATTTTCAATAATACAACATTTAAGGAACGACTTGTCCTAATCTTTTGTTCACTCTACACTCAAATTTCAATCCTGTGGAAACAATTTTCTTCAAATTTATACCCTTTTTTCACTATTCACCGCACATATACCAATTTAATTTAGTTCAGGTTTAATTAATAACAAATTCTTCCAAACGTATCAATTTATTAAAAAATGTATATTTTCCAAACTTTATTATTCATTAGCGTTCTTTAGAAATGAAAAATCACAATTTTTACCAAAGCCTCCAATAAGATACTCGCAAACTGAGACTACAATTGAAAATCATTTAGAGCGGGTTGTTCCAATATCTTTAATCTGGCTTATTAATTAAATTATTATAATTATAATTAATAATTATACATATAATTATAATTAATAATATATATAATAAATATATAATAATTATAAATATATATTAATTATAATATATAATATAAATAATTAAATTAATTAAAAATATTAATCTGGCGGTTAAAAGCATTGACTTGCAGACTTTTAACTGCCAGATAGGCTTACCTAGAGGTTGGAAAAACCCGTCCTTAATGCTTTTTTTATATTCCCAGTGGAAATCGTGAAAGAAATTTCGTCTGATGCCATAAGTATCAATATTAAAAGGCCAATATTAAAATCATTATAATTTCACAAATAAGTAGTGATGTAATTCAAAACTTCATGAAGACCACAAAAATTGTTTATTTTGTTTTTGAACAAACATTAGAGTGTTTAAATACACTAAATTCACAGAATACCATTTTTAATTCAAAATACACTGAATTTTCCCGCGCCGGTATATAGTACGCACATTTGACTCCGTCAGTAGCCGGAAAGCCAGTTGTCTCGTTGTCGAGCCAATGAGAATTCATTTGGGTTGAGAGAAATCCTCCAACCGGCGTTCTCGTCTCTGTACGGTGGCGTCGTCTTGCGTCGGCGTACACTCAACACGCGTTATATATCCCTCCATAGAGAAGCATGACAAAGAGTGGGCTTCGAGAAGGGGCGAAGAAGAAGGAGGGAAGAAAGCCGGTTAACAGCGCCACGCTTCGCCACAAACGAGAGACGTTTCACGGGAGAGACGGGAGAGTTTTGTGTGTGGGTCTCTTGGCGTTCGTAACAGTGGTGTTGCGCGTTTCTCTCTCTCTTACTTCTCTGTATATTCCTGAACGAACACGTACGTGTATCGCAGGTTTCGTTTTTTTTCCCCTATCTATCTGTCTCTCTTTAAGTTTTCTCATCCCACTACCGTGTTACGACGTACGTTAGCCCCGTAGTGAACAACAGTGAGCGGAGAGTTCGCACGAGTGTCGCGATTACATTTTCGTTTTTACTCCCGTTTTTGTACAAGGAACATTGAAAAAAAAAGACCGAACAGGAACTAACGGGGCGAAAAATATTCTACGTACGTGTGTAATACATAAAAATAAAAGTATATATAAATCTTGATATATATATATATATACCTCCCAATCTGCACAACACGTTTTTTGGTGGATTTTGCCTGGTTTCGCGTAGCGGATCGACGTTGAGTTGTAACGGCGCGTATACGCCGAAGTTTTCTGAACACACCGGCTAATTGTGTGTATTTTGCTCTTGAGTGTGTGAACAAGTGTCGATGAAGCGAGACGCCCAACTTCGCGAATGATCAGACAGCAAGTGTGCAATTTAGGTAAAAAAAGTAATTTTTACTTGTGCGCTTTACGATGAAACAAAAAACCACCTAGCAATCGTCAGTCGTTGAAATGAGTCTTCTTTTTTCTTCTAATGTTCGAACGTTTATTGTTTAAATAAGACGATAAAATTGCAAGAAAACCACGCCCGTGTTAAACGACGCGATCGTTTAATAATCGCCTCGCCGCTATCGAAGCAAATTCTCCATCGTCGTTGTGTGCACTCGTTTGACTTTTTTTCTTTCTTTCTCCCCCTGCTCATTACGTCAATTTCGATGGTGTAAAAAGATCCATGTTGCATTCCAATAGCACGAACATAACCAAAGTTTTTAAACCGGCGCGAAAGAACGCGTCTGTTGGAATTGAAAACAAAAATGAACAATATTTCGAGTCCTTCGTGTGTTACTCGCGGCGTTTGCATGCTGTCCAGCCCGCCATATCTGCCCGAACGGAGTAATCGCCATTTCTCGTGCAAAAATATTTCATGCCACGGCGAAAAGTAAATTTACGATTTTATAATCGATTCTTGCACACTCAATTTTCGAACATGGTCAAGGATTTTTGCTCGTAAAAACAATTGGTTTTTTTTTCTTTCAATTATTTCGCACTCTTGCTGAAAAAAAATAACGTGCACATACTTACATAGCTTCGATATCTCGTGGCGAATATATATATTCAGACGACTCTTACCACGAGTTGACGAATGGAAACTTATTTACAATTTTTCATATTTGACACTATTCATTGTCTAGTGATCAGGTACTACGTTCCTTCTCATTTTATTTTTTGAAAGCAATTGTGTTTTTTCACGAAAAAAAAACTATTATTAATCAAGAACTGGATTCCTCTCGAACCGGTGGTTTTTTTTACAACGTTTTCAATTCGAATACGAACAGTTGGTTCGTCGATTCTAAACTACAATTTAATCATTTTTTTTCCTGATCTTTATCATTATTCTTCTTCCCAAAATCAGTCTTATTTGGTATTCTTATGTCCATGGTCGTAAGTTCGCGAACGTTCCGTTTGAATCAAGCAACGACGTTCGAATGACTCGAGCGAAATGATTGGGTTTGAAGATTTTATCGTAACTACTTTCGTTTCATTCGTTTTTAATTTAAATTGATCTGAGTCGATCAAGAGACGCGGTAGCGGCTCGATGCCAAGTATAAAAAAAAAACCAGCGCGAGCCCTGCCGTACTCTTATTGTATACTCGAATATGACGGTTTTCGGGCTTTTTTTTATATCATTCCGTAGGATCAATGCTGAAGGCACAAATAACGATCTATTTATTTTCCTTTGCACGATCTTCGAACCTCCAAATCGTGGGTCTTTTGTTTTGCAGAATCAATTGGATCGTTTGAATTTCGATTATTCTCGTAAAAGCCGCGTGAGAGGCGTGTAACCGCAACGTCTCTCGCGATTGTTCGATTTATCGTTTAACGTCGCGAGACGACGAACGTTTTGCCGCGAATTATTTCTTCCCTGGTCTCTTATACATACGGGAATGATGGTGACGAGAGGGAGACAAGGAGAAACAACGTTTGGAATATTGAAACGTTTCACGCTTGTGCTACGAAGCAAACTCTGCTTTTATCTGCCTCGTACTATTGTTATCGCACGATAAACAATCCTCAGCTCCCCCTCTCTGTCTCTGTTTTTTTTTTCTCTTGATCTAACCACTCATTTTACGTTGCAACAAAAATAATAATAGTAATAGTCATATTTATAATAATTGTCACGATTATCATCTGACGCTCGAAACACGAGGAATAACGAAACATTTTCGATTTATCGAAGGCCGATTTAAACTACGGATAACCGAGTCGTGATCTAATCTAAAGTAACTTAAGTTCAACCTCATTTTGCCTCTTCAATCACAAAATACGTACACCGTTTTCAATAAATTCATTACTATTATTTTGCTTTCATTTCAACGGAACTTGTCAATGCGCAAAAGAAAAATCATCACATTTTTGTAATTACATCTGGAGGACACTTTCCATGAAGTAGATTTTCGTCAGTCACGATTTTTTTTACAAAATAATCCACATACTCTCTATTTCGGTTTTTTTCTGAGTCGTATTCGTGAGTTTTCAACAAACGAGATTGATCTCTTTTGTTGAACTGAATTTGCAAAAAAAACAACATTGAAATTGATTTCAGTTTGTTTTTCTTATTACCGATTGTCGATATTTTGTAAAAACTTTGCATCAAAATTATAGTCATTTTTTTACACAACTGTGATTAATGCTACAAAAGTTTATGATTTTTTTAACCCTTCGTCAATAGATAGATTCACCGTAACGATGAATGAGAATCTTTGTAATCAAAATTTATGACCGTTTTTTGTGGAAGTATAACAATTCAATGTCTAATGAGGATCTTCGCAATGTTCTTTATAAAATATTGTTCAAAATTCTTGAATAATAATTATAAAAATTATTTTTTGTCTGAAAAATGAGCAATCCTCGGCATTGTTGTCTAAAATAAGGGTTTTTTTTTAATGTTCCAGCAACTCGATAAAACTTAAAAAAACGGGAATGTATTGAAAGGGTCTTTTTTAATTATCGTTTGTTTTTCAATCGAGATGTATTTTTGAGGATTGCTGAAAAAAAATTTGCGTCTTTTGTTGACAAGCAGTTTCCAAGGCTCGACCAAAGCCTACAGTCAATTTCCATAAAAGAAAAATTAAGAACAAGTGGAGGAGTGTAATTTAGAAACTCGTCGTAAGTTTACTCGAGTAATTTTGGCATACTTATTCGGCGATGCCCTTTGACAGTGTCTTTATTTGTTTATTTATTTTTAATTATCAAATTTCGTCTTTATAATCTCTATATTTCATCGTATGCGTGCCAACTAAATGTACATTGTCGCTTTCTTATTTCAAGTATATTCGGGAAGAGTGATGTACAAAAACAAATATTTATTCAGCCTCGAAAGACGAAAGAGAAAAGGAGTGAAAGGGTCAATTCTATGTCAAAGAGATTTTTGCCTTCCGCTCTCCCTCCCTCTGTCTTTCTTTCTGCAATCATTTTCATACGCTCGAAGCCTCTGTATCTTTTCACGTTCTCATCTTCCTTGTTTCCGAATGCTTAAAATCCCCTACCCTCGTCTTTAAAAATTCGTATAACGTTGCTCCACACGAATTGACAAGATCCAAACCTTTTCTACACAATTGCCCTCTCTTTTTTCTTCAAATTCTCGCTCTTTTTCACTTCGCATGGTCGCCCAGTCTCAGCTAGCCTTAGCAAACACACACCGCTTTGCTAGTGCAATTTTGCGGTTTGTCTCAAAGTTCTCGATTCAAAGGATCTCCACCCCAAAGTTTATTTTACTCGTTTCACAACTTGAACGTACATACTGAACCCTTCTGGATCCAGAAAATAGTATTCCTAAATGAATATCTCTTTTAAACGAAGATCGAATTGAAAAATACAAAAATGTCTGCAAATAAGCACTAAATTTGAGTTAATTAATGGTTTAGTTTCATAAGTAGCTTTTCCGGATTTGTCCATTTATTTAAAAAATGTTTTAATGCAACAAAAACTTCGGTTTTCGTATTGTCAGTGTATTCATTTTTTTAATTTTCAAGAATTAAACTCGTACGTTTAACTATCACTTGCCGATGGACAAGAATCATAAATATCGCCAAACTATAAAAAAATATTCGAAAATGGATTTATTTTAGCGCTGAAACATCATCCTCGACAACATCGATAAATATCCTCATTTCCGCGATCCTCTTTATCTCAATGAATGTCCCAGACACAATTTCCCGGGGCGATAAAAGAAAATAAAAAAGACCTTTCGCCTTTCCCCACAGTCTTGTAACTCGAAAAATTGTATTTTCTCGCCCAATATCAAAGCGCGGTGCGCAACCAACAAGAATTTTTTTTCTACACTGACGTTTTTTTCTCTATCTCCTTTTCCAATTTTTTATTACTTTCTTTTGGAGCTTCTCGGACCATTCTTATAGGGTCTCTTTTCATGTGCCATCTCTTGGCATCCGACATTGCCAGTCTATTCTTCCGTCTCGTAGAGGAAATTCCATATAGCGCAAAGAGCGACAGAAACGTCGATCAAACAACGCGGACAATGCTCAAGCTATGCGCGAATGTATAAAAGAGAGGGAGAGGGAAAATGAGAGAAAATCACGTGTCGAGCCAACTTGGAAGTGATCTCGTTTTGCACATTGAAAAACATCAAAGTTTTCACACAATTACTTGTTTTCTGCGAATACTCATATACGTACTCACAAATACAGTGAGAAGAACGAAAAGGAAAAATTCTGCAGAGGAACGAAGCACGATGAGATAATTTTTTTTCTCTTTCTATTTCCCCCCCCCCCTCTCTCTTCCTCTCCCTCTCCTTCTCCTTCTCCTTTTTTAATTCCTCTGACCGTGCCGTCTCTCCGTGGTTCACAGTGAGAAACCACGAGAACTCGTCCTCCCCTCTTTTCGTTTCCTTCTTCGTCATGAATTTCTTTTTTCCTTTCTTCATCCTTTCCTTCCGATCGTCGTCAGCTCTTTTCTCATTTTCCATCGCTATGTTTCTCTTTTTGTCGCATACTCTCTCTTTCTGTCTTTCTCAACTTGTCTGAGCCTTGTTGTACATCAAGAATTTGCTTGGATAAACCCCCGAGTGTCCAAAGTCCTACCACATTCCCCTTCAGAACTTCGCTGTTTCAGTAGGCACTCCGTTTCGTCCCTCCCCGCTCCCTCCCTTCAACGAGTCAATTCGTAATTAGCGTTAGGAGGTCGAGGTAAAAAAATTTTTTTAAATCCGATGGAAAGGAATGCACCTCTCTGCTGACTCGAATACGATTTTCGAAAAAGGCTTATTTTCATTCGCAATATACGCGATTTGAGCATAATTAATCGATTAATTTACTTGCTGATTTCGAGAAAGGAAAAACATTCTTAACCCTCAGACCAATTAATTAACTGGATTTGTATAGTACGTTTTTATCAAATCCTCAACTTTACCTGCAAACGCTAATCTATTTTAATTTTTGAAAAAAAATGTTTATTCGTTTTTATCGAAATGTCAAACACTGAAACGCAATTAAATGTGCACACCGAACTTAGCGCAATTGAGTCGATATACACAAACGGGCGTGAGATTGAAAAACACGAGTTCGAGACAACCGTACGAAAATCTCGCAAAGTTACAGTTCACCTTTTCCTTTCGTTTGCTCTCTGCCAGTCTCAAGACAGTGAAGTTGTTACAGAACTCTGAATGTCGATTGCACGCATTCGTTGCAGTATTGCGTCAGTAAATAAACGACTTTTACAAGACAAATCCTAACGCGTTTATTTTTCTGTTCATTTATCCTTTATATTTCTATTTTAATTTTATTTTCATTTTTATTTCCTTATGCTTTTTTTTAGCTATTTCTTATCTGGCTGAAAAAGCCAACTAAAATCATCACTGGATACACTGAAAACCCAATTTTGTTGAAATATTCAAATATTTTGTTGGACGTATTCAACAAAATTATTTCGTCCAGGCAACCAAATTTTCAATGTTTCAACAAAACTTAGTTCAACTGAAACGAAACTTCGTTGAAACAATAAAACATTTTGTTGGCTAGACAAAATAGTTTTGTTGAACGTATCCAACAAAATATTTAACTGCTTCAACAAAATTGGCTTTTCAGTGTAATAAATAATTAGTAATCCCAGTTGAATAAACTATGCGGCAGTATTACGATATCTGTGGCCCCAAGTTTTGACCATGCAGCCTTTATATTTGGCCCAAAATAAGACTTTTTTCAAGTGATAAAAATCGAAATTCGGTCTTTAAGGGGGTGAAACGGGGGTTTGAAAGTTGAAGCATATTATTGTAATATTTGCGGTCCCTAATTCTGACCATGCAGCCTCCATATTTGACCAAAAATAAGACTTTTTTCGAGTATAATGAAAATCGGAATTCGACCTTTAAGGAGATGAGATAGGGTGTTGAAAGTTGAAGCATTATTATAATATTTGTGGTCCCTAAATCTGACCATGCAGCCATCATATTTGACCCAAAATAAGACTTTTCAAGCATGATAAAAATCGAAATTCGACCTTTAAGGGGGTGAAACGGGAGTTTCAAAGTTTAAGCATAAAGTTGTGAAACCAATTGACCCGTATATCATACTATAAAAACAGTATGATGACCACGTGGAAATAGTAGGGTGGGTTTGGGTCATCTTTGGGTTGTTGTTTGAATAGTTGGACATGTGGAAATAGTAGGGTGGGTTCGGGTCATCTTTGGGTTGTTGTTTGAATAGTTGGACATGTGGAAATAGTAGGGTGTATAGTAAAATAGTAGGAAAATCGACGTTAGCGGTCGAATTTCGATTTTTATCACTCTTGAAAAAAGTCTTATTTTGGGTCAAATATGAAGAATGCGTGGTCAAAACTAGGGGCCACGGATACTGTAATATCCCCCCTTAACGGGAGAAACTAGTTTAGGAGGCCGACATTTTGGTGTTTTTCGTGAATTTTTTTTAACAGGGAAGGAATAATCAGAATTTGTTTAAACTTGGAGGATATTTTATTCATGTTTTGAAGTACATTTTGTAATTTTTCCAAATCATTTCCGCCGGAAATAGTGGAGTTAGAAGCTGCTGTCCATGGACGACTTTTTTTCAACTGGTGGGCATTCTAGCTCAAAAAGTTATTGACCAATCGTACTGAAAATTTGTGTGAATATTCTTTATTCAATTACAATCTATATGAACCTAACTCTGGGATGATATTATTATTAAAAATATTTTTTTTAATGCAAAAAAGGTGAAAAAACATGCTGTAAAAACATGACATTGTGTTCAAACACCTCAACACCTCATGCAATTTGCAACTTTTTTGATCACAATTAGGTTCATATTCTTAGGAAATATGTTGTCAACGAAAAAAAAAAATTGTAATGATTACAGATAAAAATTGTGACTTCAGGAATGCCCACAAGCAAAAAACTCGGATGGCGATCGTCCATGGACAGCAGCTTCTAACTCCACTATTTCCGGCAGAAATGACTTGAAAAAATTACAAAGTGTACTTCAAAATATGAATAAAATATCCTCCAAGTTTAAACAAATTCTGATTATTCCTTCCCTGTTAAAAAAATTCACGAAAAACACCAAAATTTCGGCCTCCTAAACTGGTTTCTTCCGTTAAAGGTCAAATTTCAAAAAATTGCCTAATACTTTTTGAAATATTTGTATTGTAGAATATTTACGCCAAATTGCAAACAAATCTGACAAAAAATACTTCGTCTCATAAAAAATTTCAAACCCCCGTTTCACTCCCTTAAAGGCCGAATTTCAATTTTTATCACTCTTGAAAAAAGTCTTATTTTGAGCCAGATATAAAAGCTGAATGGTCAAAATTTGGAGCCACAGATATCGTAATATCCCCAACTATGCTCATACACAATTCTTAAAATGCAATTTTTTTAAAACGACGATTGATTATTTTTCTCAAATAATTTATAAAAACCCAAATGAAATGTTATGTGCTCTTCAAAATTAATCATGGTTATTTTTAAATAACGATTTCTTATGTTTATATTCATTTATTTCGCGAATCCAGCATATGAAACGAATCGACAACTGTTTCGAACTATTTTGAAATTACGTTTTACGGAAAAATATATATTTATTGCTCATATGATTGAAGAAATGATTGGGAATAACATAAACTAATTTGCTTTTTTTTATATATACATTACAGTGCGAAGACCGAGCCTACCTGGGAGCGTTTAAGAAGCACGTCCCCCGAGACCCCCCCAGCCAAAATCACACGCCTAACCTCTCCCCTGTCCTCCTTGTCCTCCTCCGTTCCCTTGTCCCCTATTAAAGCCACAAGGACATCATCGTCGCGTATAAACCTCGTTAATAATCACACTCGCGATATCGCAAACGGTTCAACGACTTCGATCAATATGGACGGTATGGACATCAAACCAGCCTTGAACGACGATCCGTCGGTCACCCTCACCATTCGCCTCATTATGCAGGGAAAGGTAATGTCACCAAAACATGCTTCTGTTTTTTTAACGATATTGAAGATTGCATCGAAGGAACACAAACAATATGCATTTTATTTTCACTTTAGCTTTTTTCTCCAATTATTCAATTTCCTTTACAGATTTAATCTGTAGATTCGTAATGAAAAGCAAAAAAACGTCTGACCAATTGTCGATGCCTGAAAATACTTTTATTAAAAAATTTCTGTGCATTTCACAGAAAAAAAATTTTGACGATGAATTTTTAATCAGTGAGAAAAATGTACTTATGTGCATCGTTTTCAACGTTGTTTTTTTTGTTTTCTTCAAGGAAGAAGAAAGTCTCGTCTGTAAACGATGTTTTGTCTACTCTAATTCGTCTCTCTCTCTCTCTCTCTCTCTCTCTCTCTCTCTCTCTCTCTCTCTCTCTCTCTCCCTCTCTCTCTCTCTCTCTCCCTCTCTCTCTCTCTCTCTCTCTCTCTCTCTCTCTCTCTCTCTCTCTCTCTCTCTCTCTCCCTCCCCCTCTCCCTCTCTCTCTCGCGTTCTCTGATCTTTTAGATTTCATCTTGTCAAAGGCGAGAAGGAAAACTTTGTTAATGAAGTCTGATACTGGAACGAGCGAGTAAGAGAGATCAGCAAAAATAAAGAGAGCTGTACCAGCGTGAAATAAGCGAGAATTTTTCAATATTATTAACCCTCCCTCCCATTTCTAGATCAAAGAACCGTATAAATTTAGCATCGAGGCCAAACGAAATTTTCCGGTTTACCTGTGCAATACGAAATAGCTCTCATGCAGTCATTTGAGTCTGGAGATTTTTTTTTACCTTGCTATTCATATCATTCTACATAAGTATGTAAATATATAAGTAAAACATAAAACATACACTGAAAAAAATTTTTTGTTGCAACGGTCGATTATTTTGTTGAAATTATTTTGTCGCAAACAAAATATTATCGGATTAGCAACAAAATTTTAGTCATTTCAACAATTTCAACGGACTACCAACAAAATATACTGTTGAAATATCAAAAAATTTGTTGTAATTCCAATAATATTTTGTTCGCCGTATTCAACAAAATAATCGGCTTTTTCAACAAATTTTGCTTTCAGTGTATACGTATATTAATACTGAAGTTTGATAACGTTTTATATAAAAGTTGATAAAGAACATCGACGTTCTACGCAGCTATTAATTTTCATAACGATATTTCGCCAATAGAAATCCTTTTTCTGATTTTCTATTTTCATTGAACTTCGTTTACTTTTGCTTTCTTTATTTTTCTTTGAATATCTCGCAGAGCTCTAGATCTTTCTATATAGAGCAGGAAACTCCGAGGATTGCTTTGTTTTCCGGATTAACCAGGTCTAGTAAACGGATCAATTTTTCATTGAACTGAGTAAAAAGTACTGTTTACAAAAAGAAAATAAAGTACCGAAGAATAAAGAGGGGGAGAAAAAGAACCGATAGCACACTCAAGAAACTCGTTTCCGGGTTTATAATTCCCATCGGTAAATCTACCGCACCTCGTACAACGTAAAAATAAACATTTTACCGGCCGCTTTCTCTCTCTCTCTCTCTCTCTCTCTCTCTCTCTCTCTCTCTCTCTCTCTCTCTCTCTCTCCCCCCCCCCCCTCTCTCTCCCCCTCTCCCCCCCTCTCCCCCCCCCTCTCTCTCTCTCTCTCCCTCCCTCTCCCCCTCTCTCCCTCCCTCTCCCCCTCTCTCCCCCCTCTCTCTCCCTCCCCCCCCCTCTCTCTCTCGCGCCCTTTCTTTCTTTCTTTCTTTCGAGTGAATCAAACTCATACTGTTGAAACGAATGAACACTGACTATACTCGTAATATAGTCTTCTTCACTTGGCACGCTTCACGCGTTTCACGAGGTGATATTATTATTGACTCGGGTCATGGATGCTAAGTAGTCGTCATGTGGCTAAACTGTCGTCATTGCACCATTTACGTGTGTATATCGTGTCATTTGTGTATGCGTTTTTATAAAAACAATGCTCGATGTGTACGGTCTGCAAAAAATATGTCGCAAAAAAGTTTGCTAGAGTTTTCAATTTTTATTCCTAATTTTCTTATGATATAATTGTACTAAAATACATTTATTGAATCCAAAGACAAATGTAATCCAAGAAACAAAATAAGGTATATTTAGGGATCACTCTTATAATTTGTTAGGAGCATTAAAAACATTTTTCACCACTGCGATGATATTTGAAAAGTGAACATTTTACTCGAACATTTTTTTTCAAAATTTTTTCGTTGGATTCGAAATTTTCTATTAATACGAGGTCCAAGTTGCACTTTACCACTTTTTATTTTCCATTCGTGAGGATCGTACATATTTAGTGAAATAGATGTTGATAGCTAAAAATGAAATTTCCGGTTATCCAGGTTTACGAAATAATTCGTGGATATAAAAATGATTCCCAAATCTGATTCGATTGTCGTAAAAATTGCGAAATAGAAATTAATTTCGTGCTAAGTACGTCACGAAATAATTACCTGTTGTATTCATTCTTCGATTAAAAAAGCGATTTATCATCGTTTTCATTATGATGACCTTGATTCTCAATACACAAATTCAAGGCAGAATTACAAAAATTCGAATTTTTTCAAGTGACGCAAATTTGAATATCACGTCACATTCTTCCCAGAATCTAAAACAAAATCGTACATAGCTACAACAATCAATCAACTCGAACATATAATTTTTTCGTCAACAAAAAAACCGAATTTCCACGAAATTTTCACGCTTTCGAATTCCGCGTTTCATTACATGCTTGTATTTGAAATTAGTCCATTTTTTCGTGTTTGAAGATATGAAAAAATAATTTGGGGAGTTTGAGTCATTGATTTTTCATACAGCGGATATACAGCGATAAAGAATAGAGGAATTAAAGGAGAGAGAGAGAGAGAGAGAGAGAGAGAGAGAGAGAGAGAGGGAGAGAGAGAGAGAGAGAGAGAGAGAGAGAGAGAGAGAGAGAGAGAGAGAGAATATCATCTGATGTTGTAACAATGCGATACTCGTAGACGAGCTTTGCACTTGCAGTCACAGTACCAGGGGAGTCTACCCCCGATGTTGGCGAAGAAACAAGCAGGGTCCTACCAACAACTACATTCTCCTCTTCTTCCTTTCCTCTTTTCACTACTCCCTTTCTCTCTTTTTCCCTCCCTCTCTTTCACTCAGTCTCTCAGTTTCTCTTGCATCATCGATTTTCTTCCTCATTTTTTGCTTCCCGCCGTTAGCAACCCCATTTACGACCCAGCCCCTCTTTCGTTTCTCTCTCCGCATATATATATATATATATATTTCTCTTCCTCCGTTATCCATTTCATCCCCATCTTTCGTCTCTCGTATCTCTTATATATGAATTACTAACACCAAGTCTTTATACCCCTCCTGGCTCTTCTCTCCTCTCGTCTCGAGTCTACCCTCTCGCGTATTCCGCGACACGTTTGACGGCGTCTATCCTCTGTCCACAAACTCACGACTAAAAGCACGTTTGTGTGAATTTCCATCCTTCGCTGGGTGCATCCTAAGCCTCGCTTCATCCCCCTTCTTTCTTCTTCGTCTCTCTTCTTCCTCTGTTGACCGCGTTTAGAGCACGACGTTATGTTACACGCCATATATGGGGCTTTTCGTACCAATTCGAACAATTTTGAATAACTCGTTACTTATGATCTTAATGATCCTTTTTATAGAATCGTTCTGATGTACTATCAATCTTTTGTTGCAGTCATTTTCTTTCGATTTTAAAAAAGAGTAGTTGATTTATATTTTAAATTTCATATAATGTGATAGAAAAATAGTTTTTACCTATTGCATTTAGAGCGAAAGATGTAAGTGAAAAATGTTTACTTAATTTTATTGATTTCGGAGCTATTGTTATAAAAAACGTTGATATCCCCACGTGATTAAGATTGATCAATTATAATCTTCATTTCATTAATTCGCTAATAAATTAATGACTCGTTACTAATAAATAGTTTGAAATTTCTTAACTTAAAAAATTACCAAAACCTTCATTTCCAAACGAATTTACGTGGTAACAAAACTTATATTTGATTTCAAAGTTTATCCCATTCGAGGAACAAATTCATATTTGATGCTACAACATATTTTGTACCATTAATTTTACTAACTGATTCGATTAAATTTTATTTTTCCGGTGTGCAAATAGGTTTAAAAAGAAGAATAATTGTCAATGCTAATTTTAGCACGAAATGTATTATAGACTTACGTACATAGGTCGTTTCGCACCTACATGCATTTTTCTTGCTTCATATCGATCCTCTAGGCTCAACAGTACACACGTGAATGAATATAGTACGTGTCAATGTCCATGCTTGGCTCACTCGTGCATAATACAAGTACTATAACGTCTACGTATTGGCATGTAAAAACGAAACGAACCCAAAAGATAAAGTTTCTTATGTCGAGGGATAGGCATTTAGGGCTTTATGCTTCTCAATATTGGTTGGTGTCGCCCACTAGACTATCTCACCACGTCCACCACCCACGTGTGTCCTCATCTTTCTCTCCCTTATACTCTTTCAATGCTCACTGAGTGAAGAACTTTCCATCCACGTGTGAGAGCACAAGTGCATTATACTTTAGCTTACGTGCATCCTACCCTCGGCGTCAGTGGCGTTTCCCCTCCCGCTTCCGTCTACTTTCGTACTTTTTTGCTTCCTCTTTTTGCGTCTCTAACCGAACACATTGTCAGCCCGATGTTCGCTATAAGCGAGACTCCTCTTTCTTCTTTACTTTTTTTGTTTTCTCCCGTCGTTTCAACGACAAGCAACCCTAACCAGACTTTCCATTTAGGATCGTGCTAAAGTGCGACACGTATATTGTTGCATGCTCCTGCTTATTTTTTGAACGACGCGATGCTTTCGTTAAAAAATAAACTTGTACATTCAGGGTGCTTCTTATAATTGCGTCCTCATCGTGGATTCGACAACCCCTAACTTTTTATCGTCTGAGCACAAAAAATGGGAGAACACTTTCGTAGTTTTTTGTCATCACTCATTTTAGACGTATTGATTTTTGTTCGTAATAATATTTTTTCATTTTTATTTGTACAGCATTATTTTGGAGCCTCGTTTTTATAAAGATACATGGAATAAACGAAAGAGTTGGTATTTTGACTCTTATCATTTCTATTTTTTTTTTTTTTTTAATTTTTTATAGTTTTATTTTTATTCGATTTAATTGAATCTGGTATTAACGTATTTTTATTTCCTTTTTTTTGCGCACTCTCTTCTTTGTCGTCTTTAATGCCGGGGATTAAAAGTGCAACTACGTAAAGAGACCACGTTATCACGTCAAATCCCATTATGTCGAACGTGTGGTTATTTTTTATTTTTCTTCTTTTTTTTGCTCCACAATAAAAACTCCCGCGAGCGAGGTTCAGGGGCTTCACTCTCTCGTATCATGCTTTTTTCAACTTCAATTCTCTTATACTTATTCTCATTTCCACCTCCGGTTTGTCTCCGGTCTTACTGCTCCGAGCTTCCGCTCACTTTTTTTTGCTTCTCCACATACGTCCTCAAATATGCGATTGTGGGTGATTCATTTCTCTTTTAAACCTTCGAGCTGTTGACACCTAAATCCCAATATACTTTTAAATTGGATTCAGTGTGGAATTGGATAAAACGGAGAAAAGAAAAAACAAGTCTCAATTGGAAAACCTTTAGAAATTCATTAGCTCGGTTTCTAGTGTACGATTTTTTTTTTTCATCTCTTTGCAGTATGACGCAGAACAATGTGAATTTTCTTGGCATTTATAGGATGTGATGAAAAATTTAATTTGAAATGTAATCAAATTGATAACACTGGTGGACTAAGAAAAATGATTTTTACTCATTTCGCGAACAATAAATCGTTCTTGTTTCTTTTTTCCGAGATTCATTTTGGAAGATTTATTCATTAAAATAAAATCTTATGCATATCATTGACGAACTTCGAACAAACATTTTTATAATATTTATTTTCAAATAAGAATATTTCAAACTGAAATCTGGTCGATTTTGCGGATGGAAATCGTACACGAAAACTGACTATACCGGAGTATAAGTCTTCCTAGCAAAATCTCGGATGACAATCACTTCTTTCTTCCTCTCTTTCTATCTTTTATATAGTAAAACTAGACCAAGAGCCAAAAATCATCAGGGACTTTTGTCGCTCCGGGTTTTCGAGGCTCTGACCCGGATATCGCACAGAGTCTCATCGTCTCGTTTCTCCTCTTTGTTTCTTCGTATCGCCACGCCACTAGAAGTTCTCTCCCTCTCGTAGAAAAGCCCAGTACAGACCATCAGAGTTGAGTTGTAAAGAGTTGAGTATATACTTCGCGTTCCTGCTACGAGCTTCGTCCCCGGTGACCCAGTTTACTTGCACCTGAGAAAATTCTTGGCATAGCCAAGTAGCGTTGCATAGTTGATATTTTACACTGAAATGTCTATGGGCATATTCGTCGAAAATATTTCGAGCAGAATACTGAATTCTCGACAAATAAACAAAATTCTCGAGTGCCAAAATAGTGCAATCACTTACTCGTTATAATTTCATCAAAAATATTGAAAATTTATTCTATTGGAGTTTTCAACATCAAATTCCAACGAAAATTCTATCCATTACTTTTCATTTTTTAATTCTCATCCTTTTCTGACTATTCTTGTTCTTGATTTTTTAAAGTAACCTAAAAAACGTTTTTACTCATTTTCGAAGCGTAAATCTGCATAAAAATTATAAGCAATTTCAGAATAAAACGAATAATTTGTACTTTGAAATTGAAGCTTAAAAGGTTCCAAAATTCAAGTGGAAAATGGACATTTTGCAATTTGCACCGAAATTTCTGAACGGCAATTTTTACAATGCAATATCGTAGAACATGTTTGTGACATTCGGTAAATATTACACGTATTGAAATTTTCACTGCAGATACATTTTTTTGCTTGAAAATTTGTAAAGCTATAGAAATAATAAACTGTTCGGTGAAATTTTCTTTGAAAGAGCGAACTGTTTATTTAATTATATAACTGTTGTATTTGAACAAAGATTAAAATTTTAATTAAAAAATTATTTGAAGTTTCGGTGGTGTTTCTTTGTTCTTGAAATTTTTACGGTAACTTTTGAAATATAATTTTGTCATTGCATTAGTCACAAAATTTCTGTTACGTTGAATCGTCTGAACGAGACGAAAAGTCACGTGGACGAGAGTCAAGGGTGCCAATTTCCTAGACTGAACGATGGTAGCTCGTTGAAGCGCGAGAAATAAACTTTTGCAACTGTCCGCACTAAAACTTCAACAAACAAAATTGATCATAAGAATACGTGATGAAAGAGCGTAATTTAGGCGACGTATCTCGGTTAATCAGGCGAGCTACAGATTCTTGATTCGTCATCGGACGAAATAATATCCGAATAAAATTTTTGCGATAACAAATCTTTGAGCTTACGGGCAATTCGCAACATTATAATACAGCACAGCAACGGTGACCACAATTTTTATTAATTTGCTACTTCATTTTTTTTTAATGACATTCGTTCGATCATCCACGCCTAGACGTGACTTCTCGTCTCTCTGCAGTTTATCTGCAAAGAGTGTACTGGACCCTAGCCAGGGACAGTGGCCAATCGACTAGGTGAACTGGCACATATAGTTTTCCCAACATTTCCAGTATTATAACAGTTATTCTTGTCTTTTTCTCTCTCTCTCTCTCTCTCTCTCTCTCTCTCTCTCTCGCTAGCTCTCTTCCTCCTTTCGATTATTTAGAATAGCTCCGATATTGGTTTTCCCTATGATCGCTGAACGTAGAAAAAAATCGTAAGAGAAACACATTCGTATGAGTTTCTCCGAGTTTGACGTTTTCTGGCAACAAACGATTCTACCTTATCTCGAATGGAACTTTGTGCAATAGAATTTCTCTCTTACTCTACAACCACGCTTTTCTTCTTGCTATGTGTTACTCGCTTGCTCGATTTTCCAAACGTGGCTCTCCCTCTCTCCCCACTATTCTGGCACAAAGTGCAAAACTCGTATCGGGACTAGTCTCGTTTCTTTCAGCGATACACTACGAGCTTTTTCGCCCCTTTTTTTATCCCTCTTCTTGCATAGCCCATCCAAACTCCTACTCGTATTTATTTCCCTCTGACTCTCTCTCTTTCTTTCCTTGCGATACCTCCCCATTTCGCGAGAGACGACCTCGAGACCTCTCGCCAATACAGAATCGGCCACGACGTTTCGATGTCGATCGATATACACTTTGTGACACAGAGCAGGAGAGAAAGAGAAGGGATAAAGTGAGCTTTCCCAGTTTTGTGCCAACTGGCAAAATATCTGATCGAACTTTGAAAAGCTAATCGATCAGTATCGTTTTTTCCTCGTATCCAGCTAAATGACGCGAGTGATCGCTTCGATTGGAATAAATTGAGGGTATAGAAATTTTGAGATCCCATTATGCCGTTACAAAGACACGAAGGATCTTCATCCTGAGTTCAACGAGAATCCCAATTAAGGTTGTTTAGAAGGAGGGTGGGGATGGATCAAAGTGGGGGAAATTTTTCTATGCTTTACATAGTCAGTCTCATCCCCTCCTATCTACCTCGATAGTTCTGCGTTGCCGTGTCTGTCAGACCCTCCCCCCGTTTGGAGTGATTTTTAACGCGATTTTCAATATATATCTTGAAATATCTTCGAAGAAATTCTCCAAAGGCTAATGAATTTGGTCTTGATCGATGCGGAATATTTCAAAGAGTATGCGGTTAGTTTTTTATTAAAAGTTCAATGGCACGAATAAATATATCGCGAGTTTATTGAGATCGCGCATGGCTCTGTCCATTAGAGACTGTAGTCGAGCGCTCAAAACTACGCAACTTTGCGATTTTATTGTTTCGTAAATAAGCTCCGAATCGACTTGAAATTTTACAGAGACATAGCTTGAATGTTCGTCTACCCACTGTGTAAATTTCAAATTTTTCTCATAAAACTTGATTTCCTTCTAAACAACCTTAAACTTAATTCAAAAGAAAGAAGATAAATGTCACAAACGATTCATCCGATTTGACTATTTTTTGGACCTCGAAAATCACACTATTGAGATCAATACACAAGGGAACAAATAAATTAAATTTCTTATTGAAGACTCATTATAAAATCCCAAAGAAATCTTGACTAATTTTTGAAGTTTATACTGCAAAAAAAAAATTGAAAATACTCAAAAGATATTTCGTTGCATTCCAATGATGCAAATTGCAACATCACACTTCGGACCTGAAATTTGAATAGCAGGTGCAAGAATCTCCGTCCTTCTCAAATCTTCGTGCGAGCAAAATTTAGCAAGAAACGTCAAAACATCTATTTTCGAAAAGGTATTATTTGTGTAGGAAATGTTTCCTCCTACGAGTGACTCAAATGATACGGGTACTTTTCCTTTCCTCGATTTTTTTGAGGACCCGCTTAATCTCTGGATTTGATCAAATTAAGAATAAAATGTAAAAAAAAGATTCCGATGCGTGCCATGGGCATTGCCGATCGAATTTATCCTTCTTTCTTCCTTTTTCGTTTGGTTGTTTGTATACGACGAAACCTCCCCTTAACGTACATCGAGAATCTCGTCTTATCAACTTCGGGGTCGGAAGAAAAGAAAAAAAATGGAAGGCGGGATGAGTGGGAGAGAGAAAATGTTGCCGGAGTCTCGTGGATTCCAGCAAGCTGGAACGTAGCCATGGCCAGTGGCCAAGTTACCAAGGATGAATCTCGCTTTCACCCTCATGTTTTTTTTCTTCTCCTTTTTCCCTTCGGTTTTATTAACGAGTGTCAACAATTTTCCAGCATGTATAAAAAAAAAAAACGAGCAGCACTCAATCTCCGTTTTATTCCAGCATCGGCTACGAAAAAATCTCGAACTCTCCGGTTCACACCCTATTTCAATTCATCTGCACACAATTCGCTTTTTCTTACTTTATTTCTTTCTCAAGATATATTTCCTATTCGTGATGTTTTTTCTTCTTTTACATTTTCCGTACTAAGAGTGCATAAATTTTCCGTTAGTACAGTGTAACTTCGATAATTGGCATTCTTCCAAGCCCTCGATGTCGTCGTGCTAACTCTCTATTTATCTCTCTCTCTCTTCCTCCTCGTTTTTTGCCTATAGCGCAACGAGACAGCCACTCGTATTTGCTTCGTGAGCAAAGATGCGAGCTACGCAAATTCTCGTTACTCCAGCTATATTTGTTCTTGCTCACTTACTCTCCTGAAACTTTGACTCTCTCTCTCTCTCTCTCTCTCTCTCTCTCTCTCTCTCTCTCTCTCTCTCTCCTCTCTCTCTCTCTCTCTCTCTCTCTCTCCCCTCCCTCTCTCTCCCCCTCCCCCCTCTCCCCCTCCCTCCTCTCCCCCTCCCCCTCCCTCTCTCTCTCCCCCCTCCCTCTCTCTCTCGCTCTCCCCCTCCCTCTCTCTCTCCCTCCTCCCTCTCCCTCTCGCTCTCCCCCCTCCCTCTCTCTCTCCCCCCCCTCCCTCTCCCTCTCGCTCTCCCCCTCCCCCTCCCTCGCTCTCTCTCCCCCTCCCTCTCCCCCCCCCCCTCTCTCTCTCTCTCTCTCTCTCTCTCTCTCTCTCTCTCTCTCTCTCTTTATTCCTCTCTCCACCACTCTTATAAAACTCACATCTGTCTTCCCCTTTCGCTCTCTCCATCTCTCTATTTCTTTCTTCCTTTCTTTCTCAGGGACGATACTTGTCCGTGGGTTGCTCTCGATCCCTCTTCACCGTCACGGTGTGGACATTAACTCGCGGCAAGACGTTTGCGAGTGAGCATTTCGTACGCGATATCATCACGACGAAAATAGGATTATTCACTAGCAAACCGTCGGTCCACCATGAAAAGAAAAAAGGGCTTTCCTATGTCTCGACCAGAAATAGATCGTTTGCTTTCCTGGAAAATCCAGCAACCCTCGCGAAAACTCTTGCGCTCAGATTCACTTTAACTTTACGCTGAACGAAAATTAACAGCTGTAACGTTTAGAAATGGAAACAAAATACAAACTAAATCAAATGAATTGAATGTTCATATGACAGAAAAGTGTATTTTGTTACAAAAAATTATTACGTTTTATTATTAGTCTCCATAATAATTGAATGCACATCATTTTACAAACTCTTCTCTCTGTGGAAAACAAATCTCCCATGGGGCTTCTCTCTGTGGAAAACAAATCTCCCATGAGGCTTCATGAAATTTAATTTTTTTCTTCGTCAGCCACCGTTACATATACGCAGATTGAATTTTGCTAGAATCTTTATGCGAGTACTTTATGTGATCCCGTCAGTTCTCACTTTAATTGGCTCTTTTGTGCGTGGTGACCTCCCTTTTTCTTCCATATAGCCAAGCACGTAACTGCTAGAACAAAAAGGCTATACCCATGATATAACCTCGTTTAATTGAATGAAAAAGTTTCGTGCAGTAATACCAAGAACGATATTGCACAGAGAAAAAAAATTATTCGATTAAGAAGCGATGACAGAATTGTTATTATTATTTTTTTTTTAACTTTCGTTCAATTTGATCGAAGAAAAATTGTTCCGAAGACGAAGAATTCCGAATTTGGAGCATTTACGGAGGTATTTTTTTCATTCAATGATTACAGATTAATCGATCTTATTGTTTGAAGGTTATTTCCTATGTTCAGTTAAAGTTCAGAAGTTTTCATTTTTATGTAGCCTCCGGTTGATACATTTTTGCATTGAAATTGATAACGCCCAAGGTGACATTTAGAATAGAAACAAATAAAGCTCTAATGGCCCACCTTTGATAGTTTTCTTTGATATAATCGTCTGTTCTTGATAGATCACACGTCCGCGTGTGATATTGTCTCTTATTCCTCGTGGACTCTCGAAACAGCGTGCAAAAGAGCATAGTCGTGTCATCTAAGTTTAGAGATAGAACCAAATACCTGGCTATGAGAGCGCACGAGAGAAGCTCACGCAGCCTGACATTATCGGAGAGCGCGAGGTCAGGGCGTGTCATGCAAGCAAAGAGCCAGATAGAAAGAAGAATAGGAAAAAGAAAGATAAACGATAGAAGCAAATTCTCGACGACGAGCCAGAGATTGTCGTTGTGTAAATGTACCTTACGAACTGGACATTGCTCCCAGTGACAAATAGACGGGCGATTCTAATTATAGCTTTTCGAGACTAGCATTGGTAGGCATCGCTTTCAACTTGTCTGCATTCTCGTGTATCAACAAAGCTCTCTCGATACCTTTTTTTACACTTTATAAACTGTGCACTTAAAGTAACAAAGCACAGAGAAAATTCAATAAGATTAATCGCGTGTTTTATAAAACGAATCTTGCCCCATCTTCAGGAGTCAAATTAGTGCCAAATTGGTGGAATTATTCCGTCAGATAACAGTATATTATTTGACAGTAATAAAAGATGGATACGATTGACTTTAGTATCTTTGTCTCAGGATCGTATTTGCTGTGATTCATTTGCAATAACGAAAATCACCATATTTATGTCGTTTTCGATTGAATGAATTTTTGTTGAATTTTTCATTGCTTAGAATAAGTAACGACTACCCTCTACGTTCATTGGAACAAAACAGTGATTTAACAGAATAGTATAGAATAGTGTCATTTTTTATATTTGCTATTCCATTTAATTAATGATTAATTAAGAATTGAAAAAAAAAAATTAATCAAATTACATCTCATTTTTAATGGGCGTAATTTGCCTTTTTATTATGAACTAATGGAAATTTTTTTCCTCACTGCCAATACATTGTCCATTGTTGTCAATACACAACAATTTGTAAAGATGTTTCTATTATGTAGATTTGTTCGGATCTCATGTAATGAAAGACAATTAAGAGGTTACATATGTCGAGAATTCTCAAAAAATCGATTTTTTTATGGCTCATTGTTATTCAAGCTCTCAAGAACAGAAGGGGAAATCATTTCATTCAAGAATTCTACCCGATGACAACGTTATAACGATTAATGTAACGGGACGTCGCGATTTTCTTGAAACTTCTTTTCCGCCACAGTCGGCACGATAACTCGGAAGAGTTTTCAACATCTTTCGATAGCTTTTTTTTTATTTTTTAATTTTTTTAAATCAATTTTGGAATCGTTTTCTCCACGATTTGTAGCGCGATTTTTCTAATGTATTTTTCAGAATTTTTTTTATAAACAATTAACGAACATATATTCGAACACGCATACCTTATTTCTCAATGCCACAAATTGCTAATTTCTTTTTTTTTTTCACTTGAAAAATTCGGCTAAACAGACTAACGATGACGCTACGTCTTCGAAAAATCTTTTTGATTTTTTCAAATACACTCATCACTGAATGATTTATCATTCCGATCGTGGAAACCGGTCGTCTATTTTTTGCATTTGATGTAAAAAGAATCTGAAAATAATTTTTCTGACATCGTAAAGATCAATTGATAATATGTAATCGATATTTTGTTGAATTTTTTTCAATAGACGTGGAAAGACAATTTCTTTAATCATCAATTTTTTTGAGCGCTGGATATACGTGACCCCATAAGTCAGTTAATTACGAATAATATCCCATTTATCTATGTTTTTATTTATAAATATAATATTATTTTTTGTATTCAATACTGAATCCACTAACGAATTGTTATTTATTTTGTGTTGCAGGAAGTGGGAAGCATAATTGGCAAGAAAGGAGAAATTGTCACGAGGTTCCGTGAAGAGGTAATATTATGATTTATTGTTACTTTTGAAAACGTTGATTTTGCTCTCATTTTCCTGTCAGCAATAATTCTGTTTAAATGTTTACTGACAATAAAATAAGTTTTCACTGACAACATTATTTTAATATCATCATTCGCGAGGATCGATCTTTTTTATCACAGTTGCTTAAATATTCAATATATTTTGTTCATGCTACATCAATTTTCTCTCAACGAAGAAGAAGATTTCGTCTCGGATAACCTAATGAATATTCAATTTAATATGATCCCAATGTTAAGCAGTAAATGAGGCATGACTGATCGATCGATTATGTTAACTCAAGCGGAATCTTACCTCTGACGAACGCCTTGTTTATACCGTTATTTTTCATTGACGCATAAATACATATACATCTAAATAGACATAATCTTATTTCGTACAAATTAATAATGCAATATTTGATTTTTTACTATTTCTTTATTGACCATTTCCCTTATTAGTAATTATTTTTCCCCCCTCTTTTATACTATCATATTTTTATCTCTGGTGCTCTTTTTTTTCTTTCCCGATTCCGTATAAAGTGCACGATTGGGAACGGAGCACAAAAAATTGCATTTATTTTTATAAAAATGAAAATAAAGTTTAATGATAATCTTAAGAATTTCGTGGTCTCCCTTCGTTCGTATGCTTGATGATAATTTTTCAAATGTGATTATTTAAATGTAGGTTCAAAGTTGACTAAAGTTTTGAGAATTATTGCCTCACTCTGTGTGTTTTACGTATCTATGACTTTATGCGAATGTTGCGATTTTCAGTCCGGCGCCAAGATCAACATATCCGACGGTTCGTGTCCCGAGAGAATCGTAACCGTCACCGGACCAACGAACTCGATATTCAAGGCTTTCACTTTAATATGCAAGAAATTCGAGGAATGGTGCTCGCAGTTTCACGATGTACAGGGTGGTGGTGGTGGTGGCGGAACAACGAGAACACCGATAACCCTTAGACTCATCGTACCAGCGTCCCAATGTGGTTCACTCATTGGCAAAGGTGGCTCTAAGATCAAGGAAATACGCGAAGTTACGGGCGCCCTTATTCAAGTCGCTTCGGAAATGTTACCGAGCTCGACGGAACGTACCGTAACCATTTCCGGTACCAGTGAGGCTATTACCCAATGCATATATCACATTTGCTGCGTCATGCTAGAGGTACGAAAATACAATATTATTTATTTTTTTTCTTTTCATCTACCCACGAATTTTGCAAATTTGGCCGATTGAGCCATTTCATAATTATTCAATCAGAACTATTAAACGAAATAGAAAAAAACTTCCTTTCTAGAATCTATGAAAACAAAGAATTCTACATTCTTTACATTTTTCCTGGTCACTCGAGTGATTGTTTTTTTTTTTTTTTTACAACCTTTCCATATTTCGGATGACCATTATTGAATTAAAGATTTATTTTCATAATTATCAAATGGCTCTATTTCTCCATTAAAATTTGATCGCAATAATTTTTGTTTTAATGCCCATTTTTGCAATTGCTCCCCCCCCCCCCCTATTTTATCCGCAAAGGAATATTTCAGGGAGCTTATCTCCTCTTCAAATTTTGCCCTGTCCTGACTGAAAATGCCTCCAGAAAAAATCACATGTGGAAAAAAATACAATACTTAGAGTCAAATAAAAATCTATTAAACAAAATTTTCGCTACGTGCAATAAAATATTACAGTTGATATGAACGTTTTTTGACTTTTTTCTTTCTACAATATACGTGGGAAGAATTATGTTTTCTGGAGACGTGTTTCAATCAAGGATTTTCGAATATAAAAAAGCTCCTTTATCAATTCGTCATTTGCTGTAATAATGACAAGTTAAAAAGTAACAAAGAAATTTAACATTAACGAATTTAGAAGTTCTTCATCCTTGTCGAATTTTATGATCTAGCCTAACTCAAAGATTTTGATCCGAAAAATAATATTGCTTGATTTTTTTTCCCATTGCTGCAGCAAATGATGGAAATTTAGTTGAAAATTAGTGCAAATCCCCCCGTAAAAAAAGATGAAAATAATGCGCTAGAATACGCGCAAAACGTTTTTGTTTTGTTCTTTTTATTCTGTTTCAGTCCCCTCCCAAAGGTGCCACGATCCCTTATCGCCCTAAACCCCAAGTTGGTGGGCCAGTGATCCTGGCTGGTGGGCAAGCCTACACCATCCAGGGTAATTACGCGGTGCCCGCCCACTCGGACGTAAGTACAGTTATGCCGTTGTCAGCAAACTCTGCTGCCGGGCCCGCCCCACCCTCGCTGAATGCCCAAACTCTAAATGCCTCACCTTACGCGACCCATCCAACCTCACCTTATGCTTCACACCATCACGGTCATCCACTCATTCCTCACCATATTACCGGACCCCATCATCCGCTACATCCGAGCTCCTTACACGCCAGCGTGGCAGGCCTCGCCGACCCCCTGCTGAAGAGTGGACACTTGCAGGCAGCCCTCCCGCCCGCACACCTCGTGGCAGATGCCGTAAGTCTTTTGTTTTTCGTGATCCGACGAGAATCCACCTCTACCCCCCCCCCCCCACTGAAACCCCCACCCTTGAAACAAAAACCCACTGACCCCCCCCCCCCCCCACCCCCTCTTCAAAACACCTTCGAGCTAAAAGAAAAAAAATTATTCCGACCCTGCTGCAATTGTCACACACGTCCACCAGCAGATTAAAAATACACTGTTCTCGTTTCTTTATTTTTCCTGATTTTTTTCTGTTTTTTTTTTCTCAATCTTCTCCCAGCAAACGACGGAATTCGTCAATTCCGCGTTCTACAAACACGCACATAACACGATAAACACAGAGTCTCTTTGTTACTTGATCCAAATAATGCAGTGAGCAATGCCCTATTTTTATTAACTCTTCAACCCCTATTCACCCAACCTTTTTTGAGGGCCTTAAATTGCTGTTGAAAGCCTCGTAAAATTTGACCCTCTTTTCGGATCCTAGTGTCAATCTGTATGTAGTTGAATTTAAAAATGTTCTGGAATACGGTGAAGAGTTTTCGTTGAGCCGACAATTTTATTGTCTTTATTGTCCTCATTGTGTAGGATAAATTAAAAAAAAAAAGACAAAATCTCACAACTATTTTAGCATCTTGATTTGTATTTATTTTTTCATGCAAAATCGTTTAGAATGGATTGTAATTTTTCTTTACTAATTGCAGCAATTTTTTATTTCATTTCGTCGATTTTTTTCTATTTGTACATGTGCAAAAGTTCGTAACTTATTTAGTCCTCATTATGTATCGCTACGATAGGACATTTTCGGTACAATAAAATATATTCATATATATGAATAAAATTAAAACAATAACAAAAATAAATCAATGCTTTATCGCAAACGATTAACGGTCCAAATTATTTTTTTTCTTGAGATAAACATTAATGTTGAAGGCTCTTTATACACTCGACGCCGTGGCCACGAATTCCCTTGATTACAGTAGAATTTCTCTTTTTTTCGCGTATTCACCCAAATGTCAAGACACGGCTATAAAGTTTTAGTAAAACAGTCAAATACACTCCAATCCCCCTGCCTCTATATTTGTGTCTCTTGAAATCTCCCCTACCCCCACCTGCCACCAAAATTCCGCACAACAGCCTCTGCTAACTTTTTTCATATCCTCACTCACACGCACACGCACACACGCGCGCGCGCGCGCACACACACACACACACACACACACACACAAAACAAATACGTGAGAGCAATGTTCGTTCAAAGCTTTTTAGTCAAATGTCCTTTCTGACATTTTCACAAAGTTGCGTTGACACCGTTCGATTTCAAAAAAAAAAAAATTAACGAATCGCGTCAAACAACATTGCTAGAACCGTAATTTCTAACTATTTTATCAAAATCTGCACTCTGCGATGATTGACATTAATTAATGTTCGGAAATTCATTATTCTTAAATCATTTTTTCGCTATTCCAATTGTATACATTCTAATGTCACTCGTTAATTTTCCGAAATTGATTATCAAATCAATTTTTTATATTATTCTCTGATTGTTTGATATTAATGCTTTTTTTCTTTTTTTTTTTTCAAACAATTCAGACTTAATCGTTAATATTTCAACACGTATTGATGCTTAACCGTCGTTTTTATACAATTCAATTTTTAGTCGCCTCGTGACTAAGACCAATGTCGCGCTCGTTAGATTAGCTCTCACACTTTATTTGTTTATCTCTCTCTCTTTTTTCTTTGAACTTTTTTTGATTATTTCCCATCCACAAGCATGCATACCACCTGCTGCACAAATGACCCAACACTTCCACCTATTACCTACGGTTTTCTCGCTACTCTGTACACATTTATACTCTAACTGTAAATAATAATGTGTCTATTTATTTGTATATACGTTCTGTTTGCCTGTGTCTGTGTCGTCTGTGACTCGCAAAAAGTTCCCCGGTTGTGCGTTATCCCTTATGGTGCTCTGAAATAGTTATAATCGTACAATTAAATCTTTATTCCTAAAAAATTACGTGATCAACGTACAGAATAACTTTGAATCCATTTTAGTATTAAAAAAAAAAAAAAATCGGGATCGCGTTTAAAGAAAAAAAATACAAAATCATTGGTGGTTTATTTTTATATCCTCGCATGAAAGATTTGTATGCGAAAGTGTCGTTACCTGATGCAAAAATTTTTTCAATCGTCATAAATTCAATTGTCAATTGTTATAAATACAAAATGCTTTTCGGAGATTTACACTGAGAAAAGAAATTTGTTGTTTCAACAAATTTTTTGTTGAATCAACAAATTGTGGCGAACAAAATGAAATTTGTTAGTTGAACAGAAAATTTTGTTGATTCAACAATATTTTCGTCGTAATGAGCAATATTTATTTGAGCCAATAAATTAAGTGGTTGAATTAACCAAATTTTTGTTGAGTTAACGAATTTCGTTTTGTTCGCCACAATTTGTTGATGCAACAAAAATTTTGTTGAATCAACAAATTTCTTTTCTCAGTGTATCCGTGAACTGAGTAAATTTTTTTCGTTGAAAATAATAATAAAAAATATAAATAAATGTAATCGGTTATTCGTTGAAAAAATGAGAAACCGCGAATAACTTCAATTTTTCTTATTTGTATAGAACTATATTTTCGTCGACGTAATGAAAGGGAGAAAAATTCGAAATCAAATAAATATAAACTTATCAGCGAATTCCATTGCGCTAACGTTCTAAATATGTAACGAAACGTTTCTTATAATCTTTGATGACGCTTCGAAATTTCTTAAATAAACGCAAAATTCCATTTATTTTGCATAATTTGTCGACAAGTTTTTGCATCAAATAAGAAAAAAAGACTTTTTGTATATAAATTCGTTACGTCAAACAGTTCATATTTACTCGATAGAAGCGTGTTTACACGATGTAATCACGGGTTGATAAATATAATTAAACCATCGGGTAAAATCGGTCGCCCTCTTCTTTCTCTCCATTTCGGAATAAGTGACGCTCATTTGTCTGTTTGCTAATTAGTGACTCTCTTTTTGTATCAACATGCAATGACGAGGGTTAGGGAAAAGATAAAAGGGATCCGGAGCATTTGAAATTGTCTCGTCTGGCGATGAACATAAGGAGTGAGAAGGTTTTTGAAGGGGTTTAAAAATTCGACCAGCAAATACATTCAATACGAGTTTTTGAAATGTTGATTCGGTCACTGCAAACGAAGCAATCGTCTATTTTATGGGGTCAAAAAAGAAAAAAAATCAGTGACGATTATTGTTCTTTTCAGCGTCAGTTCTTCTCTCGCTCATTTTTCGTAAACGTTTTTTCTCTAGCCCACATTATAATTTTAGGCAAATCATGGGGACATTTTAATTTTTAATAATCATTTTACCATTTTTTTTTAAATGCTTTCGTTGGATTCCGGCAACGATAATAATTTTAAAATAGAGCAGCATTTGGTTAGAAATGTTTGTCATTTCATGAGTTGAACGCACGATCAAAATCTACACCGAAATAAGAAAAATTAGTGATTATTATATAAATTGCTCTAATGTAATGAATGATGCTCGTAAAAAGCTCCCACGGTCATTCGCCAATCGATCCTCAGACGCGATGAAAGTAGTCTTCGTAACCTCTTTCGAGCATTTTTTATTTTCTTTTTTTTCAATTCCTGCGCGGTCAGTTTTGCATTGTAAAACTGCATGTCAAGGCACGTTGAATGCAGAGATATATATTTATTTATGAATACATATGTATCTCTATATTTAGGCATAGTTCAAAAGCTGGAAACAATAACACGCTTTTACACGAATATTCCAATGTTAAGACTATCGAATATCGACACAGAGAGTGAAATTATTTACATGCCGTCTCAGTCGTTCTTGTATCATTTCTCAAATCTTCTGTAGTTTCTCATTCGATCTGTTTCGATGAAATAATTCATAGAAAATGAATCATTTTATCGTTCGAAATGCTTAACATCAGGGTAAAAATATTTATTTATGTCAAATATATTTTTTTGTTCGTCTTCATAAAACCTCGATTTTTTATTTACAAAAATTCGGAATTCATTTACCAAAGACTCAATAGTCACCATCCGTTTTTTCCTTATATAATTCCGAAAATATATTTCATTGAATAAAATACTTTTTTTTCTCTGGGTGTTCATTAGTTTAAAATATTAAATAACAACGAACTTAAAGACAATTATCTGTCACCCTGAAATGCACATTTATCTCGCCTCGTGAATTGAAAGTCAACACACTCAAGTTTTGCGCGTTTTATGTAAATAAATGAAAAAGAAAAAAAGAAATACGAGCTGGAATCTCGGGCAACGCTGATGGTTACACAGCTTGGCATGAGACGGTCTCGTAGGAAACCGGATGTACAAGTTTTCCTCATTTCTTACTCAATATATAAATATATATAATAAATACATATATACGTATACAATATTACTAAATATATACATAATATTATTATTATTGCCTTACAGTTTTTATTTCATACTTTTACTGGCGATACCGCGACGTCGAGTCTTACATTGCGCTTACACTTCAAAAGTCTTGTTCACACAATTCCAACAAAATTTAACATCACTCCGTTATTTTCACATTTAGAATACCATTATTCATTTTCGTTGATCTTTCATTTTCGTTGGTTGACCGTGAAATGGCGATACAAAAAGGACTTATATAAAAAATTCATCAGTTTTGTCAATACAGAGAAAGTTCATTTTTTTATTTAAAAAAATATGATTTTGCTTCATTATTTATGAGAATAGCAAAGGAAAAGAATAGATAAATCTGCTGATTTTTAAATACGTATAAAATTTTCGAAAAACTATCAAAAAAAAGCAATTACGGGGAAAAAATGGCTAACTCTAGCCCAATAAATTTGTCGCTGTTTTCATGATTTGGAATATGAAATTATGATTCACAGTGAGGTCCGAAACGAGTGGAACAAAATCACCTTTTACAACAGCTTAAAAAATTTGTTTCTTCGAAAATTTGATTGATTTGAAAAAAAACCAAAGAAGTAATTTGCAGCTAATTTTAACAGTTTTTCGAATGGAACTTGTTGCATTCAAAATTGCTGATCAGACAAATTTTCGGAGCAGTCGAAACGACGTTTTCGTGTTCCACTTGTTTTGGACATGACTGTATATAGGATGATGGGATGGGTTATAAATCGTGGGAAAAACACATATTTTCCAAACCCCATGTTTCTACCTTTATCCCATTCTTTCTTCACTCACTATGATTCTTTCACGCTTTTCTTGTCTCGCATACTTTCGCTCTTGAATCATAGCTGAAAAACTTCACTGTTTCATTTTTCTTATTTTTTTCTTTTTCTCATTAATTACCAAACACGCATTCTTCTTCCTCAAACAGCAACATAGCATGGCTTTCGCACTGATAGCTATTAAAAAAAAAAAAAAGAAATGATTACACACGAACTATCAGGAGTTTGAGCGCGAGGGTGGGCTGCCCTATTAATGTTTCGACAGAATTAATTTATAATTTATTTAATTCATGAAAATATTTAATCATAGAATCCAATGATGTTATGTCAATGCGACAGAATAGTTTTTATGTGCGCGTGTGTGTGTCCTTATGTGTGTACGAACGTGTGTATTTTTTTTTCACGTTATGTTAATTACGTAATTTAGTTATTATTTTAGATAGTTTATATAGGGAGTGAAATGTTGAAAATTCCTGAAAAATTCGTCATAATAAAATAGCTCGAAATCAATGACGGGAAATCAAATTATAGTTTAATTCTTGTTGTTTTTTTATTGATACGTAATTTCTTAGCTTTTCATAATAATTAATTCATGTACAGTCATTGTTTAATGATAATTAAGAAATTAAAGCATAACGAACATCAAAAGAATCTATTTTGTTTACGCCTCAATTTCTTCAAACGTTTATTCAAATGAAACCAATATATAGGAATATGAAAAATCCAGTCGAATCGTTATTTTATTCATAATTATTCAAATTTCCGTCGCATCTTCAAATCCGACAATCTCAATTTTATTTTGAATAGGAAAAAAAAAATAATTTTTTTCACTTCAGGGAAATCTCTCGTTGAGAAGGGAAACAAAAAAGTGTGAATCTGTCTCAACGGGGTACCGAAATAGAATTAATCTCGTTTAAAAGTCGATTTTCCGTTGCGAATCAACGATTTTTCCTGCTATTTTCTATCGTTGGCTGATACTCGAGTCCTGGCTGAACACGAAATCGTATAAACGTCAGAACTCAGTTATAACGCGGCCGACAAAACTTCAAGAGTAACTTGACACGAATTTTCCGGTCCATTACCACAAACCATATTGGAATGACGGGCGAGGGTTGAGCGAATTTCCTTCAAGTATTTCATATTACGGCTAATAAAAACGTTTCATTGGCAATTTCGAGCACTAAAATCTCCACTTTATTTTCACGGATCGATCATTTATTTTATTTTTCTATATACAATGTTTATACGACAGAAGTTCATACAACTAAAACCTCCCATCTACATGCATATATTTGATAGAAAACTGAGTGATTGAAATTTTACTTCCGTTGATTTCATTTTATTTCGCCAACTGTGATCGAATCCAGGTAAAAGCTTCTTTTTCAAAGCTTTTATTAATCAATCAAATGAGCAGGGAAACTTAAACGAATATATTGATTTTACAGCCAAATTCATGCGCTTGCTGCAGTCTAATATTTTTTATTTATAATATCATTTAAGACATGCTTTGAACATTGTCACAAGTCATCAAAAATGATCTCTTTTTCGAAATCGAAATCTGCATTTTATAAATTGATATCAATAAGACTATTTTCTTTTCTGCTATACTCTCGAAATTTGTCCAAATAAATGATTATTCAACGTGCCAGTTTTGTTTGCTTTTATGACATGAAGGGGTGGAGAAAAAAAAAGAAGGTTGAGGGAAAGTGATAGAGAGAAGAAAAGCTGAAAGTACAAGACAAACCACTCGTAACTGTCCCGCGGATAAAAGCATTATACATACATGTGCATAAATGTTCGTGAAGGAAAATCGGAACACGAAGCTCTTTACTCTGGCTCGAGGAAACGAGGCCGCTCTCTACTTTATTAATGACGAGGATTCTCTTCTACCCAGTTTTCCGCGTCTTTTCTAGCTTATGCCTGACTGTCTCACGAATAACCGAGAATAGACACAATCCCTTCGCGTTTCGCGCTCTCCGGTTCTACCTGTTCGCCGACAAAATCGATCGTCCGAAGCTTCCACGACTATGTTACTCATTTGTATTGCTACAAAGAAATGGAAAACAAAAAAGACAGTTACTCAGAAAAAAACGTCAGGAATTCAATGATTTTCGCGAATGGGATTCAAATTATTATATCTTTTATTATTCACGTAAAAATTATAAACAGTAAGAAATCGAATTCAAAGCCGCCAGTTTAAAACAAATAATTTAGTTAAAAAAAAAATTAATTCGCAAATAAGTTTACTATTCGTGAAAAAAGAAACGGGCTCTTTTCGTACTTCTTTTTCCCCGTGCTGGTTTATGTTTATTTGGTACTTTTTTTTCTTTTTGCATTTTCTTTTTATGTTTTTATTTTTTCTTTCTGTGGAGATTATAAAGAGCAACGTGTTTGTTGAGCCGTGGATCTCTTCGTCGTTGTTTCAGATGGGAAAGCTCGGCAGCAATCCACTTGCTGGACTCGCGGCACTTGGCCTCGGTGGACTGGCGACCCCTGCCAACACTGGAGGCCTCAATCCTGCGGGTAAGTTGACACATTTCCTTTCCGTTTTTTTTTCTTTCTCTCATTCGTCGTACGACATATATTGCAAGAAACGAAAATGACGAACACTTTATCTTAAGATAAATGGGCGTTCACAATTCACACGGAATTGGAACAGATGTTCATTTTCAATTTTTATCTTTCTCTTTTTTTTGCGATTATCGTTACTCATTTTTTTGTCGTCGAGTACTGTCTCCCGGATCGCGAACCGCATACCAATCTTCTGGAAATGCTGTTTATCGTCCGCCATTCTCTTTCTTGTTCTCTGTCCCTCTAAAAATTTATGGATTTTTTTAATGTGAGAAAAAAAATTATTTCACAGTCTTTCTTTTTTCTATTTTTTTTTTTTTTTGCATTCCTGCTCATTGAACCCCTCGGGGATGTCAACGAAATTTTGCCGTCTTAATTCGACTACTTTTTATCCATGAAAGAAATATTTCCTGTTGCTAAGGTAATATAGCTGCTTCACACTAGTCAAATGAGTGCTAAATTTTCAAAATACATTTCTGCAAAGTTCAATGCACTAATTAAATTAATTGAAGATTGATGTATATTACAGCATGTCTTATTAACCTAAAAAGTATTTAATAACGATGGATTTGCGAAATCGTTAACTGATAACTGCAAAATTTCATGATGTCATATTTTCATCGAGATTTTTCAAAGAATAATCGGTATTTTTCAATCGATTTTAACGTACCATGTCTTATTTTATTCCTCAAAAGATCCTCTACGAATTCACCGCGTATGTTTTATTCTAAACTTGTTAAGGTCGATCCCTTGCGACAGCCCCAACCAAAAGTTACATATCGTCTGCATATTAAAACGGTTGATAATTCGTTCGAATCGTAATCAAGAACTTTGTAAAGCCCATATATACGTACTCGGTGCCAGTAGATATACGACAGATATCATTTGCTTTCGTAAAATTTATTCTAAAAGTCCTTTTGATCTGACATTGCGAGTAAACTTTTTGACGGAACTGTCTGGGTTATGCCTAAACACACAGAAAAGGTTGCCTATACAGACGACGCATTCTTATGTGTGCGTGTTAGAACGACGATCGTGGCAACGTTGCGCGTCAGCTGTTATATACACCTGCGGATATTCACGTGCCGAAGTTGAATCTATTGAGAGAATTATTTGCGAAAAACGAAGAATTTGTCAGAAAAATGTCAGATCGGACGCGACAAAAGGGGAGATTTATTAAAAAAAAAATGCTGGCGAAAAAAATGAAAGCCCTAGCGGCTTCGTTACAAGCGCGAACACCACAAGCACGAACCGATCGGGAAAATTTAGAGGTTATCCCGTGTCATGGGAGACGTATTGTCGAGCTGACAGAACTCGGCAAGAATCTTCGGTGCTGCAAATGTTTCAAAGTTCTTTCATTGGAAAATATAGTGAAAGAAACACGTCTCGGGCTCAACTCTTGTTTGACGGTCTCTTGCGAAAGTTGTTGTGTGAATACATCCGTTTTAACCGGGAAAATGCACACATCGAAAAATGATGCCAAATTATCAGACGTGAACACGAAAATTGTCCTTGGTAAGTGTTCTAATTTCATAATTGAATTCTATATATTTTTTTCAGATTTTTAATTTTCAATGAAAACTTTTTTATTGTCATAAACAGGAGCTGTTCACGCAGGCATTGGTTCCACCGCTTTGACCAAGATTTTAGCTTGTTTGAACATACCTCCCATAACAGATAGTTTGTTCAAGCGATACGAACAAGAACTTGGACCAGCGATTGAGGAATGTGCGAAGGAAAGTTGTCAGAGAGCTACCGCGGAAGAGCGCAAACTAGTAATTGAGAATGTCGAGAAGTTATGTGAGGAAATGTGAGTTTACGGCGTGATTGGTCACGGCTTTTTTCATAGATTTTGTTTTGCGTTAATGAAATATATTGACATGTAGATTCTCTTCGATACAAGATTTTTCATAAAGCGCTGTAAGAATTTGTATTCCAAATTCTGCTGCGAAGAACTTTTATTCCAAGCTCTGCGGCGCTAGAGATTTTCATTAGTGTCATTTATTACAATCAATTTGGGATTGAATTCATTTTTTAACCTCTATGGTGGAGTCAGTAGTAAAAAAAATCCCATTACAAGATTCTTATTGATGTTGCACATCTTGGATAATAAAAACTTTGGTTCCGCAGAGTTTGAAACTTAAAAACTCACCATCCAACGCAAGTGAACAGACACAATTTTTTCCTGACGACGCAGTCAGAAGGCTATGTAGACTAAGCAAAATCTTTACTTCAATCACTTCAGTTACAGAATGATTCTTTTACAGATGTAATTATTTCACTTTGTTGCTGTTTAAAAAATTAAACTAAACAAAACAAATTTGGAATAATTCCAAAATATAACCTAAACCTCACAAAAGTAATATTTATATCTTATTTTTTGATGCATCGCAATCATTGCAGGAATGTATACAATACAAATGAACTATTTACAATTAAAACAATTATCGGGTAAATTGATAATCTGCAGTTTTTTTGAGGATCATTTTTCAGACTTTATATATATTATATTATATATTATATTATATGTGTGTATGCAAACTTTTCTGTAATTGTATATAGAAATATATTTCTGGGGATAGCTATTACAGTCCCTCATAATTTATACATCGTGGATTGTTCACAACGATCATGTGAAGGATCATTAAAAATTGTTCATAGTGAAGACTAAGCGCCGATAGAAAAATAATGAAATACTGAACTGTGGAATACACTAAAGATTTTTTTCTACGTTTACTATGACTCATTTTGTAGCATTCTATAATTTTATTATATTGGGAGAATCGATCATTTTTTTTTAAATAAAATATTAATAAAACCGTCAATTTCCTCAAATATTCTATGAGTTTGATTATTTCATTTTCTACGACTGTCTGTTTGTATTAGGCCGCCTGAAATAGTCAAGGCGATCTATCCTCATCTGCATGATCTTGAACCTGCAACGAACTCCGACAACCATGAAATCCTCAACGAAGACTCTACAATGCTGAAAGCGATGGAAAAATTCGATGCAGCATTGGGTAACATCGTTAATATTATCGTTTCTTACGATATGGGATGGAGTAAGCGAGGCAACGGAAGGAGTTACGACAGCCTCAATGGTTACGGTGCGATAATAGGATTTTTCAGTGGCAAAGTTCTCGATTTTGCGACTCGGAATAGGAAATGTAAATGCTGTGATGCGGGTCGATCCAAAGAAGATCACGATTGTCGGATGAACTTCCAAGGAAGCGCTAAAGCCATGGAGCCTGATGTTGGGGCCGAGTTGGTGAATCGAAGCACTGTTCTGAAAGAGGCAGGACTCAATGTTCGAGTTTTAATCGGAGACGAAGACAGTTCTACTATCGCGGCAGTACGTCGAGGAAATTCGCAACAAATTTTTAAGTTAGCCGACACGAATCACCTCCGAAAGCACTTCGTCAGTGAGTTGTATGAACTACAAAAAACTTGCAAAGAGATGAAAAAAAAAGAAGCTATCCCTCATCTCAAAAAGTGCTTCGGATACGCAGTAGCCCAAAATAAAGGAAAATCTGTGGAACTAGCTAACTGCCTTCGTAGCATACCTGACCATTTCTTCGATCGACATGAAAACTGTGGACATTGGTGCCTTCGTCGCTGTGATAGTTCAGGTGTTCAAAAAGTTGTATTTCAAGATCCAGGGCTGTACGAGAAACTCAACGAAATTTTCACCAAATACGCCAATAACGCTGCGAAATTCTCGGTCGCAGTGTCAAGCCAAGCCAACGAAAGCCTGAACAATATAATGTCTCATAAAGCTCCGAAAAATCGGTGCTATAGCCTTAGCGAATCGGCTGATTTTCGTTTTTCAAGCGCTGTGTGCACTAAAAATGAGGGTGAAAGTTATTTACTAGCTGTTTCGGAAAAGGTTAGTATTTCACCTGGGAAGAATACTGCAATATTTATAGCGAAAAAACAATTGAAACGTTCGGAAAGAGTGTCAAAAGCAAAGTTGCCCAGCACAAAAAGCCGCAGAAATATATTGGCTGATCAAAGACAGGCTTTGCGAAAGAAGGCAGAACAGGCGGAAGGAATTCAGTATCAATCAAACTGTGGCTTTGACATGGAAATCGACGATTTGGGAAATAATTTTGCTGAAGACATGAATAACAACAATATGGAGAACCCATTGCCAGTTGATTCAAGCTTCATATTCTTCGACCTGGAAACTTCGGGCCTTCATAAATCAGCAGACATTCTCCAGATTGCCGCTAAGTGCGGCGAGTCCACTTTTTCCGAATATGCCAATCCTTCTCAACCAATTACACCTAGCGCAACGGCAATCACGGGCTTGAGAAATGTCGCTGGAGAGTTATTCCTGTATGATAAAAGAATACCGTCGATTCCCATTCACGAAGTGCTACGCAAATTCAAAGAATGGTTAGTTCTTTTTAAACCGTGCATTCTTGTGGCGCACAATGCCAAATTTGATACTCCACGGTTACTGCAAGCTCTCAAAAAAAATTCGATGATAGAAGACCTAAAAAATGTCATCGTTGCATTCGCCGATACTCTCGTCATTCTAAGGAAGCTTCATCCTCAAAGGAAAGGTCCCGGCATGTTCAAACTTTCCAGGCTCGCTGAAGATCTACTTCACATTGAACCGACTACAAAATTTCACGAAGCATCATACGACGTCGACATTCTTGAAAAAATCGCTTCTACTATTCCGAAAGAAAAATTAATTGCGAATAGCAAATCTTTCACGGAATGTTTCGTTCACGAAGCTCGTTTACAAAAGGCAGCGATACTCGAACGATCTTTGAATGTTTTCAAGGGTGTTATTTCTGCAGGGATGATTAGAAAAATAGCAAGTGCGGGAATTGATAATACTAAAATACAAAAAGTATATGCAGAAAGTGGAAGAGACGGTATAATAGAATTATTGTCAACCAACCAATCAAACAAAAAATCTCGTGTCACGAAAGACAAGAAAATCTTGGGAAAGATTCTTGTATTTTTAGAAACCAACCAAAGCTTAGCAATCGTCTAGTAAAAAAGAAAAATGTTGTTTAAAAAAACATGTTTTTATTAATATATATTACATTATTACGTTATGTTTTATGAAAGAGAAAAAGATTTTTTTTTTAAATATACGTTTGTTATTTTGAAGCTAACCTCGAAAAAAAGAAAAATGTTGTTTAAAAAAATATGTTATTATTAATAAATATTACATTGTTACGTTATATTATATGAAAGAGAAAAAGATGATTTAAAAAATATACGTTTGTTATTTCGAAGCTAACCTCGAATTGATGTATGCTCGAATAAAAAACATTGTTAATATTAAAAGATATATTAACAATAAGTATGCTTCGAAGTGTTTCGCCAATTTTTTCAAATACCATTTTTTTCCTACGAGACCGATATGTGAGCTGTTCAAACTGAGCGCCTCGCCGTGCGTACACTGTTGCCGTCTCCGCGATCCGTTCCCCACCATTCGCTCGTTCGCTTGCAAAATGTATCGTATGCAGCCTAAACCTTAGTACTTCTTGAGATTGTATCTGTCAAACTAGATGGTCAATCACCTTGATTTTTTTTTACAATATCCGTGATATCCTGCTCTAGCTCCTCCTCGTTTTTCATAAACTTCTTAATTTTAGTTCTAACGGTAGAATTAATAATGTGCTGTTTGCCTATGCATAGTCCATATACTACGTGTTAATTGAGTCAACTTCAATTATATATATCTCGGGTTTGGGATGGTGAAACTTGTTCAAATTTTATAGAGGTGTTGTTCACATGTTAAACAATACGTATGCCAAATTTGAACAATTTCCTAATTCAACGATCTCGTGGGGGTACCACCTTAATATGAAAATTACAGCAATTTTTTTATGAACATTTTTTTTAGCCAATTAAACAATTGACTGTAACAGTAAAAACGATGAAACTCAGAAAAAAATCCACATTGTGAATTCGTAAAGGATCTCTTGAGGAACAAAATAAGATGCAGTGCATTAAAATCGATTGAAAAATACGGATCATTTTTTGAAAAATCTCGATGAAAATATAACATCGTGGAATTTTGCATTTATCAGTTGAAGGCTTTGCAAATCTATTGTTATTAATATTTTTTTAGGTTAATAAGACATGCTGTAATACAAATCAACCTTCAATTCATTTAACTAGTGCATGAAACTTTGCATAAATGTATTTTGAAAGTTTAGCACTCATTCGATTAGTCTGCATCAGCTATTTTACCTTAATTAGTCGGATTTTGAATTTTTCAGTGTTGAGCTGTATTTGAATTTAATTCGAATAATATCGTATTAAACTTTACATAGTTTGAACGTATCGCAAAAATATTGATTTTTCATTTATTCGTAAGTTTTTTATTTTTCTTCATAGTACCGTTTTTTCAACTATTCTTTTAGTCTTTAGAATCGCAACAAGCGATTCTAAAGACTAAAGATTTAGAATGCAATAAGCGATACTACTAATCGAACTAATTTTTACTGCCTCAAAGTGCAAATAACAGCTGGGCCACGTTTAAATATGAGACACTTCATTTGCAACAATACACACTCGAACATTGTTTTTTTGTTTTTAATACGAATTCAATACTCTTTCATTTTAGTAAACAAGTCTGTATATAATGTTTTAATAATGATGACACGTGTTAATTTGTGATATGTTTATCAGCGCTCGCTGCATTAGCTGGTAGTCAACTACGTACGAGCCACACGAACAGGCAGCAGCCAGCTGCGAACAATCAGACCCATGAGATGACAGTGCCGAACGAGCTTATCGGTTGCATTATCGGCAAGGGCGGTACCAAGATAGCCGAGATACGTCAGATATCCGGTGCTATGATAAGGATCAGTAATTGCGAGGAGAGAGAGGGTGGTGCTACGGATCGAACTATCACGATTACCGGAAATCCCGATGCCGTTGCTCTCGCTCAATATCTCATCAATATGAGGTGAGTTAATTTCTATAAAAAAAAGAAAAAAACCAATCGAAATTGCCCTTTTTTTCTTTTTTTGTCCAGCCGATTATTTAACTAAATAATGCCCGAAGAACAATGAAGTTCCTTAATCCGCACAGAATGTTTACACTGTGGTTATGTGGCTCAACAAAGAAAAGAACTGAACATGATTTTTACGTGTAAAAAGAGTGTGGGGGAATCCTTTTTCTTGCAGATTATCGATAACGTTTTTTAGTCGAGAAAAAACCTGAATGTAACGAGTAATCGACGAATACAATTGCATTTTTTACGGTATTACCATACGGACGAACATCGTTATGAATCTTCGTAATCAGGAGATTTCCAGCCTTTCTTTGTCTGTGGATAACATTTTTGTTTATTATTTAATATATATAATCTTTATATATAAATATTTTATTTTTACAATCTTGTTTTGTCGCTATCGTTCTCTTCGACGCACATTCTTCATTCATGTGTAAGAACGATTTAGAGAAGGCAAAATAACGTGAAATATGCAAGGACTGTTTTTTCTGTGGAGATTCATTTTGTTTTCTCGATGTCTCGTTTCAATGTAGAAGAGGAAACAAATTGTGTGTACACTGTTACTCTCGTACAAACGCTATAAATTTAGAGAGCTAGTGGTTTTTTTCTACTCGTTTTTGGACACGGGATACGGGCGAGAAAAAGGCTACGAGAGAGATTAATCGATTCGGCCGGTTCTTCCAAACTTTCAACATCGGGGATTGTTTCACCCCTGCTTTCTTTATTTTATTTCGATGGTCCGTGCTGAACTGCCTTTGAGCTCTAACTCTCCGTTATCGCATCACGCGGTTGAAACCTACCATTCGTTTTCATGAGAAGCAATCACGGAGTAATATAACGAATTTTTCAATCATTTGACTCTCGTGGTCTCATCAATGCCTCTCGGTAATCCTGGTCTCGTATGTTTAAGCCTCTATACATGACTCACTGGCTATATATATAACAATTACTATTACCTTGTAGCGGTCGTTACGCAAAGCGAAATGGAAAAAGCTCCGTTTGTTCGATTAATTTTTTTACTTTTTATTTTCTCTTTCCGTTAAAATAACACTTTTGTACGTTCTCTAAGCTAATCCCAAACGACCTCGATTGTGCAAACTTTTGCGAAATTAACTTTAAGCGTTAGCTCCTGTGACGAGACAATATTGAAAAATGCTTAGCACATTTTGAACCCTTTCTTTTTTTCAAATATGAAGAGATTGCGTCAAGGAGTCTCAAAAAATATGTAAAAACGTTTTTCCATTTCGCTTAACGTCCCGAACGATGAAACACTCGCTCTGGCGATGACGTCACATGGAAATTAATTATATCCACCCGATCGCTTCGATGTTGGATTTAATTTCCACATGACGTCACTAGAATAACGAGTTAGCCAAGAGAGAAAGTGAGCAAGAGTTATTTTCTATCAGTCGTAATGTCAGATCTACTGAACAAGAAGACATCCATCGAATCTACGAATGACAATGATTGGGGAAACAGATCCAGATGCTTTTGACGCATATCGTAATCGAGGCAAGAGAAACTGACAAAATGGCTATTTAAATATGGCTCTCGATACGTTTTCGCGAAAAGTGGTGAAACTCAAGAAATTTTAAATTGAAAATAACAAGAACTTTACCCATCATCGTTGTTCCTATCCATTTTTTTCTTCTATCAATTTTGTTCAGTATATTTTGCAAATATATTTTGTTTTTTTCTTCCTCGAAAAATTTTACGATCACACAATGTAAGATGATTTTATTATATTTTGTTCTAAACTGATAATGAAATTGCAGAAATAACACAATTATTTTAATCAATGATTTTCATAAAGAGTAAATTTGGCTGGAAAAACCCCCAACTACGACAGAGCCGTAATCTGTTTTCCCAATTCTTCGGATGAGCGAAAGAAAGTAGTGCGAAGGAAAGTGTGTGTATCTTTAAGAAAAAAACAATCAATAAAATAAAATAGAGGAGGACCGGCGGATCATCGATGTTCCACGAGCTAAGGGAAAGCCGACAAAGACGAGAAATCCTGGAAGAAGTTCAACAGCCGTATATACTGATCATATATTATGTATACTCGTCGTGATTGATACGTGACGAGGGCAAAAGATGTCACGAGCAACAATTCATAATCCATTCTTTCCAGGTCCTGCCTTCCAGGTCCAGTACCTTGAGTATCCTGCAGAAAATCAACTCCGAAAAAAAATCAACTATCTGTTCCTATTGTCGCTGACTGTCCTAATTTTTCTAGTTTTTTTTGTTACTCTTTATTTATTTTTTTTTTTATCTAGTCACAATAATGGAAGGAATAACGGGGTAGAAAAAAGTACAGCAAAAAAAAACAAAAGAGTGAAAGAGAAAGAGAGAAAAAAATCATCGTACTCACACTGAAATCCCGTTTCCTCAATTTTTCTTAACTATCCAGTAAAAAACTTTTTTTTATTTATTTCACTCCAAATGGAATTGCAATAAATTTGAAGTACGATATTTATTTGATATATTTTTCTGTTCTTTCAAAGGTATATTTCGGACGTTTTTTCATAAATTCATAGCCGCAATTTTATTTTTAAATTTACAAACTCACTTGATCCCTGATGCCTTTTTGTCTTTTCGTCCGGAAATTTCCTGACCTTGCTTTTTTCCATACTAGTATATATACATACATACATTTTTTACTTTTTTTCATACGCTTCCTCGCTGCTTGATTATCGCTTTGACTGGATTAATCGGCGGTGAAGGTTTGGTCGCTTCGTATTTAAAAAAAAATATAATTTTTATTAAATAATAATAACAAAAATAATACAATAATAACAACGAGCCATCATTGTCCGTGATTTTGAGTTTAGTCCGTTTTTTCAATTTATGATATTAACGCGACTCTCGGGTAAATATTTTTATTTAATTTTTATTTTTTTCATTTTCTCATTAAGACTGAAGAGACGTAATCATTCATGAAGCTCATTAACGCGAGCACATATTACGTGAAATTTGATTAAATTATAGACTTTTGGAAATCGCCCCCCCCCCCCCCTTCCCGCCTTTGTTGGTAGAATTTTCGGGATTGATACTTTGTGATCGATGAGGACGCGATTCGAGTGTCGTACGCTATTGAAAAAAAAAAAACGTACTGATCGTGATTAATAAATTTTTCTGTCGTTTCGATGGCTCTCGGTAATATTTGACGATTAATTGCACGTCCATCAAATCAACTGGACGACTCGACGATATTTTGTATTGGTCATCGCTGTGTATTGATTATTCTTTTCTTTTCCGAAGCAAAATATGCTTCGCTCTCATCGTTATGTGCAAAACAAAATCCACATTTATTTATTATTATTATTATTTTAATCCAATTTATGATTATAATTCATTATACTATATTTTATTCCAGATTGTGTCACCTATCTACCTAATTTGTACAATACTGCCATTATAGCTACGAGTCTCAAGTGCCATGTTTTTTTTCGCACACACAAACACACACGCACGATCCACCTTACAAAAAATTATTTAATTACATCACATGTAACTTTGTCATCGTGTTATTTGTATTATAAATCGATTTAATGGAGAAAAACAAAAACAAACGTTAATCCCAGCGTTCCTGGTCGCATGATTTGCACTCTGTTCGTGTTTGCTGGAGCACACGCCGTTCGATATAACAAAAAAATTCTAATCGGTCTTTTTTTAACGCTTTTTTTTTAATTCACCGTAAAGTGTACAAATGTAGTAATTCATAGTTACAATTTTTACTTATCATCGTCGTTCGATGTTCCACCACGGCCTGCACCGTTTTATATAATTAACATTACGGTGACGATAATAAGTAACAGTATCAATAATGTTGATGATAACAATATTATTCATAATAATCATAACAATATTAGTAATGCGAGCATGAATTTATTTTTATTTGTGCCAGAGTGCGGATCGTGCTGTGATATTAATTTGTTTCTTTTTTTTGTTTTGCCTCGACGGGGATGTAGTGGCCTGAATAATTATCATTTCATGGGTAATATGGTACGCGACGCTTAATAAGAAAAACAAATACGATACAATGTATATAATCGTCATATCGCAAGTATCCAAGCATCCAAACTGTATTAAATTGTCCACAGCATCCCCGTCGTCTCGTTGATTATTTAACCGCGAGACATCCTCTATATTTTTTTTCTCAAAGCCCGTTGCACACAGAAAGTTTCCCTGCCAATCCATTAACAATCCAACTCGTATATTCTTTTTGAAACAAGAAAAAAAAACATGCGGATCGCATAAACGAAACGAAAATATTGCTCGTTTGAAAAATAGTGTAAATCTCGATTTGACCGGAGTAAAATGTGATTGGAGGGATTTTCTTTCCTCGATGCGCGGTGGTGAAAATCGGTGACGTGTGTTTCGATGGTCGTTCGATAATTAAAAAAAAAACCCCCCCTCCAATAATCTTATCATTCACGATTTCTTCCCCAATTTCTCGTCAACCGACCGTCGAGACAAAAAAATAAAAATCTCGTCGTCGCAAGAGTCACTCTCACTATAATTTTCCTCGGAATTAATTATTATTCATTTACTTTGATTCTATTTTTTCTTTTTTCTTTTTTTTCGTTTTCTTTTTAATCCATCAAAATTTATTCTCTGTCGACTCGCTCTTTTCGATAAATTTACTTTTATACATCGTGTAAATACATGTATACATATAATTTTTTTTTATCTTGATACTCGTGTAAGAGGGTGACAGAATGAAATAAGAAAAACAAAAACATTCACGAGCGAAATAAGAGAACGAAAAAAAAGAAAATTACGCAAAAAAGAAAATACGTTCCCGCCCTCACCTCTTTTTTACATTTGTGTCTTTTCCTCAGTGTCGAACTGCAGAAAGCTAATCTAGAGGCCCAAAATACCCAAAACCCTGGCAGCGGCACCACTCCCGGGGCATCCGGGGCCAGTGCTTCCCCCTCTACCACTACTACCAATGCCTCTCCTTTGGCCAGCGCAATCCCATTGGCACAGCTGCTAAGCAAGCCAGGCGCTCTCAACGCCCTATCTAGCCTGACTGCCCTCGGTGGGTTAACGGAATTGCTCGGTGGCGCTGCCGGTGCAGCGGCAACAACACTTCCGGTCCAGACAACCGGTGTGCATCGTTCGCACAAGGCATTCACACCTAGACTACGAAGTCCCGGCGCACCGGGACCCACTGACAGTGGAAAATTCAAGTCGGAACGCACCAAGTACAATCCGTACTGAGAACTTCAACGTTGAGAAACCGCAGGAGGAGACAACATTGAGAGGATATAGAAAGATAGAAAGGGAGAGAGAAAGCGAGAAAGAACGAAAGGAAGAGGGGGCGAGAGAGAGTAGGAGAACGATTTAAATTGTCGTTAAGAGAAACAAAAAAAAGCACCTTCGTTAATATTCGAGCTAATCAACAGGGACGATGGAAAAGGTGGTTCTTGTGTTTATAGTCGCTCGAGACACGCGAGAGAGGAGATTTAATCATAGCAAACCGAAAAAAAAAACAATTATTTCAGAACAGAAAGAATATTTTTTTTCCTTGGTTTTTTGTTTTTTAATATTGATAGGAACAAAAGGACGATAGCGCTCCGTGTTCACCCGGTCTCGAAATTCTCCATTCTCCGCGGTTTCATCATCACTGAATCTTTACCAATTTGTTTTTTTATTATTATTATTTTTTATTATTGGCGTGTCCTCGTTGATGACTCTTTCATCCGTTGGATTTATTGGTTTTTTCCTCTTTCCTTTTTTTTGTTTATTGAGTCATTTCTTATTCATTGTTTATCAAGTAGTTTTGTAGATCTTTAAGTGTCTTCTGGATACTCGACTTTATGCCTCAAAAGCAAATACACCCAAATATGTTCTTCATATATATAGTGTCTACATTAACGAGGGTGCGAAATAATCGCGTGTACGTTTTTTATTGAAATTTTTTTTTCGCCTGATCGTTCATTATCGTATCGTTATTTTTTTTTTCCTTTGTGACTGGTTTTCTTTCATTGTTCGAAGGACAGTCGTGCTTCATACTCGTGGAAAACACTCGCAGCGAGAACATGAAATATGGTTTTTTTTCTTTACTCACTTATATATATATATGTGCATATAAATTCACGATTCCTATCACCGTTCATGTGCAATTGATGCCAATATTCACCATCGAATTTTTCGTTGAAACCTCAGATGATCATAATTCCTTCTTAAAATTCTAGTTCGTAGATTTATTTTTGAGTTTTGGACTCTCATTTGTCTGTCTTGCAATCACAATTAAGAACGAACGATAAAAATTAAAAAAATTGAATTTCTACTTTATACACACATACACATACACATATATATATATAAACAGAGTGGAAAAACAAACCGAGCAAAAGTAATTTCGTAATTACGTGTTCTTGTGAAAATCGAGGTCGAAAAATCTTGTGTAACGCGTCTTACCGGGTGGAGGATTTTTTCGGCGTTTCGCGATGTCCTTGAAAAACATTCGATTGCTTCGTAACGATGAAAAAAACATAACGATAAATCATAATTTTGCGATAAAAAATCATGTCATGTACATGAAAATCAATGTCATGATCACAAAGTAATTGTTGTTCTTTACTTACTAAATTCTTTTATTTTCTTATTCTTCATAAATCCTGCATGACTCTCGAAATCATCCACCACCTTTAAAAAAAAAGGAGAGCTTATTATGATTCACGACAAACGCATGTTGTTGCGTAATCATCGGATACAGGAAATAATCAATGAATATATAAGTATACACACGCATATACACAAATATATATGTATGAATTGTGTATTTATATAAAATGTATATACGTGTGTATGTAACCTCATATTATTATAATTAAATCATAGAATTTAGTAGTACACGCGCATGTGCGCGCAAGCGAGGTCATCCCCCAAAAAGGGCATAATCATCAGTCTCTGGGTAGAATCCAAGCCCAGGTTCATTTTGTATATTTGAGGCACGCATTAAACTACGGTCACTGGATCTACAAACATTAAAGCGCGTTAGAACAAAAATCGACAGCTTGAAATTGATCTTATAAAAAAGAAAAATAATCGAAATGAATAACAACACGTTGAAACAAACGAAAATGATCTGGAAGAATGAAAATCCATGGACCGTTGAATGTCGTGGCCATGGTGCAAAGATTCGTCCTTGGAGCCTCGCAAAATTACGTCTTTGGTAATATAATTGTTGTTATCCTTTTTCCATCAACTTGTAAATGTTTTTTCGTCAACTTTTCTTTTTCATCTAATGACAGTTTATCGGACGAATCTTTGCCAAGCGTACAGTTAATTGCGTGCTCAATCCTAGTTTGTAGAGGGAAATTAATCGTACATAGAAATAAAATAAGAGGGGAAAAAATAATGCATTAATGCATTAATTTACATTAGTTGATCGGATGATTGTGAAGAGAAGAAAAACAAAAACAATACAAAATAATAGAGCGCGTTCAAATCGCTCCCTCGCGATAATCAAGCATTGTCGGATTAACTTTCAAATGTGTAAACGTTATCGTGATGATAAAAAGTTGAAAAATTATCAAAGAAATCGTGATCAACTCCTCTCTCCGTGTTTCATCGGATATCTTCTTTAAATTCATGTATGGGATAACGCGGGTGAATTAATGAGTTTTGGTGTGTATGTATGAAAGAGATGCAGGAACGAGAGAGTGAGAGAGAAAGTGAGAAAAAACGGCGAGAACAGAGAGCTATGCAGCTCTGACTCTGATAAGGCACTAAGATGCCCGAGAAAAAAAAACGGTTACTGCTCGTAATGAAAGAAAAAAAAATAGAGGAAACAGAAAGACATTCACAGGATTCAGTAGGTTTATATAGTCTTCTAATGTTGTACATCCAGTCTCTATAATGACGTCGAAAAAATAAAACAAAAAAATCAATAAAAAAAAATTAAAAGAAAAAAAACAAGCTATACGCATTGTGTGCTTAGTGGACACTCGGCTAACATGTATCTCTTTGTTGAATAAAGCTAGGCGTGTTTAATACAAAATGAAATGAAGAAGATATTACTTCGGCCTACCTTAGAAATGCTCGGCATGCTGGGGACAAACTTTTTTCGGACTGATGCTGCTCATCATGATGAGCTCATATGATATGATTGTATTTTTATTTGAAAATTTTTATGAAGTCCTCCGCAGGTTCGAATTACGTGTATTTCAATCGATCTAAATATTTTTAGGTTTTTCGTAACTTGAGCAAGAATCTAATCTCGGAAGTCGCAAATGTTTCATTAACGCTGTTTAAAATTGTATAGTAAGAAGAATTGTAAGTGTAGAAAAATTGAAATTTATTATTCAGTTTTTATTAAAAGTAATCGTCAAAAAGTTTGAATCCTTGCTCGAGAACGATGTACACTTTCAGGCCTATTAATTAGACTCTTTCGGATTTAGTGAGTTGTTACTGTGGTTAATTCAAAATCGGCGATTATTTTCAGGTACACGCACAATTTTCATTTGTTTACTTTGACGAAACAGCAAATTCAGTTCTGCAAAGTATCATTTTACTAATCATTAAGTCCATCCAACATTTTAGGAACGTTGTTCCAAGAAAAATCATTGACGTACAATATTTCAAACGCGGTTGAACATTTTACACCGTCGCAAAATTTAACTTTGATCTTTGCCCAAATGTTATCTTGTATAATTGCTTTTTCCCCCGACAAACATTTCACATTTTTTATTAATTTTTTTTATACGTGATACTCAAATATAGCTATAGTTTCGTGGAAAAAAAAAATCACTAGAAACACACGGAATAGATTTTAGAACATGGTCACAAGATGAACGTGGAAAAAAACACTCACACGTAAAAAACTTTGACTATTGTGTGCGAAGAGAGAAAAAGAGTGAGAGAGAGAAAGAGAGAAAAACGAAATGTCTAACGCAAACAAATAACAATGCCGGCGAGACAAACATAATAGAGCGAGAGAGAAAGTGAGAAAACAAAAAGAGAGCGAGAGAGGGCAAAAAATCGAAAGATAAGAGTGAGAGAAGATGATATCCATCCAACCAACTTGACCCAGGCTCCTGCCCATCTTCGGTAAGCACCATCCAATCCTCCGTAGTCCTGTTAATCTACTTGTCCCGTTTAACCGTTTTTTTTTCTCTTTTTTTTTAATACATCGACTTTTCGTTTTTATTTCACTTTGCCTCAATCATATTTTGTTTGTTCTTCAATTACATTACCGTAAAATACAAAATTTCGGGTTCGAAATGAGTTATATATTTTTCTTTATTACTTATTTTTTCTTTGGCCTAAATCACAAAATGCCTGTATCATTTCGTCATGTTAAAAAGACCGCAAATTTAACCAACACAAATTAAAGAAGACTGTGCTAATGTGTTTTTATTTACATAATTCGCGATACTTGAAACTTGATTTTTTCTCTGTTTAATTTACTCGTTTTCACGACGTGACTGCCATAATGAACCTGGATTTTTCCTGAGGCAATTCCCATATTTTTTTCCGCGAATAATCGATAAATACGAGAATGTTCTCTTTTTATCAAGCATTCCACAGTTAATGAATTTTTCTTTTCTTACAAACGTACATATCTCTCCATTTGATTACACCGTGAACACTATATATGTAATACCATATTTATATTATAGTATGAAATAAAAATTTTAACACATTTTAGGAAGAAAAAGAAACATCTGAATGACCGTTTTCGCATTCTGTTTCAGGATATCGATGGAGACCTCTGGTCTGGCAATACCAGCGTATCACTACATCGCTCCGAATCACATTGTGAAATCTCCGATCCACTAAGAGAGCGGTGTCGATTAATCGATACGTACATATGTACCGTTTTTTCTTTCCTCTGTCTTTTTTCCTATCACAACGGAGATGTTGAAGGACGCGCAACTGTGCAACAAACTTCGAGAGGCTGCCAACGACGACATATTCGGCTGGAAAAGAGAAAAAATCAGAGGAACAAAAAAAAAGGAATAGGAAAAACATGAACAAAGACACACGATGTGCGTCTGTTATACGACCATAATGCCGCAACAACACGTTGAGGAATATACTAAAATCATTCATACACACAAACACAGACATACACAGGCTCCACAAAGCAACAATGAGAAATCACATAAAATGTAAAACATGGACAAAATAATGTTCTCTCATTGAGAGCGGAGATCCACATACACGTATACAAGTATATGAACAAATACACTGACATGCAATCTCGCATATCCGCAAGTTAAAACAATACACACTCTTTTACTCATACTCCGTATGTATGATGGGAAAGAGCGAAACAAACAAAAAATAACGTGGCATAGACGGTGAGACGCGCTTGAGCGCGAGTGCACCCGAATATACAAAAATCGGTACAAAAGAAAGAAAAAAAAGCGTGACATAGTCGTCGAGAGGAGTGATAAAAGGGGATTGGAGACAAACAAGGAAAAAAACAAGAGATTGAGAAGAATTTAGAGAGAGGAAATGAGCCTGAGCCGAGGGAAGGGCTAAGCAAGTATGAAATTAAAATGAGACAAAAAAATGAAAGATTAAAAACGCAAAAAAAAATAAAAAATAATAAAAATGGACGCCGCAGCCTCAAGCTGTCGCCGATTGGTAAAGGGAACAAGCCAAAGATACGTTAGTTTTCATTTTTATATTTAACGAGGAAGGGGGAAGGAGGTTGGAAAAAGAACACATACATACACGCATGAAGTAACAAAAAGAACAATTGTTATTATTATTATTATTATTATATTAATCGCTATCGATGCTAATCTATTAGGCCGCGATCTCGTGCCGCATTTGTATTATCTGCCGCCAAGAGCGTCAGAGCTATCGTGATAAGCAGCGAGAAAGAGAGAGAGAGAGAGAGACAGAAAAAAAAATTTAACCGATAAAAACACAAAAAGTGAGATGAAGAAAAAGTCGTCGAGATCATTGTGAAAAATTTTTCTTGTACGGGGAAGCAGGGAAGACCAAGGGATAAAGTTTTACGAATTTAATTCGTGTTTATCCACGAGTCCGGACATACAGGGTGACTGAGACGCGTGCGCGGGGTGGTCGCCCTAATTTCTTCTTTTTCCTTTTTTACATCAATTTTTTTCTTTTCTTCTCGTCTCGTTTTACACCCTCTCAATCAAACCGCCAAGATTCTGAGATGGAATTTTTTTTTTCCAACACGAGGGAAATTGAAGGCGTGCGAGAAGAAAAGAACAAAATAGCTGAAGCAAAAATAATTAAGCGTTGCGAGTTTAATGAATTGATCAACAAAACGCTCGATTTACAGCGCGCAATTTGAGTTAATTCTGCATGTGGACTTGAATTCAAAATTATTTAATCATTCAATTAGAATGGAAACGAATGTTCAACGACTCTCGTCATACGAATGCTCGGTATTGATTTTGTTTTGCTTATTTGTTTTTTTTCATTAATAACAAAGAGAAAAAATCTTCTGATAAAGTAAACGCGACTTCGAGTATACGTTTCGCACGTTAAGAGTCCGATTTCCCGAGAAGTTAGAAAAATTTCTGCTTCAGTTTGCACTAAACTTTCGGTAAGTCGACGCAGGTTTTTTATTAATTTATTTTTTTCAACGTTGGAATTTGACTTTCTAATTCAAACATTTGAATACCTTCTACGGGAATGAAGGAATTGAAATTTTCTTCCCACAGAGTTTAATCCGATCTTCGATCACTATTTCTCGTTGTTTTATTTTTGTTTCATTATTACCAACACGTCGGTTTCGGAAGAGTACTGTATAGCGGAAAACACGAATAAAGGGACGAAAATTCGGAATCGGAAATCAGGCCCGACTCTTTTGTTGAACTAACAAATAAATTATTAATGTGGAATACAAAAATAATGATATATTATATATACATACATATATATATTTATTTATTATACGATACAAAAAATTAATTAGTGGAAGTAGAGCTATTTAAAGATGCGAGTTCAAAGCAAGGCTTTGGACATGGGAAGCGTCCCTCTTTTTTCATTTCTTGATTGTAGCCAGAAAACGAGTAAAAAAGAAAATATTTCGCGCAATCAGTGTAATCAGGCTGCGACGATGACTTCTACGCTCGTTGTAGCTCTCGAAATTGTGCTTAAGAAACTTTCTTTTGCTCAAAATTATATCTTTCGATAAAAAAACGAAAATATGCTAATTAAATGAGACATAAAAATGGCCATGAAGGCAAGTAAAACAGCAATGATGCTCTCGCGAAAATAAAACAAATGAAATCATATCGTTTACAGACTTAGGTACGGAAAAAATAACATACATATCCCCCTCTCGACCAATCGTGAGTTTCGTTGGAACGATACAAGCACCACGTGCCAAAGACCATAACTAAAGAAGTAAAGAATGAATTTAAAAAAAAATTTTGAAATATTCGAATTTTCTTTCAATCCTGATTTCAAAACTCGATTTGTTTCGTTTTGTTTTTTCGTCACAATGTCACGCGTGAAACTTTTCACCTCAATTTTTATACTCGAAAATCATCGCTCGTAGTAACCAGGAGTTTTTATGGCTAAAAGCAATAATTTGTAGTATTTGTAAAAAGAAAATGTTGTCAAAGTGAGGGCCAAAATTAGAATTTTTTTTACTACGCAGGGACAGAGAAGCCCTTTTTTATACATATGTTTTAGTATTTTTATCTTGGCGAGTTATGTTCTTCTCGATAAAAGTGATTAAGATAATATTGTGGAGGAAAAATTCACAGCTTGAAACAATCGTATATCTGCTCTAGCCGAATTCTTTTTCAACGTGCCCTTTCGTACTGAGAAAATCGTCGTTATGGGTGATATGCGAATGTGAATTTGCAATCTTCTTCAGTTTGTAATAAACGTAAATTGTAAATATAATAGAAATATATATACGTATAATTTTGGATGTCAAATCACGTTGTATATATTCGTTGTAGCTTTTCTTATTAATTATTAATTACTATAAATATTTTTTTTTTTATCGCAAGAATGCAGTCGTATTCGCAGGATATCGTTCTCCTTATCTAAGCATCAAATTGGCGCGTTAGCTTTTTGTTTCATTCACGAAATCGCGACAAAAACATATTCGTTTTCGAATCGTTCCAAATCCTCATTAATTTATTTATTTATTTATTCGCGTAACTTATTGTCGATTACGAATTTTGTAAAAAAAAAAAAAAGAACAAATCTCTTCAACGTTAAGTCGCGTTACAAAAAAAAGATTACGTAAGAAATCCTCGAAGACTGGTAGATACGTTTTTATAAACAATTATATGGAAAATATGCTCGAGAATTATTTTTTTTCATTAACGAAATACGTCGGAAAAGCTGAGGTTTAAAGTTTCACGCGATTCACGTTTCGTACATTTTTTTCTCACGAGTTTCGACTGGTCAAGAGCGTCACTCTATCCCCAAATTTACAGCTTTCATCTCCTTGAAATTACGCATCTTAATCCATTTTTTTATTTAAGGGGACTAGGTAGGCTTCAACGGCCAAAAAAAATATATCGATTTCGACTTAAGCATGAACTGCCGGATTTTTAATTATACTCACGAGTATCGTTTGAGTCATTTTATAATTACAGGACGAAAGAAGGCATTGGCCGTTGGAGGATGTATAACCATTAAATAAATAAAATAATAAATAAGTAAAATCATATTTTTTATACGCAGGTTAAGCCTGATAAATAAATAAAAAATTGGAACAAAATTATTCAAATGAGCGTGAATTGAATAATCATGTCAAAAATTTGGACTTTTTATTTTTAAGTTTTAAATATTCTAATCAATTAGAAGTATAACTATTTACCAATTTTTACTTTACCAAACGGTGATTTTTTTACGAGATACAAACATTTCAAAACTTTCGCTCCTTTTATTTAACACGTGCGCCTTCAAAAATTTGCTCGTACTGTAAAAACAACAAATATAAATAAATATTCCTAAAAATTTTCGATATTCAAATATGTTATTTAAAAAAAAAAATCAATGTTTCGAAATTAAAAATTTGTTCTAGTCTCCTTAATAACGTGAATCGTAAAGATTCGATAAACTTGATCCTGAAGCCCATCGCTCTCATTTATTTTTGTGTCTGACCTCGACAAGCTTTTATTTTTTTTTTATTTTGCGATGTTTATGCACATATTTGATCACTTTATCCCCCCCCGCGCAAAACTCTTCCAATGACCCGAGAAACGATAAGAGAAGGAGAGAGAAAAAAATTAAATCACAACTTAAGACAAAAAAGGGAAAAAAGACGATATAAAACATGAGAAAAAAAAATTTAGTGAGAGACGCTGTATGATTATGTATATCAACAATAAATATTGCTGTGATTAGAATCGGTTTATAGTAAGTAGTTAAGAAACAATTTTTAAGAAACATCGGGATTAAAAAAAACAAAACGTGAAATCTTATAAAATGATAATCGAGGCGATTGAAGAGTATTTAAAAAAATATGAATAAAGAAGATTTTTTGTGTTCGTTCGGCAAAATAAAAGATGCGGTGGATGTGAAATCGAGAGAGTGGATAATGAATATCGTGAACATGAATCGTACGCAAAAATTTCTCTCAAACTTCGATGAAAATGAAAAGAAATAAAAAAACGCGTTAACGCGTATAATTAATTATTGCAAGAGATTCCCCGAAGGTTGCGGATGGCCAATCGACCATATAAGAATCGAAACCGATGGGCATTGATATATATTTTTTCTTCTCACCCCCCTTCCCTCTTCGTATATGAAATCCGGGTGAGCCCAGATCACCGAGAAAAACTCGATCCAATCATTATAAACAAGAAAGAAAGAAAATATAATATAATCCGCAAGCATATCCGTTATAAACATATGATTAGACTTTAAAGATTGTAGTATCAATATTAACTTCCTTCCCGAAGTACCAAGCTCATTGAATAATATAAAAATACCCAAAAAATAATAATGTTTATTCGATGTGAATAACAAACGTCTCTTTCGCATTAATAAAAAAACTAAAAATATAATAAAAAACAAGAAAAAAAGTACTAATTAAAAACAAAAACATACACATACACATTGTAATAATTATATTAAACAGCTATAGCGAAAACATTTGAATCTATGATACTCGAGAGAAAATCATCTTGTAGTCGCTAGGTGTCGTGAAATAACTTCGTAAATCAATTATAATGAATTATATATATATATATATCGCCACGTATTTTATGAAGGCGCTTCGTGGCGATTACGTATTATATCCAGAGGTGCCAAATGCGATGTCGTTATTCGTTTTTCGGTTCGGGAAGTAAACCACAGTCTAGGAAATGGTGCGGAAATGCAAAAAAAAACAAACCAAACGTGAATAAAGGGGAAAAAAAGAAAAACAGAGACAAAGGAAAGCACACCACAGGCTCGAAGCACTTTTAGGAGTGAGAAAAATCGCGCAGGCTTCGTTCAGTGTGATAAAACGTGAAGAAAAAAAAAATTAAGTAAGATTTTCGTTAGAAAACAATGTAAAAACAAAGGTGTCGATTATACATTAATTTATGAGCTTAAAATTCGCGTTTATTAAACGGAAATCTGAAGACTGCGCGACGAATCCTCCTGTCGTATCAGATTTCATATACCAGCTCCCACAGGCAAAAGATAATAATACATAAACACACACAAAATACACGAACGAGTCGTTAGTGTAGAAAAAAGTGACGTACGAGAGCGTGCAGGGAGAAGCGAAAATTAGCAGGAAGAAAAAAAGTATGAAGAAGAAATCGAAGGGATTTCGACCAGATGAATCCGGGTCAACTTGGTTCCTGTGTTGCTGCTCTTGTGCTAAATGTCGAGGATTAAAATAAAACGAAGAAATGATGAATAAAACCAAATATAGAGAGATGACGATTGGTTTCAACGTCTTCAGGAATCTGAGCAATTTGTTGTGGCGTAGAGCAATCTGTTAGTGCAGGGGCCTTATCCTTACTGCGCGGGTTCAGTCCAGCTACGGTAACGAATCTGTGCCATCGGTGGGTCAAAAAAAGAAAAAGAAAAAGTATATTCTTGAAAAAAAAAGGAAAACAATATATCACTGAAACTCATATCAAGGATTGGAAATTTTTTTCTTCTTACCAACGAGAAACAACGAGGATGAAACAAGATCGAAGACTGAGAATAAGTTAGAGGTAAAAAAAATGATACGATCTCGAAATCGCAGCTGGACTTCACTCCCCAACCTTTACCGTAACGCAGGGCAATCAGCTAAGAAATAACTTAGTTTTTATAGGATATATTGAGTGGCACAGCGCGTCTGTAATCGTCGGTTAAAAAAAAACACATTAAAAAAGCGCGCTCGCGCGCTGCATATACTCGAGTTAATTAAAGGAAATAATAATAATAATAATAATTATTATAATTATTATAATTAATATCGACAAACGATACAAGAATATTAAACAATTTTACGCGGCGTGCCGGCGCTATATTTTTTGTATGGCGTTAACGACTTAGAACGTTATTGAGAATGCCGTGTGTGAACGTAGTGCCAAAAAAAAAGCAAACAAAAAATAAATAAAATAAATAAATAAACAGTAATAACGAAAGACCTGATAATCAGTGAGATCGTAAACGATTGAGATGTGCGCCCAATTAGGTGAAATGATTTATCGTATTATAGCAAATTTAAAAAAATTATTGCGGGGGATAAGAAAATAATCTGAAACACAAACTTAACGAAAAGTATGGCTCAAGCCTCGTGCCAAGCAATGTTTTTCCAAGAAAAACGTAAAAAGGAAGAAAATAGGTATAAAGAGAAAAAAGAAGAAATTAATAATAATAATGCGGGATAAAACGCGTGCCAAATTATTGTAATCTTCCGAGCGGATTTCTTTTTTTTTTTTTTTTTTTTGCGAAAATACACCGCGAACAAAAGCTTCCTTGTCGATGAAATTTAAAAGATCATTTTGATATTCGAAATTTTAGATAAAAAGAAGAAAAACACAATTCGATGTTAATGTCTGAACCCGGTACGAAAGAAAACGTACCATGTAATGTACTTTGTGCGCAGCTTCTTTTTTTGTTACTTTCTCATTCTTTAGATGACAAAAATTTACGTTTCAATTTCGAAATCGTTATAAATCTTTCAAAGTTTTTTTACGGTTTTTAAAACTTCATTGTGGCTGATGGATAAAGGAAGGATGAGAAAAATAGAAGGAGTACTTGTTGTACGCTTGATGTATCATCGCAAGTTTTAACGATTAATCAGGATGTCGAAGATTCTTCTCACCTTTTATCTTGCTTCTTTCATTGTCATCTTATTACACATTAATGATACTATACATATACAGCAAAAGTATTTATCATCTTCTTTCTCTCTTCATCATACTCTTGTCTTTGAGTTTCTCTCCTTGTCACAACCCAGTAATTTCTTTCTTTCTATATATCTTTTTCCCTCTCTCTCTCTCTCTCTCTCTCTCTCTCTCTCCCTCCCTCCCTCTCTTGCTTCATGGTCAAGAAATTCTGCAAAGAGCATGAGACCCATCGCCTTGTATTCATATTTTTTTTGGAACTGAAACTCCAGGGGTCTTCCAATCGCTGAAGAATGAAGATAAACTCGTATTTACTTTTCAAAGAAAAAAAATAGAATTTTAATCCAAAGTACTCGATTTCCGAGAAACCTTTTCCATTACTTCTCGCAAATCCCTTCGATGGGCGGTTCTATCAAGACAAGAGAATGGATTATCCGTCTCTTCATTGATTCATGGAAACTTGGTTGGTTCTACATGCGACTGTATTTCCTTAATTATTGTCCTTTTACGAACAATAAATGTCGTTTTCTTTGTCAGAAATGTATTTACAAAATGGTAATATAACACATTACAATAGTTTATGGCTTCCGGATGGATGCCGTGTAGAGTTTCAGCGTATTGCCGACGTTTCGCAAACGATACAGTTTGTATCATCAGAGCTGAGGGCTCCGATACTCTACACGGCATCCATCCGGAAGTCATAAATTATTGTAACAACAATGGCCGTAAAAGCCTCAAAACTAGAACATAGTACATTATTTTCACTCTGCAACAATTTCACCTCGAGAAACAGAGAAAATATAATTCTATCGAAACTTCTTCTTCTTCGCATGCTTCGATCATTTAATTAATACTTTTTATTTCAAACGTCTTACACTTCATCTACTTTATCCCATTCTTCCGTTATTTAGAAAGATTCATGTATAAATTTAAACTTCTTTGGCCAAAAAGAACTTACGTTACGAAGCCTTTACGAAACAGGGTCTTAAATACTTACGAGTAATACGAGTATTTAAATTATTAAAGCGAAAAAAAATAAAGAAAAGAAGGAAAGCAATATGAATCGAGGAATCGTAAGAAAATTCTCAATTGTAGATTGGCTCGAGGAAGAAGGTTTTTAAAAGAGTGCTGTTATTGGCATGTTGGGTATAGGATGAGGATATAACGCTAAATCGAGAATACGTCGAAAATGATCGAGCGTAAGAAAAAAAAAACAACAAATGCACACAAAAATTCGCAAGAGGCAAGAAAAAGAAGAAATTGCAAATAAAGAAAACTTGAATCCGCCGAAACGATAGTCGCTCAGACACGGCGTTATAAAAGTTATAAAAAAAAGTACATTATTCCAGGGTAAAGTTTTTTGTAAAATTGTCGGCTACGCAATATTTATGTAAAAAAATGGAAAAAAATGAGTACGTGATAAAAGGCGATGAAGCAACAAATCACGTGTACGAGAGAATGAGGTAGAGTGTGAATGAGAAATAGGTGTGCGAAAGTTGGTGAATTAAGAGGAGAGGAAGAAATTAATTTAGTGCTGCGAAACAAAAAAAAGCGTAGCTGATAACAAAAATTAATGAAAATGAAAAAAAGAAAACAACAATGTACAAGTACTTTTTTTCGAGGTATACGTATTAGATATGGTTATTGCATCATTATCATTACGATTAAGCGTATTATGAAGTAATTTATCACTAAGGATAACGAGAATAATAATAATAATCATCACCATCATTAATGATAAATTAAACAATAATAAAGAGAACAAGCAAATAATAATAATAACATACAGCTGTATATCATCATTATCGTTATAGGGCAAAAGGCTTGCGAGTGTAAAAGTGATAATCGGCTGGCGTATGTAAGAGAGTGCTTTATCAATATAGACAAAAAAAATCTCGTCTGCGTATGAGACGCTGACAAAGAAAAAAAAACTGTTAACAAAAAAAAAGAAAAATATTCTGGCCACATATAGTCAACGTAACATATCCGTAACTACGTTTGTTTACAAATACGTCTTCTCGTTTTGACGAATCTGATGTATTGACAAACACAACCACACATACAGAACAAATACACACACACACACACACACACACACACAATTATATTTAATCATTTTGGAATCCTAGAGGATCCCAACGAAACGTTCAAGTGGTATATCAATTCTGTACGTGCTCTATCGTGACAGTCACAACACCGACACGCACGCAGCGTCTCATGAATGTAGAACCAATCGACAAAGTACACAAACACACGCACTCGGGTGATCCTGGCCACCCAAACAAAATTTTTAATACGAAATCGAAAAAAGTGACAGCAAGAAAAATCTGTCTCTACATATCGAACTAGATCAGCTTCGATATAGTTTTTTCTCACGATGAATCCAACGAGTTTACTTCCCGATTCCCCCCTTCTGCGACCTTGATATCCCTTAATGAGACTATTGTCTTCGAAAAACAAACCTCCACAGAACGAGAACATAAATTACAGTAAAAATTGTTATTTAACAAAAAAAACAAATATTAACACGAAATATTTCTATATTCAGTACGAAAACACACATTTTATCTTGTCCCTTATATAGCATATCCTAGACCCTAGAAGTTATTTAATCTCTCTATTATCAATTATCACTGTTTCATCCACACATTATTATTATTATTATTATTATTATTATTATTATTATTATTATTGCGGCTAAACATTACACCAACATTAGCACTAAAATCAGAGCGATATACCTTCAATTCAATATTTTGTAACGCTCAACATCGCAACCTACGAAAAAATATGAACTTTGTAGTACACCTGACACCGAAACACCGAGTCGACAATGAGTTTTTGTTGTAAATTGTTGAAAAATGGATTTTTGCAAAATCCATGTCATTATTGTTATTATTATTATTATTATTATTATTATTATTATTATTATTATTATTAATACCATCAATTTACTTAAATCCTTCTTCCACTACCCCATAGAAAAATGACTTCCTCTTCTGTTCATGTCCCAGCATCGAATCATCGTCATCCAAAACAAAAGTCTTCTGTACGTTAGTGATAATAATTCGAGCTCATAATTTTTATATTGTTTTGCGAAGAAAAACCGAAATTGAGAGAAAAATCATTGTGATAACTGCGAACTCTGGTGGGAATGATGAGCGACGTTTTTGTATAAATGTAATGCATTATCAGGGGGTATTCATCAAGATAATTTTTTCTTTTTTTTTTTTTTTTTTCATTTATTATATACCTTTAGAGAAAGACGAAGGAAAAAAAAAGATTTTTTTAATTAAATGCAGATTTCGTAAACGTTTCATCGTCGAGAACTTAATCGTCTGCAATAATCATTTTCCGAAAACGATATTATTGTTATGTATTTATATTGATTGTATTTTTATGTAAGGTGTATACATTGTTAATTAGTTGACATAGGAGCGATATTATGCGTTCGAGGATTTTTTAATCGCTAATTCAAACATTTGTTGTGTCCGCTCGATTAATATTTTTTTTTCTTTTTCTTCTTTTATAAGCTTTGATTTGCTCAAACCTCTTCTCGCTGTTTGGACAAATTTGCGAGAAGAACGGATCGCACAAGTGCGAAAAAAATTGCAACTTTCTTTTTTGTCAATGTGCCCTCTCGCGTCTCTATTTTATTTATTTGAATAAGACGAATCACAGAACACGTTGACAAAGTTATCGTTTTGATAATGTCTATCGATCTTTAAATATAAATTATCCATATATCATTTTTTTAAATTAGCTCGCGTAATTTATTGATTTCGCTTATATTATTATTATTATTATATTGTACATATAGATACGTACACACATACACGTCATGATTTATTAATTCATTTTCCGATGAACTGTCAGAGATATGAAGTGAAGGGGAATTAAAAAAAATTAAAAAATAAAATCTTGAGTCAAACACCTGCGCCAATAATGGTCAAATTAGTCATGTATATTCTGAGGAGAGTGGTGCCGAACGAACACACTCATCGCGAATTTAGGGAGCGAGGGGGGAGGGGGGGATCGATTATTTCGTATGTAAGAATAAACGATTTGCAAAAAAAAAATTAACAAAACAATGAGTCGAAGTTTCACGAAGCAGGCACTTTGCCCGACTCCAACCGGGAACAACCACTTTTTATTTCTCACAATATGCATATATATATATATATATATATATATATATATATATATATATATATATTATAATTAATCCACTCGGCGTTCTTGAAGGCGTGTATAACTTTATATTTTAACGTAAAAAAACAACAAATAATTGACAAAAAAACTGGATAAAAAAAGTCACGAATTACTACCGCTCGGTAGAAATATCATGTTTGTAAGGGCAATAATATTGTAAATTTCGAGTACGTTGTGTATTTGAATGTGTAAGATGCATAAAAAAGACAGATTTTTTAGATATTGCACTATGATATTTATTATTGTATAAGAATATCCACACAGCCATGAACGACTGCATTCTCGTGGCTCATACATATTCAACAAAAGATTGAAAATTAAATATAAAAAAAATAAAAAGATGCTAAAATGAAGAAAAACGTATAAAAAATTTTGTCTCGTCATAGAACAAGCCAACATCCACATATTTTATCATGCTCATAGCAGAATTATAATATACCGCGTATTTAATCCATTTATCCAAAACTCGGTGTATAAAATAATAACAATGATCTATTCTCGTTGAGCCACGGGTATGCAATTGTCAGTAAATAATTCTGAATTAATTATATTAATGATCGAGAATTGAAAAGGTTGGAGGATAACATGAAATACATATTGTTCTTTCCATAAGAGCGGAGAAGCGAGATTTTTAGTGTTTACACTACAATTGATAATTCTATTATTACATAATATTATATTAATAACAATATTATTGTAATGTTTGTTTTTCGTTATTAAAGTGTGTATATAGCAATACAAATTCGAAAACTGTAACGTTTTCTCGATTTCTCTCATTTACCTTCCTCGTATATTTTTCTATGAATTTAAGGCGTCTGGCCAGCCTGGCCGTTCGGAAACTGGGTATATTTTTAAAAAATTCATAAACTCGAAAGTATAAAACGAAATATTTTTATTTTTTAAAACGAGGTAAGAAACAACTTTAAGAATACCTCAAAAAAAATTTATTTCAAAATATTAAAAAATGGGGGCGCTGCAGACATTTCCGCGGAGGCCCTCCGCACGACACGCGCGTATTTGGCCGCAGGTATATCATCGTCATGTTGCATCTGAAAAATAAAAAAATTAGCTCATTCGTGGATAGTGTCGCTACAATGTAGCGTAGCAATATTTTTTTTCGACTATTATGGAAATTATGGTGAGCCAAAGAAAAAAAATATGTATTTTTCACCGAAATTTCAGGAGAAAAAATGTCAATAAAAAAAACCAATCAAGTAATCGCAAAAATCCTACGTCACCTTATAGATAATCTATCTAAAAGTATTGTGTACAAATTTCACAGCACCTGGACCGATAGTTTACGCAATTTACTTAGAACCATTTAGAAAAATGTAGTTTCGAGATAATCGCAAAAGAAAGTAAATGTGCGGTTATTCGGCTGACGGTGCGGTTTTTGTGAGTCCTACCTTCAATCAGCGATTCCTGGTCCATACATGCCCCCTTCAGCAGCTGATTAAGCATCCTGAGCCTCTTTTTGAGAAGATCTACGTGCTTGGCGTGCTTTTTTGTGCTCGGACGTTTGCTGTAGAGCAATGCTCCTGGTCGACTACCGTGCAGAAATTGTAGCAGCGATCTCCGATGTTTAGATTCATGACATTCATCATCAGCAAAATACTGTTATACCCATCGTTGAAAGTGCTGGTAGCAATGTAACTAGCAATTTCGACGATATTCGCACCGCTGGAACTTGCTTTTGGAGCCGTTGACCAGATGATAGAGTTTACGCTTTCGTTACTGTTTTGCGTGAAGCCTCCTTCACACCATTGTAACAATTCATCTGCAGTGAGGTCCTCAAAAGTAGGTCGAATGGCATCTTGAACAATTTGAGGTAGAGCATTCTTGTGTGTATATTCATCTAAAGTACCGATCGCGTTTGATATTTACCAAGAGCACTACGAGTCTGTTCCCGGAGGACAATTTTAATGCTGCGGCTTATCGTTGGTCAAGCTCTTGTGCTTGAATGTTGCCCAAATGGCTTTCTTCATTTCGTCTTTGGAATCGGAGAACCTTCGAATAGCGAGACCGTAATATACCGTTAGCTCATTGATTAGCTTATCGGTTAGCTTTTCTTTGCCACCAAGACCTTTTTTTTCTTCTTTGACTTTACGAAGTCGTGTGCCCATCCTTTTTTGCACATGACCTATGTATTCGTTTTTCATCACTTTCTCTTCGTATGGATTCACGTCAACAATTCCTTTATATGTCTTTGAATCTCCATCTCTGATGTAATTCGTGTAATGGACATTATATTTCTCTATGGACCTCGAAAATATTTCTATTATGCTATCGACTTCCATTTTTCCAGCGGACCCTTCATGATTGGCAGAACATTTCTTTTCGTGATCTTTTTTCCACAGCTCGAATTCAATTGTACTTAAAATCTTACTCCAATACTCACAAGCTTTGCAGTAAGAAGACTTAATTATTAGATCTATCACTTTCCCTGTGTAATATCCAATAATCGTCGATACGCCGTAATGCGAAGAGTAACCTCGTTTGCGCGAAGTTCCATCACCAGAAACAGTCAAACCTGGGTCTTTTCCCATTTCTGTTGTTAATTTTCGTTCTTCCTTCACAGCATTTTCCATGGATATATTGCATACACTTTCTGCAGCAGTATGAATTTGTTTGACAACAGTATCGTAAAACGAGCGGTATATCGCTTTCAGTAAATCCATGATGCCACAAAATTTATCTATCCCTTTCTGACCAATTCCCAACAATCGAAATGCGAATACGATTCGTCTATTTACGTCATACGCCTTGTGGTTGATAAGAGGACTTGAATCGACACTGGTTGGTTCGTACAAATTACACGAAATCACTAACTTGAAACCAAGTCCGCAAATATTAGATTCCACGAAGTTGACGTCACCATTGCACAAAATGGTCACAAAGTTGACAATCCGATACCCAAAATTCGCACTAGTCGGTACATCGATCTTTTTCCTAGCCTTCAATTTTTTTGCTGACCGATTAGTACCCGCCTCTTCCTGCTCCATTTCGTGTCGATTGAGCGGGCGATTTTTTCTTTTCATACTTTTCGATCGAATCTTTCGAAACTTTGTCCCCTTTTCATCCACATAACCTCGGGACGTTGGTTTTTTTTCCATTTTTTTCGTGAAATTATTGTTAGGAATATCGATACGTGCTTCTTTGTTGCTTACCGAATACTGATTGACGCTCTCGAAATCTGAAATAACGAGTTCGGCTTCAAAACAACCTCACATCAAGTAAATAAATCAAAACAATCTCACATCAAGTAAATAACTCAAAGTAAAAGCAACGAACCCATACAAAAGGACATGAAATAGGATAGCTGCGTGTGCTAAACAGTACCCATACAGCATTTATTGCATAAGACGTCTTATTTGAGGTCTTATGTCCGCATCGTAGACGTCTAAAAGACGACAGTAGTCATAAAGACGTCTACGAAGCGGACATAAAGGTGCAATTTCATGCTGACGCTGGACGCTGGCTTCAAGCGTCAAATCGAGTCACGTGACTTCCTCTTCCACAAATTGAGCGTCAAAACTGGTCACGTGACCCGTTTGATGCTCGACGCTGGCTTTAAGCGTAAAAAACGCTCGATTCGAGCGTCAAACCGGTCACGTGACTAGTTTTGACACACTCAGTTAGTGGAGGGGGAAGATAACGCGGAATTGCTCGAGTTTAGTGTCACCCATCTCTGGTGCACCAATCACAAGGTGCCGATAAGGGGGGCGGGGGAGGGGCGTTCCAGCGTCAAGCGTAAAAACTAAACCAATTCGGCTTTTACGCTCGACTCTGTCACGTAACCATTTTTGACGCTCGTTTTCTGGAGAGGGAAGTCACGTGGTTAGCTTGACGCTCAAATCCAGCGTCCAGCGTCAACTTGAAATTGCACCTTTAAGGTGCAATTTCATGCACCTTTAATTAAATTAAATTTAATTTAATTTAATTTAATGAAATTGCACCTTTAAGGTGCATTTTCATGTTGACGCTGGACGTTGGATTCGAGCGTCAAGCTAACCACGTGACTTCCCCCTCCAGAAAACGAGCGTCAAAAATGGTTACGTGACAGCGTCGAGCATAAAAGCCGAACTGGTTTAGCTTTTACGCTTGACGCTGAAACGCCCCCCCCCCCCCCCCTTATCGGCACCTTGTGATTGGTGCACCAGCGATGGGCGACACTAAACTCGAGTAATTCCGCGTTACCTTCCCCCTCCACTAACTGAGAGTGTCAAAACTAGTCACGTGACCGGTTTGACGCTCGAATCGAGCGTTTTGACGCTTGAAACCAGCGTCGAGCATCAAACGGGTCACGTGACCAGTTTTGACGCTCAATTTGTGGAAGAGGAAGTCACGTGACCCGATTTGACGCTTGAAGCCAGCGTCCAGCGTCAGCATGAAATTGCACCTTAATAAGGATGTATGCCCAAAATATACAATTTAAGTTTGACCTTCAAATTTAAAATATGTTGTAGAGTGAACGATGCTGCGTCGACTAGAAAAAAAATAATTAGACTTCACCGTATAGTTATTACGTGAATTAATTTTTTCAGTCCCATTTAAACGCATGTTAATTGTAGCGGAAGTAACCTAATTTGAAAGAAAATAAGAAAATAAAGCCCGTGATATATAAGTGTACAGATTAAAAAAAATATTATTAGAAACTTTATTTTTTTTTACTATTTAAAGAAAAAAAAACCCCGATGTCAGCGTCGTATTTGTTCAAAAATCTCAAAAAAAAAGTAGAGTCGTTTGGGTCATGTGCGAAAACTGCTACTGCAGCCGCCATGTTAAATGTGCGAAACATGGAAATATGGCAACGTTGCACGCGCGGGCAGTACGAACCGAGTGTACAGTAGTAGTGAGAGAAAATAAATACAAGCGTGATCTAATCATGAAATGTAAATGCAAATATATAATGCAAGATAAACATGAGCTATATATAAATAAATTAACCAAAATATTTTCTTTATGAATTTAGATCAAACAATACCAGGAAGGGAAAAGAAAGTATAAAAAAATGCATGATTCTGGAAACGAAACATATTTATTTATTAAAAATAAAAATTAATTAGTGCATATCAATAATGTTTAAATATTGAAATTAAATATCATAATTTGCATATTCGTAAACGTCGAAATCATCAGAATCACGTTCCTCGACTTCTTCACAGTTATTTTCATTTTTTTCAGTGTCGCTGTTTAATTCGCAAAAAGTTTTCTCGTTGTTGTTCAAATCTTCATTTTTCATGAAACGTTTGAGCTCTTGAATAATTTGTTCAATTACTCTACTATTTTTTGTGATTCTCGTCCTTCCATCTACGCTTTCGCAATTAAGGATGTATGCTCAGTCAAATCCGCAGTACATCTATTTGTTTTTTCAAACAGATCATTATATAAGATATCAATCATAAATATGTTTTTGATTAATTAATACTAATTATACATAACAAATCAACCCGATGAAAGTTACAGTTATTAACTTTAAGAAAAATTAATTCTTCATTTGACTATTTTTTACTGGAGCTAATGTCCGTTCTATCAACCAATCAAAAAATTCCGTTTATATATCGAGAAAATTTGGCAACAGTGCTGGAAAGTGTGTCGTTTGACAGTTAGTTTCCTAACCTAATACATTGATTAATTGCGAAAGCGTAGATGGAAGGCCGCGAGAATCACAAAAAATAGTAGAGTAATTGAACAAATTATTCAAGAGCTCAAACGTTTCACGAAAAATGAAGATTTGAACACCAATGAGAAAACTTTTTGCGAATTAAACAGCGACACTGAAAAAAATGAAAATATAACTGTGAAGAAGTCGAGCAACGTAATTCCGTTGATTTTGACGTTTACGAATATGCAAATTATGATATTTAATTTCAATATTTAAACATTATTGATATGCACTAATTAATTTTTATTTTTAATAAATAAATATGTTTCGTTTCCAGAATCATGCATTTTTTTATACTTTCTTTTCCCTTCCTGGTATTGTTTGATCTAAATTCATAAAGAAAATATTTTGGTTAATTTATTTATATAGCTCATATTTATCTTGCATTATATATTTGCATTGACATTTAATGATTAAATCACGCTTGTATTTATTTTCTCTCACTACTACTGTACACTCGGTTCGTACTGCCCGCGCGTGTAACGTTGCCATATTTCCATATTTCGCACATTTAACATGGCGGCTGTAGTAGCAGTTTTCGCACATGACCCAAACAACTCTACTTTTTTTTGAGATTTTTGAACAAATACGATAGTGACATCGGGGGTTTTTTTTCTTTAAATAGTAAAAAAAATAAAGTTTCTAATAATATTTTTTTTAATCTGTACGCTTATATATCACGGGCTTTATTTTCTTATTTTCTTTCAAATTAGGCTACTTCCACCACGATTAACATGCGTTTTAATGGGACTGAAAAAATTAATTTACGTAATAACTATACGGTGAAGTCTAATTATTTTTTTTCTAATCGACGCAGCATCGTTCACTCTACAACATATTTTAAATTTGAAGGTCAAACTTAAATTGTATATTTTGGGTATACATCCTTAAGACCTCAAATAAGACTTATTCGATGCTGTATGGGCGATGGATACGAGTCGTTATTTGTATATATACACACTGATCGAACCGCACGATCGATCGCTCGCAGCGGCTCGACCTTCCTACCGGAAAATATATGTAACTTCGACAATTTTACGATTTTCAATACCAATTACGGCTTAAATTGTTCGTAACATTTCAAGGTTTATTATTAAAAAAAAAAATTCAGGGTGGCCAGACGTCTTAATTTTCTATTTAATGATTACTATCTATCACCCAAACGTTCATAATCATGCAACAAGCTGCTGTAAAAATTCAGCATTAAAACGTAAAATCAAATGGGAATGAATTACATATAAATCTCGACCTCTATTATTTCAAATTGGTTGACGTCAGTGTATTCCGCATTTCCGGTTTATCGCGCCGCGTCGTGGATAGTTCTAGTACTAAAACAGAAGTAAATTAAACTTCATATGTTCACGTTACAAAATATAAGGTTAAAGAGCGGCATGAGCCAAATTGTTTGTTTACTAGCACGTGTTCGTTTACCGGGTTAAAAATAAATATATACACAATGTTGTCCGACGAGGAAATGCAAGCTGAAGAAGAAAACGATGAAAAAGTGAAGAGTTTTCACGAACTAGAGATCGATGATAGAATTCTTAAGGTAACAAATCAAGTTTATTAGAATGTTTTGGGTTATGTTACTGGCTCATTGTTTTATTTAATTTGAGGATGTAAAAATTCCTTTTTTATTATCAAAATAAATGAAAAGGGAAAACGATAATCGTGCTTTACGTAAAGCTTAGAAAAAAATGAAAAATTGTCGGTACGAATTTGTACCAGTGTGCAACCAAAGGTTGAATTCTTTTATTTATGGTTTATATCCTCTTAATAGAAAAGATATGAAGTCAAACCATGAGATCATTATCATTAAAGTGCTTAAGGCGCTCTATCATTTGCGTGAATAAGAGAAAGATAACTAAAAAGTAGATACACGTTTTTCTTGGACATACTTGACACTTCGAAAAAAAGAAAAGTTTTACCTCATGCTCTGATAAAAGAACAATATGTAACTATTCTTTTTCTTCAAACTTTAAGGTATTGAAAAACTTTTATGAGATTAAGATGAGGTACAGTATAATTTTCACCAAAATAGGAAAATATTTCAATTGGTCCCAATAATTGCAATGATTAACTGTAACTGAAAAAATAATTGCTTATTTTCTACAGGCAATAGCTAAACTGGGCTGGCTCGAGCCAACATTAATACAAGAAAAAACTATACCGCTATTACTCGAGGGTAAAGATGTACTGATAAGAGCTCGAACAGGTTCTGGAAAAACAGCGGTATTTGCTATTCCTCTTATCCAAAAAATACTCCTTGGAAAAGAGTTACAATCACAACAAGAAACCAAAGGGCTTATTCTGTCGCCGAGCAAAGAGCTGTGTAAACAAATACAGCAAGTTATTATTAGCCTTACGATAAAGTGTTGTCGGGAGGTAAAATGCGTCGACATAAGCTCGCAAATGGATTTGGATGCACAAAAACCTCTCTTGGCTGAAAAACCGGATATCGTTGTGGGAACACCGGGAAGAGTTTTGCAACACTTGAAAGCAGGAAACATGAAATTAAAACGCAGCCTTGAAACACTGATAATAGATGAAGCTGATTTGGTAAATAAAAATTCAAATATTCGTTTCTAATTCGGAAATGTATTGAATTTATACTTACTAAATAAAAGTAATTTATTTTGTTACAGATTTTCTCGTTCGGCTATGAAGATGAGATCAAGTCCGTACTGAATTATTTGCCCACTGTGTATCAAGCAGTATTGGCTTCAGCAACACTGTCCGATGATGTCTTGTCTTTGAAACAGTTAGTTCTTCACAATCCTGCTATTCTGAAACTCGAAGAACCCCCTCTCGCCCCACCCTCGCAATTGGTACATTACAGCTTAGCAGCAGATGAAAATGACAAAGCTGCTATACTTTATGCGCTTCTTAAATTACATTTAATAAGGTAAACAGAATCATCAAACTTTTGATTTATTATTTAAGCATATCTAGAAAGCTTTCAAAATCGAAATGATTTATTCCTATTCACAGAGGGAAAAGTATCATATTTGTAAATACTGTCGACCGTTGCTACAAGCTCAAACTGTTTCTTGAACAATTTGGTATTCCCACATGCGTATTAAATTCCGAATTGCCAGCTTCATCGAGATGTCGAGCAGTGATGCAATTCAACAATGGCACTTACGACATAATTATTGCATCTGACGAGAAAGCTTTGGCAGAAGTAAATAAGAAAATCTGTAGAAAACTTCTGTAAGACCTAAAGAGCATAAATTAATTTTTGTATTCTTTCAGCCCCACTACGTAAAGCAGAAAAAGGGTAAACGTAGAAAGGATAAGGAGTCTGGTGTCGCACGTGGGGTAGATTTCCAATTTGTCTCGAACGTAATAAATTTTGATTTCCCGCTGGATGTGAATTCTTACGTTCATCGTGCTGGTCGTACTGCGAGGGGAAAAAATCAGGGAACGGCTCTTAGTTTTGTGGCTATAAGAGAAAGGCCGCTTCTCGATGACGTCGAGAATCAATTGAAGCAGAGTTACGGACGATCGAGTCTTTTCAAAACGTATCAATTCAAATTGGACGAAGTCGAGGGTTTCAGGTACTCGTCGTTTTTTTCTAATCGTATTAACGAGGTCATCCCATGTGACAGTTATTTTTTTTCGCTTTTTTTGGGAATTTTTTTTTGATGAACCATTAAAACACACTGTCTTTGAATTTTTACCACACATTTATTAACATTTTTACAGGCCCTCAGAATTTTATCAAATAAAAATAACGAGTTGAATCGACTTTACACCGTTTGGAAGACACTCATGTGTTGGTTGACGGCTGCCATGATTCCGGAGGTTTTGCTCATCTAAAATCAAAAAATCAAACGGCATTTTAATTTGTAGATCTGAGGCTATCGCTGGAACTAGAATAAAGTAAAAATATCGAAAATTGAATTTTTGGCACGGTTTTAAATATTAAGTTTCAAGTTTCGTTGTTTTTTTCGACTTTTGAAACCGTGCCAAAAATTCAATTTTCGATATTTTTACTTTACTCTAGTTCCAGCGATAGTCTCAGGTCTACAAATTAAAATGCCGTTTGATTTTTTGATTTCAGATGAGCAAAACCTCCGGAATCATGGCAGCCGTCAACCAACACATGAGTGTCTTCCGAACGGTGTAAAGTCGATTCAACTCGTTATTTTTATTTGATAAAATTCTGAGGGACTGTAAAAATGTTAATAAATGTGTGGTAAAAATTCAAAGATATTGTGTTTTAATGGTTCATCAAAAAAAATTCCCAAAAAAGCGAAAAAAAATAGCTGTCACATGGGATGACCCTGTTAATAGATGCGTACAAAAAAAATTAGACAATCAGCACAAATTTTTGGGAAAATGTATTTCAAAATAGCTCTTCTCTTTTTTAGATATCGCGCAAAAGACGCTTGGAAAGCCGTGACAAGAATAGCTGTAAGAGAAGCTCGTCTCAAGGAAATCAAACAAGAAGTATTGACTTGTGAAAAATTGAAAAGTTACTTCGAGGACAATCCTCGGGATTTGCAATCCTTGAGACAGGACAAAGCATTGCATACGGTAAGATTACAGCCTCATTTGAAGGACGTACCGGATTACATAATCCCACCTTCATTAAAGAGACTTGTGAATTTCGGTCGGAAAAAGCGAAAGTTCAACAGAGAATCAGCGAGTTCAGGTGCGAGCGCGGCGAAATCGAAACACGCGGCGAGAGCTTCGAATCCTCTGATAAGTCTGAGTATCGGTAAAAAGAAGAAATAAAAATCCATCACAATCTTGTATAATGATTGTTTTTATTGTAAAAAAAGAAATATACAATAATAATGAATCAAACATATTCTTTCAGATTTGATAAAATTATGATTTTTTCGTGTTTTTTCGTGGTTTGTAAAGATCTCTGATAGCGTCATTGAAGCCTTCTCTGTTGCGGGCTATTTCAATTGCGTAAAACTGTATCCTCGTTGTTAAAATGCTATTATCCTCCGAATATTCACCTTTGCAGTTGGCTCTTAACAAAGTTCCAAAACTATAATCTTCCACCACGGACTTGAACTGTTCGCAGTAAGGCCTCCATTTTTGTTTTCCTGCTGCCGACTTGAGCTCATCTTCAACAATTATATCCACTTTTAAGTCAGGAAAAAACTCTCTAAAAGTCTTGTAAATTTGATCGTCATGTGGTGTAAGTCTCAATAGTTTTGGATCCACGGAACAAAGTATCTGGAAAAATTCGTTTTTATTAGAGCTCCCACTTTATTTGCTGAATTAAAAAAGAAATGGTAGAACTTCTGTAAGTCGTAATTCAAAGAAATTTCCCTTGAATATGGTTTTCATAGTTATAAAAAATTTAAGTTAAACAGTAAGATGATTTAAAATTTCATGAACCATTAAACTCTGCTTTTTTTTCATATGATAAAAAACTAAAAACAATCTGTCAACACGTTGTTTTGAAATTTTACTACCACTATTCCTTTAACTTGTACTACTATACAAAAAACAAAGTGATAAATCGTATGTCGTATTGTACTTACGTTAAAATATATTTCCGCGTGTTCGTAAGCTTTCATGGCCCACATGCTCTCGATCGTGGTCTAAAATCATCGTGATTGATGTATTTTATAAACTGATAATCAAAATTAACCAAAATTTATTTAACTTTCGTAATCTCACGTCATTTTCAAATTCCTCGGCTGGTCTGGACAATACACTGGAGCCTGCGATCAGCTGATCGGCCGACTGGGTCCAACAATCGAACGATATAACCAAGAAAATATTTCAATCTTCATTAATGCAATACAAAAAAACATTTTTACTTTCTTACATTTGGGTTAAAGTCAGTGCTGCTTACCACGTTGCCGATTTGTGCCATGGTGAATATAATAGGTGCTACTTGTGGCTTTCAATGATATTTTACAATACCCACGTGTCGCTTGCAACGACAGAAAGTTGTAAACGGACGTGCACGCAGCATTAAGTTGTAAACGCTAAGCAGACGCTAAGTTTGACCCGATTATTTTCCTAAAATCACGGCGATGCGATTCTTTGCCTCCATTTTTCAAAATAATCGTAATTCATCGTCTAAATAGGATATTATGTTGGAAATATTCGTCGAAGTAATACAGCACAGTTTTATAATATTCACATAAGCAAACCAAATTTATTGTTTTTCATAATTGACGATACTAAAAAATGAAAAGTGGTGCTTCTCTATTTTTGGAAATTTACAATTTCTACAATAGAACTCGGGAACAAAGGTCGAAACACTTGAAATTTAAAGAAATTTAGAAAAACTTTTATTCACTCTTTTATTTCATTGACTTTTTACATTCAAATTGAATCATGCCAATGATCCATTTATAACAATAAAACGAAATAAAATGAAATCACCCAGTTTATCGCCAATACCAGTCTAATTGCGTGACATTTAAATTTATCATTTCAACATCATTGGCAAATGATGGCCCCAATCGTCTGACATATATCTTACGATTACCAATATCTTGCAGGCGTCTGTAATTGTCCGCCATGACGGCCTCACCGTTTGATAAAATTCTAAATTTTTCCATCTACAAAAAAGATATGTTAGAACAAAAAAAGATTCATTTTATAACAATGTACATTTTGATTCGCTTGAAATTTTTTTTAACTCATTTTTTATTCATTTTCTTCTAAAAATTGAACGACGTACTTGTTTAAATGATATCGACACAGGAGTAGAAAATACGATCCATGTTACAACCTCATTGCACGGAGGAGTGGTCAATGATCCTCTGTATGTGTAATACACATCGATATTTTTCGGAATTAACGTTTCAAGCGTGAACGAACCATTCATTGTCTCTTCCGAATCAATCCATCGAATATTTGCCAAATTCTTTACAATTGGCCAAAGATGATCGTTGTTTTCTTCTTGAAGCTATTTTATTTTACAAAAAACTGATAATTTACGAAACTTTCTAATTCACCAATCAAACTTGCTCGCATTATTAATTGTAGTTTATATATTAAGGAGGTTGGATCGCGACGATACAATGTTGCCATGCTAAACCATGTTAAAAACATTACAAATTTCAAAATGATAAGAATTTAATACAATTTGGTAAATGTATTCTTTAAAAATATATATGACAATACAAATTTTTTTAGATTTTTCTACCACATAGTTCTCGAGTAATTGAACACTAAAGTTCACGTGTATAAGCATAGAGTTTACATATATACAGGTATACATCTCGTGCATAAGAACTTCGATTTAACGCTCAATATTATTCGATAACCATGTGGTAAAAAATTTTGAAAAAAATTGTGTTTGTATACTTGGAGCCAAAGAATGTTATCACCAAATTTTATCAAATTCTGATTATTTTGATTTCGTGACCCAACCTCCTTAATATAGTAGTTTTTGTAGTTATGACATAATATAATTATCAGATGTATTATCATTTGATGAAATTAATTCTATCAAATTAAATTAGTTAAATCCTTAACTAGAAAATTTTTAGTCCATATTTTCAGACAACCATGATATTTCGCTCATTTTTTAAATTAATCGACTGTCAATAATTAATTAACTTGCCTGAAAAAAAATTGCCAAAACCGCTAAACCATCTTCATGCTCGAGGGCTTGAACAAAATTGGAGTATTTCAGGTTTCTGTGTATTATATGCATTTCCATTGGAAATCTAATAAAAAAATGAATTTTTATTTTCATTAATAGATTTGTATTATTTGTCCAACGATTTTCATTAAATGAATTTTTATGTGTTAAATAATGATGTAAGCAATAGGTGAAATAGATACCGCACTCCATTTAATATGTGCTCCGAACCACGATTATTTTTCATACCCCAATGGAAATGAAGACCTTCCAATTCATATTCTTGATCAGTATTGAGCATAGCACCAAATATATAAGGTAAACGTTTCCGGGATGTTTCCTTATTTATGCTAAGTGCAACTAAAAATAAGGTGTTTAAAAACATATCGATTAAAACCTAATCTCTTATTTTTATTTGCTATACATTTTTTTTGATATCAACATACTCCTAGAGTTCCCTACCTGAATGACCATTATTTTTCAATCCAATTGCCCCAGAAAGATAATCGTGATAACCATTCATTTCCAAAGCAGGCAAAGGCAAAACGACTGATTTGAATGACGATATTGCAATCGGAGATTGAAACTTGCCTGCACATGTTTGAAAGTGTCGAGACCAGGTATGCTGCACTGATTGAAAACAAAGAAATATTGGGCATGTTTCAGATTTTCAAATAAATAATTTCAAAATTTCACTTTAAATACATTGTGAGTTTAAAAATAAATATTTTTAACTTATACATTTTCCGCAATTGATTGATAACAACTTACTCCGTCTACTGTATCCGAATGAAGCTCTCGTATGTTTTGCTGCAGAATACACGAGATGAAACTTCACGAAATAATTGGTGTATTTAGAAAATAATAGAATCACCTGTACCATATAGAAAAACTGTAAAAATCGTCCAAAACCTCATGCCCAGAGAAAATTTCCACAAATCCATGGGTAAAATTGCAAAACGATTCTTTTTTTATTGTAACCTCTTCTTTTTTCTTTTTTTTTATAATACAAATGAATATTTGAATGTGCGCGTCGCATGCACAGCCAGGTTTGAACGCAACTGGCTTCGTCGTCGCCGCCAATACAAAAGTGATGGAAAATTGCAACGATCCGACAGGTGCTAAACAACTGGTAAACCAGATAATTTATCAAATACGCGACGTTTGATGATCCATAGAAAGAAAATAAGTATTTCTCTTATATAACACTGTACACATGATCAACGATAATTGTTGTTCCAACATACAAAGTTCACTCAATTGCAACAGTTGCCAATTTATATAGAACGCTAATGAAATATTTGTTTTTCGTTCATTTATACAATAGCAAATTATTTTATACAGAGTACAATTTTCGTTGTAATCCTCGTTACAATGGATTCAAAGAAAAGAAAAAAGCAAATGTACCGCAGCATAAAGGAATCCATTTCTTTTATATTCAAAAGTTAACAAATTCTATAGCTGTACATTTTTTTCTCTTTATTAACAATAGTTATCGAAGTATAACAAGGCTGCGATTACATTAGAAGAAATAAGTTTTTCGTCTTCTCATAATTCCAATCTAAAAATTATAAAATTTGTAGAACTGGGACTCGACGTTTTGATAAGACATTATTAGAGACATTTAGTTACAAGTCAGACAGCCTCAAAACCTTTTTTTAAATACGATTAATGGACAAAGTGAGAATAAAGCGTTAGTATAGCAGTATTTGAGAAAAAAGACATTTTTTGTAACTTAAAGAGTATTATCGAATAGATGAATCGAGAGATCCATTCAGTGATTGTACAAACTTATTGATTTTATGTTAAAATATATATTTTCAAGGAATAACGCTATATATGTATATAGATCTCTTTTTAATATACATACCACGGTTCAGGGCTCATACACAATTGATTGTTACTTAAAAATTCGTTTTATCTTTATCTCGGCATGTTTATCGATTTATGATAATTCGATTTAGAAATTAATGTGTAAATTTTAAATAAAATTGAACGTTATTGAGCTCCAGCTGAAAATTGGCATGTAAATGTAAATAAATGACTTCACTGTTACGTCATAAATTACACGATACTTCCTATGTACGATTATGCGATTTTTTTTCCTCTTTTGACTCTTCTAACGTTTTATTCATAACTTGCAATGGCACCGAAAACAATTCTTCCCAAGGCGCCTCGATCGCATTAATTACAGCTTTGGCAGCATCCGATGATACAAATTCGAGCATCCATACGTCCTCAACTCCACCCACTTCATCGATGAAACTCAAATCGAGAAAGCAGCCACGATGTGCCTGAAATGAAGAAAGTAGAAAATATTCTTGTGATAAATGAGTTTCTTCTATGAAAAACCTGAGAACAAAATTCCAGAACAATCAAAAGACTAAAATAGCGAAAAATGCCGAATAGCAGTAAATAAAATAAAAAACAGGGGTCAAGTGCAAGTTAGACCCCCCAAAAGTAGGATTCTGATAAACGGATATGACGAAATTATATAAAATGTAAAATGTTCACACCACTTCAATCAAGTTGCTTATAGCATGTTCCGCGATAATTTTCGGCTTCTCTTCACTTATTGGCAAAAGCCACTGAACCTTTTCGCCCGTAAGTAAAATAGCCGAATTTGTGACGATTAAGCCACCGCTTTTCAATTTTATTTCACGATCATCTTCAGTGAATGAGGCCACTGTGAAAAAAGCCAAGAATCTAATTTCATCGTGGGCTTCCCAGTTCGACGACGAATGCATCGAATTCCATAAAGCGCTTTTATAGTGAGATGGTGCTGTTGAATCCAATTGACACTGCGAAGGGAGACCTATGCCTGATAAAATTACAGGGTTAATCGTATACTTGACCGATCCAGGTTATGAAAAAAATAAATCACTGACAGGGGAGGTTACCTTACTGTACCCCCACAACCTGGGTCGAAAAAATTACGTTTTGTAGTTCACATCGAAGTATAAACCCTCACAAAAAATGAGTGGCGGACATGCATATTTAAGGGGTGAAATTAATTCCTGAAAATCGGTGGTTTTTTTCGTTTGTCGCTGATATCTTCGAAACTAAAACAGATAGGGCAAAAGTTTAAATAGCAAAGTTATTCATTTTTCGATGCTCTACAATAATATGTAGTCATAAATTATATTAAATTTTTATTTTTTATTTTCATAAAAAACATGTTTTTTGACACATTTTTCTCTATTTTTTCTTATCGAACCTAATTTTTTCGACTCAAAATTCAATAATCTCAATGTACATTGTTTTTTTGCGTCTCAAGAGCTCATTGAAACGGAGAGTTATTTTTTTCAAACGCAAAAAATATTATAGATTTGAACCGATTACATCTTCTTATCTTTATAAAACTGTGAGGCTTACTTTTTAAAATACGTTTCATTTTTTCATGATATCCTATTTGTGACGAATCATTTCGAGATATCAGTAAAAGATAAGGCTCTATATAAACTGACTCTTGCCACATTTTAGCTAGAATTGACGGTTCCCGTTCATTAAAGTCTCTGGTTATAGAAGTGCAGTGTTAAGTACGTATTGAATATAGTGAACTTTTTCAAAAATGCATATCAATCCAATGAATGTCATAAATATTTTGTCAACTTATGTTATGATAATGAATTTGCCTGAAACACCAGTGAATGATAACGAAATTAAATTAGTAGATACAATTAAAGAAATTTTAATCGAAAGCATGAACAAATACACGGGAATCGAAATTGAAGAAGACGAAACCTTAGATTTTCAAGAACAATTTAAACACCACAAGCCTGAAAGTATAGAAGACAGTGAAATGAAATGGGATTCAATTTCATCTGATGAGGCAGATGATTCTCACTGTACAAAACATAAAGATGAACTCTCATTCGATTACAAAAAGAAAGTTGTGGAGTATTGGAGAAGTGGAAAAACAAAAAATTTAAATATTCATGAATCATGAACCATTTTAAAAAAGTAACTTCTAAAACACAATTGAAACGTTGGGTTCATCTAATAAATCAAGGTGTGACTTATAAAGAAAAATTGATTAAAATATCTCAATATACTCTAAATCGCTTCATTGAAGCAATTGAATATGACAAGATCGTACACGACATTGATTTGCGACGATGGTCTTTGACCGCACATAAAAATTTCATGGATTCCGATGCACGATTCAAAGCTTCAAAAAAATGGGTGAATAAATTCAAAAGAGCACATCGCATTACATCTCGAAAAATTACAAAATTTATTACCCGAAAAACTTTAGAAGACTCAAAAGATCTTACAAAAACGGCTGAAGAGTTTATAAATAACGTTAAATTTGTTATCAACGACATTAGTCTGGAAAACGTTTACAATTCGGATCAAAGTGGATTTCAATTTGAAATGCATTCCGGTCGCACTCTTGCAAATGAAGGATCAAAAGAAATTGAATGCGTTGTTCAATCCATATCTTTGACAACTCATTCTTATACGATTTAACCAACGATTACTTTCGCCGTTATATCTTGTATTAAAAGAAATCGGTGGTGACTTTGGCCCACGTGTAGAAAAAACGTTATTTAAACCCACGAACGTTTTTGTTTTGGCATCGAAATCCGGAAAGTTAACATCAGTTAAGAACTATTCAAATTAAACTTTCTTGTACCAAATTAAATACTGCGAACCAAATGAAATAAATATTTATTTTTTTAACAGATCATTTCAAACAGTGGCTAATCGAAATCTATTTTCCGAATGTTGGCGACAACAGTGCGCTCTTAATCGATTCCTGGAGTGGACACTGTCCAGAAGTAGTTAATATAGTAACGCCTAACAAAAAAATTGTATTAGAAATTATTCCAAAAGGAACAACAGGACAAATTCAACCATTAGATGTGTTTGGGTTTCGAATTTGGAAACATTTTGTTAGACATTTTTCAGATGTAGTAATTCTTTCCGGTAGTGATAAAAATCTGCATTCAAAAAATAACATTATCAAGCTGCAATCACTTGTTCACAATCAACTGTCTTCTCCACGTTATATTAATATGTTAAAATATGCATGGTACGAAAATGGCTACATAAAAAGAGCACCCCCTGAATTCATTAATCCGGTGACATTTGGTTTTGGAGATAATTCGAAACCATGATGTCATATTTGTGGTGATTTAGCTGTTATATCATGTTCGTGGTCCAAAACACCTGTGTCTTAAACACTTCTTTGAGGAGTATCATTATTGTAATGAATACATTCCGTAATATGAAAGTAAAGAAACTGATAAATGAATGGCCTGCTTTTTCCTCCTGCTTTTCATTAGTACTATTACATCTTAATAGCTGTAATACATGAATCAAAAATTTCTAGTTAATAAAATGAGGACATGTAATATGGAAATAATTATTTAAAGTGGAAAAAATCATCTGATACTTATTCACTTGTACTAAAATGTAATTTCACTTGTACTAAAATGTAAGTAAACATTTTCCGTTTGTCAAATTTATCAATCTTGCAAAATTTTCAGGTAAAATAAGAACATTTGTGATGATCAGATGAAGAAAAATGTATCAAAAAACATGTTTTTTTATGAAAATAAAATTAAAAAAAAAAATGTTTAATATAATTTTTGACTACATATTATTGTAGAGCACTGAAAAATGAATAACTTTGCTGTTTAAACTTTTGCCGTATCTATTTTGGTTTCGAAGATATCAGCGAAAAACGAAAAAACCACCGATTTTCAGGAATTAATTTCACCCCTTAGATATGCATGTCCGCCGCTCATTTTTTGTGAGGGTTTATACTTTGATGTGAACTACAAAACGTAAGTTTTTCGACCCAGGTTGTGGGGGTACAGTAAGGTAACCTTCCTTGTGAGCAAGAATACTTACTCGTTAAATGATAGAGAAGATTCGAAGTTCTTTTGAAATCTTGAAGTATGCATACGATCTCTATTTCAATTGGATCTTCTTTAGGTACATTGCGTATCACTAATTCCAGCAGTATACCCTGCTTGAAAGGCAATGGAGCAATACATCGCAATTTGTCGTGCGTCCAACTCATTTCCTTGCTCAACCAGCGCTGAGGATCACCACTGTTTTCAAATGAAAATAAATGCTTATAGAAATTCAACGTATTCATTTTAAACGAAATATCATTTTTTAATATAATAAAGATTCAAAATTATACCTCTCTGGAGCATTTATCTTGAGCACGTATACTTTGCAATTTGACAGAACGAGACATCCTTGAAAAGGTTCTGCCAAATCTTGCATTACCATTTGAGCCTATTGAATTTTTTTGAAATTATTAAAAATTTAATAAAAAATAAAGAACAATAGAGTATTAAATAGCCGCATTTCAAAACTGTAAATTTCGGACCAAAATATTTTGTGCAAGTCCAAACGTGATTCTAAAAAAAAATGACTAAAGCTGTAATAACATTACCCTCAAGAGCATACGGAATTTTTCGTTTTCCTGTTCAAAAACATTCAATACCAGATGCAATTTGATTCTGTGATCGGCGCTTCCAAAATCCTCATACGAATATTCTATATCGGATTCTAAAAAATCCGACCCTTCCTCGGGCTTGGTCGGAGTACCTTTGGGCGTGACAATTTTCATACTCTGAAGCAATCCTGTACAGAAAATACAGTGCATAAACAAATATTTTTTTATTTTTCATCGTTTTAATTAAGTTGAAGTTTGCAGCACAGAAATACAACGAAATTCCTGTTTTTTTAAATATTAACTCGAATTTTTATGCAGCTCTAGCGGCTGTTGGTCTAACGTTTTTTAAATTTATTTTATAAATGAACAAACAAACCCAGTCAAGAATGCTGGCAATAAAAGAAATATAGAAAATTGAAAATCGAGGGAAAAAACTTTTATGTTTATTTTTATACATGGTTCTCCTCAAATTTACCTCCAAGCATCGAAGTGAGATTTCCTACAGGAGTTGTTGATGTAGCGATTTTCGGCAGTTCCAGGTTCATCGGTGTTTCACAGCCGGTTATTTTTTTATCGTTTCGTTTGCTCGCTGATCCGGGTGTTCTCAAGGTTTTATTCTCGTAAGCCGTACATATACTGTCAGTCAACGATCCTGTATGGAAATTCGGAGAAAAAAAGAAGATGAAAGAAATAGTACCATAAACTCCAACACGTAATGATATGACTTTTTAAATAAAATGTGAACGATGCAAACCTGAAGAGCTACTTTCTGTTAAACCCGTCATAACAGGAGCTGTGTCTGGAATTGTTAAGAGAGTGGGAGCAATCGCGACGCGTCTCTCTTCCGACGATCGTTTTCTGTTCGGTGTTAAACTTGCTCTGAACCGACAGTTCACAAATTGTTAGAATATTTTCAAAAGTCATCATAGAAACAAAATCACATATTAGTAACATTTGACACATTTTCGAAAATATTTGAAAAAAAACGTGGATCATTATTATAAAAAAAATCTTCTGATATTAGTAACGTTTGATAAATTTGTTTGAAAACAATCGAAAAAAAAAGTTCAATCTTACTAACTTTGTTCCATCATCCAATACCTCGATACTACTTTGACTTGGATTACTCAGTATCTCAATATCGCTCTCATAACGTTTCGTAATGGTACTTGCCGACGGCGTTGATTCTCGTGATTCCTCAAGACTCGTCGCTGAACCTGTGAAATAATTATAATAGCGAGATATTTTTGGAATACAATATGTTGTAGTCTGAAGAAACATTCGATTTTTCCCACAACAGTTGATAAATGTGATAGCAAAGAATACGAATGGTTGCAATGATTAGAAAAATTCGTTATAAAATCTAGTAGTCAAAAATGTGAATAGATGACGAACATATCTGAATTTTTAAAATAGCATCAATGCATTAATCACACGAGTGTTAAATTTCAAATTATTTCAATTGCAAATTAGTCTTTTCTTTATCGAAAATTTTGCAACGATAATTCCTAAATTTACCACGATCAGACAAATGCGTTGTGCTATATTAATAATTAACCCTACAACTCATGGCCTATGTTTTTACCTTTTAACGCATGACCGGGATAGTTTTCGACCCCATAGTATTTTTGGCCGTAAAATCGTTTTTACAGAGATAAAGAGACTTGCTACCATATGAATCTCTTCATTTTTTAATAATGAATAGAATTATATACGATAAATTGAATTTCATAGAAGGTGAGTTAACGAAAAACTCATTTAAAAACTCAAGAATTCAGAGAATCGACAAAAACTTCTTTTTTATTATGTTCATCTGGGGTCGAAATCGATCCCGCCTATGAGTTCCAAGGTTGAAGGATTGTCATTACGACGACGAACCTTATTTTTTAAACCAACTTTTGTAATTTTACTGAATACTGTTTTTTTCTTCGATTTATATCAATCCAATAGAACGTTGAAAGAAGGACTTTTATGCAAAATGATAAGTGATCGTGATAATCGTAAAAGAATGAAGAGAGTGCTGTAATGTGAATTATTGTGACTAAAAGCTTACAGCTGACTTGAGCTTGGGAACGAGAGTCGAATTGTACCAGAGAAGTGGTGTCGGGCATAGGTCCCTCTGTTCCACCTGCACCGGGGGATTAGTATATTATAGTCCCAATTGACAAAATTAAAAATACAATTGTTATCAAGAAAAAAAGATTTTTTATTTCACGAGAAATCAGTCAACGCGTTATCCGTCCAAAGTACATTCTGGTAGATAGAAAAACACTGAAGTTCTTTATTTAATTTTAATCGTTCATTCCACATCAAAGACTCAGTTGTAAGTACATAAAAAATAAAGTTAAAAAACTTTTTTTTTCATTCGGATATCAAAGTAACAGCACGACCACTCTGATTTACCGTGCATCAATGTGCATTAGTGATAATTATAGACATGCGATGTAAGAATATTATATTTTCTTTTCTTCATCATTTCTCGTATGAAATAAATTTCACAATTATTTCGATGCATGATCATGTAATTCATGAATAAATAAATTCAACTAAAAGATTGATTAATCGTTATCGAAAGTATCGGAACCGAAAATTGTGATAAAATGAAACAATGCTGATTGAGAATACTTGAAAACAGCTAAAGCAAAGTCGATTACAGGGCCAAAACTATTTAATTGTGTGAACGCAAATCGTATGTCAGCCTAGAGTGAACAAATTATCGTTGAAGAAGTAACAAAACATAAAATTAAACTCACCGATGCTGGAATGTGATCCAGAATGCTGTAAATTTTCTTGAACAGTATTTTCATCAGTGTGACTTTTGGACGGCGATTTTTCGAAATCTTTTCTCGCATCTTCCACGTTTGGAGTTAATAGCTCATCGGTTTGTATAACTAACGTGCTTCTACAAGTTGGACATTTCGGGGGTTTTATACCTGAGGGAAAAATATTGCACATTTTGTCAATGTTGATTTCTTTATATTTTGCCATTAAATTTCCGTTAAATTAAATATGCACGTACTGGATATCGAAGTTGTTGTCATTCCGGTCGCGTAGTCCGGATCTTGTGAAAAATGTGTCGAACATTTCATGCACTTGAAAACTTCCAGTAATATCGGACGAACTTTTATCAAATCACCCAAAGTTTTCACGATTTTCTGTGTAAGATGTCAGTCAATTTTCAATTATTTCATTATTAATTTTATCTTCATAATAACTATTCTCCAAGAGGTTAAAAAAGAAAGCCTCACCAGAGCGTCTTCTTTCTCGACAAAGTACGTTCGATTTTGTCGATCCTTTCGCGCAGTGTCGAATATAACATCAATCGTCGGTGTTTCGCCACGTCCCATGACGCACGACAATACAGTATCAGTTGACCACCTGTATCTTAACCGTCCAGTGATCCAATCGATCTCTTTAATCTCTCTGAAAAAAAGGAATCATATTTAATTGAATAATCTCCACAGGATTACGAATAAATAAAAAATATACAACATTTGTATACTCACTCTGGCGTTATGACTAGGAAAAATATTTGCATCTCTTCACCGTTTGTTCTCTGCTGGACCAAAAATAACTCACCCGTTTCTGAGTGACGTGAAGAAGAAAATCAATGAAAAATACTGCTTGTCAGAGTTTAATTAACTTACTCTTAAATTATGATTCGGGATTTTCTAAAAAAAAGGCTTGTTCGGAAAAATAAAAAGCTCAAGAAAGACTATCATTCTGTGTTAATAAATAAATATTAATATTTAGTATAAACAACATTTGTGGATAATCAATTATCAATCGAATCACTTCAAAGTACAATGTGCAATCCTCACCTTCCCCTGGGTCATAAGGCGGTTCAGTGACTTTTGGCGACTCTATTCGATCTTCAATAATGATAGTTTTGTCGCACTCTGATTCGTTAATAGTAATATCGTTCTCGTCGCGCTCAATTTTATCAACTTTACGAATTATCGACTCAGCTGCGGCATCGTCGCTCGACGACTCGTTGCTCCAAACTGCTGAATCAGTTGAAAAATCGGTTGAACACTTTGTAACAACAGGGTGTAACGATGGATCCAAACCAGATGCGATTTGTAACGTAGGAACTATCGATCTTTCGAGGCCCATTATATCTTGAACAGAGGAACCTGCATCACTGACCAACCATTTCTCATCGCCAAATTTAGCTCTTAGAGCGAGAATTTGTTTTTTCGTTTCCAAATGATCGGCCGAAATTTCTAGCAGCGAAGAAGCAATGCTCGACGATATATCTGTCGTATTTTCCTTGTTATCGTCATCCGTTATAATTGCTTCACAAACGTATTTCTTTTTTTTATTACGTGTTGCTATCCTGTCGGTACTCTCCATCAATTCGGATCTTTGACTGGCTAATAAATCATTGTGATATGTATTTTCTACCGATGGTAAAGTCACGTTGGACATAATAGAACCAGTTAACGAGGCCAGATCGTCTTTCGATGGCGAACGAGCAGATCTTATCATGAACGCTCGATTATGCGAAACTAACATTTTCTCTGTTTTGCTTAGCGGCTCATGATCTAAAACAAACTGTTGTAATACGGTTCCGTGGGTCAATGGTCTTTAGTACACTAGTAAAAATTGCTGAATTTGCAAACGAAAATTCAGCAATTTTTTTCTGAACGACGTTTAATTAAATATGCAAAACATTAGAGATTTCAATGGCGGAATTAAATTTTTTGTATGGCTAGCTGTGTATTCTTACTTTACTTTCGGACAAGGCCGAATGAAGATGTTTGATTGTGAGTAATCTGTGTTTTTTGTAGTACGCTAGGGGATTTCCTTCAAGAGCAACCCATAACAAAGTTGACATAGTTTCCAATGGCCACAGAACTGAATGATCGTCGAGACAATTGTACGATAAATCGAGCTCTGTCAAACAATCCAGACCTTGCAAACCTGTAAAAGAGATTGGACGAATGCAAATTTAATACAAGTTTTCCCTCTATTCTGAATTTTCTTTCTTTTTTTCTTACTAAATTTCGAAGTCTCACCATTCAAATTTGCTATGTAATTATTTCTCAATACCAAAATTTGCAACGTATGATATGTAGCCTTGTTGAACGTAGGAGCTGTCTCTAATTTATTATAGCCAAGATTAACGTATTTCAAACTTGGGAGACAATCCAATTCGCTGGTAGAAATGATAAGATTGTGACTTAAATCTAAGGTTTGAAGCCATGGTGCAAGTTCCAAAGACTTGTCTAATCTTCCGAGCCCATTGTATGGCAACGCTAGACGTTTTAGAGAAGCCCAAACAAAGCCGACTCCAGCATCGCGACCACAGGAAGCTGCAAATAATTTCAAGACAAAAATACATTCTTTGCATCAATGAAACTCTTTCCATTACAGCACTATTATATGAATCTTGATTTTTTTTTTGGCAATTTCATAATAAAATAGCAGCCTTTTATTCATTGATAAACCTTATAGCCAAGCCTTACTATACAATCGCAAATATTTGATAGTCAAAGAGATGCTTCAAGTTTTTCTTTGATTTAAAATGTTCAATCTTTACTCAGCAATCTTCCGACAGTGCCAACACCTCCTCCTCCGGTACAAGAAATACTTTCTAATTGTCCTCTGACGCCCTGGATTCCGCTGACTAGATCGATGCAAACTTTACGAAGTTCCAAAAATCTCAAGTGTCGAAATTTCGATATATCTACAGGAATTCTTGGATCACTGCAGTTGTGAGAGATTTTCAACCAAATAGTTTTTTGTACAAAATCATGAAGAAATTTGAGATTTCTAAAAACCTCATTTTTGGAACTGTTGCAGACTTGAAACGAGCTATCGATTTCTTGCTTGTCATCGACGATGATTGAAAACGCATCGTTGAGATTGTGCAGCAATTTAGTGGAGAGAGACAATTTGCTCGCTCCACTAAGAACGGTATCACCATTTTTTCGCAATAATCTAGCCAACTCCAAAATCTCTTCCATACCCGCCCTCCCATTGGGATTATTTGAGGTCGACATTGACCGATTTCTTTTATTTACTCTTTTCGTTCGAGCAGCGGATTCAGTGTTAACTGTCGTTGAACATCATTCTTGCCCAAGATTTTTTTTTTTCCGCAGTAAAATTAAAAATACATCGTGCTGACGTGACCTTGTTCAGTGAGGACGATCAACAAATACCATTTTTTCGTCACTATGTACGATATATATTTTCATATAATCGAGGAAAGTTACCGAAATATTCACTGTCACAATAACGCAATGTTCAGTACTGTCATTATATAAGTTCATAAATTTAAACACAAATGAAATAAAAACACGTCATTCATACACTACGAAGTTCCATTCGATAGTTTTAATATTTGGAAAAAACGTCAGGTGTTGGTTTCATTATTCAAATGTTCGACATTTACGGGATAAATGAACTTTCAACACTGCTATCTCTTTTATCGCGGTCACTCGAGAATGACAGATCATTATAATCCCAACGCACAAGAAAGATCACAAGCTGCAACGAAATCAAATTGCATCACAAACAAAACATCGCGAGAATAATAAACTCTGGGCACTTATAAGTTGTGCCATCGAAGCGACTCGAATGTTAACTTTATATACCGATTTTCTACTGTACCATCGAATGATAATTAAATGACAAAAAATGGGAATGTGGCATATTGCCCACCGTGCATATTGCCCATAAACAATTTCGATTGGCATCACTGCGCATGAAAGAAAAAAAATCGGCGATGAGAATTGACACGTTGAAAACGTGTTCCTGTTTTACCATTCCCTCCGAAATAATGTCAATCTACTACAGATGGCGCGTAAAGGAGTATCAATGACGAAATTGTTTTATCATTTTATATTTGAATTCAGCGGAAGTATGAAGAAATCGTCAATAGGCATATTATAAGTGTACCCGTCGACATTTTTGCCTATGCCACTCGAATTTTACGTTTAAACGGTGGCATTTAATACTTTTGAGTGTAAAATGTGACACTGTAATCACTTTTGAGATTATTGACAAAAACTATTTTGACGTGTGCGCTCAACAAAAGTGCGATATTTTGAAAAATTATATATTGTTACGTTTCTCTGTTTCCATCTCCTTGGTGATAGATATGAAAACACACATTTCGAACAATTGGAAGTCGATGGGGAATTTGCGCCGTGCAAATTCCCCATCGTCTTCCAATACATACAGATATTTCGAACAATTGAATATTGTTACGTTTCTCTGTTTCCATCTCCTTGATGATAGACATGAAAACACACATTTTGAACAATTGGAAGATGATGGGGAATTTGCACGGCGCAAATTCCCCATCGTCTTTCAATTGTTTTATCATGGCTATGTGTTTTTTCGTGTTTGACTTTCGATTGGGAATTTGCACTGTTCAAATCCCCACCTAGATTTTATTAAAATAATTAAAACAATCAAATCTCTCGAGTATGAATTAATTTTTTCGGAATAATACGTGTCATTATCATCGATAATCGTTCATTAATTAATTGAACATAATATATTTATTAAAACAGCATAAACAACACGCGATGGGGAATTTGCGCCGTGCAAATTCCCCATCGTCTTTCAATTGTTTTATCATGGCTATGTGTATTTAACTCTCGGTTGGAAATTTGCACGGTTCAAATTCCTCATTAATAATTAATTAAACTGTTATTTGATCCTCAATAGGAAATATTTATAATTTAGTTATTTAGAAGCGATTAATTCAAATATTGTAACGATCGTTACATTAATGGGGAATTTGAACCGTGTAAATTCCCAACCCCGAGAGTTAAATACATATAGCCATGATAAAACAATTGAAAGACCAGGGAGACTAGAGAGAAGGAGTGGACACAGGAGTGCGATTACGTGCACCGATCGAATTCGACAATCGACTTCTACGATTTTCCCTTCTCTAACTTTCATGGTCATTGGTCAGTCACTAGACATTTAGGCCGAGGGTTTTCCGTTGGCGCAGTTAACTGTTCTTGACATTACCCTAGACCATAGATAACCACCACCTACGAAGATAGGACACTTTGCATGTAACATCGTGTTGTCGCTTGTCGACATCGAATTCGATCGTGCACGTAATCGCACTCCAGCATAGGAAAATAAGTAGTAACGGCGTCCTCAAAATCCGGTCTTGAATTAGTTCGTTGCTGTGCCACCAGGTGTACAGATCCTACACGTATAGTAATAAAATTAGTCCACACGGTGAAAGTGACCGTTTCGGGCTTGCGCAATAGAAAAAAAGCCTCTAACCCACATCCCAGTATATTGAACAGGATATTGGAGGTTAAAAAGACGATTTATTGTCTTCAGTGCGTGGTTTCGTCTCATGTGTGGAACGGTTAAATTTTGCAAATAACATTTTGTGTCGACAATCTGAGATTGTTGCATGCATTGATCCGAAATTCCGATCACCTTTCAAGGATGGCAGATTTTTTCGTGTGGTGTTTTCTGTGTTACACGCGTCGTTTTCATGCTGAATAAAAAATTTTTAATGCCATCAGTAATTACGACATAAGAATGGCTATTGAGCCATATAAACATAACTTTATTTCCAGTATTTACAAAATGAATGATAAAAAAAAATTGTACTGATGGGTCTGGTAGAATAAAACAATATCAAATGTTCACATTTCATTTCGTTCCAAGATCGAAGCTCAGTACATTAATAAAAAAAAAAATTTGTACACATAAACTCCCTGACGTAAACATAGACATTGCACGTATTTTGAAAAATCGAGGTTAGGAAATAAGTAGTAACGGTATGTCTGATCTAATAGGATTTGTACCGATACAGCGTCGCCGCTTCAGGCCGGGATTTCGTGTACATTTCTAAAGCACGCTGTGTCCACTCCTTTACTCTAGTCCTAGTCTCCCTGTGAAAGACTATGGGGAATTTGCACGGCGCAAATTCCCCATCGAGAGTTGTTTATGCTATTTTAATAAATATATTATGTTCAATTAATTAATGAACGATTATCGATGATAATGACACGTATTATTCCGAAAAAATTAATTCATACTCGAGAGATTTGATTGTTTTAATTATTTTAATAAAATCTAGGTGGGGATTTGAACAGTGCAAATTCCCAATCGAAAGTCAAACACGAAAAAACATAGCCATGATAAAACAATTGAAAGACGATGGGGAATTTGCGCCGTGCAAATTCCCCATCATCTTCCAATTGTTCAAAATGTGTGTTTTCATGTCTATCATCAAGGAGATGGAAACAGAGAAACGTAACAATATTCAATTGTTCGAAATATCTGTATGTATTGGAAGACGATGGGGAATTTGCACGGCGCAAATTCCCCATCGACTTCCAATTGTTCGAAATGTGTGTTTTCATATCTATCACCAAGGAGATGGAAACAGAGAAACGTAACAATATATAATTTTTCAAAATATCGCACTTTTGTTGAGCGCACACGTCAAAATAGTTTTTGTCAATAATCTCAAAAGTGATTACAGTGTCACATTTTACACTCAAAAGTATTAAATGCCACCGTTTAAACGTAAAATTCGAGTGGCATAGGCAAAAATGTCGACGGGTACACTTATAATATGCCTATTGACGATTTCTTCATACTTCCGCTGAATTCAAATATAAAATGATAAAACAATTTCGTCATTGATACTCCTTTACGCGCCATCTGTAGTAGATTGACATTATTTCGGAGGGAATGGTAAAACAGGAACACGTTTTCAACGTGTCAATTCTCATCGCCGATTTTTTTTCTTTCATGCGCAGTGATGCCAATCGACATTTTTTATGGGCAATATGCCACACAGGAAGGCTAGAGTAAAGGAGTGGACAGAGTGTGCTTTAGAAATGTACACAAAATCCCAGCCTGAAACAGCAGCGCTGCGATCGAAAAGATCTTAGTCATATATATACTTAGATCAGACACACCGTCACTACCTATTTACTAACCTGAATTTGTCAAAATACGCGCAGAACGTTTATGTTTATAAGTGCAATTTTTTTTTTTTATTAATGTGCAGTGTTAATTAATTTATTGTGTTTAACAATAGAAGTATATCAAATTTCTTTGAATAAAAATAAATTCAAACATGAGTAATCTGTTTAATCTATGATTTCTGTTTGCTTTTCGCAACCAAAAAATAGTGAATATTTGTCTTTCTCATTACTAGTCAACCAGAACGAAGAATAAAAAATGTAAAGTGAGTGTAATTATTTTTAAAATTATAATTATACATTATATAATTATAAATTATAATTTTAAAAATAATTACATTCACTAAATTTTTTATTCTTCGTTCTGGTTGACTCTAGTAATAAGAAAGACAAATAATTACTACTTTTTGGTTGAAAAAGCAAACAGAGCAAAAAAAGCAAAAATATTTTTTTTTTCTGTTTCTTGGGTGTAAAAATAGGGAGAATGCTTTATTGTTACCTGAACTCCTCTTATACTTTTAAACATTCAAATTAATTTCGAACGGATGATTATGCGAATTGTAAATTTTTGGAAATCATAAAAACACATTCAATATTTTCTTGGTTGGAAAACAAAACTGGGTTGGAATACCGTATTTTTGCTTTCTTAGAAACAAATTTTTTGTTCCGTGTCTAAAATCTCTTGAAAATGAAAGAGCATATGATAACACGTTTCCTGTATATTTATTTACAGTATTATAAAATAAATAATTTTTTGACACGTTCTACAAAATTATAACTTTTCTCACATGAAAAACACGGTACAACAGAACTCACGAAACTGAAGAGAAAAAATAGTCCCCCTAACCTGTAATATATCGTGATTTGGATACGAATACGAATCTTCTAGTGCGTAACGGTCACTTTCATCGTGTGGACTAATTTTATTACTATATTGTATGATCTTTCCGACCCATGCGATGCTAGTGGTGAAGCGGAGAACTAATTAAGGACGGGTTTTTGAGGACGCTGTTACTACTTATTTTCCTATGCTGTGTCCACTCCTTGACTCTGGTCTCCCTGATGCAACATATCCAAAAGAATGCTGACTCCTCCGTCTGCTCTTCATGGTCTTTGGGACATATTCTCAATTCCAAGACTAAATCTGTTAACGGAATTAATATTATTTTGACAGACAACCTTAATAAAATGAATGCAACATTTTTTAAATTATGCGTTTTGACGTGCTTGATTATGGAAACAGTTCTCGCGGACAAACCCACCGGAAACAAGGTAAAATCATGGAAGGACAAGGACATTCTTGACATGACGGATGCGGATATGGAAAGGTTGTTAGATCAGTGGGAGGTATGGATCATTTTTTTTTTGCAATTCATTGTTGTTCTTATGTTTATAATTTTGTCAGCTATTTTTCGATATTTTTTTGTCTAAATTGCGATCGTTTTTTTTTTTTTAATTTCAATCGTAGGAAGGTGATGAACCACTGGAACCCGATGAATTACCGGAACACTTGCGTCCTGCTCCTAAAATCGACATGGCTCAGGTTCTACGTGCAATTCTTAAATGTTTATAATATTGTTGCAGCGAATTAAAATTGTCATTTTCTTTTTTTCAGTTTGATACTTCTGATCCAGACAATATATTGAGAATGACGAAACAGGGCAAAGGAGTTATGATGTTTGTTGATGTCATTCCAGAAAAAACCCCGGAAGAAGCAGAAGTAATAATGAAAATATGGCAAGGCAGTCTTATGAACAATCATATAATTGCAGAACGGTACATCATTTTTTTCCATAATAAACTGATCAATAATCAACCTGTGACAAATGCATATGATTTTGGACTAGAACCTGAAAACACACAGAGTACTTTGTGCTTTTATGCCTTTTCTTTAGGATATCTGTACTTCCAAATGAGTTGAAAGCCTTTTTTGTTTTGAAATGAACGTGTAACTGTCCTGCGTTAATTGAGCACAGGTAAATCCCGATCCAGGCGATCGGAACTGAGAAAGTTCACTGATAAGTTGAAAAACATGATTTTTTTGCCGTTTCCTTCAAATTCAATATTTTTCTAATGACTAGAAAAGAAAAATTAAACATTCAGTAGGATATCAGTAGGAACGAATCGTAATTTTTTGCGATTTCTCAAACAGTACAATTAATTTACACGATGAATCTGAAAAGATGCACAATTTTTTCAGGGTGTTCTTTGGTTTTTAAAATATAGACAAGACCTAGATTTTTAAGGTGATGCCTTTGATTCTCCACCAAATGAGGTGGGGAATTCTTTGTAACCTTTGAAACAAATGCCACAGTGATGGGGAGAAAAGGGATTTGAGGAAAATTTCTCCCTGTACCTACTGCTACTCTTTAGAAAACTTGTAGTTGATACTAAGTGCGCTAGCATCGCTCACGGGTTCATTATAAAATTCGAAATTTTGGAAAGAAGAGAAATTAAATAATTGGTTTGAAATATTTGCAGGTATCCTATTGATCAAAAACGCTCAGTATTCCTATTCAGAGAAGGTTCTCAAGCTGCAGATGCCAAAAATTATTTATTAGAACAGCCAGAATGTAAACATATTACATTAGAAGGCCAAACCTTTAAGCCGAAACGCACGGACTCTAAAAAGGTGAGAACAAATCATTTTTTTACTCATTAAAATAGAGTATGATAAAAAATCAATGTAAATGCCTTAAATCATAAATTTAGTCAATTTGAAGCTATTGTATGTTTTTTTTTTTTTCATAGAATAAGGACAGTGAGAGCAAAAAGAGTAAAAAGCTAGTAAAAACTGAGCTTTGAGAGCTGTCAAAAAATTACGTTCACGATTAAACAGTGAAAGAAAAAATTGATCTGATTATTCAAATCATTCCTATGAGCACCAAAATGTCAAGATCGTCAGAATCAGTAACGATTTTGACGAAATTGATCAAAGTGATGATCATTTTATACGATTTATGAGACTTCAAGACAAGGACATTAAGCTAATTGGTAAACAAAGAAATATATGCTGAAAGAGGAGCGAAGTGTGTTGTAAAAGATTTATTTTGTAAGTAAAAATAAATAACTTTCTTCCATCAATATTTTAAAGGTGTGCATCTCATTGAATAAATAATTTCAATATTTAGCCGCTACATTTTCACTTGTTGAGACTCGTTTTACTCATTGTGGATTCTGCATTTCCCATAGCTTTCACTTCTCTTTGTAGTTCTTTAACAACAGTCGCCAAAGCCTGTGGATTGACCCCATTCTCGCATAATCTTACACATATACTCAACGTCGCCGGATCCAAATTCGTATTCAACAATTTAGATATTTGATTCAGTGTCTGGAACGTCTTACGAGCCGCGTTCACCTGATGGTGGACAGGCTCCGGCATGCTGGCTCGATTTCGTTCCTTACTGAAACAATTATTGGAATAATTATTGATCTGAACTTTAAACTAGTTATTAGTTGCAATGTTAATTTATGATATTGACAAATTTAATAATAGTAAACTCGTCAACGGTCGCACTACGTACACTTTAAATATTGGTCGTGCGATGAGAGATTTTCTCATATGCATAGTTTCAAGTGCGTATTTTGATAAATAGGAACTTTAAAACAATTTCGCTACAGTGATTATGGCTATTAAACATTTTTATTTTTCAAAAACCATAAATACAACGATACTTGACACTCAAAACCAAAAAATAATAATTAAAAAAATTCAAAAATTTTTTTTAACTCTTTCATACAGAAGTATAAATTTGGTAAAGATAGAGAAAGTTTCAAATGCTTATGCCATTTGAAATTTTCGAGTAATCATCGCTTTCATATAAGTGTGAGAAAAAGTCTCATAGCGCGACCGCTGATGGATTAAGGACTTCTACTCAAATTAATACACTAGTTAAAAATTTCGAAATTTAGATATAACAATTGTTTTTTTCTCAGTCTTGAAGTTCTGTAACACATCACAGAAATCAATACCACTTTCGGAGTCTATTGATTCTATTCTTTTGAATTATGGTTTGAAGTTTCAAATGTATAAACACAAAGAAATTATTTTTATTTGTCAATTTCCTTGTTTTTTTAATTTTTAATATGTTTATATGCGAGTTTAATACTTTTTAATCCCTAACACAAGCTTAACACGTATCTGAACATTTTTGGTAGCTAAATGCAAAATCTTTTTAACAATCATAAAAAGGACGAATTTTGTATTCCAACAAGGCATAATATTCTATCATTAGAGTCAACATGAACATCACATACAACTTGTTTGTGTCCGTTCATTGTACCAATTTAAAAAGAAAATGATCAACTCTTTATTTGTGTTAATTTCATTTTCGTGTAAAATATTGTCGGGGAAGGCCGCAAAAAATCTTTCAAAGACATTAGTTATCCTAAACCCATTCCTTTCTGCAATAATGCGGTAATGTTTCAATTTTCATCCTCTACAATTATAATATTATTTTAAATACAATAATTTTATAATATTAATAATAATTAATAATTCGCTATAAATAAATATGTAAAAAATGAATCATTGCCCACAAAAACACATCAACGTCCCAATCATTTCTCACACCTACGCAAATTCTGTTTTACTAGCAGATAAATGAATAAAATAGAATTGTACAATATTTCCTTGAATTTGGGTCATAGCAATGAACCTGTAAATAAAGCATGCAGCAAGACACTTGAGTAGGTCGAAGCGTCTAGTTGTGAGACTGAAGATTGGTAAAGAAAAGAATTATTGGGCAATTGCCAGCTTTGAGGAGTAAAAGATAGACAGAATTATGAGGCGACAGTTCTGCCAAGTCTCGGTGCTTATTCTAGAACGGAATGTTCTTGTTGCATCGAAAAATCGTCCCTAGATAAACTTAAAAATAGTATCTTGAGAGAAGCCGATGAGTCTTGATTCATTGTCGCCGCTTGATGGAAAAAACAATAAATAAAAGAAATTATTTGCTCGATTGAAAGGATACTCAGAGAATTAAGTAGGCTAATAAGTTCAGTGACTGGTGTTAATTACGATTGCAATATTCATGACATTCTGCAGCAACGGAGTCTGTATTATGCAAATGATAAGACTCCAATTATTATTAATCATGCAATAGAAAACTAGATGACCTCTGTGTTAACCGCATAACAAAAACAAAGAAAAAAATGAAGATGACGCTTAGAAGATAAACACATGGAAAATGAAGCAAAAGTGTCAAAGTTGTTTGTAGTGATAAATTGAAAATTTAAGTGTTATTAGCGATTGGAGAATAATTGCAAAATTTGTTATTGTGCTACGAGTGGAATCGTTTCGAAATCGCGACGTTTCGGAATTTGTGGATTTTTAAATATTTTTTTTCAAATTAAAGAAAATTTTGTTTACTTACTCTCCGGTACTAGACAGTTTTGCTCGAGATTCGTTCCACAGTTCGCCGAGAGCTGATACTCTCGAAAATTTGTATTTCTTATTGTTTTGTTTGTTTTTAAAAATTTTATAACAAATACTTCGAAACAATTTCGGAATGTCGTTCCAAGAAGACGAAGTTCCTCTTGACGCTCCTAAGCCAAAAAGGCTCGGGCATAGACACCGTGAGGATTCCTCTTACGACAGTGAGTATGCTTTCGATCTGTAATATTTTTCTTATCGAAATAGTTTTTCCCATTTATCTCAGACGAGTTTTCGAAAATTCATTCATCAGTAACGTTTTTTCTACACAAAAAAACTTAACCTTTGGGTATCACTGTCATTTTCTATGAAAAACTCAAAACACGGATACAGCATAACACAACACAACGCTGTCGTATATGTGTACTTTTTCGCGTCGGTAAAGTAGCCCATGCACCATTCAGTCGGTAGAAATTCTGCTAATTCAGTTTTACTATTTTTATATCATCGTTTTTACAATTGCAGTAAAAAAACGTAGTTTTGTTGGTTTTTTTGTATCGTGGAAAACTCCAATTAAATTGGTTTTAAATAATAAATAATGACGAAGGAAACGCAGGAGTGCGTTCTGAAACTTTTACCCGCGTAGAGAGAGTTACCTCTGAGTTGCCGACGTTTATGAACAATGAAAGTTAGTATCACGGGTTAGCATGACAAAACGCCGTGCGGATAAAACGAGCTGTCTGGTTTGTATATCCGCAGCAATCACTGCTCAAGCTTCTAATTATCAATCTCTTTGAAATACCGATGTACAAAATAAAAACAATTATCAAATATAATGTACTTTTTCAACGTACAGGAACAACATATCATATTTGAACATAATAAAAAATAAATATATGAACAGTAAAAATAAAATGAAAAATATAAAAAATTTAAGATAAGCAACAAAAGGGTCTCTCACGAGTACAATAGAGGACAATATCTTCAAACCTTTTCCAACACCTTTGTATTGGTTCACGTATTACCGTATGAACAAAATCAAAACTACCTTAAAATATAATGTATGTTTTCAAAACAAAGGAATAACATCATATCATATTTGAACAAAATTTGAATAGAATGAATATAGACCATAGAACATAGAAGGTTCCCTTCGATGACGAATAAACTCCTCTACCTACCTCCTTGACGTGGGTAGAAAAAGTTAACTCGAGAGTTGGCTCAGGAGTGTTTGTGAACGCCGTAACTCGAGTCAATTCGGTGTTTCTTAACGCCGCGAGTTAACTATACTGTATAACTATAACTATACTCGAGTAAGATTTCAGAACGCACCCCAGAAAACCGAATTCAAATCTTGTAATAACGGGCATGTAAAATTGAATAAACGACTATAAAACGAATCCTTTTCTATAATTTGTAAATAAAACTGGGAATATATCGCTTTCAAATGACAATGTCTTTTTGACATTCGTAAATTTCCATTATTCATATAAATAAATGTACCACCTCCACTGAGTTAGCCCCCCCATATGGATTAAATTAATTTTCAATTTCACAAGTCTCTTGGTGGTCGTACAGTGGTGTACGGTGTCGCATTTGAAACGTTGAGTAGTTTATCATTTTTTCAAAAAATTAATTTCAAAAAATACCCCCAGAGTTAGCCCCCCCATAACGACTATTTTGACTTTTTTTTTGCAAATGACTTGGTGGTCGTACAGTGGTGTACGGTGCCGCATTCAAATCGTTGAGTAGTTTTATCATTTTTTCAAAAAATTAATTTAAAAAAATACTCCCAAAGTTAGCCCCCCCATAAAGACTATTTTGACTTTTTTTTTTTACGAATCACTCGAAAATCGTTCAGTGGTGTATGGTATCGCATTTAAATCGTTCAGTGATTCATCATTTTTTTGACAAATAAAGTTTAAAAAATTGCATCTGCGAGCGAGCGATACCTCCTCAAACGTCATCGATCCATCGAATCGAATTGAACTTTGCATATCGTTTAAATATGTGCGCGCACGCTATGGCCGCCTCATGTCCGACTGCCCGCTCCCGTTTTCCATAATAATATTTTACAAATAAATGGTGGAAGTAGTTGTTCTTATTCGTGTTTACTCCAGTTCCATTCAGTTCGACGTGTGTTTGTTCACAAATTTGTAAAGTTGCAATGTCAAAAAGTAGCTGTTAACTTCTCCATTTCTCATTCAATGATTTGGTTAGAGACTTTTCCCGACCAAAATTGAATTCCATTATGATTATAACATTTTTTGATTTTATGTAAGTTTACATTTTTTTATCATCTTCATTCTTCGTACAATCATTCAACTTCGACAATTATATTTAAAATTTTATTTTTGTATGTAAAAGACTTATCCTACCGTCAATCAACATTAACCATAGGAATTGAATCTCGAGGGAGTTGTACTTAACAATTGAACGGTTTCTTATCTGTCTGTATTATATTTTATCAATTTTTATTTCAGACTTTTTAAGGTTCACTATTATTTTTTTTTTGTGAAGGAATTTTAAAATAAACAAATTTAAAAATTTTTTTTTATTCTGCCGGTTTTTTTTTCTTGTTTTCCCTTACTTCCATCAAGCTATACGATTTTTTCAAAATAATTATGAATCACTGAACGATTTAAATGCGATACCATACACCACTGAACGATTTTCGAGTGATTCGTAAAAAAAAAAGTCAAAATAGTCTTTATGGGGGGGCTAACTTTGGGGGAATTTTTTAAATTATTTTTTTGAAAAAATGATAAAACCACTCAACGATTTAAATGCGACACCGTACACCACTGTACGGCCACCAAGTGATTTGCAAAAAAAAAGTCAAAATAGTCGTTATGGAGGGGCTAACTCCGGGGGTATTTTTTGAAATTAATTTTTTGAAAAAATGATAAACCACTCAACGTTTCAAATGCGACACCGTACACCACTGTACGACCACCAAGAGATTTGTGAAATTGAAAATTAATTTAATCCATATGGGGGGGCTAACTCAGTGGAGGTAAATGTACCACGTAGCGCAGTGAACTGTCAAATTCAAGAATTAGATAAGCAGGCCATCTATAAATAATAATAAAACCACGAAAATTCGATTGCTCGTGTCCCAGTTGATAAGACAGGAGCCTTAATAAAAATTTTTATAAAGGCTTCTAGCGCGCATGCTCTGATTGTCCAAGGCGTGACGATCGGTCATCTGATTTCTGCAAGAAGACAGAAACATCTCGTTTCAATTTTCCATTTTCATCGAATCAAAAATATCGAATTAACGTTTTGCGAAATTATTAACAATGGCACTTCACTCGGCAGGCAAGGGAAAACTTCTCGCTGTTATCGGAGATGAGGTAAATCTTTGAACCGTTAAAAAAATCGTTTCAGTGCGATTCTATTCGTTAATTACGTTCGATGAAGGAGTATTTTTAATGTTTATTTTTTCCATAGGATACCTGCGTAGGATTTCTTCTTGGAGGTGTAGGAGAAATCAATAAAAATCGGCAGCCAAATTTTATGGTCGTTGACAAAAGTACGTACTTCAACAACTTTGCATTATCATGAAATAAAAACATTTTGTATCCATATTTTCTCATTAATTTTCTCATAAAATATCTATCATATCAGTGAAGTTTCATATTTCAAAAAATAGTCTGCTTTTCATGTTGTAAGAAATAGGTCTGGCTTCAAAAAAAATTTGGAAGTTTTTTGCCTTTTTGTTTTCCATAAGCATTGAATTTTATTACTACGGTTTTTGCTGCAATTACTCCAAAATCTCAAAATTTCGTAATATTTCGATTTTTTCTATGAAAATTGGCAATAATTGTGAAGTTTATGAGAAAAAAAGGAATACCGAACCGAATTAAAATTAAGACATTTTCCAATAATATGTTTCCAGATACTCCAGTCAGTGAAATTGAGGATACATTTAAGCGTTTTGTGAAACGTGATGATATCGACATCATTCTGATTAATCAAAATGTGAGTTTGATCAAATATGTGTTTATTCATGCACGTATGTAATTTAGCATAAAGTAACCAAATTATTTTCAAATGTCCAGGTTGCTGAAATGATACGTCACGTGATTGACAGTCACACACAACCCGTCCCTTCAGTCTTGGAAATCCCAAGCAAAGATCATCCTTATGATGCCAGCAAGGATTCCATTCTCAGACGTGCCAGGGTAAAGTATTATTTTTGGAAAATAGCATTTATATTATTATTTCTTAGTTTCACACGAAATTTCGATCTTTCCCTAATTATTGTCCATTATTTAAATTCGTGCATAAAAAACGTAGGTTACTTCGCAGAAGATATTTCAATTATTGTTCATCAACTTTATTCGATATTCTATATTTTATGATGTTATGATTTATACGAATTAGCACATTTAAAAATTATTATATATGTAAAATAATTTTGACCATAATAATAGAAGGAAAAATTCAATGAACTATATTTTTCAAGCAGTAAATCTAATTGATGGAATCTTATTTCTTTTATCTTTTAAAGGGCATGTTCAATCCGGAGGATATCCACTAATATGTACATTCTGTAAATACAATACAAAAAAATCAGGTATATTACTGTGTTATAAAATATTCAATTATATTCATCACCTTAATTGTGAAATATCGTCTTTAGGATGTATTGCAAAATGTATTAAATTGGGAAGTTTATGAAACATTCCTGCATTAAATATTATACCGGTTGAAAAGCAATCGAAAGTGATGTCTCTATGGTCGAATTTTTTTTTATCGTAATTTTCTGTTTTTGCAAGGAATCTTAACGGCTAATCTCCCTCAAATTTCCATCAGCAATCTTGAAGGTGTAACTTGATTCTTTACCTACGTCTGACAATTTCCAAACTTTTGGGGATTCAGGAAATTGGTAAATAAGTGGTTAAAAAATTAACAATGAGAAAACGGTTTATTACAAATTCATATACAGGATATATTGTATTGTGTACAACCGAGAGATCAGTCTGCTTTTTTTTTGTATTCATTTATCAAAGAAAACAATATTGTAGAGACTAGAGTGATCTTAGCAAAGATTTTCCAAAATTGAGTATCAGTCAAAAAGCCCCTGTCTTCATTCTGAAAATTTGAGAATACTAATATTGTAAAAAATATATAAGCTTTGCAAATTTCTGTTTGAATTCTTTGACCTGGACATTCACTGATACTCGTTTTTTTTTTTTTTAAGTATTGAAATAAAGAGATTCACACTTTTAAGCGTTGTAAATACGCCGATATAACTCATGAAAAAAATAAAATACTAATGTGATGTTAATGAAATAAAATAAAAATCCGTGTGTAATAAAAATGTTTGGTAGTTATTTTGGCATTGCGATACTGAATGCTGTAATGATTTGCTTTATTCACGGATGTAGAAAATAGGAACGAAATCCTCAGTTTCTAAAAAAGAAATACACAAAAGCTATATGATTCGAGGATAATTATGAGATGAAATTTGTGCGAAACACGCGCGTTATTCCTATGTAAGTACAGTGTCCATTTCTCTCCCATTTTCTTATGACAAAACATTTGATGAAGGCATTTTTTATGCTAACTCCGCATAAAGGTCACACAAAAATATTTTTTTCGTAATAGTATAATAAAGCAGAAATGAATACGATTGGATAACTTTGATCAATTATTTCTTTGAATCAATCTCTTTGAAAAAAATAAATTACATTTTTAATTTTCTAGCAGAAAATAAAAAATTCTTTTCGAATTTATCGAAATGAGTATAACTTTTATACGAAAGTAAAGTTTCATTCAAACTCATGCTTTCTGATATAGCAATGTAAATATGTTATGAAATTATCAAAACGAGGAGTGCCCTAGAATCAGCGCATTAATGAAAAAAAAAAGAAATAATCTACATGTCACAATTTCACGCGAGTTAAACATACAAAAGACGCAAAAAGGAAGAAAAAATCTCAAAAATCGGCATCAAGTAAAAAAATTAAATAGAAAACCTTGACGTTATGAGATTCACAGTGATTGTAGTTAATTTATATTTATTGTCGAGCTCGAACCAGACTGCTCGTTTTTCACTCATTGAGACTCTTGTGCTTTTCCAATAAACGTCAATCAGTCATCGCGATCTTCCCTTGCCGAGAGGAACAGTTTTTGTATGGTATGAGTGGCGATCACTGCAAAATAAAAAACATGAAAAATGAATTTACAAATGAAGAATAAAACTATCTGCAATAGAAATTTCGATTATTACTCGAATGAAAAATAATTGTCAGGAACAATTATTCTTCCACAGTAAATCCGAATATTTCTTGTTCTTGCAGTCGTGATTATTTAAATGTTTTTCTAATTAGACCGTATTCATTTCTTGTATTAACCCACCATTAGCTTTCTGAAACCAAACAGGTTTGTTTTGCCAGACAACTCCGACGTAGTAAGCGGGAATTCCTGACAGAGTTATAACAGTACCCATTCCAACTTCATACGGCCTCACGTAACAAGGTACTAATACCAAAAAGAGACATATGCCAACAAACGTTATCGGAATCCACAGAGATACCTGTGCGATGAAATTTCAGTATGTTTCATTTTCGGATGTAATGTAGCCAATTAATTTCAGTGCATCAACGGATAAATGCATTAAAACATTGAAGCAATAATATTTTTAATTGATATAACAATTTTTTAGTCGATTTCAGAAATGTGTATTGTTTTATTTTGAGTGTACAGGTTACTTTCAAATATTTCGTTTAAAAAACTTAAAATTATCAAATTGGATACCTTGATCGGTCTGTTCAACCCTGGACGTTTGTGCCTCAACCACAAAATACCAGCAACCGAGAGCATTATGAAAAATGATTCAACAATGCTGCAGTACGTAATGAGCACTGCAACGTCGGTGGTGCACAGCATTACCAGAGACAATATACACTGTGAAAAAACACAAAATAAATGAAGAAAATAACTATTCGATAATTGTTCCTTTCATTTTTCTTTGTAAAAATGTTGATACCCACCAAAAATACCAGCGCTGGTGTGGGCGTGAATCTTTTGAGATTAATGTGACTAAGCATCGCCGGAAAATGCCCGTTTCTAGCGCCGACGAAACACATTCGCGACGAAGTCATAATGTGTACACTCAAGCCACCGAAAGCTGATGCTGCTACTAATACCGGCATAATCCATGCCATTATGCCAAGAGTTTGGTCCCCCAAAGTCTAAAAATTGCAGACATGCATTTTATAACGTTTTAATTCAAATAACTGAAAAGTTATTAACACTAGAACAACCTAATCCGAATTGATGGATTCTGGAATTCTCTTTTTGAAATATAAAAACTATTAAAGCGCTTCTGTCAAAATTTGTGTCGATTAAAAATTTGTTCTGAAAAAATAAGTTAAACATATTTGTTAGAATTGATCGATCTACATTCCACAATAATTGTTCTATTGCTAATTAATTGAGTAATACGATGAATACAAACCACAGCAATGGCATTTGAAGCGATCATCGCAGTAGGCGTCAAAACCGCTAAATAAGCAACATTCGCCAAAACATATATGAAGGTAACGAGCGGCAATGATATGTATATAGCTCGTGGTAAATTTCTACAACAATGAAAATAATTATTTTCCATCATTAAAATTTTGAAACCCTGATTCGATCCCCGAAGAAAAAAAATAGGTAAATCGAAGATAATAAAATCTTACTTGTAAGGATCTTTCAATTCTTCGGTCATAAAGTTGAGATAATTCCAACCGGAATATGAGAATATACCGAGATAAAAGGCGACCGCTATTTTGCCTGGATCTGTGGTCGTTCCTTTGAAAGAATCTTCAAAATTTTCCGTTCGTCCTGAAACAGAGAAAAAATCGATAAAATAACCGTAAGCGGAACTTGAAACATTATTTTGTGGCAATAAATTATCACAAACACATTCTAATCGTAAATTCTAATCAATTCATAAAAAATAAAACTAATTACGTTGCAAAATAAAGTAGTAAAGTATTGGTGCTTCATTTCTAGTAATTAGCTATCAGGCTTACCTGTTGCGAGCCAAACTATTCCAATTACGACGATTATGACGAGAGCAAAGATTTTTGTGACCATAAACAAGTTCTGCATTTTCGAAGTTTCCTTCACGTTGTAACAATTGATGAATGTTAAAAAACCTTTTAAACAAAGGACATATTTTTTAGATAATAAATAAATTTGGAAAGAATATTTTTTGAAAGAACAATTTTACAATATATTGAAATACATAATTAAGGCAGTCGCCTAAAGTTTAAATGACTTTTCATTGATCTTACAAATCGTGGCGGCAGCGATAAGTCGAACTGCATCGTCGGGTGTCGGACAATTTGGAAAGAAAGGCTTCAGCACGTATTCGGCAAATGTCAAGGCCATTATCGCGTTAGTTGTAGGCCTGTAATATGATTGTAAAAATTTAAATACCTATTTCGTTAAGAAATACGTTAAATTTCAAACAAAGTAAAATGCTTTCGTTTTGGAATTTTTCCGTCTTTGATCGAGTGAGTTTTCAATCAATTATTGTGAAAACGTATGTAAGAAAAAAAGAAAAAATCGTATGAGAGAAAAAAATGTGAAATTTATTTAAGGATGCGTTACCCATATATTTATGCCAATAATTTAATTGCATAAACATTCCAGTACTTAGCAGTTCGCAAAAAATATGAAAAAAATTAACCATCTTTAAGACGTTACAAACATTGATATGCAATAATAAATTTTCAAAAAAGTATTAATAAATTGGTGAAAAAAAAATTTTCAACAAATAATCGGACGTTTTTTTCCATGGTATGAAATGAATGTGTTGATTTTTATTCTAGAATACGTTCAAAAATTTTCGGAATTTCTTTTCTTTGAAATTTCCATTTTTGTTCAATTGCCTTAGATACACGATGTTGAATCTTTTCACAAAAACGTGTGCAAAATTCGTGTTTTTTATGAATTTTTAATAAGTTTTTGGAAACATCTAAAAAAGGGAATATTCTACAAAAATATACATGCATTTAGAAAAATAATCAAACTCATTACATGTAATGAAAAACGAAATTGTTTGATTATTTGTTAACGGATATTTTGTTTAAATAATACGTGGATAACTTTTCAGAATTAATGTTACTGAAAATCAATGTGTGTTAAATTTCAAATGTGTTTGAATTTTTTTTAGATTTTTGTCCCATTGCGAAGTTAATTTATTATACTTTTATGTAAGGTTAAGATCAGAATTAACGTAATATTTTGTTGTGCTCACACAAATATAAGGTTAGCAGCCCATAGATACAAAAACGATGGGAGAGCACCGAAGGCCTCGTGGATATATGCATAATCGCCGCCACTACGCGGAATACTCGTTCCTAATTCAGCATAGCACAAAGCTCCGATCGTGGACAAAAGTCCACAAAGTACCCACACTATCAACGACAATCCTATACTGCCAACTTCTTCAATCACTCCTTTTGGTGAAATGAAAATACCTGGATGAAAAAAAAACGTTAATCATTCACGTTAAAAAAGGAATCAACTGAATAATGCTTTCAGGATTGTCAACAAAAATGATGGAGTGGGAGAAACAACTTTCAGAGAATTCTTGAATCTCTTCTTAATTGATTTTCTAATTAAAAAAAAATCAAATTACGACTCTGTGGATAAATGAATCGTTTTTTGTAGATGAAAAAAATGAGTTTGCTCTTAATGAAAATAAGCCCCAAAAGTAAATTCGACAAAAGATGTCTTACTGAATATAAGTGAAAAAAAATGTTTATCTTATAATAAAATTACCTGATCCAAATATGATTCCAAGAATAATAGCAACTCCTTCCAACAGGCCAAGTTGCTTTTTCATCTGAACTTTTTCCTTGATGCCAGAATTTCTTTTTGATTCTTGACCATCAGGATTGATGGGTTGTAACTCCCTGTTTGTAACGTCCATCGCACGTTGTACCATTTTTTGCTGACCAATAAGAAAACAAATATTTAGAACGAAAAAATGAAAAAACAATTGGTTAATAAACATATGTTAATAAAATTACAGATCTTACAAAAAAGTTTTATTTGACATTTGATAGAAATGCAGTACGCACTGAATGAGAGACTCCCTGAAGTGATACTCCAAAAGTTTTTTCATCAAATATAAGCATCGAGCAATTAACAATCAAACTTGAATAGGGTTAAGTGCAGACAGTACCTCGATATAACGCTGACAATGAATCAACGAGTCAAAAAAGCTAACAATCTGTTTGAACCCATTGATCTGGATTGTTCTTGGAAATTATTGATATTGCTGCGTCTGTTCTATCTTTAGATTGATTGGCTACTCGCAAATCATTTTATCTCAAAAAATTCTACATAAATCATTCTGTGAGAAACAATTTTCATATATTTCATTTCTTGTTATATAAGAAAAAATAAGCACTGCGGAAGACACACTTATTTGTTCTTCGAAATTATTAATATTGTTGCATCTGTTCTATCTTTAGATTGATTGGCTAATCGCAAATCATTTTATCTAAAAAAAAATCTAGATTAATCGTTCTGTGAGAAACAATTTTCATATATTTCATTTCTTGTTGTATAAAAAAAATAACCACTGCGGAAGACACTTATTTGTGATTTATTTATCCACAAATGGAGAAAATTTAATTTATCATTGAAAATTACAATTAAGTAGTAAGGAAAGAATATATGCAGTAGCTCGAATAACAAAATAAAACCATCGAATTCATAATTGTTTAGCAAAATTTGACATTTTGATCTATTTCTTACATTTATGGCTCCATTTTCATTACACCAATAAAAAAAAAACCAATAACTTGACAATTGATTAGCAAAATTTTATATTCTGATTTTCTAATTGCAATTCAAGAAATTTAACTTTACACATTTTCCAGAACGTCATTGATAAATAATTTATGAAATAAAATTCTATACTTACAAATTTTTAAATTTTGTCAATCAACAAATCATTTGATTGTCAAAAATATAAATAAATATATTCAGCAGGAGTTTTCGCTATCAGGCATAACAAAACTGATATGTAAAAAATACTTCAATCTGATTGATTGTATTTCTAAAAATTCTCCACTCGCAGCCAAATTGCTGCTCCAACATTCTCCGCTGAAAGAACAAAACAAAAAATTATCGCTGAATAACGTGGGATTTTATATCAAAGTAACTCTAGACTTCAAACGAAATTTTTCATACAAAAATTATGGTAAATCGAAAATATTCAACCGGTCAATTTTTCATCAGCCAACGTGGAAACGCACATATTAGATTGAAGAGTACCGTAACCTATTTTTTTGAATACCGATTAAAAGTATTTTCGTATATTTTGCTTACTTTCACAACGAAAACTCGTCGAATATTGCCGTTTTTGGTTGTTCAATCGCGACTGTCTTGATTCAATAGTTTCGTTGACTGTTGTACTGTATTATCTTTATCAGGCGGATATTATGCCATACAAACACGTGTGCGGTTATATATAACTAACTCGTAGCGATGTAGAACGTATATGGTGAACTGAGACCGTGAAAAACGAAAAAAAATGAAATGTACACCTCCGAAAGTAATATGATCGGTAAAATAACTGGACAAGTGGTAAAATAACCAAAAATGTGGTCAAAAGACCGAAAATTCACGGTACTAATTACGAGATGTAACGGAAACAGAGTATAATAATTTCAATGTTTTTGTTCGGGGGATAAACTATTATAAGTATACTTTATAATACGAGTAAGTGCATGACAATGAGTAAAATATAATTTATTTATTTACAATCTACATCATACATATATATATATCTACAAGAGATTAGTTTTTGAACAAATTCACATTTCATATTATTCAATTCCCCATACAGGCCCATTTAGTTACAACTTTGTGCATTTTTATAGTATAAAATACTTAATAATATAAAACATTCTCACTCCACCAATATAATAAAAGATTATAAATACATATACAGCACTTTTTTCTTTTTCATTCCCTTATATCGTTTATCTCGTTTTGATTGAGCAAACATCAAATGTTCAAATGCAAATAAGACGCAACGAAAACTCGCAATATTTTATTGAGATTTTCTGTTGTTTTCATATCGATGATACTTCGATTGTCACCTGGTGTGTGCCAGAAAGACGGAAATCCGTAAGGTATCAAATGGACGATCTGAACATCTGAAAAGTGCAAAATTTTTGTTAGATGGAATTGAATACAAATCAATTTTTTCATTGACTTACTGGGAGTATTTGGAAATTTTCTTTTAATGAAACATTCTTCCCAGTTTATGAAACAATAGTTAACAACAGTTACTAATTTATTGAAAATAATAATAACTAATTATTATTATTAGTAATATAATAAATATTATAATTAATCTGTTAGAAATAATACTGGTTGCTTGGTTTCAATCATCATAAGTATGGTGTTTTTTTAGTCAAAATATTGTGACATACATTTTTCCTTTTATAATGAAAAAATTGTGAATATTTGCGGTCTTTTTTCAAACAAACATCAGATCAGGCAGCAATAAATTTGTAAGCAAAAAACAAATTTCAAACCCAAATTTCGTACACAAAATTTGGAGTATTTCAATCAATTGAAATAAACGACAGATAAATTTTTAAAGAATTTTTTATACTAACTTTGTCGCAAAAATGGTATATGATCATCCTCCACAGCGTAGCTGACGTGTTCGGGGTAAAATTTAAAATATTGGGGCTCCGGCAGTCCATAAGAATAGTTTTGGAATTTTTGCATTCTGGCTAAAGCACGTTCAGCTTTTACAAGCTGAAAGTACCAACGTGTTGTGTTTTCGAAATAATTGTAAAACGTTGGATTGGATGATCCGAGAAGATCAAGCAACATCAATATGTCCTGGAAGTTGAAATAAAATTTCAGAAATATTACAATTGGAACTATTCCAAATTTGGCACATGGGATGGTTTTGATTTGTGTTTATACTCAACAGTTAAATTCTTGCTCAACGTACTATTCTATCCAGATCACTTATGTCTGATTCAAAACCGTATGTCGACAATGTGTCATTCCATTTTGAAGCTAAATGTCTGGCTCCGTATATCGAATCGTCAGGGCCCCATTTTTTAAATGCTTCTTCGCCATCGAAGAAAATGAACATCAAGCTCACGTTACCCTGATTGGAAAAAAATAAAATAATGTGCAATAATCATAGCTAAAAGTAATTTCCTCAGGAAATTTTTTTCCTCCAATAATTCTCATAATGGATAACAGACAAATAATCAACATAACTAATCACATTCCAATTGATAATCAGAACAGGTTTTCCTTGTTTATGATAAATAATGATAATAATCACTGAAACTAATTGTGCATTGAATATGAAAAAAACAAAAAGTACAGTTTCAAAATCACAATCATTTGAAGAAAATTAATTATCCGTTTTCTTGTAAAAAAATGAAAAAGTAAAATTGAAACAAATTTTTCCAAACGAATTCACTAACGTTCAAATCAATTAAGGATTGAATTTAATTCCAGAATCGGGACTCAATAGTAAAATATATCAGGGAAACTTACTATTTTTGAAGCATTTAATGGTTCCTTCATTACAGTAGCAAGATTGAGAAGTTGTGCGCATGGAACAGCGCTGTCGATAGCACCGACAAAGTTACCCTCTCTCGTATACAAAGAGTCATAATGGCAAGCCAAAACGAGATAGCGTCTAGCATTGGGATCCAATTTAGCAATGATATTCTCGAATTTCAAGGTACCAAAATTTGGCGTCTTAGCATTAAAAATATCACTTTCTACAGTCCATCCAAGACTTCTCATGGAATCTTTAACATACTGTAATTAGAAAAATAGTGTTTAAGAAATGTATATTTGGCTTTGAACCAATTTTATTTAATCATGCAAAGATGAAAAAATAATAAAACAAAGAAAAATTCAAACACCGTTTGAAATATTATAAGCAAGCAGAAGCAGCTTTTCAAATTCATACTTTTTCAACATAGTGCTGCATCTTTATTTTTGTGAAATAACAATGTTTGTTAACCTAGGAGTAAAATTTTTAACGATTTTTCAACTGTTGAATCAAACAGCTTATACATTTTTGTAATTTTACCAAAAAAAATATAAATACTAGTACGAAATGAAGTAAAACAGAAATATTTTGAATACTTTGACAGTTGTGGAAAGGGAATAATAATACGTACTTACTTTTTTCACTTTCGCGTGTCCAGCACTGCCAACAACTCGTGGAATACATATTTTGTCGAGAACTTCGTTCATGTGTGTTATATTTGACATTTCAGCGATTCTGGCCAGCTGAGTTTCATTGAGGTCGCTCGACGAATGCAAAACCTCAAAACGTCAAAAAATAAATAAAAAATAACAGATAACCCCTATGTTTTAATTTCGAAACAAAATGAATGTTTTTTTATAGTGAAAAACAAAAGTGTTTCGTAATCACCGATATCGTTGTCGGTGTTGTCCATTAAAACTTATATTCACACGTAAAAAACAACAACAAAAAATCATAAACAATTGGGTTATGAATATATTTGCATACTTACTTTTTCAGTTCTGAAAGAATTTGTTACAAATGTTTCTTGAGCAGTGATATAAGGAACTAAAATAGTGAGGCATAGCCTCATCAATGAAGAAAACATGATGTCGCTCGCACGAGAGTCGCGGAGTTACTGACAATTTCATGCCTCAGGAAACTCTATATATATATTCGTATATATTTAAATAGATATATTTACCGAAGAAGAGATCACGTGATCCCACATTCTCTGCGCGTGTAACAATTGTACAGTTTTCATTTTCAATATTGAGTGACAACATCTGTGTAAAAAATGACAAAAGATATAGGTAAATCTTTTATCTTCCTGCATAATGGCGAAAAGCGCTAATTCGCATCTACGATATTAAGTTATTGAAGAATAATTAAACACTGGAGTAATTAAGGAAAATGCAACTAGAACATTTTTTACAATATAGAATATGAACAGTGATATAGGGGCGTCGCAACGGAAGTGACGCTAATTTGACAATTAGAAAACCGTGATTGCCCGATGTTAGACTCGTCAATTATTATTTTTTTCTATAAATTTTTTTTCTAGTATTCTAAATTTGAATTTCAGTTTTTAATATTAATGGTAAACGAAAATCATAGCTCGCAATGGTCACTTTAAGATGAATGACTCGTTCTACTTTGCATCGCGTTACTCTCATTTCGGTACGTGATTTTGTATGTCACAGAATCATTAAAAAAACATCAACACGTATATTCGGTATAAGGATTAATGTTGAAGGGCTTAGTGTCGCTAGCAGCACAACTTGAGCTCAACTTTTCTAAAAATCAAATATGCTTCTTTACTTACCGTCAAACAGTCGAGACTGCACAAAAGTAGAAGTTTAAACAATGTTTTCATACGAAATCAAAACTCATAAAAATGTTTTGATGAGAAAAATTGATAAGAATTTTTTTTTTCGAAATTTAGTTTCGTTTGTATGCAGTTTTTCAAACATCCCATTAAGATTCAAGTTTGCTTTTAAATAAAAAAATGCCAAATCTAATTAAAGAAAAATGAAGAATAAATATCAAAAATCCGAAAACGACAAAAATAAATGGTCGGTTTCCACTTCCGCAGTCCCGACTTTTGTAATCAACAAATACATACTAAAATAAAAAATAAAAAAGCAATAGTCACAAAAAAAACAAATGGAGAAAGGGAAGGTTTTTAATTTGTTTTCAGTTTATTGACTGAAAAACAAGTGTAAATTCGCATAAACTAATATTTCCTAGATTCGTACAATGTAAATCTTAAATATTGTTATAGCGTTTTGTGTGAGATGTGTGTATAAATTTTGTTTATTTGATTTTTTTTTCGTTAAACCGATATTAGATGAAACGAAATGACGATGACGAATTAGCACGCTGTATTAAAATTATTTATCATTAGCAAAGAAATATATATATTTATATAATATAAAATTAAATGCATAACACGCGGACTGGCAGTTTTGCATACGTACGCGTTCACGTGGATTTTCAACGGTTGGATTTTGAGCAACACCGTCTTGCGGATTTTAAAGAAAAAAATACAAAAAAAATAACACAATTTATCATTTTCCATTATCGACATACATCATCGACTACTTCCTCGTGTTTTGTATTATACACATATAATACTTTCACAAATATGAATATATGCATATATATATGTTTTTTCGAAATTTTTTCGGGACGAAGATTAATGTTGGAAATTTGTTTTTTTTTTTTCTAAATACTCGAGGATCCTATTAGCTCAAACACGTATAAAAATGGATATCTTATTATAGGGTCTATAAGTTACACAATTATATAACTAGTAATTATTATTTGATAAATTACACGAAATTATAAATATAAATCATTTTTCGACCGGATCTTTTGTCTCGTAAATTTCATTTAATTTTTTTTCTCTTGTTTCGAATTCACTCTCTTTTTTTTCACGTATTCCCATAAATTTTTGATCTCCGCAAGAAAAAAAAACGTTTACTCGTACACATTTTTTTTCTGTGTCACTGAAATGTTTACAACGTTACCGTGCAAATTCCGCATAGCGGAATTCGTATGAACGCAAATGCTGTTTTTGTATATTTGTTTTTATTTTCTTTTTTGTTTTTTTTTTTATCTCTGTATCTCGTTGATTTTCGTCTCGAAGATTAAGATTTTTCGCGACAGATTTTTTTCCTTTTTCACGTTTATTTTATGATATTTTTCCTTCTGCTTTATCTTGCTTTTCGCGAAGATGTTGATCAGCCATGTGCAATCTTCTCGTTCGTGTTTCAGTAATTATAAGGCCCGTATTGCGAGCCGTGATAATATGGTCCCGGATAAGCAGCTGGTGCTGGATAACCCGCGTATGCGTATTGTTGCTTTTGCGGATAAACTATAAAAAAAAAGAAACAATAATTAAGATAAGTGCACAGTTAAAATATCACGTAAAATTTATTTTTAAACAAAATAATCCTGATTTGAAGGCTTTGAATTTTTTTTTCTGTATTCTTCGTATACGAGAATAGGAATCTTGGAACATTTGAAAAAAAAAAAAAAAATCGAAGTATATCATTTATGAATGAATCATTTCCATAAAAAAATGTTGAAAGAAAATTTTGTGACTCGAGAATTGTTTCTACTCAAAAAACTTATTTGTCGAAAATTTTGCAATACAAATTGACAGTGGAAGGGAGCGAGAAAGAGAGAGGGCTGAGAGGGGGAGAGAGGGCGATGTTTCACGACACGTGCTAAGGCGAAGAAAAGCCATTTCGTAACGATTATTCTTACTCTCCCTGAGCAGGGATGAGTCGGAGTTTACGTCATTGGAAAATGTTATTAGTACCTAACCGAGGGGAGAAAAGCCCTTTATCTCCGGTGAGCGTGGGTGAAAAGGGAAAAAAATTGATAAAAAGGAGGAAAGCTTGACACTCGTGCGTGGGCATACACCATTATTCGATTTCAAGTCGCGTTTCTTGAATATTATGAATTCAAAATAATCAAATACGAAATGATTAAAAACCAAAGAAATTTGAATAATTTCGAAGTAATATAATGAAAAAAAAACTTCTAACAATTGTAGTATAACTTAGGAAAGTATCAGCAACAAGAAAAAAATCTACAGAAACAAAAAAAAATAGAAATCTTGCTTTAATGATACCTAACATTACATTTTTTTCTCTCTTAATGCAGCGATTGAAAATTTTAATCACTGACCAAAATTGAAGTCACACTCAAGTAATAAATGCACATTTAAACTAAGAATAATGTCGTTATTTTTTTTTCCGTTGACATTCAAGCCGCTGAATTATTTTTTCCTGTTACTGGTATGCACTGCTCTCGTTACAATCCAACAATCATGGAAAATTTTCATTGTCTTTGTTGAAATTCACCAATTATCATTGGTGTCAAATAATTTGTTGCATTTTATTCAAACGGAAAAATAAAAAACAGCATAGCTCTTTAAATGGAGCAATTAGGATAATTTTTCTAAAGGATTTGTTTTTTATACAAAAATGTGGTGAAAAAAAAGATTGACTCAACGAAAATAAATAAAAAATAGTGAATTTTACATGAGTTTAATGTAAATACGTATATGAACTATTTCTTCGTTTATATAAAGTCGATGATAGAACGATAAAGAGAAAAAGAGACTTTGAGTGCGGGTATTCAGGCAAGTATGTCACTTTCCCACTGACTGGTACTTAGCTGTAATGACGGTGGATAATTTAACGCGAACGTCCCGTTCGACTAAGCCGGACTTTGTAGTCATACTATCACAAAGTTTCTCTCTATCTTTTCCTCTCTCTCTCTCTCTCTCTCTCTCTCTCTCTCTCTCTCTCTCTCTCTCTCTCTCTCCCCTCTCCCTCTCCCTCTCCCTCTCCTCCCCCCCCCCCTCTCTCTCTCTCTCTGTCTCTCGGTCTTTCGATCACACAAACTTGAAGCTATAATAATTTTTTTTTCTTTCTTCTTGACCGAGGGAAATCATATTACATTGGAACATCGATCAATCGCGAAGAGTTGAGAATGAATGATATAGAAAGTATGAGTTTAGAATATTGCAAAAATATATAGAGTTTATAGCATGTACGACGAACACACAGTCAGAGCATGACAAAATTACACTAATCCGTGAGCCAAGCGAGTCAAACAGAGCGTGAGTCTACGATGGCTCTAGCAAAAAAAAAAAAAAAAGAGGGAAAAAGTAAAAGTACTATAGCGCGATGAAAATTGAATATCGAACGAGCGTCGGGCAATTTTTCAGTGGCAGTGTGAAACTCGTCTCCTTTCAAATGTATTATTTTAAACGTATTTGTTTGCATAAACATCCATGCAAGTACGAGCCTTTTGACGTTAAGTCGAGTCTCTTTTTTACATTCGTTCTTTTAAATTATTGTTTCAAGCATAAGATTTCTTTTTTGTACACCTTTCACTGAATTTTATTCAGTCGGTCATTATGGTGATTCATGTTGAATGGAAGATGCATTCAAAGCTGAGGGGACTATTTTTTCTTTTCAGATTTGTGGGGCTTTGGCGGAAATTTTGAGAAGTATCGATAGATTTTTAAAATTCATTTTTGCTTTGACTAAAACATTGAAAAAATAAATACGAATATTTGTGATGTATTTGTCTCGAACGTCCAATTTTCATCTTGTTTGGAAAGTTTTATTTTTTCAAATTTATATTGGAATCGTGACAGAAAAATGTCACGTGAAGTTTAATAATGTATTGCTTGATCCAGGTTTATTTCTCATTGGTGAAAAATTTAAACAAACACCGTATATTATTTTTAATGGTTAATTAATGCTAAAATGTCAAAGATGGACGAAATTGGTGTGAAATTCCCCATAGATTACACGTTATATATGTACACGAGAATAATTAAAAGTGGGTTTAAAACCCTTCGTTCGATCCCTGCCCATTTTAAAATTGATTATTGGTTGGTTTGTTTGTTAAGCAAGCTGTTAATTCCTCACTTCCGGTTGACCGGTTTTCCATTTTCTTTAGTTTTTTTTACGATTGTTGCCTCACGATTATTAGAACACAAAAAAGGAGCAAATGAGAAATGAGTAGCTTTGGCAAATCGCAAATCCACAACGCCGGAAGTGTCGAGACACGGAAATTCAATTACGTAATATATGGGTTTTGTACCTGTTAGTACTTTCATTCTCCTGTGTATCATGAAATAATCAAAACTATTATTATTTCACTTCCGGATTTACGTCGGATCACTCATTATTAAAATTACTCGTATATTTTTCCTTTCCAATATTATTTCATAACATTTCCATAGAATCTATATCCTATGAAAATGTTATGAAATAATATTGGAAAGGTTCTATGGTGAAAAAACGAATTTATGGAAAACTAATGAAACGTTCAAAATTCTATAATAAATATGTTGGAATCGTTTTTTCTCGTGATATTTTTCAAATTGACTAGTCAGTGAGGCAACTTTCGAATTGATATTTGCTTTTTTAGAGAACTCTTGAGTCTATAATTTATGTCGAGTATTACATAATTTTTCTAATGTTTGAGATTAATATTTGATACTTTTTAGAGATTCATCCGTTCTTATGAAAGATTAGAAACGTGCAAAATTAATATTATTAAATGTAGCTACGAATAAAAATTGGAAATATTTTCACATTTAGTAACTCAACGTTATTTTGACAATTAAATATTTAATTCAACGTTATTTCTTTGCCAACGTAAACTGCATAAATAATAAAATAATGAAAATAGTGCTTTTGGATACAACGGAGTACATCGCGCCGATTTTTTTTTTTTTTTTCATTTCTGTTCAAATATTTATTGACTTCTGTTGATAGGTCAATAATCAACAATGATAAAAAAATATATCTATCGTCACAGGTCAAACAGTAACAACTCAAAAATGTTGTATTTTTGCGTTCATGAGCGGACTCTTTTTTGCGTAAATTTTGATTTGATCAAACCAAAATAGCCTCGTTCGACTAAAATTAAAAATTTTAAAAACATACACAAAAAAATCAGCGTTTCGAAGTTTCCATTATCTAACCTGTGGCCACAGAAAGGAAGTTTTGAAAAATGAAGAACAAATGATGAAATATATGAGATGATAAAATAACTGTATGTTAAAATTAAAAAAAAAAAGTTAGTAAAAGCAAGTAGTATGTGGTTACTGTATGTACCAGGCATGAGGTACTGCATGTTCATGGCCTCGTCGCGCATTCTCTCGCCCCTCAAGCAAATCGCAGCAGCGCTAAACAATATTGCGCTGACCAACGACCAACCGACGCCGACCCAAGCAACCACGTACGACCAGTCGTACGAGATTAGCGCGTTGTCCTTGAGGACCTTTATGAGTGAAGATGACAAGAGGATGGTCCCCCGACACGAAGATAAGACGCGTCGAGTTTCGTGTGTTTACGAAGAGAGCGAGGCCCCAGTAATGCACATGTGCCCCCGTACGTGTGTGCCGAAACCATATTGTTTTTTATTTGTTTGTTCGTTGTCACCCAGTCGCCATTTTTTTGTAACGTTGCCAATGAGCGTCACATATAAAAAAAAAGAAAAAGAAACGAAAAGCGAAGATTAGTTAAATTTGATTGTTCTCGATTGCTTTTCGTCACCTGGCATGATGTATTGAACGTTTTGCGCCTGTTCTCGGGCACGCTCGCGTCTAAGACAAGTCGCTGCTATCAGGAATAGTGTCATTGTCGCCAAACAAGTTGCAACTCCCAACCACGCTAGATAGAATGACCAGTCGTACCATTGTGCAGCGTTATCCCTCAAAACCTGTCGAAAAATTCATTTATTTCCGGTTCGTGATTCGCCCTGATCGCAGTATTCAACATTGCACCGTTAAAATGCAACGGAAATTTGTTAATTTTTAGTTTTCAAATATTTCACCATATTTTTTTTTAAGATTTTTCTAATTAGAATTCGGAAAATGAGTCTTAAGAGTATGGGTCAGTCGGTATCTCGCCACCGTGAGTGCGAGAGAGATAACTGCAAATTTCGAAACTAAAATTCTTCGACACGGTTTGACCGATTACAAAAAGGCCCTGTCAGCGGATTTTTGCCATCGTCCCGCGTCCGCTGATAGAGCTTTTTTGTATTCGGTCAAACCGTGTCGAAGAATTTCAATTTCGAAAATTCGAGGTGAGGTTAGGTGACTGATCCATCCTCTTAAAAAAGATCAATCGATTTTAATTGTTAAAATTGTCAAAAAGAAAATGAAATGTGAGCTTTAACGTTATTGCTTCAATAATTTAAGAAAATTATCGTAAATTCAGATAGTACTAAAAACATCGTTGATTTAAAAAAATCTCACTGTGCAACTTCAACAGCGACCGAAATGGATTAAAAAAATGACGATTTTTACTCGTCGCGTTGATTATCTTATCCACTTCAATCGTTGATTTGGTAATATAATTAAGACATAAATTGTTGTAAAATGAATAGAAAGTTTCTATGATAAACAACTGTGTAAAAATAAATATGAATGGCACAATAGTTCGGAAAAGAAAATTTTCTTGAGACATTCTAAAATAATATTCTTCAATTTCAGGCTCAGCTGGTGCTCTGGTTGTCCCCATTTCATCGTACGCGAATTTCAATAATTCTCATTGCGAATCCTGGAAAAATGGGAAAATGTAGAAGACTCTATTTTGACTCTTTATGCCAGTAATTGAAACGAGAAAAAAAATAAATCACAATTACAACATTGTAAAGTCCATTCCAAGTATTAATTGACTCGATGAACTGTCTTAAAAAATAATATACGCTATAATTGTTATATACAAAAAAATAGTAGCATTCTTCGGTGCTCGAATCCTGAAATCTTTCTCGATCCAATTGTTTGAAAAAAAATCGAAACGTGGAAGAGATTGCCGGAATTGGATACGTAATCAATTGGCCGTTTCGGTGAATATTTTAATAATCCGGTAGACAATGGTGTTTACAGCTGGAAAGTTGTTGTTGTTTCTGGGGTATCACAACGAAATCAGAGAAAATATGCAATCTCTCGAGTAGCGAAAAGCAATGAAACGTGAGAATTCTCGATGCTAAAAGTACGAAGACTTTACAGAGGCTTGTGATGTTTACAGTTGTGCTGAATGCGTTTCGTCTCGCTTCACCGATGCACTGCTATATATTTTATCATGAGAAAATTTCTATCAACTCTTCTTTTTCTTCTATTCTACTCGCCAGTTTATCTGGTATCTAAATGTCACGAGAAAACACGCGCACACATATTTTCTCTCATTTCGTTTTTTTTTTCTCTTTTAGTAATCACTCGGAGAAAGCGATATTGAATCGTATTATTATTAAAAAAATATATGCTATTGAATTACGAATATTCGACGGGAACTCACGTTACTCCATTGTTGATAATATTCTTCGCCAACGATTTTTTCCTTCTCGTAGTACTCGACTCCGTGCCAAAGTGCCATTCCACCTGCGCTGAGTAAACCTTCAAAATGAAAGAGGTCGATGTCCTTTAATCGTTAATTTGACAATCCGTTAGTTATAGTTTGTAATGTACTGGTCAAATAATTATGCAAAATCAAAATTTGAAAAGAAAAATCTCATCATAGGTTAACTATATTAAAAGCTTCGAGAAATAAGAATAATCGAAAAACGTGATATCTGGAGCATATATAAGTCCAGCAGCGCTCGAGCGAATAGACTATTTAAAATTTTGTTTCTCTATATTTTACGATTTCTTTTTATCTTTTAATACTTGGCATCGAGCCGCCGCCGTGTTTCTTAATCGGGAAATTTATTTACAAGCAAACAGCATGAGTATCGCAGTCGCTGTGATATTCCCAGGTGATCTTCTCCAGCATCCAACAACACCGGTCCAGAATGCGGAGAAAATTGCCAGAAAACTGACCATGAAGAGGGCTATCGCCGATCTTCCCATATCTGTAAGAAAAATTGTCAATTATAGTCAGATCCTCGTGACGTTATATTTTTATATCATTTTTCTTAAATATTTATTGACAAGAATTTTAAAAAACTCTAAATTTGTTCAGAATTGTAGATATTCTGCACAAATTGTCTGCAATTTTTTCAGAATACTCATTTGTAAGAATTTTTTACAAACTTCACAAATATGGACAATTATAAAAATAAAAATGGACGAGCACAATAAAAGTCTTTGCATCAAAATAGTTTGATATTATTGGTTCAATCATATATTTGTACAATAAAATTATGTCTATTAGTTAAAATTCGAAAAAGTTCATTATTTATTTACGAATAAAAATATACTTACGTAGTCGTGCAGTGGCATCTTCGGAAAATCCTCTCGTTTGGTTCTCCTCATCGGGTATAAAGTAATCGATGTTCATGCAGTGAGTTTCGACTGGACTCAAATACGTTTCAACTAGAAAAAGCATAATAAATTTTAAAAATTAGATATTCCACAACAAAAAAATACAAATAACGGCAGTACGGCAACTCTACTCTTTATTTTTCTACTCCAAAACGAATTCCTTCTCAAATATTTGTACTCTGTGTTATCTCTAATCTTAAGTATTTCGATTCATCGTAAGGTATTCTCCAAAATATCACTACTTTATAATCCGTGTATACAATAGAACAAAATATCCCGCGAAACATTCGATTTTAATCCACAAAATTGGTCCTTGTTGCAAGTTGCAACAAGGACCAATGGAAAGGGAAAAATCAATAAAAAACGGTCCTCTACAATCAGATTTTTTACTCAAGCCATTACTCCATGAGAGCGGTTTGAAAAAAAAATTCCGAAAACCGTAATATTCGAGTATATAAGAGTGCAGCAGGGCTCGCGCTGGCTTTTTTTTAAACACTTGGCGTTGAGCCGCTACCGCATCTCTTGATTTCGGAGGAGCCATATTTCGGAGTGCTCATGTTTTGGGGCATACTTTACGATGAGTAGAGATATTTAAGGGGGGAGTCACGTAAACATACGTTTTTTCAAGATGTTTTATAAAGAAATGGAATAGTTTATTAAATTAACATAAAGCATATCTCGAAATATACGATGTAAGGTATATTGACAAATTTTTTTAGACCAAAATATTTCAAAATGGCGGCGCCACAACTGCTGGAAGCAGATTTGCGCCGTGCAGCCTACAGGTCTCAAATATCAATTAAAATTAAAAAATCAAATGTTTATTGTTAAAATACATTAATACGCTTTGCATGACGGAGAGAAAAAAAATAAAAAATTTAAAACCATTTTGAAAAGAAATCACTTATTTTTGTAAATGGTTCTAAATTTTTTATTTTTTTTCTCTCCGTCACGTAAAGCGTATTAATGTATTTTAATAATAAACATTTGATTTTAGTTGAGATTTGAGACGAGTAGGCTGCACACGGCGCAAATCTGAAGTGCCGATTTCCAGCAGCTGTGGCGTCGCCATTTTGAAATATTTTAGTCTAAGAAAATTTGTTAATAAGCTTTACATCATATATTTTGAGATATCCTTTATGTTGATTCAATAAACTATTCCATTTCTTTATAAAAAAAATCTTGAAAAAACGTACGTTTACATGAGATTTCCCCGTTAAGAGTAGCAGAGGTAAAGAAATAATTGCAGGGTATGTTTGAAAGGGGAGTTGTTTCATAAAACATACAGTTTTGGTACTGCCAAAAAAACTGATGAAAATAAATGAAAAATTGTTGAAATAGAGGACAAAAAATAAAGAATTATTATATGCAAAACCTTGTATTAATATATGTCGTTAAACGACCTTGTTGATTTTTTTTTAAATTAATTGAACGATATACATAAAATAATATGTTTTTTAAGGATTAAGAGTTAACACGGAATATTGATCATCGTAAGCAGGAAAGCATGTCAAGTGTGTCAAGAAAAAAAAAAGAGAAATATTCCGAGGTAACATCCTACATTTATATACACGTCCCGTTCTTTGCGTCTTTAAAAAATCCTAAGTCTATCCTGACACGGCGAAAGAAAAAAAGAGAAAGAAAGATCTCATTGTATTGATAATAAACGGTACGAGTCGACTTTCTTGGACCAAACCAGTAACAGAAATGAGAATGATGAAAAAAAAAATTGACAACTCTGAGCATTCAAATTTGTGAGGTTCTCAGAATAAAATCGACAGAGTTGTAACGAATGACATTTTTATTCTTGATTATTAAAATAGTCAAGAAAACACACAAAAAATACTCCAATCTTTATTTGGAAAATGTGATCAATAAACATAGGCAGAATCCCAGACATCGGAGTTTTTTACCTTGCCAAATGACCAGCAGCTTTTTGCGTATAATATAAAAAACAAAATATTCAAACGTTGATGCAAACTCAACCTTCTTTCCCCACTTAAAAACAAGAATTTATTTCTTGTCGAATTATGACCTAAGGCGTGACTTTTTCAGATATGGCATTCTTTTATTACTTATTAAAATTTATTTCCAATCGAACAGCTACTTTAGATTTCTTGATAATTGAAAAATCCAGAAATACTTAAAGGTAATTTTTTTTTTATTTCAATCAAGTACCATAACTTTTAATTTTACCGCACTGTGATTTAACGATCGCGAAAGATATTTTAACGTGCCAATTACGAAACCTTTTAACTGTACCCATGCGAAATTCAAACGATCATGAAAATTCTTTAATCGAACATTAAATATTAATGTAAGCACGAAACAAATAAGTAGTACAATAAAAATTACGAAAATTCACCATTCGGATCTTTATAACAAATTATGTTGCTCAATCGACAATTCGTCCTATTTTTCAAGCCTGTTAATGGCCAAGCATCTTAATGAATATGTAAGTGTGAACATGTACACATATATAGATTATGTACATGTCGGTATGTATAAAATTATCTCCGGGAAGAGGATAGAGTCGACCATCTGAGAGTTTTAAGGTATGCGCATGGATATGTATTTATGCATCAACAGCTCGAAAGGAACGTGACCCAGAATGCGCTCTGAGCTATTGCACCGCTCGAAACGTTGCAGAGCCTCATTTATAATACTCAACACTGATTACACCGGTAATATGTAAAGATTTAAAAAACATAATCAATTTTAAAGCCTTTAACGAAGAACTAATCTCGTTAATTATCAAATAATAAATACCCTGAAATATATATCCAGAATTATCGCTCGTAAATATAACGAGACGCTATCGCGACTTTTAATATGCTGGATACTTTTTTTCTCAAAAAAAAAAAGAAAAATTCCTGGCTATTGTTCAGGACAATGTTGAAATAAAAAATGATGATTGATAGCAATTTTTTTACTGGAAATTCGTCACTTTCTAACGAGTCAGAAATGAACGTTGTTTAAAAGTTTTTTTAAATTGGAATCGGGTACTGGAAAACCTCTCAAGTGTCCAGATGTCTTTTTAAAGATGCTTAATGGCCTAATCACGATATTCAGTTTAATATCGTACAAGATTTCTATTTTTCTTTTTTCCCATATAGTATTAAGTATATCTTTTTTCTCAGTTTCATATCCGAGTCATGTCACGAGCGAATGGATCGCAAGGTCCTGCAACTCCTCTTCCGGATGTCGACTGTATATAGATACATGTACATATGTATATATGTAATAAATATATGAATTTATGAGACAAAGTATTATCGTGTGTTCGCTGTCTTCGTCTTTGTGGTCGCACTCGTGTGCCACAATATACAGTTACACGAAGCGAGTCAACGATCTTGGGCTGAGGCTTACAAGTAACATCAACGAGTATACAAGGTGTCCTAAAAGTCACGCCCAAAATTTTTGAGGTAAACATACTGTGAACAAAGTTTATTTTATATAAGTAAATCAATTATTTGTATATTATCCAGTAATTCGGTATTCGGATGAAATGAGTACATCTTTGATTGAAATAAATTGATTTGGCTCATAATTGATTTATTTGGTGCAAGGTTTGTTTTTATTCATTGCGAAAAACAATTCATTTGCATTCAGTAAATTACTTGGATACGATTACTTGGATCAAACAATTTTTTTTACAATGTAGATTCTGCAATTCTGAAGAGAAAAGGCCTCGTCCATTTTTATCTCAGATGCACCCTCGACGAAATATTAATTAATTAATCATAGTAAATCATCCGATGCTTTGATAAGAAGTGGAATGGGCGAACGTCGCGTTAAGGGGTGAAAGTCATGTAAACATATGTTTTTTCAAGGTTTTTTTTATAAAGTAATGGAATAGTTTATTGAATTAACATAAAGCATATCTCAAAATATATGATGTAAGGTATATTGACAAATTTTCTTAGACTAAAATATTTCAAAATGGCGGCGCCACAGCTGCTAGAATTCGGCACCTCAGATTTGCACCGTGCAGCCTACTGGTCTCAAATTTCAACTAAAATAAAAAAATCAAAATATTTATTGTTAAAATACATTAATATGCTTTGCGTGACGGAGAGAAAAAAATTAAAAATTTAGGACCACTTACAAAAATACAAAAATAAGTGATTTTTTTCAAAATGGTTCTAAATTTTTAATTTTTTTCTCTCCGTCATGCAAAGCGTATTAATGTATTTTAACAACAAAAATTTGAATTTTTTATTTTAGTTGAGATTTGAGACCTGTAGGCTGCACGGCGCTAATATGCTTCCAGCAGCTGTGGCGCCGCCATTTTGAAATATTTTAGTCTAAAAAAAATTGTCAATATACCTTACATAGTATATTTTTAGATATGCTTTATGTTAATTCAATAAACTATTCCATTTCTTTATAAAAAAAATCCTTGAAAAAACGTTCGTTTAAAACGTATTGTTGGTATCGACGCATAGCCCTGCACAGTTTGGACGCGGATTCTCGCACACCCTATAAATGTGCAGCGAAGATGTGTTTCTTGCCAATTTTTGTAATACGATTAAGCTGACTGATTTAGTGAAAACTGGATTCGACTAAGATCTTGCGGGAACGTGCTCCAATCTCTCGAACCTTTTTTTGTCCATATTTTTTCTCGACTCAAGCTAATTTACCTAGCATCGTAATTATCACGTAGATATTTTTGTATTATGCAAATGCAATGTAATGATCGTGTTGAATGTGTACTTTTATTTATAAAGTTAATTTGTTTTTATCAAAGTGATTGAAAAACTGAAAAATACGAATAATTTGGTTTCACCTTCGAATGTTTTAACTACAAATCAAGAGTTTAGCAAAAACGAGAATAAGTACAAATTGTTTTTTGTTGTTCAAATTTTATTCGACGCTGCAGCTTCAATATAACATACAAGATATTTTAATAACGGTTCTGAATTACGTTCGATGAATGAAAAATTATCATTATTCAAAACATTTTAGACTAGGCCCTCGTCGCCGGAAGTCAACACGTTTTGATGCGGAAGTCCTCGCCGTAATGCCGAAACAGATAAGGAAGTCTCGGTCACAAAACGGTACAAAGTTTTATGTCTGTATATTTAAAGGTGGGAATGTTTCTATGTTCCGGACTCCATCGTTTTTGATCCTATGACACTTTGGCCAGTTTTATGTAAAATATAAATTGTAATAAATAAATTGACAATTCAATTAACCTACATCAATGTGGGGTTTTAAATTTGTCGTTATACTGAATAAATTATGTGAAATTTGGGAAAGTTATAGATAAAGAGTCGAATTAAAAAATGGAAATTAAAAAGACCAGCTGTCTCATTATTTTTAATGACACGCGTCATTTAATTTCAACTAATTTAGAAAAAAAAGAAATAAAAATCATATCCCCATTAATTAGCTCAATTGTTCAAAATGAGACTGTAATTATACGTTAAAAGATAGTTAGATAAGCATAGATTGTATAGAAAAAAGAATTATCTACTTAAATAAAGCTGACTGTAGGTTTACACAACTGTCCATTTCAATTTTCATAAATTACGAAAGAAATGCTGAAAGTAAGAACTTCTACACTTTCACATTGATTTGTCATTTGATCTGGGTTTTCGTAATTATTTAAAATTTCTTCTAATAGCTTTGGCCAAAGTTTTTTTTCAAATTAAATTGAAATATACGTTTATCATTAGTCTGTAAAACTCTGAATTTATTCTGCAAACGAAACCAGAATAAAAAAACCGATTTTATTTATTTTCATTTCAATTTGAAAAATCCGTTTTCAATTCATACCAAAAAGTGGTCAAACTTTGATGAGGGTTCGAATAAAAATCGGACGATTTTCTTGCATGGTAAAATCGATCAGAAAAGTGTCCCTTGGAGAAGGAGTATGAGAGGGAGAGAGAAAGAGAAACGTCAAACGAACTTTTAATGTCGAATCAAATTTGAATCAATTTTCACGAACGATTTCGGAAGCTTCAAATTTGTTTCTCACCCGAAACTTTCATATTTTCAAACATAAATATATTTTCAATTTATTTCACAATTCGATTTAAAATCCTACGCAAAAGAATGATCAAATTTTGTTAGGGTTTTAAAAAAGAATGTCGTACGTGGTCGCATGGTAAAACGAATGAAAACGGTATCTGTCGATTCGAGAGCTTAATATATAAACAGAAAACGTGTAGGAGAAGGTGATGGAATCCGAAACTTCCTGCTGTCCGTTTTCTCGTACACGTACCAGGATCGAATTCATGATGGCAGGGTTGTAGCCATGCCAGCGTTGCTCTTCTTCGTTCTCACACTGGATCGAATGTCGATTATTTATCGTCCATGAAGGATCTCTCGATCGTTAAAACCATGGGATAGTTCGCGAAGTGTTCCTTCCTGTTTCTTACAATTTAAAATTTTCTAAATATAATAACGGACAATAAGCTCTGTTTTATAATTATCAACAATTGTACAATTATATAGTTTTTAAGTAAAACTGGATAATTGCAAACAATTTAAACGGATGTTGTTGTTTTGATGCTACGAGCTTGCGACGAAAGGGCGTTCCTCAGGGAACTCGCTGAGCGTTCAGAAAATCCGCTATATCAATTAAGTCATTCCCATTCGCGATAACGGTAGAGACATCTTATTTATATATAGATATATGTGTGTGGGTATATACACTTTTATATGGACAACGGTAGTGCTCGCTAAACATTCCATCGTAAAATAAAGCAGAATTTCTTGTTCTCTAAATTCAATGAGAAATTCGCACGTTTCTTGTAAACAAAATTATAATACGAGTTCAAATTATCCATAATCTGGTCGTACTCAAATTTTTTTTTCATTATGATTAATCAATAGTAAGATCGCACTGAGAAAAAAAAATTGTTCATCGAACTAATTCCATTTTGTTGGACGAAAAATTGGTGGATCCAATAATTTTTTTGTTGAATGGCAAATGACGTAGTTTATTCAACTAAATCATGAAAATTGCTTGTAGATGAATCAACTAAATCATTGGGGCCATATGATTTTGTTCGAACAATTGGTACCATTTATTTGCTTACGCATACTTTTTAGTTGCTTTAATAAAATATTTGTTTGAATCTGAATTACCAAATTGACTAAACGGTAATCGCTAGAACGAATAAATGAATTAGTTTATTTGGATGATATTTTGTTGCATTAACATTAATTTGTTTGGCTGCACCACAGTTTTGTTGGTTCAGCCAATAACTTATTTCAGCATTCACAAATTATTTTGTCTTATCTCAAAAATATTTTGTTGTCCGTATCGAACTAAATATTTTGGTTGAAAGAAACGACATTTCTTTCGGTCAATAAAACTTCTTTCACATTGTGAAAAAATTGCCAGAGAATTGCAAATATCCTTTGCACTGTAAATCTTTAATACGTAAAAAAAGCAAAAAAAAAGCGCTTTTGAAATTTCAATATTTGAGTTGCCTTCCAGATTCAAACGGGTATAATGATCTGGCTCAAATTTCGTAGCATGGAAATGGCTTCCAAAGCAGCAATATTTCAACAAAAATCAATATTTTCAATCCTTTACCAAATAAATAAATAGATATTTTGTTAATTCGTAATGAAAATTATGCTAAAAAAAACAGTATTCAGAATAGCATGAAAATCTTATTAAAATGAAAAAATATGCGTATGATAACATCATAAGTCGGTTAAAAAGAGATTTTAACCGACTGTCGTTAAAAAATAAATGTGTAAATTATATTTAGCCGAAGCAGCTGAATAGAGTTTGTAGTGAAATTCTCGTAATGACATTGTCGCGTACTACAATGAAAGATGATTAAATGAATAAGGTAAACGTTTGTTAAGAGTGTGTCGTTTTATCACGAAAATCGTTAGGAAAAGCACTTTGATGCTATAGAAGGAGCGCTGTCAGAGTTTATCCTTAGTGTGTGAACGTTTATCGACTTTGCCTACTTTTCCTCGTCGACGCATCGCCGAGTCGTTTCTCTACGATATAATCATCATTTTGAGTCAGACCGGTATGTTTTGCTCTTTCTTTTTTCATCCAGTCGTTTCTCTCTCTTTCTTCATCCGTCGCCCAACCACCCCTCCCACCTACTTCCCAACCTTTTTTCGCTGTTTTTCTCTTTTCCACTTCCACCTTAGTCGCTCTTTCTTTCTTTCTTCTATTACTGTCTCTCTTTCTCTTTCTACCTTTCATCTGCTTGGTCTGTTTTTCTATATAGGGTGTCGCAGGTTTAATGGTAAACAATATAAAACTTAAGTTGTTCAATGAGTTTCGAGTCGAAAAGTCTAATACCATTTTTTGATTCAACTCCATCCTAATACGATGTAAATTATCGAAGTTGAGGGAGTCCGGCACTTTCGCCGCACATCGTTCCAAAATATTGAGAAGGAGAGTAAAAATGCATAGGACCAATCTTGTAGAGCACGAAATTTCCTGTGAAAAATGACTGGCAGCACTTTTCTATCTTTCGTAATTTAGTCCTGAAAGCAGCTCGATAAACGACCTGGTGTTCGAGGGTTTCTACGCTTTTGTTCGATCCGCTAGCAAATCTAAACTACCATGAATAGAAGAGCACGATCCATGACTTTTTTATAGCAAATTTTGTGCTCTACAGGGTTATTTCTATACACTGAAAAAAGGCATAGTGTTGAGAACGGAGGAGTAGTTGGCTCAACTACGCCCTGAGGTTGGATACGGCGAAACCAATGGCGTAGTTGACGCAACCTCCGCGCGTAGTCGAAGGTATTTTGTTGAGCCAACTACGCCCGCAATTTGAAGTAAAACTTTAAATATTCAATAGAACCAAAATATTTTTCAATGAAATTCAATAAACATTTGAAATAGTATCATCGCATTGCTCGGGAAATGGAGAATAGTATTTCAGTCAATTGTATCAATCATGTTTGGATTGAATGAATTGCATTGTGTAATTAAAACGTACAGGGATTGTGCGGAACAATTATAATTTTGAAATGAATATAAGAAATATTTGCAATTTTTATATAAATATATATATATATATATTGCAATATTTTTTATTGGATATTTTTGATTTTATATTTTTCCGACTTTCAATAGTAAATACGATTGATCGATTTTTTACTCTCTCGTAAAATCTTCTATCCTGACATAATTAGGTGGCAAGACCTTTTTATATCAGCGTACTTTAATTGTACGATAAGCCTTAGAGTTTTTACCTCGTAAAAGAAAGGTTCGGGTTTTCTCGACGACCATCGGTCGGAGTGATCGTTATTTAATGATTCAATGTCGGAGCCTTATGGGCACGCGGGCGATGCGACGCTTATGCGAGAGCGCTCCGCCCGTGGCCCTCTAGTGGATTTCTGCCACACCAGAAATCCAGCCAGGGAATAAGGCTGTCCGGTTACAATATATATATTTCATGTTAAACAAAATTTATTGTTTGCGCAACGAAATTTTAGTAGCTTTAGCAAAAGGTTTATTTGTTTGAATAGTAATAAAAGCTTTTATCCAAATTACTACTAGGTAATTAGCTTAATCACAAATTATATGCCGTTGATCTATGGTATCATTGAATTCAATTCTCGCAGAGAAGTTTATTCGATGCTATTATTTTATCAAGTCACGGACAAACCATATACAACTCAACCTCCGTTTGATTATTTAAAATTCAATCGATTCTGTCCCTCAAGTTTTATTTGTTTTCAATGTAACCATTTATTGCGGTTGTATCACATGAAATACACTCAACTAAAATAAATCAAAATTTAGCGGCAAAATCGTGGCGTAGTTGTATCAACGACATGACTTTCAATGGATCAACCACCGGGTGATTAACTAAACGTAATATGAATATTGGCGCAACGAAATTCGTCCAACCTCATCGCGTAGTTGGCAATACTTCAATTTTTTTTCAGTGTATGCATTTTTCCCATATCTCTAATTGTATCAAAAATGCGGACAATAAAAGTGCCTCTATTCGTCAACTTTATTAACGAAAAACTTGTCAGCAGTGAGTCCGATCGAAAAGTATGGTTCTCGACTTTTCAACTCAGAAATCTGTTTAAAACTGGAGAGTACCATTACTGACTATCAAGTCCAGGACACCCTATATATATATATATATTATTTTTCGTTAGTACCAGTAAATGATGTATGTAGAGGTTTTAGCGGCCGGTTAAACTCTCAACCTATTACGTGGTCTCGTCGAATAACCCCAGCGACATTACAGATTCCCCAGGTAGAAAGTCTCGGGCAAGTTGCACGTTCACGCTATGAATCGTTAGTCCACAATTTATACATATTATGCATCATCTTTTTATTACTTATATCTATACGCCTGGTAACCTCAATTTACCGAACTCTGATTTGTCTCAACCTCGATTTATATCAAGCGCAGACAAATCCATAGGGCAATAGCAATGAGAATCATGGATAATGGTTTTTACAGTTATTCCTGGCGAGTATCGGACACATCATTGACCTCCGAAGTATCATTATTTATCAAAATTAAATCGTCGATCGCCTATTTCGTCGAAAAGGTACGCCATCTTGAATTATGTCTTTCAATGTGGGATCACCGACATCGAACATGTCCAGGTACGAATATTTCACTGAAATTCTCATCCTTATCAATCTAACGCCAACCTTAATGGTGACTGTGTTGAATTTTCGAAAAAAGAACTTTCGTTCCCAAAATTATTGAGCTCGAAGACCAAGGTATTCATTTTTTATCAACATTGCGTAGGCATTAACATTTTGTCCTTGTGTTAGATTTCTAATCCGCCATCGTGAATTTTGAAACATTCATCTTGCAATTGAAATTAATGACCTCATAAATGAAATACGAATTCTCGTCATTGCTGCCACTTTCGATTGACTAATTTTTATATTCAATTTCAAACAAGTCGTTTACATTTAATCATATCTTTAATAATAATAATAATAATAATAATAATAATAATAATAATGAAATATTCGGAATTAAAATATTACCAGTCGGTGGTCGCTCTTTTGGGTAACATATCCTGAACAATCCTTGAGTTCTCGTATAATAATAATACTTGGCGTTCATTTGCTCCACCAAATGACTTTGATCTGGATGCTTCGCCGCGTATTGCTGCAACAAAATATAGAGAGGAAATGCATTAGAGTAAAAAATAAATGAATAATACTTCTAGAACAAACGCGGCCACGCCACGATTTCGTAGGTATGTATATCTTCGTGACCATGTGGCCAATTATTTTGTAAACGGTAACGGTGTATATATACACTACTGTACACATTTACGTTGCAGCGCCAGATGTGAAGCAAAAATAGGTAACAGTTAAAAACTGTATTTTTTAAATTTATCAATTCTACAGTACTATTTTAGTGATCTTATGCTTGAATTAATATTCATCCAGTGTGCCTGTTCAACCGTAGCATAGCTGGGTTCATCAAACCGTATTTAAGCTATCGAATTATTCGGAGTAAGAAAGGATCATTGGAGTAATGAGTTACAAACAAACTCGAAGAAAAAAAGTCTCAATAATATCTCTCCTCGTAATTAAGAAGCAGCGGTAATTATCGTTGCCTCAAAGAAAGCTTTGTGATGTAACTCTACGATTTACGAATATATTTCAACTTTCCTTTCGTTACATATCGAACTTCGTTACTCATCCGTTACATACGAACAAAGAACGTGTGATTACTCGAATGTTTCAATTGAAAAGAATGGAATTATTTTTAATTATTGCTGCTACGACTCGTACCACCCATGAATTTTCCAGATTCTATATTCATTTTTTATGTATTATTATTATGTATAGAAATGCAGAATTGAAAAACCGAAATGTTTACACGTTTTAGTGTAATTAAGGTTGTTCAATGAGGAACCTGACCTGACAATGATGAACAATGACCTGAAGATATAAATGTGGAATTGTAATTCGTTATAATGTTTATTTGGCAAATATCTTCACTACATCACATTTTTCATTATTTTTTCTAAAATCTAGCGTGTGAGTAATAAATTTACGAAGTACGACGTTGAAAACAGTGGTGTTTATATAGCCTACAACGTGGACTAAAAAAATGGCAATGGTAGTTAAATTATCCATATTTTTCAGTTTTTAATCATTTTGATGCAAACAAATTTAATTTTAATCCGCACCATTATGGAAATAAATAAAAGCAAACATTTAATATAATCACATAAAATACATTTGTAGAATATAAAATATGAATGCGATTTTAGTGCTACGGTGTTGAGAGAACAACCATAACAGTGATCAATAAAACTAATCAATATGATAATTGGAAAAAAATTGCTTTCGACGAATCTTCGATACAGAGTCACTTCTATTATTAGTAAGTACGCGCCTCTCGACTACACCGCATTGTAATACAATCGCACGAAGACATCCGAGATCGTACGTATACGAAGAGATTACCAATAATCGTTAGGTACGCAGCCATTGCTTGTGTATATACGAGCACGTCGATCGATCGAAACGCGTCGAGTCGAAGGAATTTCAACGCTCGCGGAGCTGGGTGTCCTTCAAGGTTACCAGAGAGACAATCTTACACCACTTGAATCTCTCCTCGTCCAGTAAACATAATTATATATCCACATACACCATCATGTGCTTCATAAAACGAAAGATCGATCAATCGAAACGAAGATAATGTGCATGGAAAAAAAGAGAAAAATAATAATGCCCTCTTACCGCCCACTCAAAATTTCAGGCTTCAATAATACTGCAGATATACTACAATTCTGGGCAAGGCTAAATCGAAAGCAGCTGGCCTTATCCTATAAATTATTACGAATTATTTTATATCAATACAATAATTTTGAATATCGATCAACACCTAAATTGCTGACGAATCAGTTTGGAATCATCATTTCTGCACTTACAGAATTTATTTCCAGGGCACGATCCTTCTAGGTGTTAATTTTTTACTATATATAACAATGGTTTCGTTGTCAAGAGCTTTACCTGTGCTTTGCACCGACCACGCTCCATATTATCGACATACTTTGAATTTATCGTCAGAATAGCGAATCTCGTCTATTGTAGAGAAAAAAAAACTAGAGAGAGAGAGAGAGAAGGGCACAAAAATTTAAACTCGTAAATCAAATACCTAATCGTTTCATTTCGAATCAATTTTATTTGAATTATTATTATTATTGTTGTTTATTCATTTACGTTGTAAGAGCAACATAAGCGTATTAAGTCTTTCGTGTACTAAATGTAAATACTATTTATACATACAAAGATTATCGTACAGATATGTCCCAGAATGAAAACATGCTTACATATACACATAAAAGACCACCCGGGAAAACAAAGATCGAAAAAAGAGAGTTCCATCGTTGTGCTCCTCTGAGAGACCGTTTCAACTGCTTTCACATCGTTGTTTCGCCACTAGCTAGTTGCTACATATACAGGATGTCTGAACATGTATGGTCGTCTCCGTAAGCTCCGTAAGCCTGGCTCGTCAACAGTAATAATTAATAATTCATCAGAAGAAATGATATTGAAGTTTGCATTGTTGGAAGGCATCAAAAAGAATGTTTTTTATTCATTATTTGTTTAACGTTTGAAATCATGTCAATTTTTTCGCAGATTTAGTATTTGGATTTGAAATGAAAATTGTCGAATTATCGTAGCGCTGCAAATAAAGTTAGGGCTCTATAAAAATAAAGATTTTCGTTACATTCCAACGATGCAAGCTTCAATATCATTCAGAAGGGAGTCTGTTCAATAAATGACTTTAGACTTTTCGACTCGATGACCTTTTTGATAAATTATTAATTATTATCGTTGATGAAGCCAGGCAGATTTACTGAACGTGCTGTCAACATGACCGCATAGTAACTCTAATGTTTACAGCTCTACTCCATAACAACTGGGCTCTTAATATCTATACTCTAAAATATATAAAGTCTCCGTTTTTTAATATATCTACTCTGATATTTAAGATCGAAAATGACATAGGGGAGTTGAAATGTTGAAGCGTACAGATTTTACGTGTTTTTTAGAGTAGAGATGTTCAAGAGTAGATCTAAAAAGAAGAGAGTTGTACTGCCGTCTAAACGGTCAGAGGTAGAGCATAAATGCATAAGGTCAATCTTTTAGAGCATGAAATTTCCTACAAAAAAGATTTTGACAGTACTTTTCTATCATTAATATTGTAGTCTTGGTAACGCTAGAGAAACGACCTGGCTTTCAAGGGTTACGCGTAAGTCGACCATTTTTAAGGTTTCTTTCCGATCTGCTTTCAAAACTAAATTACTAAAGTTAGAGAAGTATAATTCATGACTTATTTGTAGAAAATTTTGCGCTCTACAAGATTGAATAGAAAAATAATAAATGAATTCGATCGATGACGAAAGAAAGCCATCAATTTGACAAACCGTCGCTTGTCCCAATTTGAAAAAGTTCATTTTCTTTGGCATAGAAAGAAAAACTAAGAAGCTCGCTCCCTCCTTAACCGTTTTCTCTCTTGCACATGTTGTTACTCCTCCGTACAGATTCTGACAGCATTGTTCATAGTTGTACAATCCCACACGTGTGCGCTGTTGCATAGAAACAATGGTACGATTACCATCCATTATATTATTCATTTCATGCACTAACTCGTGTGGCGTCGCTCGTGTCCGCTTTTGGCACTTTCAACATGATGCGATGCCACGCACTTGCATGGGCAAATAACGCGGTTTTAATTTTGCTAAAACGTTCTTAAGGCATGCGTAGAAAAAAAATGTCATAAGTAGCACATCCATCATAGAACTTGTTAAAAAAAATAGAACCTACGACGATAATGCTCTAGTTCTACGTGATTCATTATAATACAGTCACAAGGCGAACGACGCCATATTTCAAGCCCACTCTCTCCTGTAACCGGGTTTAGAACAAAAAGTTGTCACCACGAGTACTGACCATTAATTTCTTCTACTTTTCCATGCTCTTATACATCGGAGTCAGTTAATTTTTCAATTTCACATCGTTGAATTTTCAATAAGAACATTAATCAGTCGCATAGTTAGAATTCGATGCGTAAACAAATTGAAATTTTCATTTCAACGAATTATTAATCTACACTAAGAAAATAAATTTATTCATCAAACTAATTCCATTTTGTTGGTCGAAAAATTGGTGGATCCAACAATTTTTTTGTTGAATGACAAATGATTTAGTTTATTCAACTAAATCATAACAATTTTTTGTAGATGAATCGACTAAATCACTGGAGCCACATTATTTTGTTCGAACAACTGGTACCATTTATTTGCTTACGCATACTTTTTAGTTGCTTTAATAAGATATTTGTTTGAATCTCAATTACCAAATTGACTAAATGGTAATCGTTAGGACGAATAAATGAATTAGTTTATTTGGATATTTTGTTGCATTAATATTAATTTGTTTTGCTGCACCAAAGTTTTGTTGGTTCGACCAAAACTTGTTTCAAGCATTCACAAATTATTTTGTCTTATCTCAAAAATATTTTGTTGCCCGTATCGAATTAAATATTTTGGTTGAGAGAAGTGAAATTTGTGTCGATTAACAAAATTTTTTTTTCAGTGTACCGTTTCCGTGACACTGTCTTAAGAAGAAATTTTAATATTTGTACTAATGCCCAGACAATCACTTGATTCTCGACGTTCACAGCGACACGATTGCTAGTTTTCTCTTCTCAATGTTTAGATAACGTTCTCTCATGTTTGAATAGTACTTGACCACACTTTTCCTTATTTCTATAATCTTGGATACGTGTACACATATTCAAGTCTGATAATAAATAAGAACCGGTGAAACTTCTTTCCCAAATTGGCCTCAGCTGTACACCCAATGAACCCAGTTCACGTAGCTTACATTAGATATTTTAGAGTATGGGAATCAGCGGCAGCGAGATTTTGGACTATTATGTGGTCGTGTGGATTGACTTTTTTTACCAGATAAGCGCAGAGCAAAATGTCAAACAAAAATCCTGAAAATAAAAACTCACGTAAATTTAAAAAAACACTATTTGAACGAAAAATATACTAAAAGTCACGTCATCATATTTGAGGTATGGAACATGAGTTTGTCACAATATTCGATCCCACGCATTGAAATCTTTTTATTGGGGGCGACGCGCACCAAAAGGCCCACTACTATGTGACTTAACGCATTCATAAAATTGTGTCCATAAATTATGCGCAAAGTAATCATACATAATTCTTGAATGACTATGGATAATTTGTTATAATATAATAATAAAAATGATCATAAACAGTCTTTCGAAATTGTTGACGCAGACGTGTCCTCATCTACTTTAAATAAAAGTTTTCATTCGCCACGATAATCAATGAGTCTACGATTTACAGGTTTCAACCTCCGAAATTTTGTACTCCAAAAATTCTGAATTCTCCAAATTGGAGCTAAATTTATTAAAAAAGGGTAAAAAAAAGGTTGTATTGAAGTTCGCATCGTTGAAATGCAAAGAAAAATACTTTTTCCATTTATTATTGTTTTTATTTTTGAAATCGTTCTATTTTTTTATGCAGATTTAGTTTTTAGGTTCCAAATAAGTATTAACGAATTATTGCAGCTCTGCGAATAAACTTTAGGCTTAAGGGTAAGGGTCAGTCGGTATCTCGCCACCGTGAGTGCGGGAGAGATAGTTGCAAATTTCGAAAGTGAAATTCTTCGACACGGTTTGACCGATTACAAAAAGGCCCTGTCAGCCCATTTTTGCCATCGTCCTGCGTGGGCTGACAGAAATTTTTTGTAATCGGTCAAATCGTATCGAAGAATTTCAACTTCGAAAATTCGAGGTGAAGTTAGATGACTGATCCATCCTCTTAATGGTATTCGGTGGTTTCCTGAGCGCCATTTGTGAAAAAAGTACATCGTTATGTCGTCCGTACTAGTTTTCTACAGCTTCGTAGGCAAACCGCGACTTCGCGAAAGGTGGCGCTTGCGTTCGTGGTTACTTCTTTGGACGTACAATCGCTTGATATTCTCCGCGGCTACATAGTTCTTTATACGCTCACTCTTAATGCACACTTCATATATACAGCATTATAAATGAGCTTCCTTAAGGCTTTCCTCTATAGGTGTGAGCTTTTAATGTGCACATAAGAATAAAGTAATAAGTGTCGAGTTTAGAATCGCGGGAAGATAATCGCCAACACCATCTCGTGGGATCGCTGCTGAGAATGTAGAATGTATCGCTTGCGACGTGATATACACGTAACATAACTGTTCGACGATCCGGCAGAAAAGGCACTCTTTCGTACCAGCACGTATTTCGCATCTCGAATGAACCTTACAAAGTTGAAATATTTTTCTTCGTGAATACATCGATCTCCGTGCAAAACTTGAGCCAATTTCATTCGAATATTTAAACACGAGATGAACTCAAATTAGCATTAATATATCATTACAAAACAGCGCAACCATGTAGTTAGATGTTCGCTTCAGAAGATTCACATAATTTACGATGAATTGTATTCACAGATTGCTAACTTTAATTTTAACGTAACCCCCCCCCCCCCCCCCCCCACGCATTATATAAATAACGAAAGTATTACAACAATTACATCTTAAGTAATCAGCTGATTTAATAAAAAATATGTAGTAATACATCTGCGTCTAAATTTTTCTCCCTGCAACAGCGCATAGTATCGACAGTCCCTGCTAATATCCCTGACAGTGAATGATTCCCCTTTTTTTTCTCTCTGATATAAAAATATATGAACTAATGATCGCAAGGGCTTTTCAAAAAATGTATTGATTTATTAAATAAAAAGTTCCTTTCATAATGAATATAAATAAATAAATTTATTGTGTACGTGTACAGAAGACACAACATTTTATTTTCCGTGAATTATGAGATCATGAGGATGAGTATCTTGAGTCTTCGAGGTATTTTCTCGGTTTGTTCTGTTTCTACTTCGCTTCGATTCCCATAAACGCACCGTCTCGTCGGTTTTGTACCGTTGGAGTGGCCGAGCCGAGACCGTGCGATCGCGTTCACTGCTGTTAGTGATATTATATATAAATGTGTATATATATATATATATATACATATAACACATCGTTTCTACATGCATACGTGTGTGTCGAATGAAAGCGCCATCTCTGGCATTCATCCGGGCTATATGCAGCTACCGATCAGGACTGGGACACACTTTAAACTGAAAACTCGTTGAGTCAACGCGCTAAAATGGGCGCGGCGAAGAATGCCGATCGTTCGAATTGCTCATTGCGTTACACCTGTATATATAGCACAAACGTATCATGCAGTAAGGATTCAATCGGTACTTTAAATCCGCATCGCCAAAAATAGACGAACGATTAATTGATTACAAAATAACATTATAAAACAAAAGATTAATTATGTTTATTATTATGAATTCTTGCTTTTTTGAACTGGAGATATATTAATAAGTTTTTGGCGTTAAAATGCGTGACCTTTGACGACTTCGGGACTTCCGGTTTGCATGAACACCGAGAGACCTTGTTACGAAGATTTGCAGATACTAAAATTTCTTCAAAGAAGTATTTTCTTGTCATTTTGATCTTAAAAGAGTTTCGATTATAAGAATTCTGCTATTTTATTTCTTTGTTTATACAAATTGGCAGAGATTGTACGGTTCCCATCATTTTATAGACAATAAAATAGTGTTCCACCTCCGCATCAGAGGGCGTTAACCTACGGGGAAGGGGCAAGGACGCGACTGAAGCCCCCTCAAGAGGATCTCAACACCGGGCAAGTTTCCTGTAGGTTCTATCGCGTGTCAACACATATATATATATATATATATATATATATATATATATATTTGCTTTATGTATATACAATGCAAAGTACAGAGTGCATTTATATACCGGTATAAATACTTATATCTATGTACACAAGCCTACCAAGTACCCAGTACGTTTATATACAACTTCGCGCAGGAAGTAAGCAATTTTCTCTACTAAGGCGGATATAAGTGACTTTTTCATTTTACTCAAACATCTCGAAAGGTTTTCCGTTTCTCTGAGAAGATTTGACTCTTTACCGTCTCAACTTTCTTTAAACCGAATTTATCGTTCGAACGTGTAAGAAGAAAGTTACGGGCTTGAGAATGCAAAAACTTCATTTTTATCGTGGGGGTATTGAAAAGTATGGATGTTTTAGAATAAAAGTACAAACCTGTATTTGGGCACGTTTAACCTCCGTGTAGAGCCAATTGTCGGTCGTGAAGGCGATCGACAATAGCGTTGTGGCGATAATGCCGGTTATGGTCGCTAGCGACAGCGTGACCGCGGAACAAGGCATCCTAAATTTTTATCCTTAACACGATTTTGTCAATAGAAAACAAAAAAAATGCACTATCTTCCTTGGCTTTCTTTAATTCACCCTTTTGGGGAATTTAAACTTTCACGAGTTCTGGCGAACCTCACAAAGATGAGGAAATTACGATAGGACGAATGCAGCATCCGTGTTAGACACAAATAAATCTCGAATAATTTATGACGTAATTGTATTACACTTTTCACAGTTACGCTACAATCGTTAATCGTAACAGATTGATTAACTATATTTTCTTGAAAATTAATTAACCGTTTAGAGTGTGTGCTAAATCGCGTGACGAAATTTACGAACCGAAATAACTCGAGACAATAAGGTCACGTGTGTTGTGTGTGTCCGGTTAAGACGCTGGTACTCGATCTGCTCGTGGTCGGTCACACGTTGCAATATAATTAATTGGAAACGAACACATTACACCACGTATAGCGATGTTTTTATAATCTTTGAAAGCTAGATCAAGATCTAATAATTCGTTCTCCAAAAAGCTCAAGAACACTTACCACCCGCCCAACACACACTCGCACACATTGACACACGCACGCACACGCACCCACGGAATTTAATAATGTTGAAACTTGCGGCGAGGGTACGAAAATCCGTTATGGAACGCTGAAGACACACACACACGAGCGATCGAGGACGCAACTGAACGAAGACTAAACACCGCGGCGCGATCGAGGATCGAGGTGTTCTCTCCCTTCTTCTATATACTAGAGGTAAAAGGCTTTACGGGAGAAAAGCAGAAACCCGATGGACTTGAGGGGGCCCCACCAGCCAATGCCCACTATACCGCGTCTTTCTATCTCCTTCGTATACGTACAGTGTGTGTGTTTGGGTATATATATATAATGACGGACATACCGTATGGACGGCTTGGATCGCGTTTCGCGTTCGAAAAGAGAGAAACGTGCGAAGAAACAGCGAAGTGTACACACAGGGTGTCCTGCTACGACGGATCGTTATTACCATAAAATGTGAGTCAGAACAATTCTTGTAATTATATTTAGAAAATTACTTATAATTATTAAAATAAAGGATCTCGCGCACTTTTATCACCCACGCTGTCAAAGCGGTTTGAAATAGAGGAAAAATGCATAATACCAATTTCGTGGACCGAGAAATTACCCACGAGAAAGTCATTGACGACGCTTTTTTTATCTTCAATAATAATAATAAGGTCCCTAACGCACTTTCGCGCGACCCTCGAAATACAAGGTTTATTTCAAGTTGCTCTCAGAAGCAAACTACTGAAAATAGAAAAATACGGCCTGAAACTTTTTTGTAGAAAATTTTGTCCTCTACAAAAATGGTGTTATGCATTTTTCCACTATCTTTAACCGTTTCGACACAATGCGCGGTAAAAGTGCGCATCGACTTTAATATTTAATATTTCATCAGAAAGGGATCAAATGCAAAAACGGCATTCAACTTTTCGACTTGCCATTCGGTCCTGAACTCAAGCTTACCGAAATGGATATTCATCTCGAGTTATCGAGACACCCTGTATATATACATTCATATATCTATATTTGTTGAATATTTAGGTTTATATATGTATCTATAGAGTTTCTTAGGCGATATATATCTATATATGTGCGTAGCAAGTGGGGGATGGATAAACCCCTCAGGCAGGTATATTACCTGTGTTTTACCTCGCCTAGCAGGTTCTCAACCTGTCTTCCAGCACGGTTCTTCTCCTTCCTTTTCTCTCTCTTATAAACCTTAAGAAGAAACGCTGCACCTGAAATCTTTGACCGCTCACAACAAAATATTGAAATTCCGCATCTCATGGATCGAGCCTAATTTTTATATCGTTTTTCTTTGAGGTGTCTTTGTTATATTTTAAAGTCACAACTGATTGAAAAATAATTAAGAAAAGACCGATTGTGCATTTGTGTAGAAACGTTCCCATCAAATAATATTGTAGTTGTTTGATTGAATGATAATCTCGTTTTTTTCCAGTACCATTTCGCATAATTAATTCCTTTTTTTTTTAGAATATTAAAATCCAATCGACTTCTTTAGCTACGTTTCTGAAATCGTCGAAATCTCCAATGAAGGTCACGAAAATGTTCGTTCTTTTGTTGAGGATTTTTTTGTCCGAACTTGTATAGACTGCTTAATTATAAACGAAATAGAGAAATCACTCGATTTTTTGACCCCACATTCCTAACAGCATAACGACGATTACTCAGGTTACGATTTATTCAGTTTTTTATTCAACTCTCAACTTTCAACATTATATGATTCGTTATTGTCCCATAACTAGTATTTACAACGCGTTATATGTCAGACGAAATAAAAACGCAACGTTATTAATTGTAATGCCTTCAACGATGTTGACAAACCAATTGATTGTTTGAAGAGCCAATTTATCAAATATCCATGATTGAATTTTGTTTTAAATCTTAATTTCAAACGAATCTTAGCACAATAATAATCTTATCCTTAAAATTTCTTAAAGTGAAGCATTCTTTACGATAAATTCAATGTTGTAAAGTTTCCCCCCAGAGGGCATGTTTACGAAGACTCAAATAAAGAAGTAATAGTTAATTATGAAATTTATATGATTTTTCATAAATTATATTCGTACACAAAGTCATTACAAATTTTTGGATGTTTGTGAGTCGGTGTATGTGATTTTCAGTGATTGAGAACAGTTAGGTATCGCAGGGAGAGGCTGCGCGTGGATTACCTGCTCCTCTCACGTTGCTCGATCCCTCAGTCCCTATTTGCTCCTCCACCTTCTCCTTCTTCTTCTTCTTCTTCTTATTCTTCTTACCTCGTTTCATCGATAGAGAGAACCTGGGAGGCTCTCACTACTGCTTTACTACTTGTTCCTTCTCTTGGGTCGTCGTTGTCGTCGAGAGTTCCTCCACGTCGTGATAAAATCGTGTAAGTTATCTTCGACCTCTCCTCGCGAGGCCTCTCCTTTCTCTCGTTTCCCTTCTTTCCTTCCGTCGGAGTTGTGTGTGTCTTGCGAGAAAAGCCAAGAATTCCTCGCATTCTAAATGCCCTCCTTGTGACTCGCGTATCCCACGAGATATGGATACAAAACACACGTACGTAAACTCATGCAACGTACAAACGTCCACACTCCCTTAGATGGCAACCTTAAACGATCCAGTTTTCCTAAAACTACATAAAACTGGTTTGCAAAGTTCCGAAATTGAGAAAGTAAGAAAAAAATAGACCAATGGACGTCGGTTGCATGAGAAACATTTTTTTGGGTCACTCTGCTATTTAAGCCTCGTTCAGTCTCGTAGCGTGGAATCTCAGATCTTTCTTTACGATACTCGTCTCACCGAAATTCCCGGTTACGGGAACAACACCTGCGACTTTTCGGCGCATTATTGTGTCAGAGAACAGAACAGGCAGGTTCTTTTCACTCCCTTCGGATTCTCTCGTGCCTTTCGCAACCAGAAAACAAGACATTTTGCTGAGGGCCCGAAAAAAAAACCGGTAGCGAAATCTGAGAATACGTACATTTCTCACGCAATGTTATTCTTGTAATTCTCGGAGGCATACAAAAAAGTATATCCTGTTTTGAATTCTCACTTTAATGATTCATTTTTATAGTCTATTTCCAGGACCTTTTATATTGGGAAAATCAGAATTGCTTTTAGGAACCATTAAAACAACATTATGCGGGGATTGTGAACACCTTAAGGTAGTTCGAACATTAAACGGGAGACTCGAAATTACTTTCAATTTTTTTTATATGAATATTCTTCGAAGTCTTGTCTATGGAACAAAAAAAAATTAAGTATGTTTCCGATGACTTTTACGAATATTATACGTTGGAAATGTATTCTCTAGTAACGACCTATACGCGAGGTTATTATACAAATCGTAAACGTCAGCCTATCAGGCGATTATCCGTCGATTTTAAAACCTTGTACCTCTGGATTGAATCTTCCGAAATTAAGGCGTCTTCTCACTTTGGAAATTTAAAAAAATCGATTTTTTTTTTTTTTTAAATTTTGAAAGTACATATCTTCAAAAATGTCATCTCGAAATTTCATAAAGATCGGACGAGTCTAACTACATTTTTTGGCGACCGTTAGGTGACTACCTGAGAGTACCCGGCGATCCCTTTCACGCCGCTCGGACGGTCCCTGTATATCTGACTCTATACAATTGAATAGCCGTGTTCTTTTGTTAATGTAGTACCCCTTGCTTAGGTATATTCTGTTTTCGGGTCTATACTCATGTAATAAGACCTTAACACGTGCATTTTTCAAAAGAAAATCACTCGGCAACGATGCTAAACTGTTATTTCATCAGTCTAATTTGAAACTTCGTAACGGCAACATCTCTGCGCTCAGGATTGTTATAATGGATACTATCATAAAATTTCAACCGACAGCAACCCACAGCATACGTATTGTTCAGACTCATGGTGCAAGTACAAGAAAGCAGTGAAAAACAATCAGATAGAAACTTTTAAACATCCTCCTGCTCTAGCTGATGATGTTCAAGAGGTTTTGAAACCGATCTATGAAGAACTGACGAAGGACGAGTTACTGGAACGATGCTTCGGAGGAAATACCCAAAATAACAACGAGTGTTTCAACAGCTGTGTCTGGGCAATGGCGCCGAAACACGTTTTTACGGGAAGAAAAACCGTGGAAATTGCTTGCCAAACAGCGGCATGCATTTATAACGAAGGGCTACAACCTGTTTTAAAAATTTTGGAGGTGATGGGTGTCAAACTAGGCCCTATCGCCGTTCAATACGCCGAGAAACGCGACAGTGATCGCGTACGCGTAGGGAACCGCCGCAGCTCTAACGCTTCAAAAGAGACTAGGTCGAGACGAAGGGAAGCTACTTTGGACGAACACACCTTCTACGAAGAATCGGAAGGTCCATTGTATGGAGCAGGCATCGCTGATTAACCCGAGGTAAGGTTTTTTCATGATTTTTCTGCAACCAAAACTTTAAACGCAGTTATCTCAAAACAAGGTTTTTCGGTGCTTTGTTGATGAAATTTCGGAAACTATCCGGCCGATTGTCATGAAATTTGAATGACATATGCTTCATAGTTATGGCTATAGCGCATATCATCAGATTTTTTAAATTTTGATTTTAAGAATTTTTTTTTTACAAAAAACTGCAAAAAAATCGTGGTTTTTTTTTACTTTTTCGAAAAACGTGCGCCATTTTGTTATTTTCGCGAATATCAAAAATCTGATGATATGCGCTATAGCCACTGACATACTGAATCTAAAACAGTTTTATTTTTTTGTTTCAGACGACCCGTCTCGGAGATACCATCAACAAGCCACGACCATAACATTTTTACACGGGTTTTTCAATGCTACTGATGTATTATAATAATTGTTTAAAAAAATAAAATAAAAATTTTTTCATGTACTTGAAAGATGTGTTTATTACATAGGATCCGTTTTATCCCATAATTTTAAGCAAAAATCCTCGAAAAAAAATCGCAAAAACAGCCTATTTTTGAGGCGTTTAAAGTGAGAAGATGCCTTAAGAAAAGAAATACCTTTTTGGATCAGCAAAAATACGAGAATTTTTATTATTTTTTTAAACAGATAATGGTTTGTTTATAATTCCGAAAATTTAGGTGTTTTTTTATTATTAATTTTCCTTATTACAGCATATTTTTTTTAAAACAATGCTCCAAAACGGCTGAGTTATACAGTTGTCTTCCGGCAAAGTTATAGCACGAATTGTAAAATGGCATAAGGTCTGGCCTCTGCTGTATTGGTATGAAACAAAGTAGAAAATTTTTTCATCATTATAAACATTTATATGATTTATTGGAGGAAGAGCGGTTGGTCTAGTGGATAAGGGCTCGGGCTCCCACGCCGTGGGTCTCGGGTTCGAATCCCGACCAAAACACCAATGAAAAATTCAGATTTTTTTCACGTGTTTCCACTGTAATCCCGGGTGGTTTGGACTCCACCTTTATAAAAATCATGTCCAGACCTCGCTGTGATGCCTAAACGGTCGGTGTACGGCTCCGGGTGCCTCCCGTGGACGGGTTCTCATCGTACGGATGGTGACCCCCTAGCCGTGTACTGGCTAAGCTCATTGCATTACAACTAAGGAGGTACCTTTCTTAAGCGCCTCTGGTAGCTGTGCTTGTTGAGCATGCTCGCATTGCTACCCGGGGAAATTAGGTAGGTACCGGCTGTATCGGCAAAGTTTTCTGCAGTTTCCCTTCGCCCTCGGCAAATGCGATACAGTTGGGGATAAGTCGGCTGCAGCCGCACAGGGGGGTGTCTTTGGAAAGGGGGGGGGGGCGCAAGCTAAAAAGGGGAGAACCCTGGGCAATAAGCAAATACAATTAAAAAAAAAATAAATATAAAAAATATATACAGTACAACCTCGATTTTTTACCCCTTGGGGAAGGACTGGTAAAAAATCGGGGTTCAGCTCGGAGGTGTGGCTTGAGACGTTAGGGGAGGTGCGAACAGGAGCATGCGCGTAACGGAAACGCTGCGTGGATTTTTCCACCACCTCTTTCGTAACACCAAACTCTTTTGCTATTGAGCACACTGAAATTTCATTGTCCAGTTTTTCCAGAATTGAAATTTTCTGGTGCAAAGATAACCGTTTCGTTTTTCCCTTTCCGGAAACGTTATTATTTGGGTCGATGTTTTCACCCACTTTTGCACTGCAACGTTTTGAGGTTATGATGAATAAAACCGCGCGTACTGACGGTGGCGTGTCAGACGACGGTAGTAGGGATAAACGACGCCCATAACCACTATTCCCCTAGCCAAACGATATTGGGTGGGGGCAAAGAATCAGGGGAATGGTAAAAAATCGAGGTGGTAAAAAATCGAGGTTGTACTGTATATATGGTGTGTTGGAACCACAGAAAAGTGCAAAAAGTTGAAAATGACAAGAATGGCACGCTTTTAAAAACAGAGTTCAAATTTTACACCAATATTTTTGCGTTATTTTGTAACAGAAAAATACTTTCTTTTAATTATTTTTTTTAAATCTTGCAGGTTCAAGTACTAGGTAATATTGCTATTTAAATGGGTGCAAAATTTCACGGACATCGATCGAACATTTTTCAAGTTATCGTTTACGTCATTTTCGAAAACACAGTTTTGATAAATTTGATTCATTGAAAACTTTGCAGGGTGCTCCAGCATCAAGCGCTCCACGTTCCTAGGCTAGAACGTATAAAAAGTACTTCGAATTTCGCTTTACACTTCGCAACCATATTCTTACGATATTATACCAACATTTGATGAAGAAAAACAATATTCAAAATTTCAAAGATTCCAAAAATATTTCTCCGGGTAATTGAAATTTCCTTTTAACGTATAATTTTTCCAATTGAGTAAAGATCAACAGAATTAGGTAATACATTTTGTGGTGTTGGTGAGGACCCAAATCCAATGAGGATCTAAATCCAACGATTAATTATCGGAACAATATTGGCATGAATAGTTAATTTTGCAGAATCAAAAAAATGCGTTGTCAGTCGTTAATAGTACAATTATTTTTTCATCTCATGAAATGGAGCTTTCTTCGTACATCGATGGAACCAGCGATTCCAATACCATCTTAATAATAATAGTGGAATTAACTATCGAACTGAGCTTCCCGCGCTGTAAAATTTTCGTGACTTCCGATTTTTTTGATTGGTATAAGGTAAAACAGCGAATTTCCACTCTCCTCGATTTATTGAGAGAAAATTCATTCATCCGCAACGTAGACTGTACGAGAGAAATTTCGTAATTATGTAGCTGTAATTTTTATGACGAGTTGTCGATCGACAAAGCTTTCTTTCCTTTCTAAATGCATTTTATACCGGTATATAGAGAGTTATAGTTAAATACATATGTATTTAAACCTCTATGCATGTGTAAAAATTATGGACACGTATGTAAATGTGAATTGTGATATTCCTTCTTCCGCATATTTGCCTATATCACGTCATCGATCCTTAAACATATTTTCTCATATATTCTCTTCTGTTTTTAAATATCGAATATTTTTTCACAAGACAAAGAAACACGTGATCATAATGTATAACTGCAGGATTCTTTATTTGCCTACGTTTGCAAAATTTGCATTTAAATGAATAATACGATCCGAAGTTAGGTGGCGTGACTAAAATTCAAACACACGTGAAATTAATTTCCGTAATTTAAAGTGCTTTTTACGATATTTTTAGTCGAATATTACTTGTGATAGAGAATGCGAATAAAATGATAAATTACAAGCGAAAATCTTTATTGCCTTTCTGCTACTTTTCATAAATTCCTTTTGATACATTTTAGTCGATAAAATCACTTACTAATCTGGACAAATCATCATAAATCAGTTATGTTAAAAAAAAAAACATAGCCAAATATATAGTAAAATTTCTTGGGTATATAGACGAATATTTAAATGACCCGAATTCATTTCCGGGCACGCGTTTCCCACGTAAGAGTAACCCAACTTTGAAGGAACGTTGCTGTCTCTTCGCTCGAAATTTGTATATGTAGCTCCAAATCATACAATTTTTATTCTTGTCTAACGGTCGCGTCACAGCAACCCAATTCCATTGCACACAAAATGTATATTTGGAAAATTGTTCGACCACCACGTGTGTTTAGTAGAAATTAGAACGTTTGAAAATACGTCGTGGGGAATTAACGGTGCATCTGAAGAGGCTTTCCAACAGATATGTGCGTGTGTCAAGAGCCACGGTAGCGGCTTGACGCCAAGTATAAAAAAAAAGCCAGCGCGAGTTCTGCCGCACTTTTATATACTCGAATATGACGGTTTTCGGGCTTTTTTTACATATATATAAAGAAGTCCAGGGTGTCCCAAACTGATGTCTATCGCTCTAAACATACAAGTTCAAAGCTGAATTCCAAGTCGAAAAGTCTTATACCGTTTTTGATTCCGATACTTTTCTGATGAGTTTATTATTATTAAAGTTGACAGAGTCCCGAATTTTCACCGCACGCTCTGTCAAAACGGTCAGAGATAGAGCAAAAATGCATAGGACCAATCTTGAAGAGCATCAAATTTCCTACAAGAAATCGTAGACTTTGCTTTTTTGTCGTCAGTACTTTGGTCTTGTGAACAGATCGAAAACAAATCCGGTTTTCGAGGGTTGCGCGGAGCGGTTTTACGGTCTTATTTTTTATATGATTTTAAGACCGCAATACTAAATACAGAAAAACGTTGTAAGGACTGGTTTTTATAGGAAATTTCATGCTCTACAAAATTGGTCCTATGCATTTTAGCTCAATTTCTAACCGTTTTGACAGGGTGTGCAGTTAAAGCACACAGCTTCGTCAATTTTGATAATTAATATTTCATCAGAAGGACGTTTGGTCGAATATCAATATTAGACTTTTTGACTTGGAATATTATAACTGAAATAAAAACTACGGGAATGATCATCAATTCTGAGACACCCTGTATTAATTTCCGCATAAACTATATTCTGACCTCCTACATTCGCTTTCCATTCCAGACTCTTGACGCACTTGGCAAAAGTATGGGCTGTATAACGAGTATATAAAACGACGAATTTTTCACTACATATAAATGTTTAATCGTTCTAATAGAGTTACTATATTAATAAACTGTATTGCCAATGAAGTTTTGATAACGATCGCGACACTTGGTTTACCGGTTAAATGTGAAATCGACAAACATATAACTGAACTCATTGAAAAAAAGAAATTTTAATAAAATAAAATAAATTTACATATCAATTTACGCTCTTTATGTTTCTCCATTTGATCTACTATTAAGTTTATATAAAATTTACTTTTATTTATATCGTGTATAAGGTAAATTGTCATACAGGGTGTTTTTAATTTAAATTTAAAAATAAAGATTTTATTTACGTTTCGTTATTTTGAGTTGGACGTTTCTTGTATAATTTCCAAAACTTTACTTTTGCATTATTGTAATTATTCAAATTAGAATTTATGCCACGTTGAACTTGATGATGAATGTTAGTTATTTTGATTATTTTTGGCTAGGATTTTCATTCTTTCGTTCCACATTAATTCACTAATCTTCATTTGCTCTTGTTCGCTCAAATCGTATAAGTCTCTCGAGCAATCGATCTTCGTAAGATCAATTTTTTTCTCACCGACTATCAGCGCTTCCCACCATATTTCTTTGCATTTTTCCAAGTGAATCTGGACATGGTAAAGTTGGAACGATTTGGTTTTTCAGTCGAATTAAAAACTCAAATTTGTGGCTGGTATAAATTGACGTTGAATTTTGGGTTAAAATTTACATCGACACGCTTTCCGGTCGTCAGACACCAGATAGACTCATTCTTTTTTATCGGAAAGCTGAGTTGACCTTGAAAAATGGTCGTCCACTCGTCGGGACTTTCACGTGCCTCCGAATTGTCGTTGCTTCGATCCTGACGTTGATTTATTCGTGAAATATTTTTCAGAACTTCCACCTTGATCCTCGTGGAAGAGACGCGGACCCTGAGGTCATTCTGAGTCTTAATATTTTCAGGAATATTTACGATTAAATCAAGGTCACTTATGCTTTGTGACCAAGTATAATTGTCGTTTTTCGCGCCATTATAACTTTCTGGTGGCTGAAACGGAGCCACGTACTCTTCCGGTTCTCTCTCCATCACTGTGAAGTTATCGAATTAACATTTTGAACCTATATTTTTTTTTCAATCTCTTTCTTATTATTTTACCGAACATTCAAGTGTTTTACCTTTTTTGTTTTTGGTTTATGGCAAATGATGGATGTAGCTGCGGCGGCGTCTTGTGGTAACAAATTGAACTATTCGAAACGGGTCAGCTGACAGCTGTCAAAGAAACGTGAAACTAGTACCATTCATGACTTTGATTTGCTCGTGAAAAATAACTGCAAAGTTGTTATTGTTGAGTGATGTGAAGTTTATAGACTCAACGTGAAAAAATAGAAACTTCAATAATAAATTTATAAAATAACTAAACTTGCCTAAAAAAAATAATCAATTTTTCTGACATGCTCAGAACGAACTCGCGTGTATATACTTTATAGTTATTTTTCCAATTTTTAAGCATTTTATTGCTACATGTTGCTAAATCTTCTCCAGCACCATTTTTCACTTCACAACATTTTGTTAAATTATTTATAAATAAGTTTAACACTGTTTACTAACTACAAATAGGTAAAAATTACTAAAATGGTTATTTCAATGTTTATCATAAGACAGCGGAGCCATCGATGCCATTTATTACGAATGAAAAAGGGTGAATGTAAGGCAAAGCTTCTTTTTCTGTCAACAGTTTTGTTATATTTGACAATATATCGATACATTTAACAACCACTTTCCAATAGGGATTTCGGTAATAATTATTCGTGTTTTGCGTGTGAATATAATATTTACGTCTATGTATATACAGGTACGAATGGGTAGTTACAATAATAATAATTGTATAAACGATACAACAAATAATGGGACTTCGGTACACAAACACATGATCGTTAATAAATTGAATAAATCACTTCAAATGCCTATTAAAAAAAAGGATGACTTTAAAAAATATTAATATATAATCCTCGATTTAAAAGCTAATATACGATTACAAGCAAAACTATATGCTGACTGATCAGCGCATAGCGAATCTGGAAAATTTTAATTATAAATTCTCCTATTGTTTATCGTAAAATATACGTAATTCATTCTGATAGATTAGTGCATCAGAGAGACCATGTGGACATTGAGTAACGAGTGAAAAAAGCGAGAGTGCACGTGAAATTAGTGCTGCAATAGAAAAAACAAAAATTCGATCGCTACAATTAATTTAGCTCCTAAATTAAAGTACAACCCCTCTTTTCGTGCTTTGAGGCACTCGAAATTGTGCAAAAATTGAATTTTCAAATTACACCTGAAAAACTGCAGATCCAAATCTCTTTGCAATGGATTGTTCATTTTTTTCGTAATTACACTCGTCTGTAGGTAAATGTACCATAAAACAGTAATAAATCAAAAAATATTAGACGTTAAACCTCTGGATTAATACAAATTAGCTGCGATTCAATTCTCTGCTGACAAATAGTTGGATAATTGAAAAAATCTAGTAATTGTAGTAAAAAAAATGGTAGTTGCTTTGAAAAAATTATAAATTCAGTTTTTAAATTGCAATTAGAAATTTAGATTTTGCCAATTTTTGAAGGATATCCTCGGAACTGGATTTGAGTTAAATTCTTATATTTATACAATTATATATCACATTATCAATATAGTTTTTCCTTGGGACGCAAAAGTGACGCTTTCTTAAATCTACTTGAATTACTTTTTCTTCATTTTTTATTTTGAAGGAATTTCCATCTGGGCAATTATCGTATCGAGATGCCCATTTATTTTCTGTCCACGCTCGTTTATTTTTATTTTTTAATAACATTGTAAATTTGACCCGTATTTAAGTTGACCACTATAGCAAAACTATGTTTTATTTCCTACGGTTCCACGATTCAGCGCGCTAATTTTAAGTGTAAAAAATTCCTTATTTTTTTCGAAATTACAATTGTAAGAGATCATACGAGCTAAACAATAGAGTAAACGATTCTCGGTGGAGTTTTCAATCGTTATTATTTTTATTCATTCGCGCTCGTCAATAAATAAAATCTTACGATATTAGAAGAACAAAAATTCTTATCCTGTCACGTAACTATAAAATATTTTGTGTCATTCGTAGACAATTATTAAAAGAACTCGACCAAAGCACCATGAATGACGTTTATCGATAAAATTTTTTTTTTTTTAACATTTTACGTCTCTGGCAGCGTGCTTTACTACGAACGAAAAAATCGATACGAAGCAAGAAAAATAGGCTTGAGGGATTACGAGTCATAGATTTAAATAAATATTGTGTTTTTAACATTTCATATAATTTATATTCGCAAATTTCTGTTGTTCATCATTTCCTTTATAGTTTGAAAATAATATTTCGCATGCGTATACTTTGGAATATTAAAAAATATAACAAATTTTTGTTTGGACTCCTTTATCGAAACTCCTTTCGATAAAAATGTTGATTAAAAAAAAAAAATCAATCCCATAATCCCTCAACGCGATAACCGTATGGACCGTGGTGTGATCTGGACGTATTTCGTATTACATTATTTTTTTCATATCATTTAAATTACATTTTCGTTTTTCTCATCGTAAAATCCATGTTTCCTATACAAGTGTACCTACAAATGTACTTTTTGCACCATAAAGCACTCCTGGTACGTTTTATCTTTGTGAATAAATAATAAAAAATAATTAATCCGCCAGCTTCTGTATAAATTCGTTTACAAAGCCTTATTTTTCTTCTGGAAGCCAAGTAATTACTATTTCTTAGTACACTAAGAGACACAACTTCTGTGGATATTGCTTATAAAGACTTTTGCGAAAACGATCGTTTTGCACTCTCGTCTACCCGCCGGAAGATTATGCGATTTTTTGAATTGGGTCTTATCGTGACGTTAAAAAAATAACAAATCTCGAAACTACTAAACTGAATTCATATCAATAGATGTTTCTCTAAAATGAGACTCGTCAGTATTTTCATTGGTATTGATGAACTGAAACACAACGTAAAACAATAATTAAGAAAATCTCTAATAAAACGACGTTAACAAAAAAATTTTTAAATTGTCTAAAACTCATAAGCACGTCAAAAATTAAATTGACGTGATAAAACCCGATTTTGTATCGTCTTAAGAAACTTTCACTTGTTCATTCCCAAAATTGTTTTTTTAATTCTTTAAGAATATAGGTACTCAGTTGTTCGACAAAAATCTGAAAAAATCAGAGACCTTTGCATGTTCACAAATCTTAATTTTTAATAATAATGCTAAATAATTATTAACAAATTCTTAGGATAAAAATTTCGTTATCAAATTCTGAGACAATTATTTTCGTCCTATAAATTACGGTGACACGACAAAATGCTGATGACAAAACGCCGGATAACTAAATGCCGGCGATTATACGCCAATCGTAAAACGCCGATGCGACTATAGAGAGAATCACTGCTATGGTCTACAGTTATAGAGTAAGAATGATTTGTTGTGATCTGCAATTCTGTCACATTATTATCATATCATTATTATGATCTGAAAAATGTTAATAATTCGTATGAGAAAATTATCATATTATTATTATTATTTATATTTATATAATATCGTGTGATTTTATCACACGACTGCCAGGCATTTGTGTCCAATTTTAATATTTAACGATCCTCGGATCGTGACGTCCATGATGCCACTGAAATTACTTCCAAGCCAATTATTTATTTTTTTGACTCTTATTGAAAAAGTAAGTATTGCTGTATGGTTTGCTAAGTGCCATTTGTTGTGTTTATTGTGTTTGGGTGTAATGGTGTGACATGATGGTGTATGGTGTGTGATGATGCATGGTGTGATATGATGGTGTATGATGTAGTGATAACGTACACTGTAATATACAAACCTATGAAGGTTATTCCTTAAATAATGACCTGGAAACCTGGAAACTAATATTTCCACTGGACATTACTAGTATTGGTATTTTGTCGCATCGGCGTACAGTCGCATCGGCGTTTTGTCGCTCGGCATACAGTCGCCGGCATTTAGTCACTCGGCGTTTTGTCATGGACCCATAAATTGTATTTGTTATTTTTTTTCAATAATCATAAATGTTTTCGGAAATGTATCTCGTTTATGAAATACGCTTCTTGAATTTTTTCAAAAATACGATTTTTATGTAATCGTTTGTTCTACGCTTCAGGAAATTCGTGACTATGATGTGGAAACTTTCCACAAACTCGAGTCGAAAATTCCCGACTTTATAGTCATTTTACAGAATTTAAAAAAATGTAGTAAAAGAGAGAAAGTATGAGAAAAATTCATCAATAAGTTTGTTTTAGGCAATGAAAAATAAAATTGGCTCATTACTTGTCGAATAATTTCTAGTTAAAACACTTTCCCAATAACTTTTTCGCATTATTGTTAATAAAAATAAATATTCGTAACGTTACGAAGAAGATTTCATTTTTTTCAAATTTTCGTCAACCGACCAAGTGCTCAAGTTCTGATTGGATAAAATTTTTGTTTGGGAACGTGCGTGTAAATTATTCTTAAATCGCAATAAATCTTAGGCTGCCGACCAGTGCTCCGATCTCCAAAGTAGCGTGTACATATTGTGTCTGAGATCTTCGGCGACTAAGCAATCGACAGGATAATCAGTGTATCTTGATATCAAGCTTCGGTAGCCTTGTCCAACGGTGGCGAGTGCGAGTTTTTTTTTGTCGGTAGATTTAAAAGCGATGATTTGGCTGACTTTGCCTTCGAAGGGACGAAAAACGGTGATGGGTCTGAGCGAATTGCATTCGGCGACAGCGACACATCCCCAGGTGGTGCCAATGTAGATGTGATTGAAGCAAGCCTCGAGTGCAGTGACTTGACATCTTTCGCTTGTTAAATTTTCCTCGATCGATATGGATTTGAGGCTTTCGGAGCAGGGCACGAGTTTCGACATGTCAAGTTTATTGATTAATTGTCTGGTTTCAACGTCCCATTGATAAACAATGCATCCGGGATAAGTGTAACTGAGCACGGTAGCTTCAGCGCTTAAAATATAAGTAGCGAATAAATTTTTACTGGCTGTTTCTCCAGTTGTATGATAGAGTTCGATAGAATCAACGAGATTTCCATCTTTGAGAGTGTGAATGGATATTCTTCCGAAACTCTGTCCCGTCCACAGTTCAACGATTCTTCGTTTCCTGTGCACCGCTGCTAAGGAATAAGTCTTAACGTTATCAGCAGCGCTCGTTTCGATTTCGGTCTTTTTCATTTGGGTGAAGGTGTTCGAGAGAAGATAAATTTTTCCACTATGTAGAGCAACGGCGAATTGTTTCAGTTGTTCGAGATGTACGAGTCCAACGACTTTGGATTCTTTGCTGTGATCAGGCTCGAGATTGTAACTGCCGACGCAGCCGAAATTGCTGCCAAGATAAACGTGGATTTGTCCAACGTTGTCACCAATCCAAACGTAACCGTCCAAGCCACACATTGCATAGGGTATAACCGGAGTCTCGATTCTGACATGCTGGAGCCAACCTTTTTGTGTTCCAAGGAGCATATCGACTTCCCCGTTGTTGTGACCGAGCCAAATTTCATCACCAGTCGCGCCATCGTCGAGTGGTCTTGATGTGGTTGTTATTGCAGTGACGTGAGTACGTTCGGTCAGTAAAGTAACATCAACGAGATGAGTGAATTCCGGGGCTGACGCGATGGAGACTATTTGACTCGCGGTTGGACGATCCTTTGGATTTTGCGCCCAACAAATGACCATCAAATCGAGAACGTAACAGGGATAAAGAGTCTCGCGATAAGTGAGCGATGGTCTGCCACCTTCGAGGATGCACTCTTTAACAGCTTCGTGTCCCTCGAAAGGTTGCCTAAGTGTGACAAGCTCGTAGATGAACATGCCGAAAGAGAACGAGTCGACTTTTTCCGTGTATTCTTCTTCTCCGTTGTACTTAATTATTTCAGGGGCCATGAAGCCTTCGGTACCACCAAAACCCTTAGCACCCGAGGGCAGAGTTTGCCTCGATATTCCATAATCTGCAACTTTAACGTGACAAGGATGCTCCGGATTATCTTGAAAAGGTAACGGCATCTGCCAGACTAGAACGTTCTCCGACTTCAAATCTCGATATATGACGTGTTGTTGATGTAAATATTCGACGGCTTTGGCAACCTGCAGTATTATAGCCTGAAGAGTGTAAGAGTCGAGTTTGGCACCGGAGCGTCGATAATTTTTGAGCACGACGTCGAGGGCTCCTTCAGGAGCAAGATCTAACACAAGAGCGAGTGGACTTATGACGATACCGACGAGAGGAACGATATTAGCGTGTCTGAGTGTCAAAAGTATGTTCAATTCTTGTCTCGCTGTGCAGTACGCCTTACAGGCGTATTGCAATGGGTCACGATCCCATTTGCTCTGAGCAGCTTTGTAAGCCAGTATGGCAGATTGTTTAGAGTTTGGGCCTGGTGGAACCGGTTGCAACATTTTCATGGCGACATCGACTCTCGTGTAAGATCCAGGCAAACGACAGGTGCCCTTAAAGACAAAGCCAAAGGCACCACGACCCAGCATTTTGCCTCGTTTTATGTCTTCCGATTTGATGAGATGTTTCGCACCGAGATCCATGAATATTATGTCAGGTGCTACGTGTGACAATGGGATTTCGGAATGTCTGGGACACGCTATGGTTTTATTGCTGTAAGCTGATAATATGCATTCCTCGACCATCCACGAATAAGCCAGTATTTCTTCGGTGTGTGAGTATTGCTTGGTAAAATCTGGGTGTCCTTCCAACGATGGCATCCTGCTGGATTGCGAGCTATCATAACCGACACCGCTGTCGCCATCAGATTTGTAACTATCTTGACTCTGTCTCTCGTGGTTCGTGTAATAACGATTGATTTCGTCGTTCGTATGAGACTCCTGATCATTCGTGTACGTCTCAGCCTCGACGTTGTTGAGCAAACAACGTGGACATGGGATCAATCGTGTTACCAACAACTTGCCCTCGGATGTGTGAACGAAACGAGTACCAAGAGTCGGATACCAATCTTCAAGAAGTATGTCGATGTGGTCAACTATCAAGGCCAGTAATTGTGGCATACTCTCGGTTTTAGGCTCGACGACAATAGCTTGATAACCCATTGGTTCGTCATCCGGTGAATCTGACAATATCGGCTGTTTTATCACGAGAGTATCAACGGGAAACCAAATTTCCAATATCGCTGAATTCTTAAGATCAACCGTACACCATATGCCGTCCTGTTTCAGCTTGAATTTGTATTGTCTGTAGTCATAGGGTGAATTTTTAATACTGCAATTGACTTCTTTCAGTCTGAGCAGCGTTATACCAGCGTAACGAAGCTCGATACCCGTCTGCCAAAGCATCCATTCGGCGTGAGTGTCCAAAAGACTCGCGAATATATTGTCGTCAACGAAATCCTTGAAAGGCGCGAGAAAGGACATGACGATTTCGACGATTGCGTCGTCGGCGAGTATACGAGTTATGAGACGCGACCAAAATCCACTTGGGAAATAGGACATTAGAAGCAATCTCGTTACGGAACAATCCGGCTGGGATCTTGATGTCAGAACACATTCCGTCTTTATTCGATCACCCGTGCCGGACGGATAGGAGAACATCGGCGACGTGATTTTCTTCGATCTGATGTGCCAACCACGAGTTTTCACGGGGACTTTAATGAGCTGATTGTTTCGCGATATATCATCCTCGATGGGTAACAACGATGGTATCAAAAGCGTACGATAGTCCCAAGTTAGTGCAACCTCGAATTTGTTCAACAAACTAACGATATAACCTTGAGTATCGATCGTCGAGATAGTCGATGATTTAAAAACATGCTGTATGTCGTCCAGCTTCATTATACCGGATCTAGCGAATGGATTTATTTCTCTTATCGTAACAACGTGAGCTAACATATCGCAGAGCCATTGTGGATCCAAAAAATAAAGATCTTTCAGGGTAGCATCATCGTAGTGCAGGATAATACCATTTTCGTGAAGGAATAAAGTTGCCTGATGCAATTCCGCTGGATCACGAAATGATCTGTGCAATTTCGCGAGCTCGTTATTCACCGCTGCGTAATATTGATCGGCTTTCAACACCGGATCGCAACCTGTTAATTTACGATCTTGTGCCAATTGTACGACTACATCCTCCAGTGCTAAATAACTGGCTGGCACACGTTGCTCCAATAAGAGTTCTTTGCTACCGGGTGATCTCAGACTGAAAACAACGTCGTAGATTAAATTGCATAACATTTTTATGTTGTGACGTGTTTTGCAGCTGATTTCAATGGTTTCCATGACTTTGGGCAAACCGCATTTTTCGGCATCGACGACATTGATAAATTTGTCACGTATATATTGCTGGAATATCTCGCTTTGCTCGTTTGTCACATCGTAATGAGTGCCGACGATAATAACCGGTGAATTTGGTGCACGGCTCTGTATGTTAACGAGCCATTGAAATATCTCGTTGACACCTTTGAAACCGTCGGTTATTCGCCATACGACGAGGTAGAGACTTCTTTTTGAAAGGAAATATTGATGAGTCGCGTAGTACTCTTTCTGTCCGCCAAAATCCCATGTTCTGAAGTAAACAGGACCGTGGGATGACTGGCCACGTACTTTTTTCTCGTAAACCCAATCGCCGATGTCTACACCAACAGTTGATATTGTTGTTCCACGTGCGGTTTTAGCATTTATATTTTTATTTCCCATTCTTTTTGCCCAATGCTCGGAAGATCTTTTTTTGTTGGGTACTTCGCCCTCTTGGCGCAATTGTTCCAATAAACTCGTTTTGCCAATTCCGGCTATTCCGACAATCATGAGTTTCATACGAGCGTACGGTTTCGCATCTTCGAATATCGATTTCAAGTAACCAACGACGTCCATAGTTTTATACTTTTTCGATTCGATCATGGATTTCAAAGGCTCCTGGAGTTTGCAGCCTTGAGTATTGAGATTCCAGAGACGCGAGAGTAAACCCATTTGCGGTGGCAACTCGGTTATCTCGCTGTTGCCACTTGTGTTCAATACAGATAGATTCGAGAGCTCGTAAATGTTCGATGGTATTTCACGTAATTGATTATTGCTTACATCGAGCATACTGACATTGGGGAACAGGAGATACAACTTTGAACCTGTACACGTGATCTTTGTGTCGCGATCGATACTTTCTTCTTCCAAATTCGGTGATTCACCGTCGTCCACCGAAGTCAATTGGATCCGTGTGAGCATATTGTTCGCGAGGATGAGAGTACGTAGATTTTCGAGCCTCAAATGTCGCCGGTGTGTACAAACGCTCATGAGAACAACATCACGAAAAGACGTCGTTGTTTGTCGATTGTTTGGTACGATGGGAGATTGAACATTGGTCGCTGGACAATAACAAGCTGTGGACGCTTGTTCCATAGAGTCCGCGGATCCATCGACCTGCGGTAAACTCGGCCAACACGATATTTGATTGTTTGAAAGATCTAATTGCTTCAAGCTCGCTGGATAAGATGTGATGTGACTCATGGATCTCAGCGAGTTGTAAGCCATGTTGAGCCTGACGAGGCTCACTGCGAGACACGGCAGAGCAACTGGAACAGCTGTAAAAAGATTGTGAGCAAGGTTCAACGAGGCTAAAACCGAACGTGCACCAGGTTGTTCACTGTCGTCCGAATGTTTCTCCGAAACTTGAACCGAGCTCGTCCACACGTGAGGACGTTCCATTTCGATTACTTGAGCGTTCGCCAGTTTCGTGAATGAATCAAATTCCGCTGAATCATCGCGTGGTAGAGTCATCTGGGAGGTTAAACTTCTTGAACTTGGACTGTTGCTCAACGAATCTTCGCGTTGTGATTTCCTCGATATATTTTGCGAAACTTGGCTGGGTAAATCGCGAAGAAGATTGAACGAAGCGTTGAGCTCTTTTAGCTTCGGTGCACGCCAAAGATTATTCGGTAAACATTGAAGTTTGTTGTTCGACACATCCATTATCTCCAAAGCCGGTAAACTCATCAAAAATTCGGGCAATTGCTCGAGACGATTATCCTGTAAATACATTTCTTCCAGAACCGGCGCTAGCTTGTCACGCGGATTTTTCGTCTCGCAGGTTAACGTGTCAATTTTGTTCTGTGCCATATTTAGATAGCGTAAGCTTTGAAGATAAAAAATGATGGATGGTACGGACGTTATGGAATTTTGCGATATGTCAATTCTCGTTATGGCGTAAAGTGCAAGATCGTTGTTTTTCGAGCTTAGCTTTTTATTTACGTGTAAAACCGCGTCGATTAACCACTGCGAACGAATCTGCGATAATCTGCACTGTTGATCGTGCCAATTGATCATCGTCGGTGTGTTGGGAAACAACGATGGATAAGTGACATTGCCGAAGCTTGACAGCGCGGAAAAGTGTGAAGTTTGAGTGGATTCCGTCATTGCTTTTTTGTTGATCTTGTATTCTGAGTCGGGATGTGCTTTTGTCGAGAGTAACTTAGCGGTGAGAGTTTCGTCGCGATTTTGCGCTGCGATTTTTAGTGCTTTGCATTCGTTGTCAACTGCACCGTGTTTAAGCAGTAAGTCAGCTATTTTTACGTCGCGATTGTGGCAGGCTATCGTGAGTACGGTAAGATCGATGGATTCGGGATCAAGTTCGTTGACGACACGTATCGGCAAATTCGGATTAGCACCAGCCTGTAAAAGCGCAGCAACGACTTCCGTGTGTCCAGCTTTGACAGCAGCGTGTAAAGCCGTTTCCGAATTATTGTTACAAAAAAGATCAAGATTCAGCGGGTTCATAGAATTATCGTCTTTTCTATCGTATGATTTACTACGAAAATTTAAGCTCGACATGAGCCTTTGTATTCCACTCGAAATTCGTCTTTTGGACGTTGGCAATGGCTGGGAACTTCCGTTTCCGGTGGTTTCATCGTCTTTAATTTTGCGCGATTTGATACGATGATTGAGGAGTGTTTCGACGATTTTTATATTGCCAAGCATGCTGGCGATGTAAAGTACACTTTGACCTGTAACATCTTGAGCGTTTACATCGTAGGGCATTTCGTATTCGTAATCACCACTCTGATCCTTGTATCTCTGACAAACGTGCGCCGGATAATCAAATTTCAAGAGATAATCGACGACCGCGTGATGTCCGTTTATCGTCGCGGCGTGTAACGGCAACCATTTTTCCACAGTCGTCGATTGTATTTGTTTGGGAAAATGACGAAGCAACAATTCGACGATCTCCAGTTTACCGTTGTAACAAGCTATGTAAAGAGGACAATATTTCGTTACTTGATGAGCTCGACAATCAGCCCCGTGATCCAACAGTAATCGCACGATGTCGCGATGACCCATTTCGGAAGCAACGAATAGCAATGTGTTGGCACCATTCAGTGACATGTTTACTATGCTTTCCAGATCATCGGAGCAACTTTGAACGATGTTTCTAGCTGCTACTATGTCGCCTTGAAGACAAGCCGCTCTGAGACGCGAGTGCGTAGCTTGTCTAGCCAATTCGTACGTTTCCTCCGCTTTCTTCAACATTTCCAAGCACTTTGCATCTTCGCTCTTCACCGCTATGTCCAACGGCGTTAAACCAGTGCCATCACGAATCGTCAGATCCACCTTGTACTCCAGCAACTTCTCAATATTCCAAGAATTCCCATGTTCCACGCAAATATGCAATGGAGTTCTGTACTGACCACGTGGACCGCACGGAATGTTTGGATTTGCTCCGCACCCCAACAAAACTCCCAGACAACGAGAATTTTCTGTTATCGCTGCTGCGTGAAGCGGCGTACGGCCCCAGGAATCCTGACTGTTTGTGTACTGCGAATGCTCTCCTCGCAGCAAATCCTCCAACAATTCTGCGTTGTCCCACAGCGCCGCCTGGTGCAAAAGACGACCTGGGAAGTCCTCGTCCACTGGAGTGTAATCTTCCATTGCGTCGAAATAGGAACTGTTGATTAGACACAAATTTTTATTTATTTTATTTATTTATTTATTTATGGTATTGCTAATGCATGAATTAACATAAAATTCACTTATGTTCTAACGCATAGAAGCAAGTTTAATTATTTTGCAAAAAATCAAACGGAGTTACAACATTTGGCGTACCGAATGTAATAAAATTTACATTGCTATTATAAATAACATCATATTGATACTTATAACTTGTACTTAAGTAAAAAATTAATTTTCCAACAATAATAAAATTCCAGTAGCAATGTGCAAGTACCAACAGAAAAAGTGGTTGAAAAAAAATAAAAATTTAACAATACTTTTTAACATAAAAATATCAAACCTTTTTTTCCACATTTGATTGTTTTAACTATGCAAACAAAATTTCCGTTGTATTATTAAAAACATCAGAAATGTATTCGAATAACTTAATCATTATGATTTGAAATTTAGAGATATTTGCATATTTTTTGAGTGGCGATTGAGTCTATTTTATTGATTAAATTAATTAAAATAAGGAATAATTTTATTTTTTGAATCAACATAACAACGATAAATAATGACTTATAATAGTAATAACAATAATAATTTGAGGACTTACCCTTGTCAATAGACTCGAAACACACGAGGCCTTTTTATTCGAACCTTCAAATTTACTGAATCATCGTTAAAATTTGTTTTTTTTTCTCCTCTCTCACGAACCATATTAAAATGACATGTATGAAATAAAAGTTTATACAATTAAAAGTTTAAAAAATGTTCGATCCTTGATCCACGCATTTCTCATTCGTTCTTTCAATTAATAAAAATACCACTCGTCACCTTGAACTTGATCATCGAAATCCATTTTTTTGGTCTGCTACGAAACATTACAGTGGTTTGATTTCTCGCGTTAATCAAATGTTCTGAAAGTGATTAAACGTAACGAGCTGTCAGTTTGATGAGGCTTCAATGGCTGTAATTAATCATTGAAAATGCTGAACGAAAAAATATATATCGATAGAGACACGCGCGTATACGAACTGTCAAATATAAAATACTTCAAACTTTTAACTGAGTGATTCTTCGAGTAAATGTAAAAAAAAATCCCTGTTAATGAAACTCTTTTTTTACGGTCTAATAATCTCGCGGAGAGAGTCGTTCAATCATTAGAACAATTGATAGGAGCGAAAAAAAAACCAGTATTTTAATAGCGCGAGAACGCGCACGAAACTCCGTGGACTCCATTTTGGGAGTGCGCGAGATTCACTGAATTATCGGAACATTCGCGAGCTGGAGTGTGGCGCGCACGCGTTAATAAAATGTACTATATATCCATGCACTCGATATTTCTATACATATTGTATAATATAGTTATAGAATGCGAATGAAAACATGTATTACACGCAAGAATGCATCGATTCAATTCCATTCAACAACCGAATCAATCGAATTACGTAATTCGATTAACAACGATAGAACAGCTCGGAGGTTGATGGACGATTTTAAAAACAGTTACTATTGACGTTTATACCGGGCTTCGATTTTCTTTTATACACAATTAAAAAAAAATAACACAAATTGATCCGAAGGTAAATAATCCAGAAACGGGGATAATGCGGCGTTCAGGCCTTGAGGTCGGATATCGAATTGTTACATATTGTTATATATAAGTATATATAGTTAAGTTGTGTGGACAGAACCGCGGATGCGTGTCCGTTTAATCGGTCCCGTCATTACGACACGATCGCCACTTTGTATCAAATTACGCTTTGTCAGATCGGCGGCGTTTCAACGTAAATTAGCTGCGAAGACATTTCTTTTGTATTATTTTTTTAATGATTTATTCGATAGGGAATAAAATCATACTGAGCAAATGAATTAAACGTTTTTTAGTTTAATGAAAAATAAAAAATATTTATTGAACTGATATAAGAAAAGATATTAGCGATTATATTTATAGACGAATTCGTTGTTTTTTCAATTTAATTTTGATATTTTTACGTTTTCACGTTCAATTGGAATCTCTTTTGTTTTGGATATTCGCTGATGTTTGTAAAAATTTTCCAGTTTTCTAAACTTAGTTTATAAAAAAATGTTATGATTCGCGAATAGTTTGTCGATCATTAGAAATTATTAGAAAATAAAATGTAGATTTTGACGAAACTTTTTTTGGATTTATGCTGAGGTATTTTTAAGCACAAATACTGAAAATAATTTTCGGGAAAATGGTAATATATGTAGAAATATAAAAATAAAATATCGTGAAAAACAACTACTCAATCTTTTATTTATCCTTTCCTCTTTTACTTAACATAGTTGAGAAAGAATTAGAAAAAATAGGATTTTCGGAGCATACCGTGATACAGATCTGACTATTTTGGAAAAGGAATTCTCGTTGGAACGTGGGTTATGGAATTTTATTCAATGATCTGCTCGGCAACCTTCGATATTCAATGCTCGAGCCAAATTTCGAGCTACAGCGAGCCTGAATATCTCTATTTTTTCCTGAAATTTCGGATCATCGCCGTGATCTTCTACGCATCGCATCAGCTCGAAACTGTCCTCGGATGATAATATTATGTCCTCAGCTTCAAGCAACGGTATGGCGTCGGTTAAAAGGATGGACCAGAAGCTGCGTTAACAATAAGAAATAAAAGATTCGAAATTGGAAAACAATCGAATAGATTCAGAATCTTTCAGAACATCGTTTTCTGGGTAAAAAATTATTTAATCAGAATTTCGGTACTCAGGAATATGAAAACGGTGTGAAAATGGTCGGCCATCTCTGAGGGGTTATGGACATGGATTTTTAATAATAATAATGACAAAAAATGATGATTAAATCATTTAAACAAACAATCGATCAATTAAGTAGCCAGATAATTTTTTACCATCGTGAGAAATGAACTTACTGATTTTTCTAAATACTCATAATTTTTTTCAGAATGATTAAGAATCAATTTTCAGAACGTTACCAAAATTATCAAATTTAAAAAAAATTGATTACGAATGAATAAGTAAGTCTTGAAAACCTTTAAGGGAGTTTTATATCTCATCAAACTTCAAAAAATCTTTTTTTTTATATAAAAAAATTCGCGATATGTAATTGTGTTTTCCAAAAATTAATTTTTTTTTTCTATATGAAACATTTTTCACTTGTTTGTATTCTTAATGAAATGTTGTTATCATTGCGCAACATTATTCGATTTAATTTAACAAGAATTGAATATATTATTTAAGATAAAAAATACTGAAGTGTTTGAGACGATTTCTTCCGTGGGTGAAAACTCTAAAGGCTCTAAATTCAGATAGAAAAAATAGATACTCACTATTTCGGAGTTAAATTTGAAACAAGGAGTGAAACGAGTAAACTCGCAGCTTCTTTGAACTCGCCGATTCCATACATTTGATGGAATTCACAGTATTTGCCGAGGAAAGTGAGTCTGTCACTGGTGAGCATACAAGGGCCGAGATTTTCGAGTAAATCGCGACATTCCAATTCGCCTTCGTTAGCGTAACGTTTGAGGAATTGATCGGCAATGTATGTGGCAAAATCACCGTCCTGAGCTTTTAAAGCCCAAGCAAGAGCGTTGCCTAATCTTCCGCGACGAATACATTTCATCCCTTGAATTTTGCAGATACTCGTAACTAATCAAAATAAAGATAAACATGTTCAAAATCCACTTCATACAATTTAGATGTGTACAAATTGAACAGGCGATTGCAGGATCTTACCAACGTTGTTCATATTATTTTTTTGTGCTACACTGATTATTTTATTTATTCTTGCTTCGGTGCCCATGGGAATGGTTTGTAATAGTGTTTCTAATCGCGCTGCACCTTGCATCGAGCAATGCTCCAAATAACTTGCCCCACATTGCCAGAGCGATGGATGGCTCATTAGAGTGCTGCCGTAATCGAGAATTAATGATTCGTGAAGTTGGGCCGTTACACTGCATTAGAAACAAACAAAACTGTTATTTTTCTTCATAATTTAGCATTCATTTTTCTAATGTACAACGTTTATGTTAACCCTTCAGTTGCACACTGGTGCGAATTTCCACCGCCAATTGTGCATCTTTCTGGATTTTGTGTAAAATACAATTTTAGATTCGCTCTTTAATGATGAACAATCATTAGGTAACATTTTGAGGTTTGAAAATCACTCATGATAAATTAAAATTGGACGGTTTTAGCCGGAGAAAGAAGCGTTTAAAAAACCGTCAGTAAAAATAGATGTGCGGCCGAAGGGTTAATATCAAATATATGAAAGATTTAATGAATTTTTAACTTTCACGAACCTCTAATCATTAGTGAAATAATTCAATGATAAAAATTCAATTGAAATTTAAAACTTTTATAACTTTTCATAGGAAATCGATATTTTTGTTAACGGACAAACACCACTGTGACGGCTTCAAAAAATCGATTTTTTGAAAACCATTTTAAAAAATCTAAAATACTTTTAAGATTGAAATGCCGTTGGACCCAGGTCGAAAAAATAATTATTTTCGTAGATATTGAATATTTTGTGCAGCGGTGCCAGCGGTCCGCGACGCTCGAGGTCCCAACTTTGAACGCGTTTTTCTTAAAACCACTTTTTTGAGTGCGGCACGCAGCAGAACTCGAGCAATTTTTATCCGATCGACTTCAAATTTTTACTGTATCAATAAAAGTAAATTATCTAGAGAAGTACATAAGATTTTTTCGATATCTCAATAATTATAAAAGTTATAGCCTATTTTCGACGAGAAATTTTGCTCAAAAATCATTCTTTAATTTAAAAGGCGTGCCTATTTTTTAAAAATCAATATTTTTCCAAATCCCTATATACTTCTCTTCAAAATATCATATTATTAACGAAAACACTCGGTATTTTTTTTCAGATCGACGTTGAAGAGAGTTCTGCTGCGTGCCGCGAACCACTGCGGAGATGACGCGAGAGCTTCCCCAGCGCCACCATCCGGCGTGAAAAATGTGAAAAAAATGTTTTTTGATACATTAATAAACAAGGAACAAAACCCAAAAAAAATTTTTCGAATATCTCTTTTTTTTCCCACAAAAAAAAATTCTTGAAAAATGTGAAAAAAATAAGGGGTCACAGTGATGTTGTCCGTTAAACATTTTTACAGTAAAATGATTTTTCTTTCAACCATAGGTGAGTGCAAAATATATCTATCAACTTTAATGATACATTACAGAAATTACTGACCGCGAAAGCCTTAAAACTAAAATTTAATGTTATACTTTTTTTTAATTTTATAATCACTCACATAGTAATATAAATACAATTGAAAAAATGTTCTATGAAAAAACTTAGCATTAACAGTTTTGAAAGCCGGTAGTGACTTACTTTGTCTGATGTTTGTCAATGATATTGAGTTTCTCACAATTGTAAAGTAAATCGGTGAGGTGAGCGGCGAACCAGCCGTTGTCGCTCATATACTGAATTTCTTTGATAACTTGATGCAAATCGCTTTCCATAAGAGCGAGTATAACATGATCGAGATTCCGACTGGCTCGCCATTTTTCCGCTATACTGTTGGCGTGTCGTGCTAGTTCCGGTTGTTTGCAGCAGGGTGCTGAATAGAATAACTTCGCAGCCAATAATTCGTACCAAGCTTCGGTGTGTTTTGAGAATTCCCACAAAATCGTCTCTTCACCAAGTACGAGCTATGGAAAAGAAAGCAAAAATGAAACTAATTTACTGAAATTAATAAAATAATGAAATTAATTTACTGAAAGAATCGTCGATGACCGAATGAACGACTAAAATTTACGCGAATATAAAACATTTTTTTCCATACCTTCATCAACCCTTCCAAGTTTTCATCGACTGCAAAAGTTTTGCAACTGACGTTCGAGGATAGATCAAGTTGCCAATGTTTCCATCGCATGGTAAATTCATTAACGGAATAACCTCCATAAACGTTGTAAACTGGCATTGTTTTGAGAGTATTATCGGCGGTTATAAATGCTGGATGATCGGCTTTGCTGTGAAGCGACAAAAGAGTCCTGACTAGATCAAGTTTTCCGTGCAATGCGCAACCGATCACAGCTTCCCAATAATTCATGTTCTCAAGCTCAGCGCCGATTGCCTTCTTTGCTAATATTTTCATGGCCGTCAGTTCTCGGGATGGAAAATGAAACCGTATCCATTCCAATAGCTGTGGAAGTACGACGTCACCTGAAAACACGAAAATGATTGATTCTAATCCAAATACACATTCAACAATCATTTATTTTTATTTTCTGTTGTTTTTTTGCATTTTTTTTCTTCTGTACTGCTTTGCTGATGAAAAGGATCTTTACCTGGGATAGCATCGATATAAAGAATTTCTGTAAGATGCCAAACACACTCGACATTATAAAATATCGTTAGGAAATTTTCCAATATGGTTTTGTTGTCAGATAGTAATTTTTCTGCCACATCTTGTAAATTTTCAACACATGCACGCAATATAGACCGATACTGTTTGCTGTATTTTACAAGCTCCGGTCTTATCTCGCCTGATGAAGTCGATTTTATTTTCTTTATTGACAGAAATACACCGTTGCTCTCATTGACAAGTTTACGTAGCATGGGAGAAAAAAGTATCACCTCTGGTCGTAACAAATGGATTTTCGCTATGCACGGAGCCATATTGCTTGGTTTATCTGGAAAATAATGATTTAGTGGAATTATTATTGGAAGCAATTTCAAGTTATAAATATTATATATTTCTAAATTATGGTTCATTATATTTCTGTACCTTTTTGCCAAAAATTATAAAACAAAAATATATTTCCATTTTACCTTTGGAATAAGTGTTCACATGTTTATAAGCGTAAACACCAATTTTGTTGCTGCTGCTCCAAGTAGCGGCAATGCCTCTTCTACAAACATCATCCGGAATGGCCTAGTTCAAAAAATTTTCAAACATTTTCATAACTGACCTTTTTTCTTCCTTGCTCAGGAATATTTTTGTTTCTATGGCTTATGAAATAACAAATACATCAACACAAAAATGTATGAAAATTTTCAGAAAAATCATAAAAGCTCGGGAATGAAAATTACCAAATTATCCAATGACTAGCAATTCAAATAATAAACCATCATTCGTCCGGTCTTTCGTAAACAATTCGAACCGTTATTCTAACCTCGAAATCACAGCGATTTTCAAAAAAAATATATGTATGTTCGGGGATTTTCGACGATCATTTTACTTCAAACATTAGACAGATTACTGATGTAGGCGAATAAGTATAAACAATCACTCAATTGTACCATGATTACTTAAAAATCAATTTTGGAAAATACCGAAATGAGGGTTAGGTTTTAACAATGTTTGTACTGCGATCAAAAAAGACGAAACTTACGATAATTTGAGCGTTGTCGACGTCTCCCATTGTTGATTAGATTAATAAATACGTTTCTTAATTCAGTTTGTTTATTGTGATGTCAACAATTAATCAAACATGAGATAACACAAGAACCGCTCTTTTTGACATTATTCGCGCAATCGCGATTGAAACGTGTGAAGTTGTCTACAATGCATAAATAAATGAGGCCAGACTGCTGGCGGTATATCGATGTTTTACTCGATAGATTCGAATAATAATAATAAGCAGTTATTTGAATTTTTTAAAAATATTTTTCATTAGTATTTTTAATAAATTCACCAGAATTTTTTAATAATTATATCAAAAATTATATTTTAATACTTACTTGGACTGCCAATGCGTGAAATGTGTTATCGATGACTATACATCAGTAAAAATTGTAAATATTTCATAGAAATGTAATGCAGAGGGAAGAAAAATATATAATGACATTTTTTATTCTTAAAAACAAAAAAATCGCGATAAAAATAAGCACATGAACAAAATGTACGTGAACACGAAAGATAACGTTTGTCCAATATTAACATTTTCAAAGTCAAATTGTGTTGTGAATAATATAAATTACTCTGGCCAAATGAAAATGACTAAATTGTTAATGAATATGTTGACTCAAATATTATATTTACAGAATATTGTTGCTTCGAATATATGTAATGAACTATTGGTTAGTGTTATGGAGGCACGATTGATTGCTGTACATTGTAATGAGAAAAAAAAATAAAAAATAACTGCCAGCGTTATATTCATCAAAACAGAAAAATTTATGTAAAATACTAATTTGAAATTTCAAAAGTAGGATGTGATCATGATTCTTGCTGTATAGAAATTTGCGGTAGCTATCATCATGTCTTTGTTTTTTCGAATTTCGAAAAAATGTACTGGTTTCGATTCGCCACCGCGAATCTTAATTATTTTTTAATCTGAAGGAGAGTAGTAGAAAATGATTAAAATATTGAAAAAAAGAAATCTCATTTCAGAGTTTTCGATTAAAAAAACTTGACCGTTCTATAAAGTGGACGAGTTTTTGAATTATAATTTTCATTCAAATTCATAGTCGTACCTCCTTGAATAAACTTTTTCTAATTATAATGATCGTGAATTTGATCCAAGGTTAAAAAAAAAATAAGACAATTTTATAATTATATATTTATCTTTTCTAATTCGCTCTTTTGTACTTCAATATGTTTGCTTTATACAAAATTTGAAAATCTCGTATGCAATCTGTATCCATTTGGGTAAAAAAAAATTTGAACACTTTGAGCAAAATGAATCAACAAATTATAATAAAAAAAGCACCTAGGATAATTTGTAAAATACAACCGAAAACTGAAGAGGGATATATATTTCATCTCGGGTATAACTTGACATAGGATGGAAAGATTTTTTGTTATTGGCAAAATGTCGGCAATTTATTTAGGAACGACAGAACTTTAATATATTCATCTTTCAAAACCTTTCGAGAGCCATTAATAATTAAGTCGCGTTTGCCGTCGATTGATTCGTATGTTTCTTTCGATTTTCTTTCTTTTTTTTTCACTTATTTTCTTCACTTTTCTCTTTATGTTCGTGATGTGCATTTTTTTGTTCCGTTTTAAATATTATGTACAAACTGGTTAATTATTCGTTAAATCGTATTACATTAATAGTTCTGCTCGTTTTTTTGTCTGTATATTTGTCAGTCTTGAATTGCTTTTTGCCAAACAAAGAAAAGAAATGTAGTTGTTTTTCATCTTCTTCTTCTTCTTATAATTACCCTCTCATCGTACACGACGGATACAACGTATAGGGTTGACGTTCCTTTTTTCTTTTTTTCGTTCATTTTCGAGAGATCGCACGGCGAAAGGATATGGAAATGCTGAGCAACTTTGTGTTCTTTTATAGTTTTACACTCCTCGGGTTATAATTTTATTACAAACGTCAAGTGTCGATGAGAAAAAAAACAACAAATAAAACAGAAAATAAATAAGCATCGATCGTAACCAAAGGGAACCCCTCGAATAAAAAATAAAACACTTCCGTCCTATTGTAAAATAGTCACGATATATTTCTTCATTATTATATGAATTCGTTTAAAAAATGCATCATCATCTCATTGAGTAAAATAAATTGATATGGATAGATTTATCATCGATTGTTAAGTTTTCTCTGTCGTTGATTGTTTCATTTCGAATGTCAAATCGCGATTAAGGGTTCCCTCGAATTACAATCTCAGTCAATATTAAATTTTTTTTTACGACATTTGTTTTCTTTTTTTTTCGTGTCATTGATTCTCGAGCTCTATCGTTTTGTAAAATAGACGGTGCATTGAGTGCGTACATAGTATACATTCTCTGATTTCATTATGTATATATATATATGTTTTTTTTGCAACACTGATTTTTTTTTTTAAATCGAATTACGAAGAAATGAATGCGGCCAAAGTACATTATCCGTGAATTCAACGGGATCAAAAATTGAGAAAATATTTATCGTTAAATCATTCATTTCTCTTCAGTTTATCGATCGTTTAAATTTTCCTTTGAATATACATTTACAGTTTGTTGTTGTTGTTCTTTTCTTCTTGTTCTTCATCTACAATATTTTTACGTGCTAATGCAAGAAGACAAAATAACGGATTTTCGTGCTCAAAAAAATATATATTCGCGGATTATCCTTTCACCGCCGGTTCAACTCTGAAAGACCGTATACGCACTGACTATCTACACACATCTATTGTTTTTAAATCGTGTTCTCATTTGTTTCATTTTCTATTTTTGTTTTCAACAAGTGTTCGTGATATCATCGGACGCCTTAAATGGTCTGTAAAATTTTTATGTCTAGTTAAAAAATCTATCTTTTTTTCTTGCTTTGATTTTCCGTTTGAATTCAGACTGTTGCTGGCAGCCTTCATCACTGACAAATGGGATTTAAAAAATAAATCAATAAACCCATGATCCACGAATATTCGTATTTTAAAACCCCATTAACGTATGGTTCTCATTGACATTCTTTTTCTTTTTTTTCGGCGCTGAATTTAAAACGTCTTGTTCGGTGACGTTACTTAGGTGCTTTGAAACAATAATTTGTAGAACGTTGTATGGAAACGTCGTTTGACAATAGAGAGTAATTGCCTACTTTTAATAATAATTCCGAGGAAATATCTCAGTGACATAATTAAAATAATAATATTAATATAATAATAATAATAATAATAATAATAATAATAATAATAATAATACACCTTAAAAATTATATGTACAATTTTTCACCCATTTACTTTTGTAGCAAAATTCCAACTTTGCGGCATTTTGTTTTTTTCGTTTTCCTCCCTCCTCCCATTATCTTTCATTAAAATTCATTATTAGCTTTTTTTTCATCATTCGTTAAGATAGTTTTACAATTAAAACGACGAGTAATTCATTTAATGTGTAATCGTTTGTTTGCTTAATCCTCGTGTCTTCTTCATCTATAAATAGATTCCTTTTTACAAAATTACATTACAAACTGTCAGATTTCACAAACGATCTGAGCGCGCGTACGTGTATGTGTGTGTTTTTTGTGTTTGTATGTATTTTTGCGTGAGCATCTTTGCGATGTCGACCTCACGACATTTTATCTAATCACATTTACATCACCTAAAAATTACAGTTACACGATGGCTCACTTATTTACGTTTTTTGTTTCTTCTTCTTTATCAGTTTCTGTAGTCCTATTGGAAAGTGTACATCTTCGTGTATAAATAATTATTGCCATTGTGAAACGGGAAAGGAGAAGAAAGCAAATATATATATATATATATATATATATATATATATATATATATATATATATATATATATATATATATATATATATATATATAAGAACAATAAATAACTAGGTTTTCTCGACGAACGAATCATACGAAAAGCCCGTGGATCTAAGACGTGCACTCTCTTTCTCTCATGCCAGTTGTGTAATACGATATATTCGTTTCCCCATGCGTAAAACGGGAAAGAAAAGAAAAGTAACGACAATTATAATAATAAACAATGAGCGCAAGCTTATTTCGTGATCAGTCCGATCGTAGGTCGTTCAATTTTTCGTTGATTCGTGACATTGGACTGCAATCTCGTGAACGCTGTAATTATACACAATTTTGTTTTGTTGGGGGAGAAGAAACAGTGTTAATTGCACCGGGCATTTACAGGCAATAACGAAGAAGAGGGGAAAAAACAAGGAAATTAGAGTCTTTTTCGTTGATCGTAAAGAGCTTTAAAAAAAAGTCCAGGCTTTACGGTTTTAACAAACTTTGTTGAAGGAGGGTCACGAGCCCAAAATGCTACGAACCGCCTGATCTAGCACCGTGTCCTTGGCTTCACTGGTTTGCTGTTGTTGCTGCTGCTGTTGTTGTTGCTGTTGCTGACTCGGGGCGTTGCTACCAACGCTACTCGCCGAGCTCGCCGTCGACGGTCTTTTCTTAAGATTAAGAATGCTATCGATCGCCGATTGTACCTGCGCCGTAATATCATCGTGATCGTTCGCGCTACCGGACTCGTTAGAACCAAGATTCAAATTACTCGGACATTGTGTCTGCAACGCAAGGCCATCGAGGCTGTCAGTGTCCTCGAGTAAATCACGCTCGAGATCCGTAGCGCTACTCCAACGTCTCTCGGGCTCGAGACACGACGAGTCCTGCTCGTACGTATTTTTATTAACAACGTTCGTAGCACCGACACCACTCGTAACACTACTCGCTACCGCCGCCGCCGAAACAACAGCCGCCGCCAAAGCAGCTGTTGTACCACTCAAACGACACTCCCCGTTTGCACGCGTTCTTTCCATTTTCGACGATACCAGTCTCGTCGCCGATGTACCCGAAACACCACTACTAACGTTACCACCACTCACCGCCGCGATACCCGCATTATTACGACTCTTCGACGTATCACCACCCACGCACGGATATACACCAAGCTCTTTTTGGATTTCCAACCACTCGTCGTAATCACCACTCGTACAACTTGACGGCTTTATTAACGCTTTAGAGTCCGTCTCGATACTCGAAAAGTCATCCTCGAGCTCGCGTTTTACCGATACGTTCTCCAGCGTCGTTGGTAACCTCTCCTCGTCGTACACGTCCTCTCCTTCTGTCAAATCAGCCTTTACTTTTATCAATGGCTTTTCCTCCTTCTCGAATTCCTCTGGGATCATAGAAATATATTGATTTTTTTAGTACTACATTTTATTAGAATTTTGTGCTGTAGGATTTCATTCGAGATTTCTTGTGTTTCGAATTTTTGGAAGGAAGATTTTTGTCGTTGTTTTTTTGTTGTTTTATCTCTAATAGCCCAAAATGTTCGGCTACAGGAGATTTATTTTGATTTTTATCAATAAATGGAACACTACCACGGGTCTCTTTTTTCCGCTTTTATAAAACGTAGTGAATAGAAATTATACGGAAAAGGGTGAAAAAATCGTGCTTCGATACGTACCGCTGACTTTGGCTTCCTGCTCGCGTAATCTATTGAGCATACTTTCTTCCTCGGCGACAAAAGTTCGATCTATCATCATCAGTTCCGACGTTCTGACCTCGCGCTACAATAATTTCGTCAGCGATTAATAACCAAGTCTCTTCCATAATACACGAAGAAAATAATGATTCTCTTACCATGCTTTCCATCAGTAAAAGATACGTGTATTTGTTCATCATAGAGTTAAATTTGCCTAATAAATGTTTTGCCGTTTCCTCGAATATCTCGTCAGCTTTTGCGAGATCTTTGGCACTGAGGACTTGCTCGTTAAAGCAATGATATCTCACGAGCCTCTTGCACGCATCGCGTTTTCCCGCGAAGGGAGTATTCACATCGGGATTCGTTGCACCATTCTGATCTATTTTCAGCTGTTGTTCCAAGCTGTAAAAGTACGAGAAAACAATTGTTTAACAACGAACAAAAAAATATCAGATTTCACTTTCATTCATCCATTTATTTCGTTAAAATTGAAGTTTAAATTCGTAATATTTCCATAAAATATTTAATACTTACAGATCACTGCGATTTATTTGCCGGCAGATGGGTGACGTAGCTGGCCTTTTGATGCCCTGCCTTGGACTGGCGATTGGGCCGGTTACGTTACCCGGGCTGATCATTTGTTTATTGCCAGGACTCGCGGCAACGTTAACGGGACTTTGGATCCTCGCACATTTGCCAGCAACTCTTGGCGAGACTACCTGACCTGCGGGTGAGCCAGACTGAGCTTGAATCTGCAAGGGCGATTGCAATTCTTGCTTTATCGGACTTAAGAGCTGAATATTTGGCTTTATGTCCGGAGGATCCGTCTGACATTGGGTTGATTGTTGAGTTCCGATTGTTGCCTGTTGTATCGACGACGTCGGAGGTGGTAGCGTTGGAGGAGGTGGTTGCGCCGGTGCTTGATGAACAATTGTCTGCTGGCCTGTCGTACTTTGCAGAGGAGGCGATGTGCCACTTACTGGTGAAAAATTGCTCTGCGAACTCGTCGAGGACGGACTAAGAATTTGATTTCCCAGAGGCTGATAAAACTTTTGTTGTTGCTGTTGCTGTTGTGGTTGTTGTTGTAGTTGCTGCGGCTGTTGTTGCGATTGTTGTTGAGGCTGCTGCGACTGTTGTTGCTTCGTTGTTATAGGATGGAGACTCGGCGCAGAAATGTTTGGCATACTCTGCGGAATCTGCGAAATCATAGGTAAATCATTGGTTATTAATAACGTTTATCTTCTGAAAAATGTAAAATGTGTTATTAATAATAGTGCTCGATATGCGGTTGAAATTACAAGGTTTCATGTACAAATATTGGTAGACAAAGCTTAATCAAGAATTTCGATAAAAATTTGTGCAATATTTAAATGATTCCTGTTTGAATTGGTCTATCTTTCGATTGAAAGATTTCTTTTTTAGATTCACTCAATGCAATTTAAAAATAGCATCAAACAACAAAATAATCTTACCGTAATGTTAGATATCACAGGAGTAGCGGCATTACAGGCCATATCCTGAACACTCGGGTTCGAATATTGGTTTATTCTCGTGAGTGCAGCGGCCGGTATTTGCGTTTGCGTCTGTACTGTGGACGTTTGATTTTTGCATGTACCCGGAGTCTGAGGACTCGGTGGCATAGCCGCAGTAGGTACAGTAACAGCGCTTTCCGAGCACTGTGGAGAGAAAGTGTGAGGTTTAAAAATTTGGTCAAATGAGGACGTTGCACATACGTTTTTTGCCAAAAGATCTATATAGTCCAAATTTCGATACTTCGACAAACGTCTCCAAAAATTCATCCACGTTTCAGATATTTTCTACACTAATGATTTGACCTGCTCCACAGCATTTCGGTCAAACTTTATCCCTACTTTTCAATCTAAAATGATAAAAAAATTTTCATAATTTTCTAATGTTCCGAAGATTTTTGTATGTTTGAACAAAATCTTGGAAAATTCTTTGAATTTGCGAAATACATCATCGAATAATGTAAAAATTTTTTATAAATATTGTTTATTTTCTAGAAGGATTTGAAAAAATCTAGAAATTTTTTTGAGATTCTGCAATATGATCTGGCATCTTTTCCACTGCATTCTGACTTTTTCTAGGAATTCATAATTTCCGAACATGCATCTGAAATTCTAGTAAGATTGATTTCCAATAATAGTAAAGCCATAAAGTCATAAATAAAATGTTTAACTAAAAAATCATTGAGCTAATGATGAGACAATGTTTTTTCACCGTGAAGTATCGCTTTTGTTAATTTAAAAAAAAACGACTGATTTTTTCTTTTAATTTGCTCCCTCATGTGGAAATTTAAAAAAAACTGTACTCGAAAATAAACTTTTTGAAATTCAAGATAAAATTTTCATTGAAGTGTTATGCACTTACAGTCGCAACTGGAGGATTAGCACCACTGACGACTTTCCCGCTCGAAACGATTCTCGCATGTTCTTGATACAATTTTTTCAGCACCGCTTGTTCCGTCTGCGTATTAGTTTTACGTGTAACAATCGATTGAATTTGGGCCTGTATGTTTTTCAGCATTTGTTGTTTTTGCACAGGTAATTGTATGAAGCGAGTAGTCCTTTGTGTCATTTGGCCGTTGGGTGCAACAGTCGTTTGAGCATTGGGTGTTGTCGTAGTCCCGAGTCTTCCGTTTCCAACGGTTCCAGGCTCTACTTTGATGGTCGTTGTTGTTGCGGCAGCTGTCGTCGTAGTGGTGGTCGTCATTGCCGTCGTTGTTGCTGTGTTATGTGGCACGAAGCTGGTGGAAAGTTTGCTTTCGGTTTTAACGATTGTCGTGGAACTTGTACTCACAGCTGGTGGACGCGACACAATATTTTTAACGCTTTGAGCATTAGCGATATTTTGATTATTGTTCGAGTTGTTTTTCGTTCTCTTGACGATTTTAGCTTTTTTCGCGGTGGTTGGTTGATTCGTCGGTGTCGTATTTTGCTGCTGACTATTGGACAAATTTCTGATCTGTTGTTGATTCAAATTGTCGATAAATTGACTTGGAAAATTGGAATTTTGTATTTGTATTTGATGCGGCATTTGCGAGGGGGATGCTTGAACAACGATGTTTTGAATGTTATTCTGTATCGTCGGTGCACCACCGGAACTATTAACGATAATTTGACTCGTCGGTGTATTTATTTGTACACCCTGAAGATTTTGCGAATTTCCATCACTATCACCAATTACTATTTTTTGCGTTTGATTTTGATTCACAGCCGGCCTTGTGGCATTCAACTGACCCGTCAATAATTGTTGTAACAATTGTTGACTTATAACTTGCATCTGACCGTTCGCATTTGCAATGAGCAACTGGTCGTTGGGGTTTAAGTTACTGAGTGCATTGAGTATTTCCGGGGTTATTTTTGGCGCGTTATTGAGAATATTCGTGGCTGCTGAATTGAGCATATCTGCGTTTTGATGTTCCTGTTTCGGTTGTTGTTGCTCGTTATTTTGACAAGGAGCACCGGAGAAAATTATATTCTGTTGCTGCATCGTTTGTTGTGGATGGTTCAGTTGGTGGGAATTCATGATAATCTTTTGATTATCGCATTGCTGTTGCATCGTGGAGCTACACACATTTGCTGCGGCTCCTTTGTGTTGTTGTTGTTGTTGCTGATGTTGCAAAGCTTGCTGAACGTTCAAATTTTGTTGCAGAGCTTGAGCGGTCTGTTGTGAAATAGAACCGCTCGTATCTTGATGCTGAACTCGATGTTGTTCGTTCGACAAGTGTTGAGAGTTTTGATCGACGTTGATTCCCGTATTATGATGAATAATTTGATGATGTACACCATCGCTCGTTTGCACGATTTGCATCGTCGTATGTTGATTACCATTGGCCGAATTTTGTTGCTGCTGTTGCAACATGTTTAAAGAATTTGCCTGTACCCCGGAAACCGTAATTTTTTGCATATTCTGTTGTGAATTTAACGACTGTAACGTTTGCGTAGAAATTTGATGGAGATTTTGATTGTGTTGGTTGAATTGCTCGTTCTGCGAATGTTGTTGTTGTTGCTGTTGATCGTGATGAATTTTTTGCTGTACACCATGAACGTTTTTTGCTATTGTAACATTTCGAGCTGCACCACAATGAAGGTTCTTTTGTGCTTGTGCAGCTTGCTGAGCTTTCGTCAAACGTCCCTTTTTCGTCTGTTGTCCAACGTTCGTAGGATTATTCGCTACTTTCGGGTTATGTATCTCGTTGAATTTTGGGCCCGTTGTCTTGGGTGATTGAGACTCGAGTTGAACACCGGCATTGCCGATCTGCATCCCAGTATTCATCGCCTGAAGGTTTTTAGGTTGTTGTGTGTTCACCTAATAATTACAGCAATCACAAATGAGCATTATCGTGATAAAAGTAATATCTTAGTCTATTTTTACGCATAAATTTTACAAAACTTACTAACCTGCGTACTTTGCTGCGAATTCACGGTTTGCTGTTGTACAATGTTTCGCTGTAATGTAACATTCTGCGTTTGGTTCGCATTGTTTTGCGAATAATTCAATTTCGCGCAAATCTGCACTTGTTGAGGACTAGCTGTTGTATTGGCTTGGGTTGTCGTACCGGTGGAAATATGACCAAGCGTCTGATTGGTATTTTGTTGTTGTTGCTGTTTCATTGTTTTTCCTCGATTATTAGCGTTGTTCTGAGCATTCTGCGATAGCGTTTGTGCGTGGCCAAGAAGCTGCGATATTATTTGTGAATTTTGTCCACCGCCTTGTGTGAGTGACCGTATGAGTGCCTGAGCGGTGGCTTGATCGATTTCGGGTTGATTTGGCTCAGGTGTATGATGTAAAACTACTCTTCCATCTTCGCCGACAGCTAGCCTCAATTGACCGGATATCGCGTTTTGTACTGGCATTTGCAATTGCGAGACCAGAGGACTACCAAAATTATCGGAATTTCCGATGTTTTGCTGTTGATGTTGTTGATGTTGTTGTTGTTGTTGTTGTTGTTGTTGTTGTTGTTGTTGTTGTTGTTGCTGCTGTTGTTGATGTTGTTGATGTTGTTGCTGCCGTTGTTGAATATTCGTTGTATTTATAGCATTGACTTGAGTCACATTCTGAGCCTGACTACACGCCACTGATATATGTCCAGTCATTTGATTCATATGCACTTGATTCTGTTGCTCAACGTGGAGCTGCATCTGATGTTGTTGTTGCTGCTGCTGCTGTTGTTGCTGTTGATGAGTTGTTTCGCATTCTGGCACGAGTTCATTGTCAAACATGTCATCGTCGTCGCCAATACCAGAGATTTTCATTATACTAGCAAGATCGAGTTTCGGCGGATCCTCATCCTTTTTCTTCGCTCTCTTTTTTTTCTTCGCTTTCTTCTTCGGCGGTGGCAAAAGACTCTGGTCGATGACCGGCTGATTCGTTGCTATGTTCACACCCGTCGTCGACGTCGTCGACGAGCTAACCTGGGCTATCTGAGACTGTGGACTCTGTACCATCGCATTTTGTATCACTATGGGATTATTGTTGCCACTATTTGCTGTTGAAACCACGAAAAAATAGAATAATCTTTAAAAACTTGTATTTCATTTTTTTTCTTCTTATAATTATCATTTTTGTCTCATGAATTGAAACGTTTTATTTCATTTCAACTGGATAAAAAATGATGATTTTTTAATTGATTGAGAAGCTTCTTATGATTAACTTACGGGGAGCAGGACTCGTGGGCGTGTGCCTTATCACAGGTTGAGTGGCTGAGGGAAAACCGTTCGGTACGGCGAAAAAAGTCGGTGTTATACCTTGAAGTTGCATACCTTGGGCCGTGACTACCCTCACTAATTGTTGTTGGGTCAGCTGTAAAAACAAATGACAAAATATTCGAAAATTAAGAAAAAAGGAACGACGAAGAAAAATATACGAAGAGACGATCGTTCGATCGTGGAAGACAAATTTCTATTAAAAAGGTCGCTCCTCTTAATTCGCGACTTTTTTCCAAATCTGGAAGGAAACCTCGTGATCGTTGTTTTTGTTTTGTATTGTCATGCAAGTTGTACAGATCTCAAGATCATTGGGAGACATTGTTTCGTTATCAAAATATCGTTAAAACGATATTTTGGCTTCCGTGAGAGTTACAACTTCGAAATTAAACGTACATTTATTCAATAAATAACCTAAAGTAAATTGGGTTAACCAGAAACGTAATATAAAAACGTGAGTGTATAGGTATATATATATATTTAATAATAAAAAAAAGCGATGATGAGATGATGAAGTGAATGAAACCGTCACCTGTGCGGTATGCGTTTGTTGCTGGGCGTTCGTCGGTGTCCTTAGTATAAGCTGAACGCCACCAGGTTGTTGCTGCACGATAACGGGTCCGGATGACGGCAGGACCTACGTACCGAAACCCAATTTTCATACAACACCGTTAAGAGCACGCCCCCGACCACGATGTGTAACCGTTCATTGAGAATACAATAAATGCCGACTACTGGGATTTCCAAAACTCATACAATATACAACAGAAATTTACTGGATTAATGTTTTTTTTCTTTTCGATTTAAATAAAACATCCACAAATACTTGTGATCGAGAAATAAGTATTTCGCTTCTTCGATAGTTTTTTATTGTTACTTTTTTGTAAAATCGTCACGTCGTATAAAATGATTTACTCAATTAATTTGTCTCTATTGAAAACTTAGTTGTTGAAATTATTGACACATATTTTCGAAAAGTCTAGTTTAAAATGTTCCTCTGAGTTCTTTTGCTCAATGAAAAGAAAAACTTAATTTCCGTCACTGTTTTGTTTTTTTGCGACATCTTGTTTTTCTCCTTTTCAGACTTTTGTTCATTCTGTATTGAAGCTGCTAACGAATAAACATCTTTCGTCTTATTCACTATAGTCCGAGAGTGAAAACCGATTTAATTAATTTCCTTCAATATTAATTATGAGAGCCGCGATTTTACTAATGTCCAAGAGATTGTCTTGTCTGTTCAATAAAATTTGTTCGAAATCCCTGATAAGAAGGAGAAAAGAAAAAATGTTTGCCTCCAGAAAGTGTAGCTTTGTACAAAGATTAAAATAAGAGCTACAAAACGATCTGCTCAGCGGTGTATCCTTTATATTATGATCATAATGTAATGAGAACATACAAAAAAATAAGTAGTAAGACTCTAATTTGCGAAGCGAAATGACAATTTCGTAGATCAACAATATTTTAGCCGTTGCTTCAAATCGAAATTCACAAAAAGATAGAGGCTTAAATTTCTGTTGTATTTTGTTGACTCGATTCCTAGTACAATTGTATCTAAATATTGAACAAGAAACCGCAACGCAAAAAAACCGCTAAGCCGTATTAGATTGACAAACATGCGCATATTAGCTAATTTCGACAAAAAAAAAAGACAAAAATAAATAAAATGTCAAATATTTTCCGAGTGTGATATTAAAAACATGAAACAGTAAGGGATTTTGGGAACGAACAGCATTTGTACAGCGTAAAATCGAAAATGGATAAATGAATAAAATAATGACAATGACGATGAAATTTGAGTGCAGACGTGATGAATTGTAAAGAACATCTTAACCATCTTATTTTTTTCCTCTCTCCCACGTTGATTTTCGTCAACGGTAGAATCGTTAAAATACCTGATTGAGCAGTAGACCCTGTGCAGTAGGAATCATCGTCGCGGTTGTAGGATTTTGCTGTGGTCCAGCTAGGACAAGCTGCGGTTGCGTTTGTTGAGTAACCTGACTCGTAATCGTCGTTGTTACTCGTTGTTTCTGCTGTGTACTAACACCCTGTTGATTCGGTGGTTTCGGCAATATTTGCGGCGGTTGTTTCGGCGGTTTAGCGGTTGCAATTTGTATCTGCTGATTCCCAAATAAATGCGCTCGGGTCACAAGCTGCGATGATGCTTGTTGATAACTCTGCGGTCCACCGTGAATTATCTGTAGTACTTGCATACCCTGTTGCAATATAGGAGTGTTGGGCCGAACCTGAAACGTAATTGACACCGTTATCAATTTACTTTAGGTGTGGTGGATATTTCATGGAGAACATAAACTTTATTTAACCCCACGGAGCATCCAGTGACACATATGTTACAATAAACAATCGCATGCTTTTTTCACGAACGGAATGGCAGGTTTCACATTACTGTAGTGGGCTAAAATATTCATTGTCATGCACAATTCGTTGGGTCTAGGTTTATAAAATTATTTATTCCGTAAATTTTTACTGTTTTCTTCTCAGCAAGGAAACAAAATCATACAGTAGAGCGTCAATGAAATAAATTATTTTACGAAGATGAACATATTGGTTTCTTTCTTTTCGCCGCGAAATATGAAGAAAAAGAATAGTTGGCAGATTTTCGGTATGTTACTCTTTACTATAATAAATCTAAAAAAAGTTCGATATTTCTTCAGGTACTGTTTCATAGAATCGAATGGAAAAGATGCGAAATAATGACTACGACAGGATCGTTCAGCAAATCTTAAAGCGATCTATCAGTCGTTCAGTCGGTGAAAATCCTGCTATGCTTTTTTTCCAATCTAGTAAAGTTTTCGAGAAAAATATAGTTTACACGTTACTATTTTTTTATCAGAGAACAAGGTGTAACTTTTCTGTTTCTTGAAATAACAAGCGTCTCCAAAGAAAATGGGAATCTGCTTTCCAACTATCCCTCTAGCATTCACGCAACTGATAGAGTGCCTTAACGAAGTTTATAAAAATCTTCGATATACTCACAACAGGAGGTCCGGGACTTCCACCTGGTGCTGGACTTCGATTATTGAGATTATTACCACCGCCTAAATGATGAGGACTTTTGGCGGGTGGATATGGGCTAGGTGCCGGACTCTGTATCTGCCCAACGCTTAACGGACTTTGCATAGGACTTTGCAGTTGCATGCTAAAATTTCCTGTAGTATTAGCGACCGGACTTGGGCTATTTCTGCTCGATTGTATGGAATTGGAGGCTGGACTTCTGAGCAAAAGCCTGTTGGGGCTCGGACTTGGTGTAGGTGGTGCGATATTGGAGGCTGGACTTTTGAGTGGTATCGAGAAAGGGCTTCCCGGTGAAGAGACGTTCTGACTTTGTATATTCTGAACATTTTTCACTGTTGTACTCGTCTGATTGGTCGAATGGCTTAACGAGGTGTTGAATCCGATTTGTCCTTGATTCGTTGACTGAGCGAATTGTCGCTGAGTGTGAAAACTTGCGGAGTGTCCGGTGCTCAAAGTCGTAACATGACTGAGGGTCGAAGTAGGATCATTTGCAGCGGACATGTGTGGCACATTGGCCGTCGAAGCGTTTGGTAAATTCGTATGCATCGTAGCCATGTGAACGTTGTGATTATGGCTCACATTTGTTGGATTATTCGTTCCCGCGCTCGTCGATAATATCGGTGTACTCGCTGTACTCGTAAATACACTCGAGCTAAGCGCCAGATTAGTACTGTGCGATATGGAGCTCGAGCTTGATATTGGATGTTGCGATATTGCTGAACTAGGTACGTGAGCGATGTTCGAGCTTACGATGTGTGGCGCTATACTCTGTATACTCTGTATCGTTTGAAAAGGAAAACTTGTGCTGCAAGAGTTCAAGCTACTCGATGGTGTTAATCCAGTAGCTAAAACATTGAGGGATCTATTGAAATTCTGATTTATCGCGGAATTAATTGTGGACGGTGTTAAACTCGAGTTGAGGGTATTCAAAGAGGTTACGCCCGAGCTCGTGTCACTTATGTTTGCGTTCAACGTGGCAAAATTTTGATTCATCGACGAGCTCAAACTCGTTAGATTTGGATTAACACTGTTTATACCCGAATTAATGCCACCGAGACCGGAATTTAAACTCGTTGAATTAAGAGTGTTTAAACGACTTATGCCTGTGTTAATGCCGTTCACATCCTGTCCAAGACCGGTAAGACCGTTGCTAATACTGTTGTTTGGTAGATTTGAGTTAAGCGCGTTCAGGGTATTTAGACCTGGATTTACCGCCGTAAGACCCGCTGGATTCAGACCAAGATTGAGCAACGGATTCGACGTTGTTATTACATTTGACGTTAATGATGTGAGACTCGTGTTTAATAATGATAGAGGTAGTCCCATATTAAGGCCCACCCCGAAAGTGGGGGTGGCCGGGGGTAGGCCCATACCAGTCCCCGACGGATTTATTGTACTCTGATTCAGTTGGCTCAACTGGTTCAGATATACTATGTGATTACCGGTCGCCGTTCCATTGTTCTGGTCTTGCGGCTGTTAAAACAAATTCATTTATTAATTTTTCATCATCCTAGAGAGCTCCCATTTCAAAATGAAGATAAATGTGAATTTTTATTGGAAATTTGATGAATACATTGGAACATTGCAAAACCGTTTATGGAAAGTTTGTATAAATTGATTGAAAAAATAGTAGATTCCAACTTGTTATCCGTTAAATTCAAAATTCATGAAAGCTCAGCTTTTTTTGCAACGAGAATTCCCCACGTTTTTTACCGACTCAAGAACTAAACAAGCAAAAAAACTTGAATATTTATAAAATTTGGACAATTACAAATAAAACGCGAAATATTTTTTATTATGTTCCAACGATTCAAAGTTTAATACACTATCTTGGAAACTTTATATTCAGATTAAGAGTAAGTGGTTTCCGAAAATCGAAATACTTACATTATTCGACGGCTGTTGCAGAGCGAATGTAAGTTGCTGGCCTGTCGAGTTTTGGAGTTGTTGAAGTTGTTGCAACTGTCGGCACGGAAAAAGATATTGAATTAGAATCGAGATTACATTTTCTAGCTTGGGAAAGCAGAAATTGGAAGTTTAAGGCGATCCATCAGTCGTTCTGCCGGTAAAAATACTGCTACGCAGTTTTCTTCGACACAGTTGAGTATTCGAGAAAAATAAAAGTTCCACGTTGTTCTCTTTTCATCAGAGAATAAGGTGTAACTTGTATTTTTCTCGAATTATTATCAAGAGTCTCTGAAAAAAAATGGGAATCTGCTTTTCAGCTTCCACTCCTACACTCACGGAAGTGATAGAGCGCCTTAACAAAAAATGTATCTCGAATTGAAAAGAGATTTCGTTGTGCTTCCAGAACAACTTCGAAAAATAGCGGATTTAAGGTAGTTTACCTGTTGATGAGTGAGTACAGCAACGGGATTAGTACGTCTTGCGTTCGGGGAAGTTGTAGAGGATACAGAGTCCCCGAGGAGCGGGCGTGTCTGAGGCTGCTGCATGCCCACGCAGCACCTCGTAATCCTAGGCAGCGTACAGCCACCTTTTCAGCCTCGTCTTTTTTCGTTTTCGTTTTTCGTTCACTGTTTTTTTACCTAAGAAATTTGACAAAAGAATTAGAATCAATCTCTGGCAAAATAATCCATATACGAGTTTTTATTAAAGCTTATTTAATTATCTTACCTTTGTAAAAGAAAGTAGGAGAAAAAAACGGACGAGGGCTCTATTGCGAAAATGAATGGACTTTTGCGCTACGGCGCCACTCAACGCGTCTGCGACCAACGTCGCCTGTTCCTGACATTCATGTAACTTCTCGTTTCAACCGCGCCTCGCCACAAATAACATTTTTATTTCTTCAAAAGTTTCTTTACATCCCTTTGAAGTTTTTCTTTCTTATTTCGATTTTTTTTCTAATAGTTTGACTTGACAATCTTGTTGTTGAATATTTGATCTTTTTATTCGTCACGCTGAGATAAAATAACATTTGTCTGACGCAAATGTCAACTTTTTGAACATCCTCCGCCATCAAGCACAATTGTTCGGCTCACTAAACAATGCCTCGAACTAAATTTTACTTTTAAGTTATCTTCCTTTCGATCCTCTCTTCGATTACGATCTATAAACCTCTTCCAACTTCGAAATTCCCACGTTTTATCTTTTGATATCTACCTAGTGGTTTTCCGATTAGTTTGACACTGGCATCGGAGAACCTATCCTAAATCTAAGAGCGAGAAGTAATTCGCTGACATTGTTTGATTTTTCAGATGACCGTCGAGACTGTGTACATCTTGAGTAACATTTAAGCCCGTTTTTCGGTGTCAAATCGTTTGGGTTTCTCTCAAAAATGATTGTTCCCTTATCGAAATTGTTTTATCGTGTAGACTTCTTCTTCATTTTCGATTGATCTGCAACAAGAAGAATGATTTTTCTTAGTAAAGCCAAATCATTTTTACGAGACTAAATATTAAGAATTATTATTGTTTTTAACGCACATTCTGAATATCCCTGTAAAAATTTGTGTTTGTCGCAATATCAATTCATTCGAGAAATAAATTTTAAACAAATTTTCTGAGATAGAAAATGATAAAATTCGTTTTTAGTCCCAATGGATTGAAGAACATTATTGAACGAGCTCTAGCTCATAATTTCAAAGAAACTCTAGTTTTAAAGCCACGAAACACCACCTTCAAAATCTCAGAACCTTGCAATGGTGAGTACCAATGATGCATTTCCAGAATTATCAGTAATGACATAAAATTTATGAAATGGTAAAAGTTTTGAGATACAAAAGGTAAGAAGTTATGAGAATAATGTGCAGTTATAACTAGATCTAAGTACATGTACATTGCTCTGGAAACATTTTTGCAATTTCTATAAGAATTTTCATATTTTTCTAATAGGTATAAATTCTTTGTTGTTTGAAAATTAAACAAAAAACAAAATTGAATCCAGGACAAAGTCAATGCAAGTTTTAATATCTCAACCATAAACATAAAGGCAGATTAATTGTGAAACTCAGAACAAGCCCAAATCCTCAAGTTTTCAATTAAACCCATGACAACTTCAAAAATCACGGATTCCAGTTCACCTTTGCCACAAAATAAACAAAACATTATCACTAAAATTAAACTAAGAAATGATTTTCTGCCACCAAAAGTTCTTTCCTGCTTGAGAAATTCATATTTCCACAGACAAAAAAAAGAGAAATTCATTGCAAATTGTTCCAGAAAAAAACTGCACAAAGCACAGCAGTCAGATAAAAGCCAGTGAGCTTTGACCAGAGTTCACTCCAAAAACCGTAAAATTCTCCGTCATATCTCAAAGAATGCAAAAAACAAGACAAAAACACGAAATTGCTTTTAACCCGGAAAACACAAGGTCGAGACGCGCGTAGATCACGATTGGCTCGAATAACCCTAGACATGCAAAAACATCGGTTGTCTAATATTTCCGGACACGGTTTGCATCAAAATGGAACATAACAAAGGACGTTAAGATTTCTATTGCCTTTGACGAGACTGTGGAACGAACTGTCTTATATTTTCAAATTCACGGGGGAAAAATCGACATCTGGAATACGAGAAAATGTTTAAGGTTATGCACAGGGAAGCTTCGTCTCCGGTAGGTCTGTGTTCGCAGTGGCAATTCCTATGTACATATATATGTAAAAGTCACACACGCACGCACGCACGCACGCGCGCACACACACACACACACACACACACACACACACACACACACACACACACACACACACACATTCACATATATTTTTCACATATATTTTTCTATACACTTGTATATGTATATGTACATATTCAAATGTGTATATATATACATGAATATATATATATATATATGTGTGTATATAGGGAATGCATGCATATATATATATATATACATACATTTACATGTATAGAAATTAGCGTACGTGCGAGATCAGCGAGAGTCGCCTGCACTATATGACAGACACACGCGCACGAAAAATCACACACGCGCGAAGAGGACGCACAACGCGTACACAGACACACGCTCACTTATCAAGGCATGCACACGCACATACACAAAAATGATCACGTATCTAGCCCTCGGAGCGGCGCGCGGTTACACACAACAAAAGCCCCCAAGTGACAAGGCGTAAACAAAAGAAAATTTGGGATCTCATTGATTTTCAGGTCGATTTAAAAAAATGATCGAGTTCAGAAGATCACAATACAAGCGTCAAATACGATCGGAAGCTCTTAACGAAGATAGCGTCTCAATGAAAAATTCGTCAATATTACCTCTCTCCGCTGAACGCGCTATTTAGCCACCCGTGTTTTTCATCAATCCTCTCTCTCTCTCTCGCTCTCTCTCTCTCTTACTCTCAACCGTGTTTGCTCCACCGTTTATCTCGCTCTCAGCATCCAGTGTTTTTAACACTTTGTTCACAATTACTCAAATCCGCACTTTGCACTTGAACTTTACGCGGTTTGTTTAACGTTTAAAAAAGCCTCGAGAGTACGGAGATTGTTGTAAAAGTTGTCAAATTTTACTTTTACGGAAAGTTCGCGGACAGATACGCGTTTCACTGCTAGCTGGCAACGGCCATCATGTATTTGTCACTGCTGACAACAAATCGTTTGAAAAAACACTGGGAAAAAAGCGCGACTCGAATATCCCTAGATTAAAGAGAGATGAGAAACGGCGCATAGCACGGATCTAGGGACCCCACCGTACACCGTATGTGCCGGGAACATTCAAACGTCGCAGATTCGTATTGTTTTTGAAGCCTGTTTTGCGTTGTACGGTAAGTATGCATTTTTTAATATCGATTGAGCGAGAGAAAGAATTTTAATAGTGTGTTTTCGGAAAATTTTCTTACACAATCAACCGGTTTTTCGCAAAAGGTATGCTTGCGTGTCGTTCAGAATATTTTTTAAATGTTTTTCAAATAATCATCGAACATCATGAGTTTGAATATTTGATATGCAAAGGTTGGCACTTAGGAAAAGTTAGTCAATTAACCGACTGTCTTTACACATTAGTCAAATTACTACTTTTTCTAAAATTAAATGCGATGTTTACGCAATTATATTATTGTTTAAAAATTTACGTTCAAAAATACTAACACGATGTTTTTTAAATTATTCACTCATTTTAAAAGTGAATTTAAAAATTTTTTCAGCTCGAAAGAATAACATATGCGAATAACCATTCTCTCAAGGTCTAACATATTCTTTATTTATAATTTTTAATGTTTTTTAATTATTTTCTGATCGCTGTTGCTCTTATAACAAATAAATACATTTTTTTTAATTTTAATACAGTGTTCAGTTCTCATCTATTTTATAATTTAATTTTTTTCGAAACATTACGTGGCCGTACATATGGGGAATTCTATGCTGAGCCCACTTACGTTGAATCTTATTATCAATAATTTGGCGCCAAAAATTTGAACTACGATGTTTCGTGTTTTTCTCAATTCTGGCAAAATTGTTGAAAAGAAAATTTTTGAACATTTTCTTTGCATTTCAAAAAAGAAGTATAAAAATTGCGACGTTAATACCAAAATGCTCGCATAAAAATGGGCTGAACGTTGAAAAGTAATTGTGCTCCAAAAATTATTATATATAAGAGAACATTTTTCCAAAGTATTTCATTTAAAAAATAATTTTTCAATTACATATCATATATTCTGTCCAAGAGTATCTCCGTTACTATGACTACATTTCCGATGACAAATCGCTAAATAATCAATTATAAGTCAATGATAATAAGTACATTATTTAACTCATAATAAACCATGCAAAAAAAAAGTAAATAAATAAAACTATGTTTGAAGATAAAATAACAACGAAAGAGGAAAATATCGAATTAATAATTGAAGAATTACCGAGAAACATTAATGGCGAAGCTGACGGTATCGAAAGTTCTACAAAGTCATTTACCAACCTGAAAAGTCTAAGTAATTTAAAAAACTAAATTAAAATCCATAGTTTGATATTTCCATTAAAATGTTGCAATAAAGAAAAATTTTCATTTTATTATTTGCCAAAAATTCTTTTTCTGTTTCAAAGACCGGAAATTGTCGAAGCTAAATGCTATACGAAAAACTATTGACAATCTGGAGCAGAGCTTAACGTTATCACGAGCTTTGGAAACAGAACAATTGTCGCGTTATTCCATGTTAAAAATTCAAAATTGGAGTCTTTCCGATGAACTTAGAGACGCTCATAACCGTAACAAAAATATGTTAAGTATGTAACAAAACATATTTAAAAAAAAAAACATTATTTTCAAAAGAAAAATGAGTAATTAACTAAAACCTTCCTCATAAGTTAGAATTAATAATAATAAAAATCTTCAATTTTGAAAACGAGCGAAATTAAATGCAAATTAAGTATTTAATTATTCGTACATTTTTAAATAATAATTTCGAAAATAATGATCATTTTAATCGCAGATTTATTTAGGAGTAACGTGACCGAATTGGGACTTGAAAATATTGACAACCTGCCCTGGAACTTAAAAATCGAAATTCAACGTACTTGGCACCAAAAGTAAAATAAACCAAAACATTGAGAACATAAAAAAATGAGTGATTATGAGATACAGAATAACGAGAGAGTTAAATATTATTCGATAAAAGGTATGACTCGATGTTGAAGTTGACGGAGCAGCTAAAGGGTGAAATATCAATTAAAAATATAATATTGAAGGAAAAGGACAAGCAGGTACAAAATAAATTCGAAAAAATAAGAGAGAAGAAAAATGGTTGAGGAATTTGGTTGAATTTTAGATCGAAGCTTTGGAAAAACGTCTTTTGAATCTCGCTGAAAATCTCATTCAGAGAGAAGAAACTTTAACAAATATTTGCACGAAATATTTGAAATTGAAAAAACGAAAAGACGAACAAGAATTTTTACTAAGAGGCTCAATCGAAACGCTTCAAGTATAAAACGAGGAAAAAAAATAGAAATTCCAAGTCAGGGGTTCATTATCGTTGCTTCGATTTTCTTTTCAGGACGCCCTACAAAAAGCCACTTTCAATGTTAATCCAATTAAATCATGTATGGCATTAATACCAAGCAAAGAGGCGCTTCTTGCTCATGAAACAAGAAGAAGCGATCGTTTGGCTCGGGAAAATATGGTTCTTCGAGGACTTCTTCAGGAAGCAAGAAATACATGTACTTGCTCGGTCCACAGTCTTGACAGTTGCAGTTCAACTTCCCTAACTGAAAAAATTAAATAACATTAAAGATTGAATATTTAATAAAAACGATTTTTTTTCAAGAAATTTCGTTTTTTTTGTGTCGTAGGAGAAATTATCTACATGAATTATAAATTGAATATTGCCAGTTCGATTTTTTTCCGCCCAAATTTGGTTTTTCTGATGAAATTTTTATTGCCTAAACTTCATTGTTGTTTTTCATTATTTTTAAAAATCTTGCAGTTCAGAATCCTGCAGATTATTCGGGCATCATTTTTATATTAACCACCATTTTTTATTACAAATATTATAGTTTTATTTCTTCTTGCCGAATTCATCGATGTCGAACAGGAAATAAAAAAACATTGTGAAGTGTTGTTATTAGTGAAAAATTTTTGCCGATAATTGAAAGAAAACAAAAACATGCACTTTATAAAATTGTTTATTTTCTCTTTAAAATATTGATGAAAAACGAGGAAAATATTCACATGTCGATTGAACTTCAAATACTCACTTTTTTTTAAATCTAAGATACAAGCTGACGAAATTGAAATGCAAAAATTATGTCAGCCAAGCGTAATACGATAAGGGGCTCTTCATAAAAGGATTTGCATGAGCGTAACATTGCTCGCGCTTCGTCGTATAAAAGCGAAGTAACTCAATGGCAATATTTCAGTCGGTGCTTTGCACTAATTCGAATATTTTATTCTGTCTTTCCATAGACTAAATAATACCGTACGTGATCTTTATAAAGTTTTTTTTCTATATAATAAAACTTGCAACCGAAAAAATGTGAATGAAATTTTGTTTCTGTCTTGCTGTTCCAGGATGGAAACCTCGGAGATTGGCGAGTCGAACGAGATGTGGGACATTGTTTGGCACACTTTCGCCAATGTCTCACTCACTTACGATCTCGTCTCGTCTCAAAATGTCACCAAGGAATATAACGAGGAGACGAATTTTCTTTTCCAAAATCCAGCGAAATTGGGAATATTCACAGGATTATTGATAGCTTGTTTGGCGGATTTTCGAATAGCAACTTCCAAGGTTTGGACTAAAATTTGGAGGAAAAAATACAAATTAAGTGTTAAAAGAAAAAAAAGGTTTCGAATATTTATCGATGATTATAGAATAATAAAACTTTCAAATCAGTTTCAGTTGGACGTCAGTCTTGACTCAAAGTTCAAAAGCACGATAACGACATTTCTTCATCTTATAATTTTTCTTCTCGTTGCTCCCATAATAACTCCGATATTGACTATTTTTTTCGTATATCGAAAGACGGTTGAATTCATTTTGAAAATAACATTGAAATCTGAATTTGCTGGACTTTTGGAAGGAACTGATTGCGTCTGGGCATTAGAAGAATCCACTGCTTTGTCAGTCATTAACGTACTTGGGATTTTTGAGAAGGATCACTCAATGACGGATGAAAAATTTTTAACGGACTTTAGAATGATATTAGAGCAACGTTTGTTATCATCACATTTCGAAAAACTCAATTGGTTGCGAGCTAAAAAATACGGTTATTACTATTGGCAAAAAGGGGAAAAAATGAGTATCGAAGAGCGCGTAAGATGGATGGACGAGGATGAAGAACACGAAAACTGTGATGGTTTGTGCACAGAAATAGATGGTTATTTTCTTAACAAAACTTTGACAAAATTGTCGAACAAGCAGCTTCCCCGAGAACATATGACCTCTTGGGAAATTCTCGTGGGTAGAAATTGTACGAAAGGATCATTGAGACCTTTGAAAAGAATGGAAGAGGGCAAAAATATTCAAAATAAAACAACGATTCCAGTTTTATTCAGAATTCATCATTGTGTTGGAGACGGTGTAGCACTTTTAAGACTTTTGCTCGAGTCCATAGCTGATTCAAAGCATCGAATAATCAGTGAAGACATGCAATCGAATGACGTCGAAAAAAGAATTTGTATTCCTCGTCTTCAACAAAGTTCCTCAGTTTTGGGAATCGTCACTAACGAAGAAGAAATTTTGTACAATGAGAAACATTTATTGAGGGCCTCCATGCCATTCACGACGAGAATTCCATTTCATAAGATCGCTAAAACCTTCATGAACTACGTTGATGCTGGATCGAAAATATTGAACAATCAGATCGTCGACGATCCGATTATAGAAATTAAAAATATACTGGAATATTCTTGGAATATTTTTGAAAGTACATTTTTGGAAAGAGCGAGAAAAGGCGTGGAGAAGATTTCAAAAATTCTTTGTACCATTATTTCTGTACCTAATTTCTTGCTTCACCAAGCTCTACGAAGTCCAGACAAAAGTGTTCTCCACGGACCTGTTCTCAGTGGAGAAAAATTGCTCTCGTTCTGGATGGAAAATGACTCGAATAATCCTCGTAATCCAAATCTCATGACAAAAATTCGAGACATCAAGGATGCAACTGGTTGCAGATTTGGTGATGTTGTTCTCGCTGCATTGTCCCACAATTTCCATCGTTATTTCATTGAGGTATTGTATATTTTATTCATATTAGAACATTTTTAGTTATACGTTGAAAGCAATCTAGAATTTGGCTGAAAAAATTTGACAAACAAATAACCAGTAAAGGTGGAAAAAGAATTCAACAAATAATCTTTTTTTAATGGTAAAATTAACGATGTATTATGGTGTTTGAATTTTATCAAGTTAATGCAATCTACTGTGCAAAATAATTGCTACATAAAAAATATTTGCGATTAAAGACTTTTCTGTCAATTGTCGTACTAATTGTTTTCACGTCATCGTGCGAAATACCCTGAAGAATGAAATGTTTCTTGAAAAAACTGATACCTTACTCGTATTTCTATTTTCTAAAGATTAATGCGTCGCCTCCAAAAACGATGACAGTTGTGATACCAGCACGAATGACTGTGCCGAATAAAAAACTGAGTCTTCAAAATGATTTTTCGGTTGGTCTTTTGACATTATGTTGTAACGAAGTAAACGGCGAATTACCGAGGAATAAAACGATCGAAGACACTTTGTTTGAGCGGGTTGTCGACGTAGCAAAGTCATCAGAAAAATTGAGAAAAGATTCAGATTACGTGATTAATTTTTGGGTGATGAAATGGCTGTCAGCTTTACTTCCGGAATGTTTGCTCAGGCCGGTGCTTGAGAGTCATAGTACTTTGGTATTCAGTAATTTGCCCGGACCCCAAGAAGTTTCAATAATTGGTAACAAATTGAAAAATGTTATTTTTTGGATTCCTCATCGAGGAACAACCGGGTTGGGCTGTTCTTTTTTGACGTACGGAGGAAAAGTTCATTTATTTATTTCCGCTGATACCGTATTGATACGAAGTCAGTGTCAACTCGATAAGATCGTTCGTAACACGGTAACAGATATCGAAAAACTTTACGATTCGATTTCGTTGTCCTGCTTGGCCATTCGTATTTGAGGCACTGAAATAAAATCACCCATGGAAAATGGTAAGTTTCTGAATGTTAACCAGTTAACTGGTAATGACGCATATTTGGGCGGAAAATTTTCATGCCGAAACTGGTAATGACGGATATATATGTGCACATTGAATAATTTCTATAAATTTTAATGGATTTGAATGAATCTTGGTATCCGAAGGTTTTTTGGATCGTTGAATCCGAATCTGAACTCAAAATTTGAAAATTCAAAATGGCGGGCAAAAATGTAAAAAAAATTACTTGAATTTAATGAAACTCGGCATTCGTAGATTTTTGGAGTCGCTAAATCCAATTATGAACTCAAAATGTTGAAATAAAAAATGGCGAATCCAATATGGTGGACTTACACTTTAAACGTTGGACGCGCGATGAGATATTTTCTCACTTTTATAGTTTCAAGTACTTAATTTGGTAAATAGGAACACAAAAATGATTTTACCACAGTAATTGTGATTTTTAAACATTTTTTATTTCTCAAAAACCCATAAGTATAACGATAATTGATACTATAAAAAATAAATCATGAAAAAAAAATAAACATTGAAAAAAAATAGTAACTCTTTTATCATACAGAAAATTACATTTAAAGAAGATAGAAAGAATTTCAAATTCTTATGCCATTTGAAATTTTCGAGTAATTATCGTTATAATAGAAGTACGAGAAAAATTCTGATAGCGCGACCGCTGATGGGTTAATGAAACTCGGTCTCGGTGTGCGCAGGTTTTTAGCGTCGCTAAATTCATATCTAAACTAAGAAGTTTATCTAATTTGAAAGTGTCTTTTTCAACGGTTTTCGAGACGGTGAGCCAAAGTATACCTCGAAATCGAAAAAAAATACACCCCCGCGTTAGTTGGTGACTGAAAGTCACGACCCCAGAGTATACACTTTTTTTTAAATTTTTTCAAAAATGTTTTCAATTAAAAAAAAAATATTTAACTAAAAAAAAATTATCAAATTTTGTTTAATTAAAAAAAAATTATTAACCCTGGAACCCCACAACGGGGTAATTAGTTACCCCACAAAAATATCAAATTTCCTTCCCGAACCAATTTTGTTGAACAGTTCCTTCCGTTTTATAGAGTTTTCACCATTAAATATTTAACAAATGCGACTTTATCATTCACCATTCTCTTCGTTATCAAAAAACGAAGAGAATGGCATATTGTCTTTTACCTTATTATTTTATTATCTTATTATCTTACCTTATTATCCTTATTATTATTATTATTATTATTATTATTATTATTATTATTATTATTATTATTATTATTATATAAACATTATCGCATACGAGGAACATTGTATGCTAAAGAGAAGATTGGGGTAATTATTTACCCCAGTGTGGGATTTACGTTGGAAAAAATAGATTGTGGGGTTCTAGAGTTAATTTTTTTTTGTTTCATTTTTAGAATGCGTGATATCGGAAATTCGGTTCCAGATTCGAAACCAGAAACGTCAAAAATGATTGTACCGATTTTTGAAGTGTACTCTATCGTACCAGTTTTGGCACGCGGATCAGGCTCTTACCAGTTAACTGGTTAATACAATTTATGTCCTGTCGAAAAACTTGATTTTTGTTACGGATTAAATAATAATTTATTATTCAATTTTTATTCATTTTTGTGCAGGATTTCGGTGTGCTCTCATCGTGCTTTAACAATGAAAACCATTTTTCATTCAATCCAACCACGGGTTTCGCAATTTTTGTCGATGGAAATCGAAAAAAAAAAAACAAACAAACAAAAAACATACTATCGCACTATGTTTCGCACTCACTTCTATTACGTTGTACCGTAATTCGTAAGGAATACAAAATATACAAATCATTGATTTTTATGATAAGAAGTAATTTTTTTTTTGTTACATCATTTTCAATTATTTTTTCTCAAGGACCGATGCCACTGCTGTGACCCTAAAATGGGGCGTTGCTTTGAATGCTTCTTGCCAGTCAATGAATTGTTTTACGTAATGAAAAATTGGATTTTTCGATACTTTACTAAGCACAAATGTCGCCGTAACAAAAAAGATTCTTTCATCGCACAACGATATTCATTAAAATAAATAAAAAAAAATTAAAAAAATTAAAACTCCAGCACATGTATATTTTCAAGAGCAAAAACGTGTAAATTCGACGACAAAAATCTTTGATCGAAATATTCAAAAAAAGACAAAACGATACACCAACGACAATAATTTTTGATTGAAATATTAAAAGAAAAGAAAACAACAACAACAACATTCATAAATTCAACGACCATTTCGTAGGAAAATAAATGGCCAGAAGACGATATCAAAGAGAGTATCGAAAAATGAAAATGTCATGCGTGATCTGCTTCTCATTCTTGTATGTGGGTTTGCAGCGTTACTTGATTTTGATACAATGCCAACGGGATCTGGTATAATCGTCGAATGTTTTTCTCTCTTTTTCAATCTTTTTATTGCTTCCGTTTCGTAACTGCTGTAATCCGTGGTTGACTCGATGTCAGATTCTTCAGTAGTTTCGTTCAGATGGCCACGAACTTTCGACCTTTCTGGAAGTCTTCGTATGCTATTTAATTTTGAATAAAATATTTGAATACTATTTGTATCGCATTAAAATTGAGTTACTAATTTTTGTATGGATATTTTTTTTTTTATATCGTAATATAAAAAATTATTAGCCATTTTTCTTTTGATTTATAGTTTGTCGATACCTAGCACGATTAAAATTCCCTGCATTGAAGCAGTTCGAAAAATTTTTAATCTTTCTTGGCTACGAACAACTGGAGAAAGATGCTAGTACAAAATTATCAATTTTTTTTAATACTTCGGACGTCCATTTCGACCAGAACCGCCGTATCTTCCAACATCCGGAGAGCTTCTCGAATCAGTCAAAATTTCTGGGTTCACACGATGTCCTGGAAGTTCTGAGACTTCGTCGTTGCAAGAACGACAACTGCAGCTCAATTTCGAAGCTCGCAGGATCGACGAGATCGAGGGGTTTCCGATCTGGTTTATTCTACTTGGAGAATTATCCGTTGAAGTTGTAAATTCGTGATCGGGATCAAGCTCCACATCGGCATCTATACCAGAGCATTTTTCTTCGGAAAAAATACTCCTAACACAAATCAAATTGTTTATTATGTTTTTTCTACCTTTTTTCATTATTGTGAAGCAAAAAATTCTCACTTTGAGTCCGAAACGACGAGCGTAATTTTTTGATCCGATAATTGTTGATCTTCTATTGTATTTTCCGGTTTCTGTTTTGTTTCTATCGATTTTTCTACTTGCCGAGGCTCATCGGCTCTGAAGCAAAATCAAATTAGTCTCTTCTCTAATTAATGACATTATTGTGAAAAAATGAAACCGAACAAACTCTCGCAGACTCTCGTTAAAATTTGTATTATGGCATTGAATTTTTCATCGTTGATTTGCAGCGAAAACGCATTTTTTCAAGGCTTTTTAGTATTAAAATATTTTTTAGTAGCTTTAGTTTCAAAACCTTTCAAAAAGAAGTGTGTCATAAAAAATCATCATTAAGTTTTCATATAGAAAGAAAAGAAGTGTGTCATAAAAATTCATCATTGAATTTTTACATGGATTATTTTACATTTTACGAGCCTTCCTATAAAATTTCTTGTTCGTTCAATTCTGTGCAATTTATACTTATAAACATCACAAAATAATGAAAAAAGACAATAGTTTTGATGAAAACTAACATTGCAGATTTTGATTTCGTCGTACAGATTTTCGTGATCGACAATTTTTTTGCTCTACTTTTTTGTGGTAGTCTCGAAAATCCGGTGAATCTGGCTCTAGGAATTCTACTTGTTCTTGCAGTTTTGATCGTTGACGATTTTTCAGATTTTTTAAAATCGATGGGTTCGCTCTTGGGACAGACAGATAGAACGCTGTTAGTCTCATTGATTTTTTCGATGTCTGGCGGAACAAGCTTTTCAGAAATTTTTTTTTCCGTCTCGAGATCCCGGGGAGTTTTTTTCTCATTGGTAACGTTATCTCGACAATCTGCCTTCGAGCAAGTGGAATATTCTTTTTTGAAAAAAGTTGTGAGATCGGGTTGACCGAGGTCAACATCGTAATCGTACGAATTTTTTTCATTCTCATTCTTCGATTTATCGTTATCAAATTTGTCACTTTTACCGAAGTTTCTCGGTGTTTTGGTAGTCACTTTTGACACTCTCGTGCTCATCGTGTTGTCAGCATCACGGAGATGTTTTTGCAAATAATTTTTCTCTATTTTATCGCCGATCGTTAATTTTCCTTTACGTATTTTAATCTTGCTCCAAAGATCGAGTATCGTTCTCGATGTTTTTCGAAGATTTTTCGTAACAACGACGCGATCCTCTCGGGGATCGTGTCTCGCCGAGAGTCTCGCTTCAATCCGGCATCTTCGATCAACTTTGCGTTTGCGCGTGAACGGCAACGTGGCCGTGACACGATTATTTTTATTCGTCGCGAGTTCGTAGTACTGCACGCGAGCAATTGTGACGTTTTTTTCTTTTCTTTTCTTTGTTTACAACAGAAATCAGGTAGTAGAACGATTATGTCGTTGAATACGGGATAAAAAATAATATAATACAAGACATTTTATTTTTTGCATCAACGATATGTTCACGCGATTGGAATTTTTTTATTGTTTTTATTTCTTCATCTCTTTTGTTTCGATTTCGAGAAAGATTGTGAATTCTGTTGGATTTTATAATAATAATCATTTTCTTAAATAGTTGCACAAAAATTTAAGACTCTTTTTCACATATGCGTCCACGAAATTCCGTTTCAATTTTTTTTTTTTTTTTTTTTTTTTATAAACAAGATAATTTATTACAAAATGAATTTCTATCGTTGATATTATTAGATTTTTTTCTCTCATCGTAAAAGTGGCCTACGAAGTAACAATCGTAATACGAAACGCGATATTTTCTCATAGGCCAAAAACATCAGAGCTGCTGTTAACACAGTCTGCAGAAGTTTCGCCTCCATTCCTTTGTATAAACCGGCTGGTCCTTGTTTTCTGTCAACAGAAGTAACGTTTTATTTTAGTTTTCAACTAAATGTTGCTGAAATTTTGATTTTCATTTATTTGCTAAGTTTCTGTTTGTTGTTCAATGTGAAATGAAATAAAATCGAGTGTTAATTAATTGAGAGAATTTTTCAAAAGATACGATTTGTGAATTAAAATGAAAAAAAAAGATTCTTCGAAGAAAAATAGTTCTATTTCGACGAAAATACGCTTATAAAAAATGAAGAAAATTCTTACTTCAATATGTACATCAGAATCTGAATTGTACCAGCGTTCGGTGGAAGATCGGGATGTTTGTGTCCATGCTATAAATAAATTGAAATATATATATAATGATTATGTTATTAAAAGATTGCCATATTTTATAAAGTACAGATTGAATTTTGATTTTTTGTCAAATTAATGAAACAAACTTTAGAGAATGTAATGTGTCTTAAGGCGAGCAACCACTTTAGATGCTTCAAAAAATCATTTTTTTTTAATTTCATAAATCGTTAGCAAAATATCTTAAGAATACACCCTGAAAAATTCAAAACGATATTCGGATTCCTTCTAACGGTATGTATATAAATGATAAAGACTCTCCGCTCGACTCCCAAGCGCGCTCAAACTTTAAACGTGGTTTTCTCGAAACGACATTTTTTAAATTTGCGGGAATCATAACTCAAAAACTAATTGATGGATCAACTTCAAATTTGGAACACGTTTACATAATATAATTTATTAAAACATGAACCTAAAGTTGGAAGGATTAGATTGTTTAAAATATATTTATTATTGCAAAATGCCGGGAAAAAGAATGCTAAAAATCGATCATTTTTTTCAAACACGTTTCAACATTCAATTCTCGATTTTTTTTTCAAAATTTAAGTTCATCCCTAGAAAAAATTTACAATCGGCTCAACATAAGCCAAGTGTGGCTCATTGTTGGCCAATGTTGAGCCGATTGTAAATTTTTTCTAGGGATGTTCTTAAAAAACATCTCAAGAATGTATAAAAATTTGTTGGACTATTTCAGATGCGAATTGCGAGCTGCACAATTCCCGCAAATCGGCAACAACGATGAGGACACGCTAAGGGACACTGCGGATTACACCTTAATTAATGCATGAAATAACTTGAAAAAATTACCAGAGATGTATGAAAATATGAATAAATTATTGACAGAGTTGCGGAAATTCCCAATTTTTTTTCAGAATAAAAAAAAAAATCCAAAAAATCATCTAACTTTCGGTCTTCTAAAGTAGTTGCTTGCCTTAAAGAATTTTTTTCCATCGGATGCCAAAATACAGGATGTTTGTTTTAATTAAAAGGACAGTCGAAATTCACGACTTCTTTAATATTAGCTAAGTAAATTAAATATTTTCATGATTGATTAGGATGGAAAAAAATGTTACCCTCAGTTTCGTTTGAACCAATTGCAACGGATACGTGAGTGTAGTAGATATAGTTTTGGCAATGGCACCAATAGCGAAAAATAACCAAGCAGGTGGCTGAGCTCCTGACAACGAATTAGTGACCCTTCTCTTGAGTGTCTCATAAGTCATAAATTGAATTGCTGGATTAGCAACGAGCATTAAACTTGGAAGTGTGCCAGCCCACAAGTTTTTCAAACCCTCGTATTTCCATATGTGAATCAGTCCATCTGTAGGATCGAAACTTGTTAAGCGGTTAGGGGCACTTAGAAATTTGGGAAGCTCGATTTTTCATGTTGTGCATTTTCTAAAAGTATAATACCTCACGAACATTTTGTGAAAATTGCAAGTTGATCCAACGGATAGTTTCACAGATATACAATAATTATCATAGATCTTTCTAAGTACTGGAAAAAGATAGCGGACAATGACTAATAACAACCAGTATTTACCAGTGTACTAAATAAAAGTTGAACCTGCTCGATATTCGCGAGGCATGTATATTGATCTATCGTGCTATTTTTACGATGCTACAATCTTCTCCCATCTTTCACGCAACAAATGGATTCCACGCCAATAGAAATTGTTACTTTTTGAGGCGATCCATTCATTGATCCATTTTTTTGATATCTTCAAAAGACTTGAAATGCTGTGATGACAAATCATTCTGAATCGGTCGAAACAAATGATAACCAGACCGTGCTATGTCCGCTGAATACGACGGGTGAGGTAAGACTTCCCACTTCATGTCTTTTATATACTTTTTTACTGTTTCTGCTACATGTGGCCGAGCATTGTCATGGAGCAAAATTAGTTTGTTATGACGTTTGGCATACTCAGATCGTTTTTTTTCTCAATTTTTAGTTTAGTTTCATTAATTGTTGTTTATAGTGAACAGCCGCTGTGATATTTTCACCCGGTTTCAGCAACTCGTGGTACACCATACTTTTTTGATCCCACCAAACGCACAGCATCACCTTTTGACCATAAATATTGCGTTTTGGCGTTGATGGACCTGGTTCACCTGGCAGTACCCATGCTTTTTTTCGTTTCGGATTTTCATAATAAATTCATTTCTCATCGCCAGTCATGATTTGATGTAAAAATGACTTCCTTTCGCATCGTTCAAGCATCAATTCACAAATCGTTTTTCGCTTTTAGAGTTATCTCTCGTTTAATTGATGTGGTAACCAATCTTCCGCTTTTTGAACCAGTCCAAGATTATGTAAACGTTTGCTAACAGTCATTTCAGTAATATTTAATGTATCAGACAATTCTTTAAGAGTCTGACATCGATCTTCATTGAGTAAGGCCTCCAATTTTTCATCTTCAAATTTTTTTCGGCTGCCCTGGACGTTCTTTGTCTTCAAGGTCAAAATCGCCACTTTTGAATCGTCTAAACCAATCTCTGCACGTTGTTTCAGATAGAGCATGTTCGCCATAAGCTTCTTAACGGACAACACCACTGTGACGGCTTCAAAAAATCGATTTTTTGAAAACCATTTTAAAAAATCTAAAATACTTTTAAGATTGAAATGCCGTTGGATCCAGGTCGAAAAAATAATTATTTTCGTAGATATTGAATATTTTGTGGAGCGGTGCAGCGGTCCGCGACGCGCGGGGTCCCAACTTTGAACGCGTTTTTCTCAAAACCACTTTTTTGAGTGCGGCACGCAGCAGAACTCGAGCAATTTTTATCCGATCGACTTCAAATTCTTACTGTATCAATAAAAGTAGATTGTCTAGAGAAGTACATAAGATTTTTTCGATATCTCAATAATTATAAAAGTTATAGCCTATTTTCGACGAGAAATTTCGCTCAAAAATCATTCTTTAATTTCAAAGGCGTGCCTATTTTTTAAAAATCAATATTTTTCCAAATCCCTATGTACTTCTCTTCAAAATATCATATTATTAACGAAAACACTCGGTATTTTTTTTCAGATCGACGTTGAAGAGAGTTCTGCTGCGTGCCGCGAACCACTGCGGAGATGACGAGAGAGCTTCCCCAGCGCCACCATGCGGCGTGAAAAATATAAAAAAAATGTTTTTTGATACAATAATAAACAAGGAACAAAACCCAAAAAAAATTTTTCGAATATCTCTTTTTTTTCCCTCAAAAAAAAATTCATGAAAAATGTGAAAAAAATAGGGGGTCACAGTGGTGTTGTCCGTTAAAGCAAGCGATGACGTTCAGCAGCACTTTTTCTTAAATTAAAGCAAAAAGACAAAGCTTCCTGCATATGCTGTTTCGCTGATTAAAAACCTGATATTTTCGATATTATAAAAAAGTAGTGTGAACAAGCGAATTCACTCTCAAATACTGAATATTGCAGGTTATTTCCAATACTTCAACACAGTATAGTTTTAGTATTACTTCTATGAAAATAATACTAGTTACCCCATCTAATATAAAACAGCGGGAATTAAGTTTAAAACCCAATACATAGTTACAACACATGTCTTTGAATGCGTTTTTCTCAAAAGCATGTTTTCAAAGTCGGTGACCACTATTCCTCGAAAACCACTCAACCGATCCAAATGAAATGTATATAGTATCTTCTACACATAAAAAACTAGTGCTTAATCGAAGGATTTTAATTTTCGACCCATGAATTTTTTAAATTCCAGAAATGAGCCTAAAAATTATTGCCTAAAAATCGTAAATTACACTTTCGGTGGTCGCCATTTTGTCAATTTTTCTTTTTATTCAAAATCCTTCGATTAAGCACTAGATAAACTTTTAAACTAACGAAATTTCTTGGATTTATTGATTTCAGATAAACCAGTCACGAGTGAGAGTAGTCACCGCAAAACACTGTTTTGAAAAGGTGTTCCATGTCACTGCGGATAACTCTGTCAAAATGTATATTTATTAATGAAATTTACACCAAGTGTTCTTTAAATATTATATAATAACTTGAAAAAAGATTGAGTAAAAGAAAAAATGTATAAATGGTTTTAAAAAAATCACAATATTAGCCTTTTTTTGTCCCGCTAACTGCCCCTAACTCTTTAATTCGAAATTAATGACAGATTCGAATGAACGGAAATTTTATGGCTACTTGAGCCATTATTAATTATTCAAAACATTAACTAATCAAAATGTTTTAATTGTTTTAATAATTTTATTATAAAAAAAAAACAACATTTTAAAACAATAGCATGAAGTTGTCGCCTTTGTTTCAAATGATTTGTAAATACTTTCATTCGGGTTTAAAATAGAAAATTGTAACAGCAAAACAATGTAACTGCAAATCAATAATACTTAAAAATAAATTATGTTGGAACAATTATTGTTCATATACCTTTTCATGTAAATATCGAGGTACAAAAAAATAATTATGGTCGCACCAAGTCCATCGAAAATAAACTCAAACAGACCGAGTCAGAGTGCACTACGAAATTGTTTTATTTTGCATAAGCACTTCATGCATTACTCGATTCACGATTTCTTAATTCAACATTATTTCATTTGCGGCGACTACTTCAACTACATTTTGCAACGATTGGTAAACACTCGATTCATAGTTTTACGTAATTCACAAGTAACAAAATTTGCGTACACGTTTTTTATGAAAATTGGCAGAAATAATAAAAATCATTGCGTATTTAAAAAAAAATTCATTGATCATTTCGTCAATGATGATTTTTCAATTCACCCGTGACGCAGCGATTTCGTGTTTCAAAAAAAAGCACGATTGAAATTTGGAAAACACATTTGTTTCGAAATAATTCAACTGTTTGTTTTTTTGTCGAATTTTTCTAAATTTTTGTATGATCTTGAAAAAAATATAATTCATGTCATCGACCTACCAACGAGATTGTCGTATTCGTTGTTGTTTCTCTCAGCAACTCCACTGATGCCCTTCATTTTCAGTCTCGTATTGACCACCCAAAGTGGAGTCGTACTAAGGACATTAATAATACCTAAAAAAAAAAAGAAAAAATACATTGAAGTTCAGTTTTACAACCTGTCGTAAAAGAAGCCGCTCCTAATTTATTTAAATTTCGTGTTGTTTGGGTTCTTCCTCGTAAAATTACCGGCTATTGACGCGACTAATAAATCATTTCCGGCCGTTTGATTTCTTGAGCTTCTCAGCAGTTTGAGGCCGTGAAATGTATAAAAGTACACGAAATTGCTTGCACAAAGACTCTGCAATACAGGAACCATGCCTCTGTAGAGAGTGTATCTAAAAAAAAGCAATAAAGTAATTGTTTATTGTGTAAAGTTTCTTACTCGTCTATCCGAATGGCTGAATTTCGAAAAACGCTTATTTCTAATAATAATTATTAGGATTTCACCCATGAAACATATTTTCGTTTTCTAAAGTCTGAATAATTTGAAATTATCAATATTTTGAAATATATGGAATCAAGCCTTCAGAGGAAATATTAAACGAAACGTTTTTTAATCGATGAATTTTGTCGTCGTTTGAAATTGGGCTCGAAATTATTTATTCTAATTGCGATAGGCATATTCAGTCTACGTTTATGTAAATGAGACTAGACAATTTTCTTTATTGACATTTTATTCAAACAAACTTACGAGCCTTCCTTGGAAATAAGTTCTTTAATGGTGGTCAGAGTGTTTTTTGATTGCCGACCTTCTTCCACTGCAAATATAAATAACGAAGATAGAGATAATAAAAAAGCGTGACTTGCACTCACATCAGTTATTAACATAATAATGCACGGTTTCTGACTTTTACGACGTGACATCACATTTGAATATTTTTTGCTTCTGCTATTTAGTTTATTGTTTAAAACCTCATCGAATTTTATTTTGTTTTACAAAATTCTAAAAATATAGCATGTTACACGAATTTCAAGAACATTCATAACAAAAATTCGGTACAATTGAAACATATGGTAATTTCTCGGTAAAATAATCAACATATGAACACGGATGTTATTTTGTTCAGTAACATGCACGTTGGCACACGCTCGACCTTTTTTTTCAATGCACAGTGCCAGAATTGTCGTTTTGGAATGATGAATAAAGAGGTTCATTGAAGTTGCATTAACGAACAAAAAAATCGTGAATTAATTCATACCGTCGTTTGAAAATAAACACAGTTTTTGTCTGAGCCAAGTGATTGAATATTAAACGAAATAATATTGAAAAATTGAATTCTATTTTCCCGTAATTGGAGAGGAGGGACGAGGTTTGACACAAAAGCAAAATCTTTGTATTCGCGCATTATGTGAGCACCATTTGAATAGGCTTTTCTTAAGGATCTCAAAACAATTTTTTTACGAATTCTATGTTCGGCAGTTTTCGCGATTTTGTTGAAAATACATCTCAAAAACTGATTTCTATGTCCTCTGTTTCCAATACTAGTAAAATTACAATTAAAAAAAAAACATTAAATATAAAATTGTGAAATTGTGTAAAATAAAAAAAGATATAACTGTCTCTTAATAGAATAATATTTTATGTAACAAGTGTGGGAAACGATGAATTACATCGCGCTTGAAGTTGCCGCATTCGCCCCGGCTTATGATGCATATTCGCACTCCTCGTGCTAGTGAGAATATGCATCATAAGTCAAGGGGAAAGCGGCATACGTGCGATTTAATTCGTTGTTTTTTGCACTTGTTACATGCAATATTTTTTGTGATATCTGCCTCGAAAGTTTGATTTTGAGATTCAAAAAGCAATTGTAGTTCGTTCAGTTCAATGTTCAGTTCGTCAATCAGTGCGGTAAAGTAAGGTACAAGCTCGGTTTTTTCTGAATTCGTGCGATAAAGTAAGACAAAAGACGAATCGTTGAAAATTAAGCGACTTTCCGCACGCTCTACATCAATCGAAGATCAAATCGAAGATCAAGAGGCAGGTATCACAAAAAACTTCCAAATGTTTCCAAAAGTCAGGAAGTCTATTTGGCAGTTGACTATTTTTTTTACGTTACATATTATTTAATAAGGCTAATTAATGTCCAGATTAAATACGACAGGATGAATAAAATCGTATATCGAAGTAGCGTGTGAGGAAAAACAAGAAAAATATAACGATTATGAAGAAAGTGATAATAAAAGCATCGATCGGCATTAAGGAAACTCCATCACGAAAGATTCACCAACAGAAAAATTAATTTTTAAGTATATCATAAATAAAGTACTCACATTTACGTATGCAAAGTTTCAGGTAAGGTCAACGACTAAATAAGAGAGATAAAAATGGTTAAATTTGGGATTTTTAACACAGGGCTTATCGAAAAGTCACCCTCAAAAAACTTGTATCAAGTGATATCTTCGCATTTACGCAACAGATATTGAACAAAAACTACAGTAACGTTGATCAGGTTATAAGGATTCTAAATATAATAAAGAACTTTTGGGTCAACGACTTACGTAAAAATTGTTTAAAAAAACAAAAAACTCCCGACTGCGAAATGGCATAGTTAAAAAAAAGGAAAAACTTAAAAAAAATGAATTAAAAATATGAAAAAGTCAAATAAAAAACAAAAAATAATTCATAATACAACTCCCTCAAGATTTTGTTCTTCTGATCTGAAAAGATTCATCAATGAATAATTAAACGATAATTATGGCAGCTGATATGAAATTTAGGGGATATTGAGAGACGTCTCCAAGACTGTGCACAGATGCAGGAGATGCAGGAGATGTCTCCCGACATCCTCTAAATTTCATATCAGCTGCCATAATTATCGTTTAATTATTCATTGATGAATCTTTTCAGATCAGAAGAACGAAATCCTGAGGGAGTTGTTTTATTATGAATTATTTTTTTGTTTTTCGTTTGACTTTTTTATATTTTTAATTCATTTTTTTTAAAGTTTTTCTTTTTTTAATTATGCTATTTCGCAGTCGGGAGTTTTTTGTTTTTTTAAACAATTTTTATTTCACACTTTTTAAAGTTCACTAACTATCTATTTTTGATGGTGGGTTTTAATTTGATTCATTTTTCAAACATTGACTCCATTCTTATATTTGAAAAAAATATGTTTTCATGAAGTTTTACTATAATAGCAGGCAGCATTTTTTTTTGTTTTTCAAAACAATTTTTTTTTTTATTTTCAATGTTCATCCTAGTGTCAAGCTCTTATTTTGAAAAATGGGATTTTGTTTTTTAATCCGCCATATTGGATCCGCGATTATGAATTTCTGAAATATGATTTCAGATTTAGATTCAGCGACCTTGAAAACCCCTGAGTGCGAGCTTTCCTTAGGAAAACGTAATACTTGGTTTTTTCGATCCACCGTATTGGATCCACCATTTTGGATTTCCAAAATATGATTCCAAATTTGAATTCAGCGATCTCAAAAACTCTCGAGTGTCAGTTTTCATTTCGAATAATAGTTGGTTTTTCAATCCACAATTTTTAATTTCTAAAATCTGATTCCAAATTTGGATTCAGCGATGCCAAAAACCCTCGAATGTCAGCTTTCATTTCGAAAAAATAAGATTTTGTTTTTTAACCCGCCATTTTGAATTTCTGAAATCTGATTTCAGATTTGGATTTAGCAACCGCGAAAATCCTTGAGTGCCAGCTTTCATTACGAGAGAAATCTATTTGGTTTTTTCGATCCGCCATTTTGAATTTCCAAATTGTGACTTTAGATTTGGATTCAGTGACCCCAAAAACCTCCGAAATAAGGAAGGCTAGAGTAAAGGAGTGGACACAGTGTGTTTTAGAAATGTAACCGAAATTCCAGGCTAAAACCTCGGCGCTGCGATCGAAAAGATCCTAGTCATATATATATTTAGATCAGACACACCATTACTACTTATTTACTAACGTCAATTTGTTAAAATACGCAGTGTCTATGTTTATAAATGTAATTTTTTTTTATTAATGTACAGTGTTAATTAATTTATTGTATTTAACATAGAAGTATATCAAATTTCTTTGAATAAAAATAAATTCAAACATGAGTAATCTGTTTAATCTATGATTTCTGTTTGCTTTTTCAATCAAAAAATAGTGAATATTTGTCTTTCTCATTACCAGAGTCAACCAGAACGAGGAATAAAAAATGTAAAGTGAATGTAATTATTTTAAAAATTATAATTTTTAAAATAATTACATTCACTTTACATTTTTTATTCTTACTTTACAGACTTTAGAGTCTGGTTGACTCTAGTAATGAGTAAGATTAATTTCGATTGGATGATTATGCGAATTGTAAATTTTTGGAAATCAGAAAAACACATATTCAATATTTTCTTGGTTGGAAAACAAAACGGGTTTGGAATAGCGTATTTTTGCTTTCTTAGAATCAAATTTTTTGTTCCTTACTGTCTAAAATCTCTTGAAAATAAAAGAGCATATGATAACGTTTTCGATGTATTTATTTACAGTATTACAAAATAAATAATTTGTTGACACGTCCTACAAAATTATAACTTTTCTCACATGAAAAACACGGCACAACAGAACTCACGCAACTGAAGAGAAAAAATAGTCTCCCTAACCTTTAATATATCGTGATTTGGGTACGAATCTTCTCTTTCTAGTGCGCAACGGTCACTTTCATCGTGTGGACTAATTTTATTACTATATTGTATGATCTTTCCGATCCATGCGATGCTAGAGGCGAAGCGGAGAACTAATTGAGGACGGGTTTTTGAGGATGCCGTTACTACTTATTTTCCTATGCTGTGTCCACTCCTTTACTGTAGTCTTCCTGCTCGAAAAAATGAGATTTGGTTTTTTAATCTGCCATATTGGATCCACCATTTTGAATTGTAATAATTATGTAAGATGATAAAAAAAAATATTGTTGCACTGCCAATTAACTTTTCCATCAATTCGTTCTCATTAAGTTGCTTTCCTCCCGAATTTTTTTAATTCCATATAAACTTTGAAATTTATAATAATAATTGTTATTTAAGAAAAAAAAATAAGTTTTTCCATTTAAAACATTTGTCATATTTGGCTATGTTAAACAGATCATGTGTTCATTTTTCGAATTAGTATGAATTTCGATTCATAAAACCTCGTTTGGCATGTTGGAGTGAAACTAGCAACATACAACAGTGTGAAGTAGTCGATGATCGAAAACTGGTCATATTGCGATATGTTTAAATGATGTATAACATTAAAGTTAAATAAACAAAAAAGTTCGCAATGAATATCGACATACTATGGACAAGAACATTGTCCCCCACATCTAGAAAGTTGTGCAACAAAAAATTGGTCAAGACATTTATCACCGTTCCCAAGAAAACTGGGGACAAAGGAATATCCCCCCATCAGCTGATCGCAGTGAAACGGGCAGGGTGTCAAGTCGACATGGAGTAACTTCCCACTGTGTCATCTGCTCCGTGTAACTCACAATCGTGTAATTCTCTAGCCGTAGAAAGTACCCTTTGTGCCAAGTGCCCAACTGTGTCATCTGCCCACAGTGCTAACTCGAATTCGTAGCCGCTCGACATTTCCCCGACGCTCGCGTATCCCCACTTTTCAACATTCTCCGCGCGATATGCTATTGTATGAACTCTCGAACTGTAGCAAGTGCCCACTGTGCTAACTACCCAACCGTGTCATCTGCCCCTGGCGTTAACTCGAATTCGTATTAGCCCGACATTTCCCCGACGCTCGCGTATCCCCAGTTGAAAAGTGGGGATACGCGAGCGTCGGGGAAATGTCGGGCTAATACGAATTCGAGTTAACGCTAGGGGCAGATGACACGGTTAACGCTAGGGGCGGATGTCATCTGCCCCTAGCGTTAACTCGAATTCGTATTAGCCCGACATTTCCCCGACGCTCGCGTATCCCCACTTTTCAACTGGATGACACGGTTAACGCTAGGGGCGGATGTCATCTGCCCCTAGCGTTAACTCGAATTCGTATTAGCCCGACATTTCCCCGACGCTCGCGTATCCCCACTTTTCAACTGGGGATACGCGAGCGTCGGGGAAATGTCGGGCTAATACGAATTCGAGTTAACGCTAGGGGCAGATGACACGGTTGGGTAGTTAGCACAGTGGGCACTTGCTACAGTTCGAGAGTTTATACAATAGCATGTCGCGCGGAGAATGTTGAAAAGTGGGGATACGCGAGCGTCGGGGAAATGTCGAGCGGCTACGAATTCGAGTTAGCACTGTGGGCAGATGACACAGTTGGGCACTTGGCACAAAGGGTACTTTCTACGGCTAGAGAATTACACGATTGTGAGTTACACGGGGCAGATGACACAGTGGGAAGTTACTCCATGTCGACTTGACACCCCCTGCCGTGAAACGCATAACTCCCGTCTTTTTGCCCTACGGGCAGTCGGGAGTTATCTATCAGTTGCATGAGTTGGGGGTCGATAACTGAAAAGTAGATAGACGTTTTTCTCGGACACGCTTGATATTTTGAGAAAACGAAAAGTTACACGTTGTTCTCTGATAAGAAGAAAATAACGTGTTCCTCTGTTTTCACGATATATCAAGCGTGTCCGAGAAAAACGTGTGTCTACGTTTCAGTTATCGACCCCCCACTCATGCAACTGATAGATCATCTTAAAAAGATATTTAATGTTAAAATGTCGAAATGGCAGGGATACAACTCTATTCTTTATATCTCTATTCTTAAATAACTCTATGCTGAAAATCTCTATTCCTCGACATCTCTATTCTTAAATATCTCTAATCTGAATAACTCTGTGGTTAATTCAACTGTATTCGTAAATAACTCTATTCCTAAATATCTCTATGCCTAATTATCTCTATTCCTGGACATCTGTATGCTTAAATATCTCTATTCGTAAATATCTCTAATCTCGGACATCTCTATTCTTAAATATGGTTAAAGACAACTCTATTCTGAGACATCTCTATTCCAACTCATCTCCATTCCAAGACATCTCTATGCTTGATAAAAATAATTGACAATCAAGCTGCATATTATGATAAATTATCGGCGGTCGAAATAGTAGAACGAATAAAATTTTATAGACTGATCGACTAAGAAATTGAACTCTCAGATCTTGGCATAACTATTACATGTTTTTGTAAAATTTAAATTATTTAATTGAATATTATTATGTATTTTAATTATCATAGCAATTGCATTTGAAGAGACAGAATGAATGTTTCGGCGGTATTTCGACCTGTTCATAGAATCATAGAATCATAGCGTGGTGAGTTAATGCAAAATTTCGAGTATCGTTACTTGAGATTTTGCATTAACTCACTACGCTATGATTCTATGATTCTGTGAACAGGTCGAAATACCGCCGAAACATTCATTCTGTCTCTTCAAATGTATCGATACTCGAGATTTTGCATTAACTCACTACGCTATCATTCTATGATTCTATGAACAGGTCGAAATACCGCCGAAACATTCATTCTGTCTCTTCAAATGCAATTGCTATGATCATTAAAATACATAATAACATTCAATTAAATAATTAAAATTTTACAAAAACATGTAATAGTTATGCCAAGATCTGAGAGTTCAATTTCTTAGTCGATCAGCCTATAAAATTTTATTCGTTCTACTATTTCGACCGCCGAAAATATAATTTATCATAATATGCAGCTTGATTGTCAATTATTTTTATCAAGCATAGAGATGTCTTGGAATGGAGATGAGTTGGAATAGAGATGTCTCAGAATAGAGTTGTATTTAACCATATTTAAGAATAGAGATGTTCGAGATAAGAGATATTTACGAATAGAGATATTTAAGCATAGAGATGTCCAGGAATAGAGATAATTAGGCATAGAGATATTTAAGAATAGAGTTATTTACGAATACAGTTTAATTAACCACAGAGTTATTTAAGAATAGAGATATAAAGAATAGAGTTGTATCCCTGCCTGTCGAAAGAAGTTCTGACAGGTTTCGCATCCGTATAAAGATTCGGCAGCGTCGCAGAAATCAGGTGTTCTGTATAACGCAGAAGCGCATGCGCGAGATTTAAATCATCAGCTACCTAACCTTACATTCGTTTGTGATTGACGTATAGATAGAAAAGTGGATTTTGTCGTAATAAAATAAGTAATTTGGCAGTATTACGATATCCGTGGCCCCAAGTTTTGACTATACAATCTTTATATTTGGCCCAAAATAAGACTTTTTTCAAGAGTGATAAAAATTGAAATTCAGCCTTTAAGGTGATGAAACGGGGGTTTGAAAGTTGAAGTATTATTATAATATTTGCGGCCCCTAATTCTGACCATGCCGCCTCCATATTTGACCAAAAATAAGACTTTTTTCAAGTATGATGAAAATCGAAATTCGACCTTTAAGGGATGAGACAGGGTGTTGAAAGTTGAAGCATTATTATAATATTTGTGGTCCCTAAATCTGACCATGCAGCCATCATATTTGACCCAAAATAAGACTTTTTTCAAGCATGATGAAAATCGAAATTCGACCTTTAAGTGGATGAAACGGGAGTTTCAAAGTTTAACGGACAACACCACTGTGACCCCCTATTTTTTTCACATTTTTCAAGAATTTTTTTTTGTGGAAAAAAAAGAGATATTCGAAAAATTTTTTTTGGGTTTTGTTCCTTGTTTATTAATGTATCAAAAAACATTTTTTTCACATTTTTCACGCCGCATGGTGGCGCTGGGGAAGCTCTCGCGTCATCTCCGCAGTGGTTCACGGCACGCAGCAGAACTCTCTTCAACGTCGATCTGAAAAAAAATACCGAGTGTTTTCGTTAATAATATGATATTTTGAAGAGAAGTACATAGGGATTTGGAAAAATATTGATTTTTAAAAAATAGGCACGCCTTTGAAATTAACGAATGATTTTTGAGCAAAATTTCTCGTCGAAAATAGGCTATAACTTTTATAATTATTGAGATATCGAAAAAATCTTATGTACTTCTCTAGATAATCTACTTTTATTGATACAGTAAAAATTCGAAGTCGATCGGATAAAAATTGCTCGAGTTCTGCTGCGTGCCGCACTCAAAAAAGTGGTTTTGAGAAATACGCGTTCAAAGTTTTAGGTTTGTTAATTTATGTTATAAATTGAAAAAAAAAATATTTACCTTCAATCAGCGATGCCGGCACCATATAGCTGGCCTTCAAGAAGCAAATCGTTGTCTCCTGATTCTTTCCTCGAACTTGTTAAGGCTTTTCTCGCTTCTTTTGCAGCATCTGTGAGCGAGCGCACCGCGAGCTGGATCCGCGCTGCGTCGGTCTCAACGCAAAAGTTGAAACAATTTAGGCCGATGGTTATCCCCAACGTCTCCAGTACTTTCATGAGACTTCTCAGGCCATCATTGAACACTAATACCGCGATATCAGTTGCAATATCAATGATTTTTTTGCTTCCGGACTGGCACTTGGGGACTATTGCCCAAACTGATTTATTGTAGCTTTCGGTATTGTTTTGCATATAGCCGCCCAAACAACACTGCAGCAAATCGTCCCTGCTCAAATTTTCGAAGATTGGCTGAATTGCCTCCAATATTTCCTGAGGAAGAGGCGGTTGATGGCGATATTTAGAAATATCACCATTTGCGACCGCGCGCTGCCACGAACACCACGACTCGGCTCCTTCCGGGCAATCGTCATGTTGTGGCTCACTGTCTGTGGACATTTTATGTTTGATAGTTGCCCAAATTGCCTTCCTCATTTTGTCAACATCATCGCTGTTCCTCCGAATAGCCAAGCCGTAATATGTGCTCAACTCGTCAATCAATTTTCCAGTGAGCTTTCCTCTGCCAGACAATCCTTTTTTTTTCACGATTTCGCGGAGGCGCGTCCCCATACGTTTTTGGACATGATCGATGCACTCTTTTTTTTTAATCTCGAAACCGTCGTATGGATCGCTATTCGATATGCCCAGAAACGTTTTAGAATCACCGTCACCAGCGCCCAGCTACGCGGGACCCCGAGCGTCGCGGACCGCTGCACCGCTCCACAAAATATTCAATATCTACGAAAATAATTATTTTTTCGACCTGGGTCCAACGGCATTTCAATCTTAAAAGTATTTTAGATTTTTTTAAATGGTTTTCAAAAAATCGATTTTTTGAAGCCGTCACAGTGGTGTTGTCCCTTAAGCATAAAGTTGTGAAACGGTTGTTCTGAGGACATCACCCCGTATATCATACTATAAAAACAGTATAATGACAACGTGGAAATAATAGGGTGAGTTTGGGTCATCTTTCGGTTGTTGTTTGAATAGTTGGACATGTGGAAATAGTAGGGTGAGTTTGGGTCATCTTTGGGTTGTTGTTTGAATAGTTGGGCATGTGGAAATAGTAGGATGGGTTCAGATCATCTTTGGGTTGTTGTTTGAATAGTTGGGTATGTGGAAATAGTAGGGTGGGTTCGGGTCATCTTTGGGTTGATGTTTGAATAGTTGGACTCGTGGAAATAGTAGGGTGGATTTGGGTCATCTTTGGGTTATTGTTTGAATAGTTGGACTTATGGAAATAGTAGGATGGGTTCGGGTCATCTTTGGGTTGTTGTTTGAATAGTTGGACATGTGGAAACAGTAGGGTGGGTTCGGGTCATCTTTGGGTTGTTGTTTGAATAGTTGGACATGTGGAAATAGTAGGGTGGGTTCGGATCATCTTTGGGTTGTTGTTTGAATAGTTGGATATGTGGAAATTGTAGGGTAGGTTCCGGTCATCTTTGAGTGGTTTGAGTAGTTGGGCATGTGGAAATAGTAGGGTGGATTCGGGTCATCTCTGGGTTGTTGTTTGAATAGTTGGACATGTGGAAATAGTAGGGTGGTTTCGGGTCATCTTTGGGCTGTTGTTTGAATAGTTGGACATGTGGAAAGAGTAGGGTGGGTTCATGTCATCTTTGAGTTGTTGTTTGAATAGTTGGGCATGTGGAAATAGTAGGGTGGGTTCGGGTCATCTTTGGGTTGCTGTTTGAATAGTTGGACATGTGGAAAGAGTAGGGTGGGTTCGGGTCATCTTTGGGTTGCTGTTTGAATAGTTGGACACGTGGAAAGAGTAGGGTGGGTTCGGGTCATCTTTGGGTTGTTGTTTGAATAGTTGGACATGTGGAAATAGTAGGGTGGGTTCGGGTCATCTTTGGATTGTTGTTTGAATAGTTGGACAAGTGCAAATAGTATAGAGTGCGGGAGAGGGGGGAATTTTCAACCCCTGTTCCACCCCCTTAACGGTCGAATTTTAAAAACTGCCGAATACTTTTTAAATTACTCGTATTCTAGAATATTTACGCCAAATTGCAAGCAAATCTGCCAAAAAATACTCCGTCTCATAAAAAAATTCAAACCCCTGTTTCACCCCCTTAAAGGCCGAATTTCAATTTTTTTTACTCTTGAAAACAGTCTCATTTTGGGCCAAATATAAAGACTGCATGGTCAAAACTTGGGGCCCGGATATCGTAATATCCCCAATAATTTAATCGATTAATGAAACCAGTTATCTATTTCTCAACAATAATGAAAAATTAATTTTTATTACAAAGTAAACAGCTATCTTAGAAATTTCATATCACAGCGTTTACTAAAAATTATAAATATCTTAATAAATTACTGAAGCAAAATATATGTATCTAATCAAGTCTTTCTGAGCTATTGAACTGTTTGATCAATGCATTTTTTCAATAAATAATATATAGTCCGGGAGCCAGTGAACATTTTTTGGAACTTATTTTCGCACACCCTATTTATAATAGGTTCGGTTCCGTTAGTGATGTTTTTTAACAAATAGACAGTCTGACTATGATTTTCCGATGGAATCGATGAGTTAAAATTACAAACTTATGCTACTTATTTTCGCAAGGATGAAACCTGTTGTACTAATTACTAATACCCTAAAATTCCGTAAAATAACAGTCTGGCTGATTTATGGAGATGGAAAGTCAGTCTGATAGGGTTTTTTTGACTTCCAAAAATCTGATTCTTTTGTGGATGCCCGGAACTTATTTTTGCATAAGCGAAACTCGTTGTACTAGTTAACATCATAATACAACTCAGTAAGAAAGCAGTCTGGCTGTTCTCCGGAATTGAGAAATCAGTCTGGCAGACATTCGAAAATCGTTAAAAAAAAAACTCATGGAACTAGTTTTTGCATTATTAAAAATTTGCCAGATGGTAAAATGCATTATACAATATATACCAGATTATGCATCTTGCAGTTGGTCTGGCGAGGCTCAAGTAATCTCGAATGATAGCTATTTCTTCAATAATTGTATATAGCATTTGATAATCTGTGAAAATTTCAAAAATGCGAAAATAAGTACCTTAAGTTTTATTTTTTTTATTTACGAGTGCCAGACTCACTTCCCATTTCCAGAAAGCAGCCAGACTGCCCTTTAACTAAGTTTTATAATCAGCTTCATAGGTACAATAATTAGCATTGTTGCGAAAATAAGTTCAATGCATTTACTTTTTATTCAGACCTTCAAACGCTCACAATAGCGCAATCCATCGAAAATCAATAACCAGACTGTCGATTTTTTGAAAAACATGACCAATTGAATCGAAAAAACCTTGGTTACTGTGTGCGAAAATAAGTTCCAAAAATATTCACTGGCTCTCGAACTGATACTGTAAGCTCTTTTAATAAACGAAAATTTTGTACACAATAACACGCGACGACCGACGACTTGCTGGGTGTCATGAGTAGGACAAAGAAATCGAAGGAGAGAGTGAGATGAAGAATAGCAACGTTGGCGTACTTCTCTATGCAGTACCGTAACATAAAATTGTACTAATTTTACGGTATTTATTTATCGATGTACAACTAATAATTTTTGTATAAAATTGTCAATAATATGTTTATAATTAACTGTATCATGACAAACATGCGAATTACTAAAAAAAAAGGGCATTGCTTATGCACCCACGCAAAACGGCCCTACATGACGGAGCTTCCTTAAAGCCGATTAATTACGTTATAAATAATTCATTGATATGATGACCCGTGAGTAAATAGAATCTGAAGCATACATAAAACACAAACTCACACTGCAATCTGCTTCGAACAGTGTCAAGAGGAAAGAAGGTTGCCATAGCAACGACGCTGCCCTGTAATCGTAAAAGCCGCAACCTCAAATTAATTTTATTGTTATTTTACAATTAGTCTTTAAATTGCGACAAAGAAAACGCACAAACTTACCGCAGCACCGGATATCGCGTGTACGAGGGTCTCATAAGCGAGTATATGACCTCCGTTGTGACCCCCGGTCATGTTGATTTATTAATCAACAAATTATAATTAAACCGGTTTCTTTGTCACTCGCACTCGTTTATGTCAGTTATCTAAACGTTAAAAAATCGTAATTGTTGTTTAATCGCATATTTCAATAGATCGATTTTTATTGACACGCCCGAAATTGGTGGGTATTTTTATTGTCAATACATTATGAATTTTTCAGTATGTTTGATATAATATCTTTTCAATGAGTTTTAGAAAAGGAAACGTAAATTTTTGTACACGAAAATAAAGGTGACGAGATGCGCGTATGAATGCCTCGACAGTCACGTCAGATACTGACAAGTCTCAAGCGACGAGCTCGGGAATATACTCGCCTATAGCGATTACATAAGCGACCATAGCTATATAACCACGATCTTAAGCCTCTTGCAAACGATGCTATTTTTCGTACTAGAAAGCATGCGTGCGCTTTACGAAAGTACATCACGTATGCTATCTAGCATCGTGTGCAAGGGGCTTTATTCACAACGGAACGTGTATAACCACGTGGGACTACAATTCTCGTGGCCTCATCAGCAATGTTGCCTTGTTCAAACATAGGAGTAGGGAAATATGAGTCGATCGTTTCGGTTTTTTTTTCAATACATTCTTCTCGATAATAGCTGGTTAATGGGTGACTTATAACACGAGCTTTCGATCGAATTTTATCAAAAATACCATGCGGATTGTGATAAAAAAAGCTATTAATTTTTTAACAATATGAAAAAATGTGTTTTTTATGAAATAGTGAAACTTTATTGAATCAATCGATACTCAAATAAGATTTTCAACTCGTTCTTATGCGAATAATTTAAAAAAATGTTCAATGAAGAAAATATAAAAATTTAATAAATTTAATTTAATTTTTGTAATACTATTAATAATAATTAGTTTGCAACAATATTTTCGATTATGATTTTATAAACGAATAATAAAGTTGTCGTAGAAACAAAAGTGGTAGCGTCGCAAATAATTTTGAAACAGAATTTAACATCAATGAGTTTTATTGAGCATAAATATTTGTATGTTCACGATCATAGGAATGAAGAAAAAGAATAATACTGCTTGAAATAAGCGAAGTCCGGTGAAACTTTTGTAGAAACTTGTAAGGAGCCTCGAGGTCAGGATCTTTTGAATTCTGTTATAGGAATATCCGAGTCGGGTTAAATTTTTTTCGGTCCATAGCAAAGAATTGGCGTGTGCCGAAAGAAAAATAAAGTAAAATATAGAAAAATAGAGAAATAATACTACTGCGGCGAAAGATAAAAACTACTTTGTACTATACGAATTTTGTTGTTCGTTTTCTGTACCGGAAATTACAGATTTAAACTCGAAAGATAACCAAAAAAATGGGACACCAAAATTTATTATAACTCACAACTGCTGTCATATTTCGGATTTAAAAATTTGAAAAAAATTAAGTGTTTATTGAGCCCGAGCGAGATTGAACGACGGAATTTCGGAAAATTAAGTTTTTATCCTTTTTAGAATTAATCTGCCTACTAAAATTATAAAAAATATTGGTCTCTTCGATTACCCCGAAATAACGTCGATGAAAGAAAAAAAAAAATTTTTAATATAAAAATATATTCAGTGTACATACGTAATTAAGTCAAAATTGAACTGCAGATGTTTATGGACGGTTAGTGTATTACACAAAGTTCAACAAACTTTTGATTGACAGTCGCGAAAGGAGTGAAATAGTAGGAGAAGAATTGACATAAAATACAATGGAACAATAATATTTGTGAAAACGTGAGGCGTCAAACTGTTGATTTGTAAATTTATTGTCGAAGGAAAAAAAAAATAATTTACGCACTTGAAATATGGTCGTTAAAAGACTCCAAAAGCTTTGATTTATTTTTGGATCCGTGAATGAACGAATACGTGGTCGATGACGGCGCGATGTGGAGAAACATGGCGACGACGCAAGGGAGTCGTCGCATACAGAACGTTTACGCCTGCGCGACTCGTTTTCACTCCCCTATATATTGACTGGATCCACAAAAAGCCTCTGTATTTTCTCGACAATCGAGAAAAGCTCTACCCCATATGTCTTTCTATGCGATATGTGTCAGCATTGAATTAAACATTTGGCGCATGCTCCTGATGCGAGCCATAATTACGCATGCTTGACAAAAAGCCACAAGCACACATTATTTCAAAAGAAAAAAAAACCAGAGAAGAAAAAAACGAGAAAAAAATCTGTACACTGATACACAATTTTTAACGATTTTTTTTCTTTTAAGCAGATACACCAGAACACAATTTTGATTGCAGAGCGACGTACGAAGAAGTGAAAAAATGTTATTTTTCAACGAAAAAGCGAGATAGCAGCCATGGAGAATAATTATAAGAGCGATAATTATTGAAAAAAATCATTTTAAATAATTATGCGAACATTAAAGCTCAATCAAATTTACGAAATTTAAAATTAATGAACTATATCATTTTATCTTTAATAATTATCAATAAATCAGCATTTTCCCAGCTCGAAATCAGATTGCCATCCCCTTGAACTCGTGAGCATTCTGTTTTTCACTCTCATACCGCTGGTAATATAATACACTCAAATAAATATACAAATGCCGTTAATTAAGGTCTCCATTCATTCCCACTCTATAAATGTTCTATATAATATTCGCTAATGATCAGTACTTACTAATATTCCGGTAGTCTAGATTTTTTGATAGATACATCTCTGAGAATTTATTCGAAGACCGTGTAAATAATTACTAATCGATATCGTTATGAATATAAATAACAAGGGATTCGTCGTACAGAACGGTCACGCAGTTACTTCAATCACTGGCATGCGCTTGTTTTTTTAATGGTAATATTCATTCACAAACCAACGCAACCGAATTATTATAATATTTTGTTGTTTGCTTGTTCAATTCTCATACCTTAATTGCAATGAGAATAGCATCTACAAAATGCTGTAGAGTTATTTAATTATCTAACCGTTGCTTCGATAACTTTATCCCAATTATATTTTCACAGTATTTAGTAGATAACTTGTTGTCAAGCTGGTCCCGTGTAAAAAAAAACAAAACAACCCGGGGACTCGCACGACAAAAAATGTAAATTCTCTTCTATTTTCATGTACACTGTTTATATCCTCGACAATTTTTTGCGATAAATTGCTTTAATAAACAGTTATTCAATGAATAGATGATGAATTTATTTCATTTATATTTCTTTCTAAATGAGTCCATAAATCTATAAATTTGTAAACACTTTTTTTCCTAAATGCGAAATTTTTACCTTTTGCGTGAAAAATACCGTCTTTATGACTCATCCGATAAACGAGGTCAGTGCAAAACCCAGACAGTATTTTCTCCCTCATTCTTGGCTTCGCTTCCCCAATTTTTCATTCATACCGATGGACTTATTGAATTTTCTGTTTTTTTTTTTTTTTCGTGATCTTCCCGGCGGTTTGACTGCACATCGCTTCTCTATTTTGTTCAACAGAGAAACACCCTTTTTTTATAACTCTTATTAATTTTATTATTTATAATTGATTTGATCGTTATGTTCGTTAAAAACAATGCGATTTTTCTAACAATATATTCACACACATTTAACTTGAATCACTTTCGTTCTAAAATCTATGTGGTTGTCTCGTTCTGTTTACGCTACCCTAGGTGTTCTTTTCGTCTGTCTCTTGGCATTTATTATTTTTTTTATTTTTAGCCTTTGTTTCATTTCTTACTTCTTCATCAATTTTTGTCCATGGCCTTTTTGATACTCGATTCGTTTTCGACAGATTCTTTCATAATTGGAGTTGTACAATTCCTAGGTAACTAGTGGCAGATGATTTTCAAATTTTACATCAACGTCTGTTTTTTGCTATCGACGTTTTATTACTTTTTTTTCTTTCAATTCATAGAATTTTTCTTACGGATTCATGGCAAATGGTAAACTTCTCTTGAGAAGGCAGTAAATATCAATAACGGAAATAACAGCGGTATTTCATTTCTTTCTAATATTTTCTTTTTCTTCTTTTGTATTTGTTTTTTTCTTCTTTTCATTTGTTCGCGATATCGCTTTATAAGTAAATTTTTTCCTATTCAAAGATTCATTGATTACTAGTTCAGCAACAATCGACACAAACTGTGGCAGGTTTTATTTTTTCAACGATTCTACGAACTTCACCAAAAGCAAATTTTATCGACTGGTCCCACCAATAAATACCGAAGAATAAAAATATATCCCGATTTTGAAAGGCATGTCCATGCTGAGGTGGTCCGGATAAGACAGGCAGAAGCAAGTAACGAGGTGTCGCTTTGGTGGTGAAAATTTTGGTGAATATGAAAAAGTAGTGCCGGATTTTAAGCACCGTGGTGATTGTGGCGATTGAGCGATGCTTTCCGGCATCCTCGTTGAAACGATCCATGATGGGATTCTATTTTTCAGAGATCAGAGTTCGCAGTCGAACATCATTAACGATCGTGTGATAACTTCATCCTGAAAGTAAAAATTCCATCTTTATATACACATTTATTTTTTTGTGGTCGAATTATTTATATTTTTCGTTGTACTCATGATTATCTTCAGTAGATTTTTAGAACACGATCGCTCATTCCATGTCTCAATTTTCGTAAAATTTCCCTCGGGGTTTCTTTAGCCATTTTATGTTTTTTTCATAGTTCAACTTGGTTTTTAATTATGGGAAAAATGGAAGAAATTCATTTTCGTTCGTTTGAAAAAAGAACTCAGTTGGATGAATGAAAAATTGGCTTGACCCAAGTAATAGCACTGTAAGAAATGTCGAATGTTTCGTTCATTGAAAAACATTAAACTGGTTGATGTATAAAATAATAAAAATTGACTATAAAAAATAAATTTATTTAGATGATTTTGTTGAATTAATGAAATCATCTTTCTCAGCGTAGTCGATGGTCATTTCACTCGTCACTAATGATACACATAAACGTACTTATTCCTGGCAGATATTTTGAAGAAAAAAGAACTTGTTCCAGAGTCAAATGGAATACGATGTGCAGTCTTCTCCATCTTAAGGTAAAATAGCTGATGCAGACTAGTCAAGTGAGAGCTAAATTTTCCAAATACGTTTATACAAAGTTTAATACACTAATTAAGTAAATTGACGGTTGATTTGTATTACAATATGTTTTATTAACCTAAAAAAATATAAATAACAATAGATTTGCAAAACCTTCAACTGATAAATGCATAATTCCACGATGTCATATTTTCATCGAGATTTTTCAAAAAATAATCCATATTTTTCAACCGATTTTAATGCACCGTGTCTTATTTTGTTCCTCAAGAGATCCTCTACGAATTCACTGTATGGATTTTTTTTCTGAGTTTCATCGTTTTACTGTTGTAGCCAATTGTTTAATTGGCTAAAAACACATTCTTGAAGCAATTGCTGTAATTTTCATATTAACAAGTTTAGAAAAAAACCTACGCGGTGAATTCGTAGAGAGTCTCTTGAGGAACAAAATAAAACATGGTGCATTAAAATCGGTTGAAAGATACGGATTATTCTTTGAAAAATCTCGATGAAAATGTGACATCATAAAATTTTGCAGTTATCAGTTGATGATTTTGCAAATCCATCGTTATTAAATGTTTTTTACGTTAATAAGCCACGCTGTGATACACATCAACCTTCAATTGATTTAATTAGTGCATTAAACTTTGCATAAATGTATTTTGCAAATTTAGCACTCATTTGACTACTGTGAAGCAGCCATATTTACCTTAAGGATAAAGAAGGCGTGAGTATAAATTTACCGTAACACTTCAGTCTTTGAACAATCCTTTTACAGAGCTGAACATGGCTTTACTGAAAATTGGGTCGAAATAATGGACAGAAATTAGAAAAACTCATTTCAATGGATTGTATTTGGGGACGTGGTCTTTCATCGAAAAATTTCTTTCATCTTATTGAATAGAACTATACACTACGCTTGAACGTGTCGACCCACAAGTGAACTACTTTAACTTTTAGTACCTTACTTACACACTATCGGTCTATTGGACCGACAACTTTTATTGCTCTATAACATTGTAACAAACGCGTCTATGGAGGTTTAATTATAATGAAATCGAAACGCCAGAATCCGACCAATCCGGAGAAGCAATCAGTAAAGCCATAAAGTCGTTTGATAAAAAGTTATAACGTTTATGAAAAGGCGTGTGGTGAAAAAAAGGTGAAAATGTAGTGTTGCTGTCGGTCCATTGGACCCCGTCGTGTGTAGCTAGGGTTAAAAATAATATTTATTACTATTTAGGAATGCTTTTTTAGTTGTAGAAACATTCGATTTCAATTTGTCATTTAAACAGTTTTTAGAGTAATAGCTGAACGAGATTTTTTACTGTAAAGCACAATCAAATTTATGTGATGGTCGGTAAACATTTTTAAACACACTGAAAGTTTGACGAAACTTTTTTATATTTTAATCTCACAAATTTTCGTAAATATAAAAAATAATTGACTGCACGATAAAATTTTCCTTGTACTACACTATTTTTTTATTTATGTTCGACATATTTAACTAGATATCAAATGGTTTGAGAGGTCCTGGATAATTTCTCTTAATTAAAACAAAAATATTGTTTTTTTATTATTAAGAATTTTGTCTTCTGCCGATGGTCTTGAAATTTATATCGTGATTTTTCGAAAATAATTGTTTCAATGTTTGGTGATTATAATAGAAAAAGAGGGGAACGGCGGGAATAAAAAATGCATTATAATATTTAATCTTATATTTGGACGAATCTTTATTGGTGATTAAATGGAAAATTTAGTTACTTTAAAATGCCTTTCATAAAGCGTAATTCTTTGCATAGTTTTCGTACCGCCGGAGTTAAATACGGTCTAATTGCTTAAGAGAATTAATGTTATAATCCTCAAAACAACTCAAACTATAATTCGTTGTGGCATCGCGTGCAGAACCCAGAGAAAAAAATCCATAAAAACGTGTTATCGCTCGCGGATACGATGAAGTGCTACAAGGTAACGTAGTAGAGACGCGTCTTTATTTACGATTTCACAAAAGCTACGATTATACAGGGTGTCCAACCACGGATGATCGTCGTCTCAAAAAAATTCATTTCAGGACTAAATTCCTAGGCGAAAGACTAACGTCGTTTTTTATCCCCCTCGACGAGTCATCAATTATTAAAGTTGACGAAGCCGCGCCTCTGTGCATTCTGTCAAAATAGTGAAAGTTAGAGCAAAAGTGTATAGGACCAATCTTGTAAAACATACAATTACCTACAAAAAAGTCATTAATTGTGCTTTTCTATCTTCAGTAGTTTCATGCTGGGAGTGGCTCGAAAAATGAGCTTTTTTCCGACGGTGAAAATTGAAAGGATTTATGATCTTATTTTCGATTCACTTTTAGGACAAAACTACTGAAAATAGGAGAGAACCTTTAGGAACTTTTACGTCGGAATTTTGATGCTCTACGAGATTGTTTATATGCATTTTTGCTCTATCTCCAACCGTTTTGACATTGCGATGTAAAAATGATTCAGTTTGTCAGCTTCGACAATTAATAACTAAAATATTTTTCGATCTAAAATTGAGATAAAGAATAGTTAAAAAATTAAAAAGCCCCTAATATTTATGATTGTCGCTATTTATGTCAATACGAAATTTTCTTAGTCAATGTGGAATATGAGACTATCTGTATCGGTGTATCTGACCTTGCGCTTTTGCTTACACGTGAAAAAGCTACAGTCGTGCACTGAAAAAAAAATTAAAGTACTGCCAACTACGCGATGAGGTTGAACAAATTTCGTTGCGCCAATAGTCATATTACGTTTAGTTAATCACCCGGTGGTTGATCCATTGAAAGTCATGTCGTTAAACAACTACGCGACGATTTTGCCGCTAAATATTAATTTATTTGAGTTGAGAGTATTTCATGTGATACAACCGCAATAAATGGTTACACTGAAAAAAAAAATAAAACTTGAAACACAGAATCGATTGAATTTGAAATAATCACACGGAAGTTGGGTTATATACGGTTTGTCCGTGACTCGACAAAATAATAGCATCGAATAAACTTCTCTGCGAGAATTGAATTCAATGACATCACAGATCAACGGAATATAATTTGTGATTAAGCTAATTTCCTAGTAGTAATTTGGATAAAATCTTTTGTTATTATTCAAACAAATAAACCTTTTGCTAAAGCTACTAAAATTTTGTTACGCAAACAATAAGTTTTGTTTAACACGAATTATATATATTGTAACCGGACAGCCTTATTCCCTGGCTGAATTTTTGGCGTGGCACAAATCCGCTAGAGGGCCACGTGCGGAGCGCTCTCGCGTAAGCGTCGCACCGCCCGTGTGCCCATAAGACTCCGATATTGAATCATTAAATATCGATCACTTCGACCGATGGTCGTCAAGAAAACCCGAACCCTTGTTTTTCGAGGTAAAAAGGTCCAAGGCCTTTTACCGTACAATTAAAGTACACTAATATAAGAAATTTTTTGCCACATAATTATGTCAGGATAGACGCTCTTACTAGAGTAAAAAATCGATCAATCGTATTTGCTATTGAAAGTCGCAAAATACAAAATCAAAAAAATCATCAAATATCAAATAAAAAAATATTCCAAAAAGTATGTATATAAAAAAAAAATTCAAATATTTCTTAGTCATTTCGAAATCATAATTGTTCGATACAATCACTATACGTTTTAATTACACAATGCAATTCATAAAATCCAAACATGATTGATACAATTGACTGAAATACTTTTCCGCATTTCCCGAGCAATGCGATGATACTATTTCAAATATTTATTGAATTTTATTTAATAAATGTTTTGGTTCTATTGAATATTTAAAGTATTACCTCAAATTGTGGGCTAGTTGGCTCAATAAAATACCTTCAACTACGCGCGGAGGTTGCGTCAATTACGCCATTCGTTTTGCCGTATCCTACCTCAGGGCGTAGTTGAACCAACTACGCCTCCGTTCTCAACTTTTTTTTCAATGTAAAGAAACTCGGATACGACGTGTATTCATCGACTATACACGTGTTCACATAAATTTGTTCGCCTCAACATTTCGAACTTTGATTGCGATAAGAAAACCGGAAAATGTATATCCTGCAGTGAAAATTTGAGATTCGTTTCTATTGCTACTACGTTATAGTCTCCCTTCCGATATTGACTACGTTTACACGGCACGCTTATTCCAGTTTTGTAACACCCGAAATAGTGAAAACCGGTGTTAAAGTGCATGTAAACGGTACTTTACACCCGGAATAATTAATCCGGTACCGTTTACACGCAGTTTAACAGTGATTTTCACTACATAGGGTGTTAGAAAGCCGAAATAAGTGTGTCGTGTAAACATAATCATTGTCACGACGTGGGAAAAGCTACGCCTGCCGGTGAGCAACCCCTGGTGCAACGCCTGGGACCTAGCAACCCGTCAACGCTGCTCGTAAGTTCAACAAGCCCGTTTACGGGCTCGCTAGCAGGGAAGCGCAAATTTCGCGCGGCAACCGCGAGAGGGTAGCGCTGTAGACAGCGTTTTCGCGCAGGCGAACGAGTCCGCGACTGTTATTTAAAAGCCTCGTTTCTATCTCGAGTCCCAACAGTCTCTCTCTCACTTCCGTAGCCCTTCCGGCTATTTTCAAGATGCAGGGTGAAGAACACTTCAGCTAATTTCTTTTGTGCAGTGAAGTTGAAGGTTCGTAGTTGAGACAGTAGTTATAATTAAAGCGAAAAAGCTAAAGAACAGTCAACAGAAGTGAAATAATCAAATAGTTGATGATATCAAGAATTCGCATTCTAAAAGTGGATTTTAAAAATTGGTAAAGTACTGCATGCTAACCAAATTTAATGCAACAAAGACGTACAACAAAAATCTACAACAGAACAGTTTCTTTTAACTTTGTGTTAAACACAAATACTTACATGGGGGAGAAAGGAAGATTCGAATCTCCGATTGAACAAATATTTTTTTGTAGCCCTGCTTGAAGAGTACGTCTGTCGTTAGAGCGAATAAACTCAAGCTCAATAAAATTAACATTTTATTGTATTTAATGAAATAATTCTCTTCAATCGATTAAATTTTATTTTTTCCAAATGATTTTAAGTTTTGATCACACCCAAAAAACTTGTCCCATGCAAGACGATCAGCATTCAAATAATCATCGCAACAATTGGCCAGAAGTCAATTGAAACTCATTAATAACTTGAATAATTACTAATTACTGACGTTGCTGCTGAATGAAAGTTTTATGATCAACACAGAGAAGAATATAAACAAGAGACATACCTCGGTCGATCAGCCTTCATTCTTCACCCTCCGAACCTGAGCAGACGAGACTCTGTTTTGTGTAATACACACACGCTTTACACTCTGACACGAGGATTAAACTAACCGATAGTCATGTGTCCTTCCCCCCTTTGAATTGTTCGATAAGCACGTGATCCCCTGAGGACTATAAAACGTATCACGCGATAAGTCCATATCTGTTACTTTATGAACTTTTAGGAACGAACCTTTCGCCTTTTTGATGGCGCACCTAACATTAAGGATGTAGAAATTTGTGGCATATATTCTTAGCCACAAATTTCTTCTCAACGGAATTTCCGTATCGAATAATTCGATAAAAATCGAAAAAAAATTCCGTCGTTTTTGCGATGTAATCTTTATATTTTAATAATAATATCTGAATCGTTGAAACAAAAAATGATTGAGAAAAAATGCAAAGCATTTTTTGTCATAGCATACAATGGACTTTTCAATTTTTTGAATACGTTTGAATCTTTTTTAAATTCCCTTCCTGTGTTGGAATTTCGTTTTTGAACCGTCGAAAAATGCTGTGTTTGAAAACCCGCTCGTTCCATCATTTGGACACTTTTTAAGTACAAGAAAGAATCTTTTTACAATAACATTTCAAGAATTCTCGTTTTTTAATTTAATTTTTAAGGATTTACAACAACTAAAAATGGAGCGAGAGTGAAGTTCAGGAAAATTTCAAGACTTAAAAAAAAGTATCTACAATTTTGCTTCACACGACAAAAACAAAGAACTCACTTGTACAAACTTTGACCTCTTTGTGACTGACTCGGCTAAATTTGGATATCGTGTTTAACAGCGACGCTATTTACAATGTCGTGAATCCTATCAATTTCTTACACTTTGGACGTACACCTAAGTCAAGTACCGATATTTTACGGTCAAAAGAGAAATACTATAGTGAAACAAAACGTTCCCCATTTCCTTTGCACTATACGTCATCGCGTAACTGTCGTTCCTCTTATGAAACGCGAGCCACGTAAAGGAAAATGAAGGAGAAAAGAAATTCTTCGAGTCAATAAATAGTTTCTTGTTTAATTAATAGCTCAACAAAATTATTTTCCAATTAATTGTTATGTGGCCTGATCGAGTATATCCTATTTTCTCTAACAATCCTCGCAATTGTGACAATGTCCCTTGCCATCCATACAGATTTATAGTCCCGTGCTAATCGATTAATTTCGAAACAATCGCGTTTTTTCGCTTAAGGAACTAAACACAACGTTTCTGGACGTGTGCATGTCTACAATCAACAAAATTGTTCAATTTTGAGATAAAATAATAAACAGTATGAGATTATTTATGTTCTGTTCGTAAACATTACCATAAAAAAACATAAAATTAGGTTTTGTAAACATGAGAAATTGCAGCCATTTAAATTCGTTTTTTCAGTTTTTACAAATGAACAATCTGACAATTTATTTTTAGTAATGGAAAATAGATAAAATTTGTTTAATAATTATGAATAAGTAAATTCTTTACAAGTGTTAATCGAGTTTTTATTAAATTTGGAAAAATTACCTTACTGTCGAACTATCCTTAGGGAAGGCTCAACGCTTCAAAGTCGCAAGGATCTTCGGTAAAATATTAACAATTTCAACTCCACTTCGCAATGCGTTGAAATTTTCGTATTCTAAGTCTTTTTATGATTGAAGAATGTTAGAACAATTAATATTACGATGGGGTATGTCCATATTTCCTGAAAACAAAATTTTCTAGGATGCAATCCACATTTCAAAAGTGTCCGATATCCGGAGCATCTGGCAAATATTTACGAGATCTTCTCGTTTCAATCATAATTTCTTTCATGTATACATAAAAAAAATGCAACGATTCTTCCCAATGGTTTATCGACTATTATATCACTCGCATTTAAACAAAAAAAATGTTATTCAAGTTTGCATCGCCATAATTAACGAAACGATAAAATGCTTGGTGTCCATTGCTATATTATCGTTTATTTTTCTTCTATGCCGTAGCATGCAGCCGAATACTAATCTATACACTCACGAAAATAAATACACCTACAAGAAGACAATTTACTAGCTTAAAATAAGTTTAATCTTGCAATAAATAATTCCAAATTCGCTATGTCATATCGAGCATCACATAGTTGAATAATTTTCGTGTTATTGAAATTCAGCCGGAAAACTTTATGAACTTTTACTGCATTGAATTGCGATTATATTTTACTTTTGTGCAGTACAACTTTGCGATTATTACAATTCTAGTTTCCTCATAACGCCAAGTAGGTCAAAATAATAGTTCATCCTTCGAATAACAAACTTTTTAAAATCAATATGACAACACGCGTTACGAACGACGAAAAAACTATTATGCTGACAATTCGCGAAGTATGTGACAGAAATCGATTCCGCAATTACTTGAAATACAGCTTATTGCTCGCAGCCTGTTGGCTATGAAATCGATACAATCGAATAACGTTTTGCAAATTAAAATATTATACTACACGTACTAAATATTTATTTATTAGTTTGCAACAACTTTTTACAAAAAAATAAACGTCTTTCGCAGTGATCGAATGTGCTATTTGTCCAGAGAGTAGGTAGATAAAGAATATAAAGACTGTGAGACCTTTTTGCTGTTAAATTGGATAATGTTGAAGAACAAAAAAATATTGGAAAACTTTGCACATTCTGGTAACAAATCTACTCAAAACTTAACTCTTTCAAGTGTTCTAAAGCTTCGTACATTTTTGGAAAAAATATTCAATTTGTCAGGGGTGTGTCTAAATATTGATTTTTCCAAGTGTTTCTAAATTGAGGAATGACAGGTTGTGATTAATTGAAAATTGCGAAAGAACAAATGGGCAATGTCAATTGTTTATTTTTACTAAGCCATTTTCAACTCGAGTCTTAATAGAGGAAGAATTTGACTTTCGTATTATTTGTTTGGGGAATCTTCTACTTATCTAATAAACATTTAACACAAGAACAACAAGAAAATAAAAACTATTGAATCAATATCAATCCATGCTAAGACAACGAAGGATATTTGAATGAATTAGTGGATTATCGAAGATCAAACGTCACTCACTTTAAGGCAACTTTCAATGAATTCTTCTATGGTGATGACGCCATCGTGATTGAGATCGAGTTTCTCAAAAACTCTGTCCAGTTGTTCTCGGGCCTTTCTTTCTTCTTCGAACAGATGTTTGCGCCCCATGAGCTCGTGTACAGCCGTTACTACTTCGCCCAGCTCTCCCCTCGATATGCAGCCGTCACCGTTGATGTCGTAAAGTTTAAAGGTCCATCGTAACTTTTCGTAAATGCTACCTCTCAGTAATGTCGAAAGGGTCACGAGGAGATCCTAAAAAAATTAAATTTACAGCCTGTCGCCGCCACAACATCAAAACCAAGAAACATACAGCTAAATATGTCATATATTTCAATTTATGAGACCACGAGAGGAGGAAAAATATTGGCGTGTAAGAAGCGATTGGAATATAATTGCGCAGAATTATTCGGGGTATTATCCGACCATTGACTTCCACCTGAACTTAAGGGGAAACGCCACTGTGATGGTTCAAAAAATTTTATATTTTTTTTACGTTTTCTTTCAGCATACATGTTCAAAATTATGTAAATAAAATTTTTAAATCAAAAGTAAGTATCAATATTCAAGTTAACACCTCATTTTATATCGCGAAAAAAGCAACGAAAAATTTTACTGCGTTTTCCTCAAAACAATTGTTTTCGACCTTGTCCCAGGGAACGCTCGAAGACTAATGAACCGATTTTTATTTTAATTTTTTTTTTTTCAAATATTTGTTATTGAAGTGACTAAGGTTGTACGTGGTCGAATTTTGAAATTTTGATAATGACTATTTTTTAAGACCGCTTAAACAAAAAAGGTCGAAAAATCGAAAAAATTATGAAAAAAAATTCAAACCGCCGTCATTTCGTGACAAAAATTAAAAAAAAAAACGGCCACTTACAACCGTAGCTACATTCATATAGATATTGAAATTTTTTAATTTTTGTTTGTTAGGTAACTCGTTACCAAGATTTTCTTGAGACAGTGAAATTTTTTTTTGCTCATCACTTGGAAGCTCATAACGTTGTATTTTTTTTTAAATATTTTCCAATAAAAATTGGAACTAAAATAGTTGAATATATACTCAATAAAATATTCTTTACCCGAATCTTAAATAATTATTTAAACCTAGGTGCAAAAATTCCCAAAAAATTACAATTGTTTGGCCCGTCACAGTGGTGTTCCCCCTTAAGTTTAGAACCAAATTGCCATTCGAATATTCTAATGTCGTTTTTTGATTGAACCCCGTCTTGATGAGTTATTAATTAATAAAGACGAAGACGCCGCCTCCTACTTTTACCGCGCATGGCGCCAAAATGGTTCGAGATACAGCAAAAATGTATAGGACTAATCTTGTAAAGCATCAAATTTTCTACAAAAAAGGTAATTTTATGTTGTTTGCTATCTCCACTAGTTAGGTCCTGAGAGCGGCTCGAAATATGACCTGGTTTCCAAGAGTTATGCGTAAGCCAAGCGGCGTTACCATCTTTTTTTATCCGCTTTCAGGCCTAAACTACTAAGGATAGAAAAACGTCGTCAACGTCTTTTTGGTGAGAAATTTCATGCTCTACAAAAAAGTGCTATACATTTTTTCTTTATCTCTGACCGTTTTTATGGTCTGCGCGGGTTTGTCGGCTTTATTAACGGGACAGACCTAGTTAGAATTTTCGAAAAATCGATTTTTTTTTTATTTCATTTTCAAAAAGTAGAATCTCTTACGAACATTTTCCGCCCAGGTAAATGTAAATCGGACCATTATTCGCCGAAATACAAGACTTTGTAGCACGTCGTGTCTGAGCCATAGGTAAGCAGGTAGCGGACTTCAAGTGCGTTTTTCTCGAAACCATGTTTTTGAAGTCGGTGATCACTGTAGCTCGAGAACGGCTTTACCGATCGGGTTGAAATTTATATCACTTCTTCTATACATGGTAGTCCTCCATATGAACGAAGGATTTTTTTTTTGGATAATTTGATATTTTATATGGATAATTTGATATTTAAACTGATATTTTGGTCAAAAAAACACTTTTGACTTTTAACGGCCGCCATTTTGTGAAAAATGGAAATTTTTCAAAACCCTTCGTTCAACCGGAGCATTATATCATTAACTAAAAATCCCCTCCGTTTTTTTTGTTTCAGATGAGCCGTTGCAGCGTGAGCTTGATCACCGCAAACCGTGTTTTTTTTTGCAGCGTCCTCGGCAATTGACGGTCACCAGCTTATTTCGATATGTATTGCGTTGAAAAAATTGCAACATATACATTACGTATGTATCTTTTAAACGGAAGAACTTTTGTTGTGAATTATTTTATCGTTTGACCAAAAAAAAATCGGAAAAAAGGCCTTTTTTTTGACGTTCCAACTAGGTCTGTCCCGTTAAATACATCAGGAGGGAAAGTCTGATCAAAAAACGGTGTTAGCATTTTCTACTTGAAATTGACTCCTTAATGTAAGTTTACAGGAATGACCATCGATGGTGAGACATCCTGTGTATGAAGTGTTGTGAAATGAAAGGAATATGCGATAGCTAAGGTGCAAAATCGGAGTATATAAAAACAGAAATTTACAAAAAAATGATAAATTCATAGGACATTTTGTACTGCTGTCATCAGGCATCAGTGGGCCAAATATTCTTATTTTTGTAATAACTAATTGAAAAAAAAGTCCGAAAACCGTCATATTCGAGTATATAAGAGTGCGGCAGAGTTCGCGCTGACTTTTTTTTTTAATACTTGGCGTCGAGCCACTACCACGGCTCTTGATTTGATCAAACGTGAAAATTATGAATTGCAGTAAAATTAAAAACCAGTTAAAAGCACTTCAAGCTGCCTTGAGTAGAAAAAATAATGGAAGAGCTGATAGAAGCACGAGTATGGTATTGAATTGTCCTTCATTGAAGGGCAACAAAAATACATTTTTAATCAATTCTGCCTCACTTTAACCAACCCATTCTGTCGCTTTTTAGAAAATATCGAACATAAATTCGAGCAATATTTGTAGGGTCTTTAATAGCTGTAAAAAAAAACCAAAAATTTCGTTGGTTTCCAACGATCCAAACTTCAACACATGCTGGAATTCCGACTCAAAATTTTGGGCATAAAAAGCAAGCCATCGAACACGCTACACCGACCAAATGAATGTTTACTTTTTTGTGTAAAGAGAGCTTATCAGAAATTGAGTAGATGTTGCTAAAAACCGATTATTGGAATTTAAAGGTGATTAGCCTCACCGTGTGGATTGGTGCGATTGAAAAATACAGTGTTCGATAATTACCCTAAAGCTGATAGCTCCCTTGCAGTTAACATCGAAAGCCTTGAACACGTGGTGGGCGTAGTAGCTTGAGTCTGCAATTATTTATCACATAGATAAACAAATACGAAGAATTTGAGCAACATCACTTTAGGCTGAAGACTCACAAACAATTTAAACTTACTTCCGTGCGGGAAGAATTTTGCATAAATATCCTTAAACGAATCTTCATGCACGACACCTTCTGGACACTCCTGAAAAGCATTAAATAATAAAGTAAACTCTATATTTTTTGGGAACTTCATACAACTACTTATCCCCACCCTGAATATAAATATTAATGCAACATAATTAAACGCTCGTAGCAACTGAATGGAAAAGGTTCGAATTATTTTCAAACCTTTCCAGCATGTTGAAAAAAAAAAAACATTTTTTGACAAAACGTTACATTGAGAAAAATTAAACAACAAAAATTGAACAACATAATAATGGACACAAAATAAAAGGTACGTGCAAAATTCGTGAAATTAGTGTTTCGAAATTAGTTTTCGAAAGTAGTGTTTCGAAAACTAGATAATCAGGGCTATAGTATGAGAAAGAAATGTTTACTCTTCCGATAATTAGTAGCGTTACATTCGTCCGTAGAATTAGTCTGAAACAGTGTACCTGTCGAAGGTTAATTGGAGTTGTGATTCGCTGAATTTCAGTCATTAGCAATTGTAATAAGTCCCTTCAATTAGTATAACACAGCATTGGTATTCATAGATCGTAAATTAATACAGAAAAAGGTAAATTGCTCTGAGCGTCTAATTATGAATATTTTCATCATTTTTCTAACCAATAATCTCATTTTTAAAATTTCCATTCTATGGAAATAAAGCTAAAAGTTTCTAATTTATATTTCCACCTAAATTATCGAACGAAATTCAATGAAATAACAGTACATATTAAGAAAAGTGCATAACCGCTTTGTCTATTTAATACTAAGTACTATTTACTACTATTAACTCACTGGAATAAGAGGATAAATATTATTTAAAAAATGTTCATATTATCTCTGAATAATCTACTGGTATGAAGATGATAATGTATTATAATATAATTACCATACATAGTTGATTGACACGTTAAAACATAAATAGAAGTGAATCAATGGATGACACATACCTGCTTGAACCCACGATACATGACGCGTATTTCTTGTCTCGAAAATTTCGTTTGACGTAAAAGTTCTTCGATGGCAACTGGCCTGGTCATTTGTTGCCTTGTGCGGGTGCTCTCGAAATCAAAGAGGGCATCTTCGGGGCCAGGTGAGTCTGGTGGAGTGGCCATTTTGTAATTTCCTCGTGTTCCCCTTTTTTGTGTCTTTCTCTCTTCACTTAATTACTCTTGTTATCATTTTCTCGTATTTTTGTCAATATTTCGATTGACAGATGCCATGTTATTATTATTATTATTATTTTTTTTATCAATTTATTTAACGAGGTACAAATCTGTGTTGTGTCATTTTTTTTAAAAATGGATTACCGTCGGTAAGATTAAGTGTAAATTTATTATACGTGTTTATTGCTTTATTGTTTTGGTTTTCTTTGATATTTTCTTAATAAACTTCTTTCGCCCCGTAAAATGGCGTTGTCAGCTACCGATTTTGCAGGCCAATCTCGATCTGCAATCAACGAGGAAGTTTCAAACTGGTTACTAATTGCGTTATCGCCCTCGAGCCTTTCTCGGTAGATTTTCTGAACCTGTCAATCTTCTTCCGTTACAATAATTAGTAGTCTGTCTCTCTCTCTTGCGTCCATCCGCTCGATGGACTCAACAAGCTTATATGCTTATCGAATAAAGCATTAGATAGATTACGACGATCGGTATTGTGCTGATGTCATCGGCTTACCACGAAACTAAATCAAGTTTGTTTGGAATCATCGAAATACTGACGTACAAAATTCTATTGAAAATAAATTTCTGCCAAAAGTAAAATTCAATGAAAAATCGAAGTGACGTACACGCTGTCGATTTCTTATCTCGAGAGATTTCACGACGAAGTGCGAAATACGAAAAGTGTTTGTGACATGATGGACAACGTTAAATATAACTATTCACCTAAGAATGTATCGAAAAAGATCTTTACTATATTTCAATAATTGCATTGTATTTATAATAATACTAATCTTAATAATTGCACGAATTAAACTATTTAGGAATATTACATTCAGGGAAGTCCGGGGTAGTTAGCCGTATGTTTCAGATGACCAAATTCTATTGGCCTTTGATGCGGAAATATTTGATGATTTTCATCTCAAACGTACAGCCAACTCTCTCAGGCTTGTCCTATTTTCTATCAACTATACTACGGTATTTTAGGTCTTATTATTTTGTAACCATATATATTTAAAGTTCTTTAGAAAATAATAAACATAAATGTAAGAATAATGTTTAAATGATTGATAACCTTTAATTATACAATTTAAGTTTTTATTTCATTTTTCAATTTGTCTTGCACTGAGAAAATAAATTTGGTCATCGAACTAAATCCGATTTTGTTGGATCCAACATTTTTTTTTTGGTAAATGGCAAACGATTTAGTTTATTCAACTAAATCATGAAAATTTCTTGTACACTGAGAAAAGAAATTTGTTGTTTCGATAAATTTTTTGTTGAATCAACAAATTGTGGCGAACAAAATGAAATTTGTTATTTCAATAAAAATGTTGTTGATTCAACAATATTTTCGTCGTAATGAGCAATATCTATCTGAGCCAGCAAATTAAATGGTTGAATTAATCAAATTTTTGTTGAGTTAACGAAATTCATTTTGTTCGCCACAATTTATTGAGTAAACAAAAATTTTGTTCATTCAACAAATTTCTTTTCTCAGTGCAGATTAATCAACTTAATCACCGGAGTCAAATGATTTTGTTCGAACAACTGGTACTATTTATTTGCTTGCGCATACTTTTTAGTTGCTTTAATGAAATATTTGTTTGAATCTCAATTATGAAATTGACTAAACGGTAATCGTTAGGATGAATAATTGAATTAGTTTATTTGAATGATATTTTGTTGCATTAACATTGATTTGTTTAGCTGTATCGAAGTTTTGTTGGTTTGGTCTATAACTTGTTGCAGCCTTCACAAGTTATTTTGTCTTATTTCAAAAATATTTTGTTACCAGTATCGAACTAAATATTTTGATTGAAAGAAACGAAATTTATTCCAGTCAACAAATTTTTTTTCTCAGTTTGTATATGTAAATAAAATATCAAGTTTATTTAATTTTATTAATATATCGAGTATTTTCACAGCCGATCAGAAGCGTGTTTAACTAATTCAATAATTGCCTCAGTTATTAATCATCGCCTCATTAAAAATTCGGAATTTATTATTGACCTTATTGAATTAGTGAATTTGTAGAAAAAAAGTGATATATGGTTACAAAAATAACCGATTCGATGACGAGGAATCACAAATAATTTAGGCGATAATTTCTCTGATTGTTGTTCGCATCTCATTTCAAATGAAATTTTACGTAACTTTATCTCTCATATAGTTTTAATCGACAAAACGTATATCAATTGAAATTGAACTAGTCTAACTTAGAATGCAATTTAAACTATAAAATAAGGTCGAATTTATATATTAACTCGTAACGAGCATTCTATTCAACAAAGGGTAGTTTACTCACGTGTCTAGAAGGCAGGCATGACACTGCTGCGGAATGACACACTGGCGAACGATGTTTCGAACACTCGGATGATATTAATTTTACATTTTAAACAATTAATCTATTTCCCTTATTGCTCAAGCGGAAATTTCCGCAGATTAAAGATTCTCAAAATTTTATGTTTACACGTCTTTCTCGTACTGTCGTAATACATTGCTCTGTTTTAAACAATGATTTCTCTCGTTAACACTCGCGTCGTATGTTCCCATCATTGTCGATCAACGTCTATTTTGGCTCTAAAGTTTTTTAAAGTCATCAATTCCAATCGTAATTATTAACTATCATTTGTCAATCATTTTTCTACGTTTTAGAATATTTATAGTATTTATAAACGTTTTATAAATTAATTGCGCGTCAAATTCATTTAGTTACGTATCCTTAAACACGAAAAAATATTCTTAAATGCAAAAGAAATTTATTAAACTTCGACAAAATGATTTGATTCTAATTTTTGAAAGTTTCATTGGTGCCAAATAAATTGAGGATTCCTGTTTAGATATAATACGATGGAAAAACTTCATAGTAGTTTGAGGCTACTTAAATATAAATAAAATATGGTATAACGTATCGGAGAAACTTTGGCCTCCTTAAAATTGATTAAATGTCAATAAAACGAAATTGAGTGTCGAAAATAAGGTTGAAATGAGTTGTGTCGTGTACAGAGTCCAGATTGCTCCCGCGTCACCTCGATCAATATACGGTCGGTAAAGTAGATAAAGGTAAATGTACTTGGCACGAGTCGTTGCCACGATTCTTCGCGAGTAATCAAGTTCGAAACACCAAAAATTTAAAGCCATAAATGTCAAAAATATTAACCAGTCCATTTTTGCACGGTACATAAAATCTATGGATTATTTATCAAATTTGAACGTTATTAATTATTTTATGAGCAATTTTGAGGCACAGTCTACTATTTAAATATTTTTTTGTATTCGACAGTCAAACATTTCGGAATTATTTGACGTTAATAATGTCTCACATGCTCATCTTTTTTTATATCAAAATCCTAATTAAAAAAAACGTGGATAATCGAATTAAAAAAGGACAGCTAGTTCAACAAATCACATAACTAGAAATTTCAATAAAAATATTTGCTGAATGTCATGATTACGCTCATTCATACGATTGTAGAGTTCACTGTTTTGATTATACGCATTAAGGCGAAGAAAATGTGGTCACGCATTCCACATTGTCGGATCCTTTACCTCTTATGCACGCGGCTCAAATATTTCTGGGAAATGCCAAGAATTTTGCATTCTAGAAATCACAGGATTGCCAGTATCAAGTCATAAACTTATTTCCGCGAGATAATATTTACATAAAGCTAAACAAAACAAAAAGATCATTTTTTCGGTTATGAAAACACGGGTGTAACATGATTTCTTAACCTGTTTTCTCAGTCCAACAAAAATAGTTTCAAGCATTGTGAAAAGATTTGCAAATAAAGAAAGTAGAATTGTGAATTTTCTATACCTGAAAAACTATATATTTTTTGGTTTGTTCAAAAACAAAAATATAAATCTCAAGAAAAGCTCTCATGAAATTTCGAAACGATTAACGCGTATTTATAAAATTATAATAATTTTAATATTTTCCTTTTTTAAAATAAATTCTTACCGGCCAAAATTTGTTTGATTAGAGAAAAAGCATTAAATAAAATCGAAGCTGATTCATATTTTTCTAGGAATAAATACAAGGACAATGAAGGAGAGTTTTATCACAGATTCAAAAATATTTGCTACTGAGCTCATCGAATTTCATTATATAAATAATGTCTTAAAAAATTCTGTATTCATCTTTCGCATTACCACATGATTTTGAACAACTGAATTTTACATCGAACAATTTGGAGATTGAAATATTGAAAAAGTGGAAATTGAAATCAAATCAGTCAATGAAATGCAACCTCCAGTTTGTGCATGTCTATATTTTTACGTTTGACATAGATTGAAGTGATTGGCTACAAAAAAAATGTATTTTGATCACGCATCCTGATAGCCAGAGATCGATTTTCTGAAATATTGCTGAAGCACGATTGGTATACAGTACAGTAAAAAAGAAATGAAAGCAATTTGTATTATTGTCTTAATCTCGTTTTATGATAATTAACCCTAGAACCCCACAACGAGGTAATTAGTTACCCCATGAAAATGTAAAATATCCTTCCCGAACCAATTTTTTACAACCATTACTTCCGTTTTATACAGTTTTCACCATTAAATATTTACAAAAAGCGACTTTATCACGTACCATTCTTTTCGTTATCAAAAAACGAAGAGAATAGTATATAATTAAACCTTATTATCGCGTACAAGGAACATTTTATGCTAAAGAGAAGATTGGGGTAATTATTTACCCCAATATGGGGTTCACATTGGAAAAAATAGATTGTGGGGTTCTAGGGTTAAAAATGAAATAAATAGCATAGCTCTTAAATCACCACGTTAATTGACCTTTTGTGCTTCCTAAAAATAATGTTCGCGAAGAAATAAACGAAGGAAGAGAAGAATTTGCGAGCACAAATACAAAACGACAAAATACAATACACAAATTTTTACAAACTTTTGTCATCGACAGTCCAGCAGCAGTCTTTAAACTTTCAAAAATGAAATACTTCGAAATATGATTAATAAATGGAACGAATTTATGGATTTTTCAAGATGGAAAAGTCACTTGCATATTATCGGATGAGCACGACTGTAATAGAAATAGCCAGAGTAGCAGAAGTCGAAACAAGTAGAAACGAGTTGGCTATATGCACGCACCCCGAGAGTCCGGTCTCATTCGGATATTCCGAATATTTCCACATGCACTCAGATTCTCCACTCATACAAGATCTCTGAATATTTTCGCGAACCACCGGCGAAAAGAAAATAACCGCAATGTTCGTGAATGAATGAAAATACTAAACAATCCGAATCCTGTATTGTTCTGAACCATGAGAAGAAACTTTAACCACAAGCATTAAATATAGCGCATCGTTTTTTTTTTGTTAAATATTTCCAAACCGGCTTAATAGTATCGGGCTATTTATCAATACCTTAGTGGTGAAGGGACGATAAGGCGACCTCGACATTTCTCCCACTTTTCCATAGGTACACGGATACAACAAGTATGCTTGATTTTATCTTATGTTACCCCCTTTTCCAATAAGCGATGGTTCTATTGGTTTTTTCGTTTCGTTTCTGACAAGTGTTATGCTGGTGCAGTGCTAACTTCGAAAACCAGAGGTTAGAAACGACTGATTCTAGAGACTTGTAGGGAAAACGCCTCTTGTATATCTGACAGTTCAAAGGCAAAAAAGAAAATAAAGCGTTTCGAGCAATAGGAGATAAAAACTGTTCTTTTGAAAAATAATATCCAGAAGATTTGATGTAGCTGATAAAGCGATGCGTTGCGTGGTTATATCAATAAATAATAAAAAAACGTAGGAAACACGTAGATTAATTTTATTTATCGTAACGTCTAAAAAAAATGTATTTTTTTTTTTTTTATGAACTGATCGAGAAGCGTGTTTACCCCGAACGATCTAATATGAGTATGTTTCTATTGCTTTTAGGAGCTCCGTGGCGATGGACAGCCGGCGCTTCACTGACACTCGCCACCTACTGAGGGGCTGATGGCTCTGCCCGGGTACAGCCGAGATTCACCGAGGCCTCCATTCGGTTGCGTTCGGCTTCGACTCTTATTACAGTGTAAATTTTCTACGATTATCACGACGCTGACATCGTACGAGTATGCTCGATAGTTCCCGAAACCTTTTCTCCTGTTGAAGTATCCCACTTGGGGCGATTTGAATAGGGTGTGAGGCTGAATACGAGAACCACGGTGAGAAAGGAAACCAAAAAAATATAAACAGAAAAGGTTATCGACATAGTACATCTGTTTTATGTTACGATAATACTAAAAGTTCCCGCCATTAAATTCCCAGCAGTTTGTAAAAATTTATTTGCCATTCAAATTCCGAAGCATTCGGACTTTTATTGCACATCAAATTTCTCGTTTATTGCATCAAAATTTTCCTCATAAAAAATACTGTAATAAAATCTGGAAAAGATAAATTTATCAATAAATCTGAAAAATTTAATCTTTTGAAAATGTGAAGAAAACAAGGATTCTCCAGAATTTGTTATTTTTTTACGACCGATTTTCAAACAGGGTCTCAAGATAGTCGAACGCTTCGGTTATTTCATGCTTGAATCCTTTCTCTTACGTGAAAATCCCCAAAGCTTTTTCCCTAAGCGATTGATTTCAGATTTATACCTGACAGCCATTTTGGCTATTCAATTTTTATGGTAAACGAACTAGTGCATTCGAGCTTGTTGCGTGATACGATACTGTCTGCAATCGATATTTCATTTTGAAAAAATACTGTGCAATCCGTTTATTTTTTATTCGTATATATTCTACAAAAAATTTCAATTGTTGAAGAAAATGAAACTCTAATTCGAAAATTGGAATTTAATTTTCTTTCGTGTGACCCTTTATCATTTTTTTATTTTTCGTATTTTTTTACGAACAACTTGTAACTATGTGACATATACCGACCATAAATGAGAGAAGCAGCTATAAATTGCGAAAGTGAATTTTTCCTAAACTGTTCAACCGATTGGACTGAAGAAGCTTGGATCCATTTTTGCCATTTTTTGCCAGGGTTAGGCGGTTTTAAATCCGATTGGTTGAACGGTTTAGAAAAATTTCACTTTTCAAATTTCGGAATGGAAATCACGTAGAATTCATCGAGATTGTGATTATTTTTGGCATAGGCATGAAAAATGTCGTTCAAGTAGGAAATTCAATGGTGTCTCGATTCCAAGTAATACTTTTGAGATAATGTGAAATGCACTCAGTCGGTAATAAAACCGGTGATCAATTATTTTCAAAGGTTTTTTGATTTTCAGGGAAATGTTAAAATTTTATCAGTTCTGCCTTTCAATTTTCTAACTCCAGTCAAACTGTTTGCTTTTTTTCGATTACGTAATGCAGGTTGGAAAATAATTGGATCGAAAAATTCGAATTAAGCTAAAAGCCTTTACGAGAGTAGTACATGACGTGGAAAATGTTTTCTTTTTCTCTTAATAAAACAAACATTCCGAGGTGTGCGTGTTTGCGGTTGAATCCTTTCAACCGATGTCCAGATAACGTCATTGTTCCCGCACAAAAGCTGAAAATATAAATATTGGAAACCGTAGATTGTAGACTTCCGGTGAGATGTAGAGCGCGCATGCGCATTCGTCGATACGAACCGCTCGACTGTCAGCAGTCGACTGCTCAACCTTTTACACTTTAAGTCTTAAAAAACCCCTGACATTTACCTCTTCTTAGTGGAGGCTAGAAAATATTAACGATTGAGAATCTTTTAGAATTTCGTACGTCAAAGATAAGCTTTCGTCTCACCACTATAGCATCTGCTGCTTTCATAGGTGAATAAAAAGGTTATCTTACCCAGCAAGGGAGCTTTGACTCCATAGCTTTCACAGATTTATCCCAAAAATAGCCATTTTTTTATCGGTCAGAAGTGAAGAAAAAAATTCATATCATAGATTGATTTGAAGGATGCTTTGTACATAAGCCATAAAAAATCGTGACTGATAATTTCGAGTATTTCGAAAAATGGAGTAAAAGTTTAAACATCATTTTTTCATAGTAGCATTCAAAAAATGTTCAGACAATGATTTTTTTAATCTTCACAATTATTGAAAAACTGTTTCCTTTGTATTTAGAATAATTTCAAAATTCATTCGTTTAAAGATACATTTTTTTGACAATTCGTTATACCAAATTTTTCGGGAGTTTTTCAAAGTTCTTTTGGGTTTGTAACCCATTGTACCGATTTAATTGAGATCAATATTTCTATGAACTTCTGCTTGTTCGATGCTTTCAAGGATTCTGGAATAAGCCCAACAAATGAGCCGACCTATTGATCCATTTTTCATAACGATGTTTTTAAAACTACAAGGGAGCCAGTGAAAAATTGACATACGATTTTCACGTTTACTTCAAGACTTTTTCAAAAACGTCAAACCCGCACATTAATATTACGTCTATGTAGTCAAAAGATTTGTTGCTAATTCGAAGACGAAGAACGTTGGTTTAAGGGGCAATTGGTAGGATTAAAAAACCGTGTGTCCACAGCTCGATAAATATGGTCCCTATTTTGCAAATGCTATTTTCTTCAGTTAAAGTAGTTCAGGTATGAATGTATATAAAGTAAGAAGAAAACAAACTTTAAACTGTATGTTCAGTGGAATAATATCTAATTCCTTGAAAAATTCGTAAATGATCGTCTTTTTCAGTTTGCACCGTTCGGCTTGCATGGGGAGCTTTCCAACAAGCAACACAGAGCAACACGGTGGTCACACTGTGGGTACGTTCCAACTAGAGCACAACCCGGGCACCATACGACACTGTGTTACTCTGTGTTACACTGTGTCGGCTGGTGTTGCTTGTTGGAAAGCTTCCATGGAAACCAATGCACAAAGCTATTTGTTTTGGCTTAACGTGCATATGACTGTCAATTTCGTTAAAAAACAAAAGTTACAGTTTGGCAAATTTAGAGTATATTAAAAAAATCAAGAAATTTTTTGCATGTTTCGTTTACAAAGGCATAGTTGTAAAATGAATGTATCTGTTAGCAATATAAAACAACGTCCGGTGGTTTGATGCTAGAATGTAAAAACCTAGTAAAAAATTTCGATACGAAATTCTATTATTCTAGGATAAATCTCGTGTGGTGTGTCAGCTACCCAGGTAGCAATTTTCAAAAAGTTATCCGAAAGTTATCTTAAGGATATCTTATGACCGTCCGAAAGGCATCTGAAAGTTACCAGTCGTCCGAAAGTTATCTTTCGGATAGGTTGTTAACTTTCGGATGCCTTTCGGACGGGCATTAGATATCCTTTAGATAACTTTCGGATAACTTTTTGAAAATTGCTACCTGGATACATGTGTAACTTTTTGTTGATATTGTAGCGCGAAAATTACCTTAACCCTTTCGTTCCTAATGCCGAATGTAGCCGGCATCCGCGTTGAACATTCGTGATCACTAACGTTCATTTTAATCAACGCTTATCTTTTTAGAAAACACACGTGTAACGGAGAAACGATGCGCACGACTACGCGCGCCGTGGAAAAAAGAGTTAAGAATGAATTACACATAAATTCATGCTAATAATTTTATTCCTTAAAAATTTCAGTACTTACAGGTTCGCAAAAAATCTGAAAATATTCAACCATCTTTAAGACGTTACGAATATTTATATGCAATTAATAAATTAACAAAAAATTATTAACAGTGTTTAAAAAAATAATTGTTCAACAAATAATCAGACGATTTTTTTTTGTCATGCGAAATGTTTTTGTTAATTTTCTACAGAACTTTTGAATTTTTTTCGAACTTTTGCCCTTTTTTGAAAGTCTTTTTTTCTACTTTTCAAAATAAAAAAATTTCGAATACATATGGGAAATCACTAAACTCATATTGCACGTAATGAAAAGAAAATTTGTCTGATTATTTGGCGGAGAATATTTGGTTTAAACAATATATTAATAAATTTTTGAAATACTTAGAGTTGAAAATCAATGTGTGTAAAGTTTCAAAGATTGCTGTTTTCTTTTTTCAGATGTGTGTCGGATCGCGAAATTCTGAAATTCTGATCGAATAAAATTGTTGGCTGAGAAAAATGTGTAATAGATCCTTAAGCGATTGAAATAAATGAGATGAAAGGGTATAAAGATACTGAAGAAAAGATACATCAATCAATAATTTACTTGAGTGCTTAAAAACAAGTGATTCCAGTGATATTTGGATTACGCGAACGTATATGGATCGGCGGTTTTACTCGAACACGGTTGAACATCGTCCGGTGCTTGCCATTGTCCGGACCAAACAGCAGCTTGTAAAATCGTTACGTCGGTAGATTCGCCTCTTTCGTTAGTGCCTCGACCAACGAGTTCCCACGGCAAACCATTGGCAGTTGCTTTAGCATTTTCACGTCGGGATAACGCTTGTGACGCGTTAACACTTCTTACCGCGTTCTCCCAATACATCTGCAAGTCGTTGTTCGCTGTTGATTGTAAGTGCGCAATTTTCGTTGCGTTTTTACAGGCACTGCTTCTTCTATCGTTACCCGAAGTAATACTGTCGGTACCCCGATTTTGTTGCGGTCGTTCGATTGTCCGAAGGGGCAATTTACGCGGCACTCGACGCAATTGATTATTATCCCCGCTTGCTGTGCTTCCCGGCGCTTTTGAATTATTCACCCCGTTACCACCGCTCAAACTTTCTCTACCGTCGCGTCGTCTTCGTCCACGTTTGTGCTCGAGATCACTGCTCTCGTCCCGCTGCATTGGCGAATTCACAATTCCATCCTCGTCCTCGTCTTCGTCGTCGTGCGACAGAAAATGCTGTCTGGCCGATGCCCAATGATCTTTTTTACGTTGATTCGGTTTTCCGTTTCCGGTTGTCAGGTGGGATACGCTACTCGTATCCCCAGCTCCGATACGTTTTGTGTTTTGTTGATTTCGCACCACCCAAGACTGCTTTGGACTTCGTTCTTTCAACGTAACCTACGCAATTGGAAATAATATTCATTGCAGAAAAATCTATTTATAGTTCAAATCAATGCCGGCAAATGAAGCGAACGATGTTTTGTTATTTTTTTTTTTTTTTTCGAATTATTGAATCATAAGAATCAGAAGAAAAAGAACGAAATAAATAATTGTGAATCGCGTTCATGGTTGATTTTATTCTTTTTGTTTCAGAATGAAGTACTCTTTCGTGACAGACAAAACAAAAACAATCAAATCAAAATAATTCGGATCTGAAATGATTTTATAAATGACTTTTCAGAGCACATCTAGCTAACTTGTTTTCAAATTTTTTTCATACGTTGCCCAATCTTCTTTATTTTATATTATAAAGGCAACTTCCTTCGTTAGCATAAAATATATAATGGAATGCTGCATTTTTCGTTCATTAAAATTCGGCCTCATTTTAATTTATCCACGCATTCCTAAGATATGATATAATAAGACGAATTTTGGAAATGGGAAATTAGTTATCACCGACACTCTATTGTTAGAAGTTAGTGTGAATTGTTAGTTTTTAACTCTCCAGTGCATACAGTAACATATGTCGCAGCTGGCAATTGCATGTCTTTTTTCATAACTTCATTAAAGCTTTTACGAATCTTTCGATGTGTATAGGTCGTGCTGCAATATTTGATAAAATATATATACTTTGGTTCGAAAATTTTCCCGTTATTCGTGACGTACGTGATTTTATTCGTTATTAAAAATAATTAAAATATAACAGTTGAAAAACATATCACTAGTTTATGAACCAAATTAAAGTATTGTGGATCGAAAATTATAACTTTTTTGGCGAACTTTTTCTACCATAAGCTTGATATTTTTTTTCTTCTCTTGATTCTTAAGGTAAAATAGCTGATGCAGACTAGTCAAATGAGTGCTAAATTTTTAAAATATATTTATGCAAAGTTTAATGCACTAATTAAATGAATTGATGCTTGATTTGTATTGCAGCATGACTTATTAACCTAAAAAAATATTAATAACAATAGATTAGCAAAACCTTCAACTGATAAATGCAAAATCCCACGATGTCATATTTTCATCGAGATTTTTCAAAGAATAATCCGTATTTTTTACCCGATTTTAATGCACCGCGTCTTATTTTGTTCCTCAAGAGATCCTCTATGAATTCACCATGTGGATTTTTTCTGAGTTTCATCGTTTTTCTCTTGCAGCCAATTGTTTAATTGGCTGAAAAAAATGTTCATAAACCAATTGCTGTAATTTTCATATTAACAAGTTCAGAAAAAAACCTACGCAGCGAATTCGTAGAGGATCCCTTGAGGAACAAAATAAGACATGGTGCATTAAAATCGGTTGAAAAATACGGATTATTCTTTGAAAAATCTCGGTGGAAATATGACATCATAGAATTTTGCAGTTATCAGTTGATGGTTTCATAATCCATCGTTATTAAATTTTTTTAAGGTTAATAAGACATGCCGTAATACACACCAACCTTCATTTAATTTAATTAGTGCATTGAATTTTGCATAAATGTATTTTGAAAATTTAGCAATTATTTGACTGGTGAGAAGCAGCCATATTACCTTAACATCCAGCAATATTCTATCCACTTAGCCTGAAAGACTTAATTTCCATATTGAGTCGAGCGACTTTACTTAAAAAAATGCAGTCAAAAATGGTATTTTTCCTATCTTTTGTATCTGTATTTAGTATTTTTTTTTTTTATTATTAATTTCGAGCATATTTGTAATTTATATTTTTTTTTCAATTGAAATAAAAAAGCATACACTATAGGGTTGAGTTACGAATGAAGGATGGTGTGAAAAAAGATGGTACGAGCATATTATCAACTGTTGGATTAATAATCGAGTCGATTAATTCGTGATAATGATATAATGTTATAATCGATTGTCTTTTGATTGGAAATTGTGGAATAATATCGTACCTCTTAAAACTTTCGAGTGTGTGAAAAGTGTTGTTCTCGAATGGTCCTCGAGCCACGTGGTATTTACTTTTTATGCTTGGTTTCCAATGTACGCTCCGGCAATATTTCTCTTACGACTACAACAAGGGAGCAGCTTTGTTGGGAGATCACGAGTGGCTCGTAAGCAATTAAACTACGACCTTGATTTATAGAACTTCGATCGAAGCAAAAGTCCTGCAAATTCATTGCCACCCGTGTTTTTCAAATCGAGTTCGTAGTTTGGTACGTTTTTTCGGTAAAGTGGATCACCAATCTATACACTCCCGCACGCACATAAACTCATTTGAGGCAAAAAAACGTGTGTCTAGTCTACTCATCTAATTCGCGATTTTCTGACTACTTAAAACTATATCTCAACTAAAAAATTGTATCAACAAAATATTATAAATTTGTAACAAAAAGAAAGAGTCAAAAGGTATTATAAACATTGTCAAATTTCCTACGTTCGGTATAAATACCATAACATCTCAAAAATACCATGGAAAATCGTTCTCACTAATCCTTTGGATTCTCATAATATATCCATTGCTTGATACTAGTCACTACGTTATTCAACTCGATCCATAACTCAGTCATTTTGCGTACCAAGCAACAGTTATAAAAGATCAATCCGTAAAGGAGGATAAAGAAAAGTAGAAAAATGAAACGAAGTACTTACCCCAGAGGACGAAGAATTCGTTACAGGTTTGTAAATCTGATTGGGTATGTGATCGTCGCTGGATGGATCCTTGCAGACTTCACCATGCCGACCGTGGATCCACGTAAGGAGAAACGCAAGCAGAGCACACGAAAGTCCAAGACCCGCTGCTGCTGTCAGCTGCGAACGAGTTCGTCGAGGGACCCAACCGCTTGCATAATATTCCCATATTGAGAAAACGAGAAGGACACTTCCGGTCACATAAGATAGTCCAATGCCACTGAACACCCATACGTTCTAAAATAATATACTGTTTACGAACATGTTTTTTCAACATTTTTTTACAATTTATTTATGAATATCGATACGAAAAAACATCGATTGTATTTTCGTGAAATTCTTACCAATTTGGTCCAGTTAAACGGGAACATGTACACAATGTGTGAAATGTCGAGAAAGAGAAGAAGCGTTGTGACTAGGAGACAAAACACAGCGACGAAAATCATGAACCGTAAACGGCCGACTAGAGGCAGCATAAACAAGCTGACTTTGGCAGTGCCAGAACTGCAAAGGGTAGCTAAACACGCTACCGACGTAATCTGCAAAAAAATTTACAGGATCATTACATATTGAGAATTTTGGAATTAAATATTTTTCTAATCGTTTATTGTTCAAGGCAGTTTTTGTTGACAGTTCTAGTATTAAATTTATTTTTTGTTATTTATTTCATAAATTCAAGTTAATCAGGCCAAAACTACAATTTTTTGTTTCATTGGATTTATTAGTGGACAATAATCAAAATTCCCGAATAAGAATAATTTTTTTATATTTCTTATGTGATAATTTCTTCCATTCTTCAAATTACTTTCCTCCATAACTTGTCGATAATTTGAAACAAAAGAAATCTTTTTTTCAGAAATTTGGAATACTAACGAGAAGCAAAAGTCTCACGAATCCTGGAGTCGTTCTGAGGTGACTCTGGACATCACAATAAAGAACGAGGTGAGTCCCTCCGGGCCATGGCAGTGCGTTAGCGGAAGAGCCATTCCTTCGATCACCGTGCCCATAGTGACCGTGGTAATTGGCATGTGAGTCCCATGAGTGGACAGTTGAATGAACACCAGGTGAATCCAGCTCCGAAGATTGAGAGCTGATTCGCCCCCCTGTCCGGCTACCTGCTATTTTCAAAATCATACGATTATACGAAATTCCAAGTATAGCTAGTGACTTCACGAAAATTAAAAAACTGTCGTAGCTTTCTAAGAAAATACGAAAATATTTTTGGTGAACAGCGTATTTTTTTTTTCCACAGAAAAAAACGATGTTTTATGGTTTTTATTTAACGGTTTTACTATTAAAAACAAAATTTATATATTATCAAGTCTGCGATCTTTGATCATACCGATTTCGAAATCCTGAATGTCCTCGGGTTTGGAATATGCCGACGGAGGTGGTTCCAAGTCCCTAATTTCTTCTAATAATAACACCTCAATTTCATCGGCTGCGTATAAATCGGAGACCGAGCGAAGGTGATGCCGGGTTTCGGTCATTACTTCAAGGGAACTTTCCTTGCCTCCCTTGTGCCCGTTTTAATATTACGTCGGTACCCGTTGTTCTCTTTCCCTGTCGACTATGCCAGCATATCCAAACCATTCGTTAAAGTTATTTAATTTCTTCTAATTGACCATCTATACTTGCACAATTCTCTGTCGCTTCCTGTGCTCATTGTCAATCCTAAATTGAAATTGTTTTTTTCTATTAATATACAGTAGTCAATCATTATAGATTACATCTAATAGCAAATGATATTCTATGGTTTCATAACACATTTTTCTTATCTTTTTATCAAGGATATATTTAACCCTCAACCCGTGAATCGGGGTCATTTTCGTCTCGCCCAAATAAAAAAAAAACGTTTTCTTCATACATTGCCTGATATTTGATGAAAAAAAAATTATTAAAAATAATATAAAAAAAAAAATTTCTGTTCTTGCTTTAAAAGTATAGTCTGAAGATTGACCATGAATTTTTTCAGATTTTTTCATTTATAATTGCAGGTGTGATAGCACGAAGACAAAAACGACCCTGGTTCATGGAATTAGGGTGCCTAAAAAATGTTCATGGATTGAGGGTTAAATTCAAAGGGAATCCTGAATAGGAAAATTAATAGTTTTATCGTTGCAATGTATCAAATTATTACAGATAATGTTCACTTGGGATATTTGTTTTATGAATATTTTTAAAACACTAAAATTTATGAGAAATCTTAAATTGGAAAATTAATTTTTGTGTTGTATAATTTTTTAATTTTTATAATATATGGAGAAACCTAAGTGGAAAAAGTAATGTTTGTTTTGTACACAATGTTGAATTTTTATAAATTATATTTATCCACAGGTATTTTGTTTTATAAACATTCAGAAATATTTATGAGAATTCTATTTTCCTGTAACATGGGCAATACATTTTTTTTTTGTAGTCGTTCGATTTGCCTAATTGTCACAAATATTATTCTATCATCGACTTTGTTTTGTAAGAGTTTCGAAAACACTAAAATTCGTGTGTAATCAATAATTAACAGAGAGGTAAAACTGTGCTTAAGATTACTCAAAAGTTTCGGAGTATGTGTACATGAACGAACAAGAAATTATTTTTCCGCAATTTCGCACTTTCTATAATTTAAGTCATTAAAAATATTAATTATCAATCATTTTTCAGCCCTTCGAAAGTCTATAATAATACAGTATCTGTCATAGAGAAGCGAAGCTTTGAAATTTTCTGCAATTGTAACTCGTACGAATATAAAAAAAGAACATTTACGATATTCCACTTTTGAAACAGCTTACCTCAGTTGATCTCGAGTCTACAATAACAACGGTTCGTTACATTGTTTACGACTTTTTCACAGAGAATCTCATTGACAATTTTACGAATTGTCGCCATTATACGAGCGCAGGAAATTTATACTGCATGTGAAACAAAGTGTCACATACACATACACATACACATATTCAACGAGCTTAGGGCACACCTCTTGCGTGGACTCTCTCGCACTCATGAATCTCATGATTTAGGGTAATCACATTCTTTCACTCATATTTGACGGGTGAAGTACTTGGGCGGGGACTACGTTTTCTTTGCTCTATTCATTCGTTTATTATTTTCGGTAATCGCGGAATTGAGATTCAACTAATGTCACTGTAATTTACTATATTATTGTCGGGTAATTGGATAATTGAACTAAAATCATTCATTATCGAGCTTCGAGAATTCAGTTCTCATTGGTTCTCGTACGAAAGCTGCCAAATGATATAAAAGATCATACAAGAGAGAGAGCTACGTTCACTGAATCGCTCTGGGATAATTTTAGTGCCACGGTCTAAATATAGAGGCGCTGAAGACTGAAAAATTGTGACGAATGCGAAATTCGTCGCTAGAGTGCACTAATTCCCTTTGCAAAAGAAAACCGCGAAGGTGCAAATCTTAAATAATATAGATCTTTATAATCGTACATGTTTTATAGGATTATTTGTTATTAGTTGGTAAATAAAGAAAATGAGAGGAACATGGTAGGTGACGTGGTGACTAAGCAATAAATTACAACGATAAGAAATAATATTTAAGAATAAATAGGAATCGACAATATCTTTATAGTGTTATGAATACGTGATTAAAATCATGCACAGTACCACTTTTATATTACTTTTGTTTATGAGACTCTGTAACGATTTCGTAATATTAACTTTGAATTTTATATAAACAGTTTTCAGTTCCTAAATTTTCTGTTTGGGTTTGGGCTATTTTCCTAAATTGACTGTTTCAATTCTACGAAATAAGCCTAACATCAGGAAACGAAAATTAAAAAAAAATTTTAAAGTTAGCCCAAATTTTTTTTATTTTTATGCTAGCGAAGTTTAATTGGGGTCCAGTCGATACGGAATCGTTTGTATCTGACGAATATGTCAATTAGAACGTTTGTTATATCATTGTTTATGTGATATGTAAAAAAATACGATATTCGACAGGTTTTGTGGTTGGCAAGGTAGGACGTGAGGCGGTTGGTAAAGGATATCCATGCTGCTCTAGCGAAGCGCTAAAAAAAAGGGATCTTTGCGTCTTGTCTTGGGTACAGTCACAGACTCATCGGTAGCAGAGGCGAGTAGGGAGATCTCCCATGCCGTACGTTCAAGGTCGACTCTCGCACTCTATTTCTTTTCTTCCACGATTTTGATATACGTTGGCCCGAACGTACAATTTTTTTCTTTAAGCTTTTCAATTACCTCTCCTCGAGTTAGGGCGGATTGTTCCAATCTCTAGGTAACCCTATCTGGCAGTTAAAGGTTTGCAAGTTAGGGCCGGTTGTTCCACCTTCTGGTAAATTTTACCTGACGGTTGTAGCATTGAGTAGCAGACCTTTAACTATCAGATAAAATTTACCTGGAGGTGGAACAACCGTCCCTTAATGTTTTTAACCGCCTGATAAGCTACCTAGAAGTTAGAACAACCCGCCCTTAGAATAAGTAAAAGAATATTCTTCGATTGTATCTAATTGCTTATAAAAATATGCGAATAGCAAGTTTCAGGGACGATTTTTCGGAAATTTGAATCGTTAAAATCGATTTTATATCGAAACTCGTCACAAGGCTAACACACTAAGCGTCCTTTTAGGGCAAAAGAACTACGTCCTCTACGTGGAATAGACTAAAGCGAATTAAACGCAATGCTAGGGAGAATCGAGTTCTGTATACTTGGCAGATAAATTTAATAATTCTAATTTTTATTATTGCTATATCTTGGGAATTGTTTACGCCATTTATTGACACTTATATTATAATTTACGAAATAATAGTTTATTGATAAAAAATAAAAATGAAGGGCGTATAGTTAGCAGAACGGAATGAGATTTATTTTTTCACAATCAACTAGAAACCATTTGGAAAACACATGAGTAATGTTAGAATAGTTTGTAAAGCGATTATTTGATCGTAAATAGCATTTAATGTAAATAAATGTAAATAGTATTTGACCAAGTATAAATAGTATTATGGGCGCTATATATATCTGTTAGATTTACGATACTGAAGGAGGGAAACTGAACCTAGTAACTGGAACCGAATTCCAGTAGGTGGTATTGATATTTTTTCCAATATAGTTTAGAAATTTCAAGGTCAACTTATTTATTTATTTTTCTTTTTTTAATCAAATGCGTATACTTTTCGAGCAACCATGTTTGGGAAAAAAAACTTTAGAAAGACACTTTTTAGCCACCTTTTCGAATTTAACTTAGTTTTTCGGTGGAAAACAATTTTTTTAGTCCCCCAAAAGCTGATAACAAAGCTTAAAATTTGTAGAACGGAGCCGCGGAAAAAGCTAGGACATTATACTAAATATATATCTGCAGAACTGTACAAATGAACGGCAAAGTAAATATGAGATGCGACTCATATTACACGCACAAATGCAGCACATATGTTTTTTTAATGAACTCGTGCTACAACGTTTTGCAAATATAGATATTGGCATCGATAATCAGATTAAAATTTTTACGATAATGAAGCTGATAATTAAAAAGTTAATACAACGAGAATGGTATATAAAAAAAGACTTATTTGTGCTTGAGCGAGTATTCTTATAATCAAAGATTTGAACAATATTGATTACTTGAATGTAATTAAATAGAAAACTATATTGATCGTTAATCTTGAATATTTTATGCTTACAATACAAATTGTTGCATTAACAAATATTAGTCATATAAAAAAATGATCAACAAATAACGAGATTGTTTTTTTTTTTCATCATGTGAAATGAATTTCCATTTTGTTTTAAACCACGAGAAATTTTTCTGTTTTTTTGAATGTTTGTAGAAGAATTCAGTATAAAACTCGGAAAGTTTCCATACTACGGATTGAGGATTGGATTTTAAAAAATTAAAAAAAAATCGAGTTTCAGAAAAAGAGAGGAAAATCTGAAAAAATTGAGGTAGTATTTTCGCCGAAGCGTTTTTCAAAATTCGGAGGACACATTCAAAACACTATTATGTAATTACCTGAAAAATTTTAAAAGGATTCACCATTTCATATTCGGGATATCGGAAATCAACGGTGGCACAGTTTTACATGTGTTCTTATGGGCAGCGGAAGGAAACTTCACATTTCAAACAATAACTCCGAAATTATCCTACAATTTCTTTTCGTTTTATTCTCAATTAGGATGAGCTTCCATCGACTCTGCAGCGTAAGACAATTCGAGAAAAATACATTGAACCATGTTTATATAGCGCTGGAACCGATGATGAAGTTAGTCAACGAAAAAAACTAGAATTTTGACCTTTTAGTTTCAAAGATATAGCAATAAAAAGTATAAACTTGGTGCATTAGATATGGGAAAGTTTGTTATTTCTGAAATTTTAAACTTTATATTAGACATTTTTTTCGAAGGTTCATATGTTTTTACATTCGTATAAGATATACAAAGTAATATTGTTATATTATTCCACAAATTATATGCAGGCTTTCAAACATCGACCAGAGAGTTAACTTTTGAACGCAACTGTAGCGAAACTTCTACCTGAATGTGTTCAAAATTAACGATTTTATTCCAGACGACGAAAAAAAAATTGTTTGATCATTTATTGAATTATTTTTTGTTTAAACGATATTTTAAAAGTTTTTTTACATTATCTTTATTGACAATCAACGTTCACAACGTTTCAAAAATGACTGAACTTTTCAGAATTTTATTGAATCATTTTTGGTATACGAAAAGAATTACACTTTAAAAATGACTACGAAAATCGCAGTGACGAGGAAACAATACGAAATTTTAAAGACTATTATTCTGAAAGAAAATCAAATAGTAATGGAAATAAGGTCAAATTTGTTGTTAATTATAGGAATTGTTTCTCACGAGGACTAGTAGTTTTTAATGTCCAATAAAATATTCCAACTTTCAATTCAAATATTTCGTGGTACAAGAGAAATTTTACTGAGCAATTCATTACTTTGTGTCTGTAAAAAATCTAAAGAAAAAATGACGTAATTTTAATGAAAGTTTTAATATCTTTTTGGAAATTTAGACTTGACTTCGCATAAATTTTATCCTGCGCACGCTTTGTAAATTTAACAGTGCGCCTATTGTGAAATTTATAATTATATTTGATTATAAAAACAATTAACCGAATTTATATGATGTTTTCGTGTATCGCGTCAATTCTCATAGAGGATTTTGGGGTAAAATTTAATTGAAAATACTTGTCATGTATCGAAATTACGATGGAATAAATTTTTTGATAGGAAACTTAGTGTAAAACGTTCTTAAATCATCTTCGAATCTGGAAGGAAAAAAAATTGATTTGTCTTCCGATTTATGCACTGATTGGAATTTTTGTGTAACATAAATTGTGCATATATGTTATTAATAAACAATTGTATTCAATTTTTATACCATTATACAAAATTTGTTTTATGAACTGCTTTTGGATTGGCCGAATTGCACCAAAGGAACAAAAAACGAGAACACGAATTGATGAATAGAATTTTATAGTTTTGAAACGCGCTGTGCATGTCAGACGAGCAGTTTAGGCATAGTAAAATTCGTTCAAGAAATTCCGACGGTAATATACATTATTAATCTACAAGTGTAGGCATTTTTAAATGTTTGCTGATGAAGAATGGATTATTGTAATGAGTAAAAGAATTATTAGCGTCCATCATCATCGAATAATCCTTAGCGATAGAATCGACACGTATGTTTTATTAATTATCATTCGTTCAAAAAAACAAACGTCATAGTAGAGGGAGAAAGTGAGACACTTAACGAATTTGGTATAAATACTCTGCTGCACTTATATTCATCCACAGTTAGAAAATGCTTCGACCGACAACAGACAAAATGTGTTTTCTTCTTCTGGCTTTTTTAAGCCTCACGGCCGCAAAGCCACCACCTTCTACCAGCCCATGGGCTGGTTTTGGCAAGTCAGCAGGTAAGATTGAATTTCCCATTCGGTTCGTATCACACAATCAATCTGGCAGTTTAATCGAAAATCGAAAATTTCAATTTTTTTCATTACGCTATTCTATACAAATACTATGCTATTATTATTTTATACAAATTAAATATCGAATTCTGCAATTAATGAAAAAAGGCAGAAATTTGTTTTCGGGAATTTGCAAAGTAGTAATTTTTGTGGAGACTTCTTCTTTTTTTTTTGTTGAATATATGGTAGATACTACACGGAAAAAAATGAACTAATTTTTGCTGGAATTTCCATGAAACTTTATAGTTTTCCACATTAGTAGCGCCTTCCGGACGCGTAAACATCCATTTTTCATGAAACTTTAAATAAAATCTACAAGTCCCTGTGGTGGAAAATATTGTAAATTACATATTGCATGTCCATCAAACGAATTTTTACAGTGTCGAACGGTAAAAAGTACACGCTACATTCACTCCGTTTTACAGTGTAAAACCGTAAAAAGTACACGAAATAATAAACTGAACTTATCCTCATCAGCATTACCTAAACATAACCATAAAATTCTTTAAAACAAATAAAATTTAACAAAAATCCTTTCATTATAAATGCATTTTCACTCATACTTTCTTACATCCATCACTTTCCACATAAATTTCTGCCGAAAAATTTTCCTACCTACACACTGGGATTCGATCTGACCTACCTACCTATCTACGACCTAACACGCACGAACGCTACCTATTACACCAATATCTACTTGGTAATTATTGATAAAAAAAATGATGCATATATATCTAATCCGAAATATAATCGGTAACGTCAATGAATAATCTATGAGACAAGTCTTTTGAAAGCAAGAAAAAATTGACATATAAAAAATATCGAATTTTCATATATTACAATGTATCATGTCCGTAACGCTTCCGTGTAGTGGAAAATTCACTCCCCCCCCCCCCCCCCTTATTTGAACTATAATAAGCAAATACAGCAATAGTCTTCAATAAGTGTTTCACCTTGAAATTGCCTGGCTCACGTGTTCGGAGAAATGACAATGTACACTGTAAAAATTGAAAGTAATATATCAAATTTTGCAGTACGTTTTCAAATTTTGACTTGGTACACTGCAATTTCTAATTTATAAATAGGAATTATACAATTATTATATTTTGTAATCACAATTTTTCATGAATGCCGTTTAACATTTTTTACAATTTTCAATATCAGTAAATAGTATTGGTTTACAGTTTATTTTCCTACACGTACTGAATACTTTACTGGGGGCACTGTAAATTTTATGTTTTATACACAGTGGGATTCCTCGTTTTTATTTGTAATTTCTGTTATGTTATTTTTTTGCTGTAGACATTGAGTTTTTACAGTTTAAATCAACATTAATAACTGATCAGAGAGTAAACAACGCATTAAATCTATTATTTTGTAATGGAACACAGTGTAAAACGAGTAATTTACAGTTTTCAACTGAACGTTTTGCTTTAGTTTCAGTAATTTTTAAATATCGACCATTAATTTTTACAGATCATTTTTTTCCGTGTAGAAATTAAATTTTTTAAATGTTGTGTTTCACAAGAAAGTGTTGATTTTTTGAAAAATCGTATGAGAATTGCGGCAATATCGATTAAATGATAACATAGAGGAATAAATGATCAAGCATGTCAAAGGGACAAATCTGCAGTCCGCGCAATGTTTTTTTAATTGCGATAAAAAAAATTACAATACTTATGGTCATTTTGATTAACACCTAGCTTTTCCGAGATCTCTAGGACCTCCATTCGGTAGTCCAGGAATGGGAGTAATCGGTGTGCCATACATGCCAAAAACATCGCCGTTCTTTCCGAAGCTTGTTGATCCTGCAGCAATGATTTCCAAGAAAACGGCGATGCTGAGCAATCTTTTCGGTGGTTTAGGGCCCATGGATTACGCTCCACAAACAGCCGGAGATTTCTTGCCATATCCATCACGATATGGACCATCGGCACCGGTTTTATATTCGCCGGAAATGAACGATTATTCAAGTGGAATGCAAGGATTCATGAGCGGTGGACAGAATAAAACAAAGCATGACGATGTTGGCTCAGCTGGTGCTGAATCAAGTTTGGTCAATCCGGGACCCGTTCCAAAACTGGCTAAAATGTCTCCATTCGTTCCACCATTTGCTTACGGTGAATCATCAGGATATCCATCTACCGGTTTACCTATAAAGTTTAATGCTGGATTTTCGGACGCTGGCTCTTTGAGATCTCGTCGCAGTATCATTCAAGCTGACAATGTCGATCCCGAAGCAGTTAAATCTCCAAGTGCATATTCTGCAGATGCAGTTTCAACACCGAAAGAAAGGATTCCGGGAATGTTCGGGCCATTCGGACCTTTCAACCCATATGCAGCGGTGACGGAACTCCCAATACCAAAAAGCACAATCGTACCATCTGACTTTTGGCTACCAAGCTCAATAATACCAGGACCAACTGAATACACTGACAAAGTGTCTACTTTCTTGCAGAAATTGTTTGAAAATTTGAATTTGAACAAAACTTTCACACCGGTTGACAGTGGAGTCGTCAACACGGTTTTGACTAGATCTCTGATCGAAGATCCGAACGTAGAAAAAACGTTGGCATCTCGATCTGTTGACGATGCAAAAACTATTTCAGCCGCAAAAGAAATTATTTCCGATTCAATCGTTGCAGAGCTCGGTGAGCTTAAAGCCGACATGATCAGTGCACTCAACGATTACATCGTGTACCAAAAAACTGCTGCAGTTACAGCAGGTGCGAAGAAACCCTTGAAACCAATTTCTCCGTTTGCTGCATTCTTTGCAAAACCTACCGTAGATCCGGCACTTCCATTCAAGCAACGAATCACCGTACTTAGTCAAGTTTTTGACATGCTTACTGACCTCCAGAAAAATATTAGCCTAGCTGTGCAGGATGCTATCAAAGGTTCCAACGATACACCCACCTCGCAAGATCCTCAATTTGCCCAAACTGTGCCTCCTAAAACGAATTATTTTTCGGCAGACAATTTGAAAACGTTCGATTATCTTGCCGCTAATGGCAACGGAGCGGCGCCTTTTAATAACAACTTTTCTGACCCTTCCAAGCTTGGATTTGTGGGAATGGACAAACCCCTTGTAACTGGTTCTAACAACCCGATTCTTCCGGGGGATTTTCAAGCTGCTTTGAATGCTCGAATTCTATCTAACTATCTTACACCTCTTTGGAGTTCTCATCCTGATGCAGCAACTGCTAAAAGAAATGTCAACAATGAGTACGAAGAGATTGCTGATTCGTATGAAAATGATCGTGACCAGGATCGTGATCAATATAAACGACTCGTAAAAATGAACATGCATCAAGGCTATCAAAGCATGCCACCTGGTACGATAGAATCTCTTCAAGCTGGAGGTGGATCGGTTCCAGGACATCAAGGAGGCGGGATCAAACTGCTTGTAAGTACACGTAGCTCATGAAATTGTTAATATAAAAAATTGTCATTCAAAAAAAAGTTTGACGTTTATTAAAATATAAAAACAAACTAAAATTGTTGAACTATTATTAATTGCTAATAAATATAAAATAACAGACTGCAAAATATGACGTATATAAAAAAAATGTTTCTTTTAATAAATTCAATTTTGTACAATTACTAAGAGCCGCGGTATTGAAAAAAAAATTGAAAGGATCACCAAAGCCGGCGCGGGCTCGAGCGCTCTCTCGCATTTGGCTAATTCTGAAAATTCATTATAACCGACGTTTATACGATTGCATCGTGTAGGGTTTTGGAAAATTAGGTTTTCTCGGGATGCGGTAACTTTGTCCAGGATTTTTGGAACAGGATTGTTCTTATGTTATTTTTGTACCATTTTAGAACGATTTGAAAAAAAATAAAATGAATACTGGAATTATAGCGATCTATTAGTTGTTCCATCAGTAAAAACCTTGTTGTCCATTTTTCTCTGACACAAGTGAGTTTTGGAGAAAAATAAAAGTTACACGTTGTTCTCCTTTCATCAGAAAATGAGGTGTAACTTTCATTTGTCTCGAAATATCAAGGGTCTCGAGGAAAATTGGAATTTGCTTTTTAGCTATCTCTCTCGCACTCACGCAAATGATAGAACGTTTTATGCTGATTCAGAATAATGTTTGCATTTCATTAAACTTTTTTGTAGTTTATCGAATCATAGTTCATTTTATATTTGGATACTTTAATGAACATTTGATAGAATTCAATTGAAAATCGATCTTCCAACTTTCCATTTAAAAAATCTGTAATGTTCCAATGATCATGGATGATACTGTTTAAATTACAAAACATAGAATCATTATAAAATAAATTTGACACATCAATTGAATCAGTTCTAGAATTTAATATGGAAAAATAATGAATTAATAATTAGAAGCAGTTCTCACGTCGCTGGAAGCGTTTCGTTGAGAAACTTGTTTTAACGTATGCATCTGTTCGCAGATTAAAGTACCCGCTAGAGATGCGCGCGAATCAGCCTTCCGAAATGTTAGTTTAAATCATGTTATCATTTATAAAGAAATGTTTGTTTATAACAATGATTATAATTACTCGCTATTGCAACATATTGAATCGCTTGAAATAAATTCGATTTTCTAACAAGTTATAATTGTCATAATGACTAATTGGTAATCATTTCCATCTGACGCAGGACCAACAGAAAAATGACGAAGACTGGAGTAAATGGGCCGATTGGGCAGAACAATTTAAGAGCGAAAATGAAGGCCGCAAGCATCATCATAATCATCACTAAAAGTTAAGATGTTTTAAATGTCCTCTTTCGACCCACGAAACCCAAAGATAAATAAGAGTTAATGAAGCATTTTCAGATTCATTGATCAAATGTATAAATTCTATTTAATTATTCGTCGTTCAATAAAGCGTGATTCACAGTGAATATTCGAATAATTATTATACGCAATCAATAATTCCTGTATTTACGTCAATTTTTAATTTTGCTATTTTTAGGAAAGTGAAGTTTTAACATACTATCACATACCGAGGCAATCCTGCATCAAGTGCGTTGCTTTGTAAATCTACAATCAGCAATGCATTGTACGCAGGATAGTCTTGGTGTGCTGAAATACATCGGAATTACTTTGTCCATTTTATTAACAACAAATAATAAAATCACACCATTCTTTTCACTCCTAAAATTGGAACAAAAATTGTTTTTTTATCCTCGATTTCTACGGGCACGGAAGCACAGATGCGAATTGACATTTCGTTCTTCAGCATTGTTTACAGCAAGTAAGCGAGGCGGTGAAAACATTCGAAATTTTTTCTATACCTAGAAAATTATATGTGTAATGAATTGAACGTATTTTTTCAAGGTCGTTCATTTATTAGAACTTTTTTTCACCGAAGTAATTGGCTCGCAGCTATTCTACATCATAATTTTGTTAAATCTGATTTTATAACATTTATTATCTCCTAATCGAGATGGTTGAAATGCACGGAATATTTTGATTGACTTTCTACAATAATACTGTTTCATTAAAAAAAAAAGAAACAAGTTAACTTATTTCTAACTTCAGACATGTTATTCTTTTTGATGCACTTATTCTGTATATACCCTCAAGTCCACTTATACGAGACTTTGTTGACGTTGACCTCTGTCTGGTTTTCCGACTCATCTAATAATTGGGATAATTTGAATTTGACAGATTCGTAAAACTACAAAACTATTCTTCATAAAACTATTTAACCATAAACTATTTTTTTAATCAATTGATTGCTCGAACCAAAACTTCGAATAATTCAAACCAAGTGATATTTGCGTATTTATAATCAATGTTAATCCAACAATTCTGACTGGTCAGTTCATATACACATACATATATAAAAATATATGTGTAATTTACCGTTTTCTGGTTTTCCTCTATTCGGTTTTATCCAGTCGACGTATTCATCTCGTGAACGTCGGCGTCGATTGTCTTGCTATGTGCTGTGCCGCGTCAGCGAACGTACGAATAAAAATAAAAAGAGGGAATGAAAAAAAAAACGCGCTACGATACTACCCATACTTGGTGAGGACCTTTTGCGCAACACACGGAGGGGGCGGAGAGCAAAAAGGTCGATTTATGTATATTTCGTATGCGTAGGGAAATACTACCGACCTTCGTGAATATATATATGTGTATTCATATATATATATCCAATGTCCATCCAGCAGTCGTTGCAGAATAGATATGCTCTGAGTGTCTGAGCCAGTGCCACCATCACGCAGGATTCCAGCGATTTCCAATTCAATCTGTTAAAACCCCACGTCAAAAAGTCATACGGATATATTTCACTGATAGGGGTGAAATTCCCCACCGTGCAATCGCCGCTGCAAACGTTTAGGCGTTCGCACACTACTAATCGCTTTAATAGTAGAATTTATATTTTGTTATACCTGTGACGCGATAAGTCATATATTTTTTTGCATTTTGTAAATATATTAATATCTGAGGTGACTGTTCTCGAAGATTTGTGGGGACTGAAAAATCAGCATCGAAGAGAATGAAGAAGAGGAGTTTCGAGACTGAAATTAAATTATTAAGATACGATAAAAACTCCCAGTTTCGAGGTATTGATATGTAACGCATTTATTATTCGGAAATCAATCTGTTTAGCAACATTTTTCAGGGAATTAAGAAAGTTGCATTTTTATACACTGGATAAAAAAGTTTTTATACACTTAAAAAAAAAAGTTTTTATACACTGGATAAAAAAGTGGATTAAAGGATATGATAATTGTAAAAATTTAACTATAACACAGTAAAAATTTAGCAAGACAGTTACAACGATAATTTGCGCGAAAAATCATGCTTGTGATAGCAGGTTTAATTGAAACATAGTATTTCTTAGGAAATGGAAACATTTAAATAGATTTTACCTCGGCGTTTATTTGTTGTAAATAATTTCAGGAAAGAAAGTGCTTTTCCGACAGCGGCTTGAAACTGTCTCGAGTCTTGCGTGTTTTTACGGGCCTCTTTGCTTATCCACGCTTGCCCGCTGACGCATGAAACTCCTTAATGTTCCTTTCAAATTTCAAACTAACTTCGACTTTTTTAGTGTTTTTTTTTTTTTTTTATAAAATAGAGGATGTTTTTTATTATTAAAATGATATTTGGATATAGATAGTGAGCGGATTTGGTATTTGCATGTGGCTTCATTTATTTACTTTTTGCGCACAAGAGTTGTTCCAAAGGTTGTAACATTTTCAAAATTGACTTGCTCTCATAAGGATGAGTTATTTATTAAGATAATTAAAGCGAGGACGAAGTGATGTTGAAGTCTGTGATCGTGACCCTTTGAAAGATCATACACGTGGATTTCTTATGACGCGACCTGTGAAAAGACTACACACAACAACGATCAGTCTGCTGACACAATTAAATTGATTATAAGTATACGTTGAAAAAGATCTGGAAGAATAATGTAGATTACGAAACGAAAAGGTTATGACTATGGGTTTTGTACACAAAAACAAGCCTATAACCCTTCGAGGCAAAATCCCTGATCCTGTACGCGTGTGCACTCAATCCAAAGCATTGCCCATATCCACATTAATATTTCGAAAGCTATAGCTTAATAGATTTTGAGATTGATAGGTATAGGTGTGTATATGTATATATTGATACGTATGTGCTCTCACAGACGGAGATAGCACGGATAACGATCGAAAATGCATGAGAGACAAAAGAGATACGAGCTCGAAACCATATAGGTAGCAGTATACTACAATAATACACAATACCATGTCTTTATTCCATTCTCATTGCGGTAGCGCGGCAGCAAATAACATCTGTACATTAGATCTCTATAAAATAGCAGGCCAACAATGGGGTTCCATTGAAATCTCGTTGTGTCTGAACTGTACAATTCAAAGAAGCCTGGCCCTCGCAGTGGTTTAGTATATACAGGACTTACAAAAATCTGTAATTATTCGCCCTTACCTGAGGGCCTCTGTTATTGAATTTATACTGGATTTAATTTAATTTCTACGTCTCCTACACGGTACATAATAGTTTAGGACTTGTAACCGGTGTATAATACTCATTGGGGGTTTGTCAGGCTGAAGGCTTATCGATTACCAAAGCGTCGTACGCGGTTTCGGTAGTGGAAGGTATTCGGAAAACGCGAAACAACCACTAGACTTTTTTCCAGTTTGGAGGTCAGCGATCACAGTTTCGTTAAATGATTCAAGTTGAAAGCCAGGGTTTTTTGGAGGAGCCTATAATTTACAGTAATATGAACGTTTATGGGTTGGGGTGACGTTGGTGGTCGCAATAACGGCCGCTCTTGTCCATTCTACTCTACACTGAAAAAAAGGCATAGTGCTGAGAATGGAGGCGTAGTTGGCTCAACTACGCTCCGAGGTTGGATACGGCGAAACCAATGGCGTAGTTGACGCAACCTCCGCGTATAATTGAAGGTATTTTATTGAGCCAACTATGCCCGCAATTTGAGGTGAAGCTTTAAATATTCAATAGAACCAAAACATTTATTGAATAAAATTCAATAAATATTTGAAATAGTATCATGGACGACCATCGGTCGGAGTGATCATTATTTAACGATTCGGGGCTGGTTGTTCCACCTACAGGTAAATTTTACCTGGCGATCGTAGCATTGGATAGCAGACCTTTGACTATTAGATAAAATTTACCGGGAGGTGGAAAAATCGGGCCTCAATGTCGGAGCCTTATGGGCATACGGACGGTGCGACGCTCACACGAGAGCGTTCCGCCCGTGGCCCTCTAGCGGATTTCTGCCACACCAGAAATCCAGCCAGGGAATAAAGTTGTCCAGTTATAATATATATAATTCGTATTAAACAAAACTTATTGTTTGCGTAACAAAATTTTAGTAGCTTTAGCAAAAGGTTTATTTGTTTGAATCATAACAAAAGATTTTATCCAAATTACTACTAGGTAATTAGCTTAATCACAAATTATATTCCGTTGATCTGTGATGTCATTGAATTCAATTCTCGCAGAGAAGTTTATTCGATGCTATTATTTTATCGAGACACGGACAAACCGTATACAACCTAACCTCCGTGTGATTATTTCAAATTCAATCGATTCTGTGTTTCAAGTTTTATTTTTTTTCAGTGTAACCATTTATTGCAGTTAATCACATGAAATACTCTCAACTCAAATAAATTAATATTTAGCGACAAAATCGTCGCGTAGTTGTCTTAACGACATGACTTTCAACGGATCAACCACCGGGTGATTAACTAAACGTAATATGACCATTGGCGCAACGAAATTCGTCCAACCTCATCGCGTAGTTGGCAATACTTTAATTTTTTTTCAGTATAGTTGAGGCGACGAAAAGCCGTGGGATGGCGTTGGCGGTAGCTCCCTTGTACCATTGCAGGGTATCCACAGTTTAACAACATACAAAACATAAAAGTATAAAGCGTAAAAACGAAGGCTCGTGTTCTCTGCTAGGAAACCGTAAAAAGAACGAAAAAGTGAAAAAGTATTGCTGGTGCTAAAGCGAGCGTGAAACAGCGAAGGGGAACTGAAACGCAGAGACAGAGAGAATGAAACAAAGAAAAGAAAAAATGGAACACTCCGAGCGAGGGCAAAAAGCAGTGGAAGTAAAAGACAGAGAAAGAGAAAAAGAGAGAATGACAGAATGAGAAAGCGAGGCGGGGAATTGGATGAGAAGAGCGTGCGCTCGCGGGGCGCGGGGCTTTGAACAGTTGGGACGAAACAAAACACTAGGGGTAAAAGGGTCGACAGCACCAGTAGAAGAAACGTCTGAGCATCGGATTGAGACTGGTCGCCCGCAGGTATTGTGCGATCGTTTATATAAAACGGTTTTTTTCTTTTTTTTAAGTATAAAAGGATAATGTGTTCGTTCTGCAGACCTTTTCTGTATACTTGGTGCATTTATATTTTTATATACCTTTTGTTCATATAGTGTGTCTCAGAGCATATCAAGCATGGATATTCATAAATATATACCTCTATGAATAAAAACGAAGACAGTACGTTTCCTTTTTTCATTCGCTTTACAAAGGTCGTAGGTGTTCATCATGATCAACCCTCTTGTATTGCATTCTGAGCACAGAAAGGGGTGGGCGGTAAGGGTAAATATGAAAAGAGGAAATCCCAAGTAAAGTTTATGCTCGTGGCTTTATTGCTGAAAGAGCTTCATTGTTTATCAATCTTTCATTCAGATGCTGTTGTGATATTACGCATTGATTACCAATTCCGATAATTAACACAATTTTATAAAACATCGCCATTTTATGTTCCCCATTTATTTTGTAAAAATTTGTTATATAAGTACAATTTTTTTACGAAATGGTCGATCGGTTAACTCTGAAGATTGAAAAATTTGAATGAGGATTCCAAATTAGATACAGATGTTAGCAGGCAAATCCGATTTCAGGACGAACCGATTTTTTCCAGGCTAAACGTGTTCGTCCTAAAAATCAGGTAAGAAAAACTAAAATCAGGTTCAGCCGATATACAATTATAGATGAACATTTTTTATCCACAGAAATTCAGGCACCTTGAATGAGCTACTTCAACGGTTTTATGACTTTAAAAAGTGGATGAAGACAACGGCTTGCTGATGCTGACGCGAGTGTGGAGACGTCTCGATTTGTCATTGAAATATTCATAGCTAACTGTATAAATTGTACAGGAGATTTGAATTTTCTCATATTCAGCAATAATTAACGAGAAAGATTTGCCTTACTCGTTAAAGTGAGACAATAGCAACTTCAAAATTATTTTTTTCAGGATTACGTTTGTACATTTGTCTCCGCTTAAAAGTTTATATATATCACGATTTTTCGTTCAATAAATTACGTATTTAAAAAACATGTACGAAACTACCATTTTTCACCTTCCAGCATGCATAGAAGCTCTTTAGAGGGCGGCCGAATTACACTCTAATAATGACCCATGGGTTAACAACTTGCGATCTCTCTCTAAATCGATGAGAAGAGAGGCCAATGGCGGATATACCGTTTTATTTTTAACGTTATTTTTAATCGTTTGTATACTTTTAAACTCGTGTTATGATTTTTGATGGAATTAATTATTCGTATAAAGCAAATTCTTGAAAACTACTCCTTTTCACCCTTCCGGGAGCATGACAGCCTTTTAACGATGTAATCGAATTACATACTGAGAATTAACAACATTTTATCGTTCTCAATAGAAATTATGGCATTTTGGGGTATGATAACGTAGACGAATATCGACGAAACACCGTTGTAACTTTTTTATTTTCATTAAAAAGTGACAGCTGTCAGCTCCACGCCGCTCTGTTGGGAATTATGACGCGCTATATACTATATACTGCTGACTCGACTGCTGGCGCGTTACTGAACTGTGCGAGAGAGAGACAGCGCCAGAGAGCGCATGCGTTTGCCTACGTCAACACGAACTTAAGGTGCCAAACGAACGAAAGCTATAAGCCCGAGTGGACGATGTGATACATATATCGAATTCCAAAAGCCTGCAAAGGACATACCCGTTAATTTATATACAGCAGACATGCCCTTTTACGAATAAGATCCTTGGTGTGGAACAATTCACTAAAACTACCAGGAAATTCGTCTCAAATTATCATACTCAAGGGTCGCTTGGGTGAATTGAAATGAAACCAAATTGGCACAACCCCTTTTTCGAAAAAGACCCTCGGGTGGGACGGTTTGCTAAAAACACTGGGAAATTCGTCTGGGGTATCTGAGAGTTGAGGGGGTGAATGAAAATAAATACAAAAGCGAGGGATAAACGACCGGGATCGTCGTATCATTTTATCATATTTTTTTATGTCACATAATTTCGGAGTAATAAATGAGACTAATGAACGCGTGGGTTATACTTTATGAAAAGTACGAGGAATATTGTTCAACTCTTTCGATTATTTATTCAAAACTGTAAACGACTGTTGTGCTTTTTGACGAAGACGTTCAAATTGGCACACAGAATAACAGTTTACCCTCTTCTACTTTAGAACCATTTCATTAATAAAATAAATTTCAAATAATTACATCAATTATATTAATTTTTTAAGAGAATTTTCCACAGCATACCTGGAAAGTATTATAATTGAGTTTCATATGCGCGAATTCAGGGTGAAAATCACCGTTATACGCTGGAACGTAATCGTTTTTGCAACATGTACACTGAACTAAATGTATTTAAAAAAATTATCATAAAAATGGTAAAAACAACGGCACAGCCAAAAGTCCCTGAGGTTATCATATTAATATAAATTGGTATGTTATGGTAAATAAGAGAAAAATGTCTTGTTTGCAAATTTTTCTAAATACAAAATAATAAAATTTAATATAGAACCTTGTATTACAGAATTATTAAATGCACGTTCAAAGATTTAACTAAACGTGAAAACTCATTAATCCGTTTGGGGAAATTTGTTATGGTAAAAAAGAAATGCTTGTTTATTATCATTAAAACATCAATTTAGCACAATATATAATAATCTTAAGATTTTTTCGTTGGGTCTCCGTTTTTACGACTTTTACGATAATAGTTTAAATTTAATTATCTCAGCGTACAAGATGCAAAGAGGAGGATTGGCAGTGATATTTTACATGTCCGTGTTGATGAGAGATTTTGTGTACGAGCGCTGGTATACATGATGTAATACCAGTTGAGCTTTTCGGGGATAAAAGAATGCAACGAATTTTATGTACACGATTCGTGTTTGTTATTGGAATTTAAAGTGGTCAGCGAATTGAAATCCCGGCTGGTCGGCTGCAATTGGAATTTAAAGTGGTGGACATCGGTGTGTCAGTAAATAGCCAAAGCTGTTGCATGTGCGTGTGAAGTTGTTTTTTTTTTTTACGAATCAAAAAATGATAGGTGGTAGCGGTTGTAATTCAGCATCAGTTTCCAATCAATGTGCCACTTTGCATCACGTTTTAGTATTTTTCAGCGTGGACTCTCCAAAATCTGTCCATTTTTTTTCTACAAGCTCAACTTCGTGCCCAGTCCACCATTTCTCATTGCTCAACAGCCCGGTAAAGGATGAAACTCCTGCGTTCTCCAATAGGAAGCGTCATCTCATAGGAAGGGCGTGGTATACCCCTCGAATGCTCGATTCCCTCCCCGCTGAACGCATCCCACTACTAAATTCACAATTACGAACACTGTGTTCTATTTTGTGCTAGTGTGCATTGGGACTTTTTCAATGGAATTGTTTTCTTCGCTTCCTCACACAGGAAGCACTTTCTCGTTCGTAATCAACTGCAGCTACCCCCAACTTTGATTTCTCTGGTCTACAACGAGAGCTCCCTTCTCTCTCTCTCTCTCTCTCTCTCTCTCTCTCTCTCTCTCTCTCTCTCTCTCTCTCTCTCTCTCTCTCTCTCTCTCTCTCTCTCTCTCTCTCTCTCTCTCTCTCTCTCTCTCCATCTCTCTCTCTCACATGCATATCCATAAATTCCAACATTTCCATCGTTATTTTTAGTTACTCACCTTTTGAGCACTGTATTTCACGGAAATAGTTTATACGCTTAAGGGATTTATTTGCTTATTAAATGGTCTTGGCCATAACCATAAAAATAATACGATATCGTACACCAAATGAATTGCATTTGAAAAATTATTGTGATAATAACATATAGTTACGAAGGAACGACACCGAACACTGAAGTTTAATTATTGAACTGAATTTCAATTGAATAAAAATAAAATAAAATTTCTCGTTAATTTTTGGAAAATTGTCCAGACGGTTTAGCAAATTTTCGTTTCCAGCTAAATATTTTAAATATACTTTTAAAGATTGCATGGTATCGTTTAAAATTTTACTATGCATTTAATTTTTCGATATTTATATGGAAAATTTATCATAAAAATGCCATGTTTGATTGAATATAACCATTTTTATCGAGTATCCCATAAATCTTGACATAATTTTTAGCCAAAATTTCCGTATAGATAAAGACGCTGCCGCGTCTCTAGATATTTTTGTGGAATCTGTAAAAAATGACATTTTACATTCAAATTTTTACATGCCTTGAATAAAAATAAATTTATTACAAGGCATGAATAAAATTTCAACTCCTGTCTCGACATTTTAATGCGCTATGGTAATTTTTCCCGTTAATTCCAGCTTAAAATTAATTATATAGTGATTTCAGGAGCTTTTTAGAAGTGGTGCATAAAGTCATTATCACACAAGGTCATAAAAAAACCGATGTGTTCTCATAGTACGTTCATCCAATCGTACAGATTTTTACCGTACACCCGATTCATATGTACAAGCGACCAAAGGTCTATTATTATTCTGAGATGCTACTAATGATCGATCTGCCCATTAGAAACTTATTGGCTTCAAAGGTTCACCAAAAACAGTCATCCTTGCCAACGATCTTCTCATTATAATATTCAGTGTATAACTACCTGTATCGAAAGATCTTCGGAGTGATGCAAATGATGTGAACATCTGAACGAGAGAGAGTGGAAGACGGGAAATGCGCCCGCGCGTAAACACTGCATGAAGGTGTACCCGCCCTCGAGACTCTCGCTTTTTTGGCATTCACGATATCATTGGATTATTGTGTTTATATTTAAATACAGTTATACCAAAAAAAGAAACATTCCTTCATACCTCTTTTTACGATCGTTGCATTTCGTTACAGTTCTCATGCAGATGTCTCAAGCTTTATGTCATTTAAAAAATGTACAGAGCTCAGTTTTTCTTTATTTTTTATTTCAATGTCCATCACAATGTCGTCCGAAACGGTATATTCCTATTGGCTCTCCAACTTCGCTTTCCCCTATCTCATCCCTTTCATTCTTTACCCTGCAGCATATCCCACTTCTTCAATCCTCGTGCTCGTCCACGAGTAGCAACAGTGACAAGCGTTTGCTGCGTGCGCGTGGTTGCGCCTTCAGACACAACCGGATCACCAATCGCTGCTGCTCTGTCGTCCGGTTGGCTCAAAACCCAGCGAATGAAACTTCCGCGATGAGAAATATACGCCCGTTGATACTGTACCCCACGTATCGACGTGTGCCAATATAATATGACTATTACAATCTTCGTCGTTTCACAATGTTGGCGCGTTGTGGGAGTGCGCTCGAGTGTTTTCGATCCAACGATGGAAAACAAAAAATCCTTTAATCGGTGTTAAGCTCGCGATATTTAATTGAACTAGTTATGTTTTTAGGGAGTTTTTAATTAGATGAAAAATGTGTGTTTTATTGACTTGAATACAAAGTGACTGTTTACGATTTGGGAGTCAAAAATGGGTTTATTGCATCTCTTTGACGATATTTTTACAATCACTTGGTAACATCGCAAATTGTGCACAGATTTTTTCGCAAATTCTCTAAGGAGTAATAGGGTGACTGCGTACGTGTTGCGACTTCAAAATGAATGTACCTACTGCATTTATTTCGGGGTGTTTTTTCAATTGCTCGGTAGCATCACCTTGCCTGTGCACTTGATTCGACTAAGCTGGCCCTATGATCTTAAGGTACAAAACATCTATGAACCAAATCAGGATTCCAGGAATACGTGCTAATTCAATTCAGTGCTGATGACCTGCAAAGAATGGGGACTCGAATTTACACGGTGTAATTTAAGAAGGATAAGAGCTGAAACGGACATTGGGTGAGAAAGAAAAATAAGGGTTGAAACGGACATTGATTGAGAAAGAAAAGTGAGGGTTGAAACGGACATTGCTTGGTTACAGTAACACACCGAGAAGCTGTAGATTAAATACGAAAGATTAAGGGGGAACAACTGAAAGTCAAGACCGAAGATATTGATTCGATGCCATATGTAAGTTCATAGAAAGACCATTTTTACGAACACACCTCATTTCAGTACAAAAATGAATTAGGTATGATCCTAAATCGTGGTGAAAGTTTTGAAAACGGTCCAAGAATGTCTAATGTTCGAAGCGAGGATCATGCAAAGTCTGTCAGCGGTGACATCAATTCATATTTCTGACATATCTTCATTTTTATCATTGATCAATTGCTGAAGAAGTGACTAGAAGCCATAAAAATATAAATACGATAGTTACAGGTAGTAACGATGTGTGAATAACCTACAGGTTGAGATTTTATCATGGCTTAGAAACCAGAGACTTGGCTCGTTGCGTACTTGTGGTCTCTTGAATGTATCACGTTAAAGTCGATACGGTGAGTCGGTTCCTAAACTCGAATAGCAACAGTGCTAAGTTCCTCGACAGCTGCAACAAACCTTTTAACGTGACTCCTCCTCCAACGTCGCCGGTTGGTTAGCACGAGGACGAATGAAACTGAAGACATCACATTGGTCCCGTATGATCCCTTGTATCGTTGACGCGCGCGCACGTGGCCCTTTGCCGTTCAAATCGTCATACAGGAATACGTAGCGAAAGAGGGACGCCAAAGAAAAACAGTTTCAACAGCCCGTTAGTTCAAGAAACATTGTATTCAAATCTCTTCACAACGCGATGTTTTTACTAGCCCTTTATATAATACCGATTTTTTTCATCCATGTAGAATTTGCTGTATCAATTCCGGCTGCACGTTAAGTGATAAACGCAAATACAGTTTGAAATAGTAGAAAGCGCGAAACTACGACGAAGCAAGTGTGTCATAAGAAATCGGTTTTTGTGAGTGAAAAATTTTGATCGTCCATGTAAATGTTTTTTATTTTTAGAAAGAATTGAGCTCGAAAATGAAACCATTAAGGACGTATTTAAAATACAGACGACAATTTCACGTTAAATGTATTCGTGTGAAAGTTGATGAAAAGAATGTGGGTTCGTGATTTGTGTCAGTGTGCTAGCGAGTTGAACAACCAAGAACGGTTTCGAGGATTTTGCCTTGAAATCTCGATATAATGAGCAGTTTCTTAAGTGGATATTACAGGCGTTTTGGAAACGAGGGTCTGATCTGACACTTTTTTGGCTTTCGTGTGTGTATTAAAGTAATACACGATATATCTTCGAATTCTCCAATTTTCAAAATAAAATGTTAAGGAAGCTTAAGGAAAAACGATCCGAAATGGGAAAACGAAAAATACGAAAATTTGTGCGCAGTTGAAAAGGTTGGAAAACATGTTTGAGCGTAAATTAAAAAATGGATTATTGTGATTATGCTTTTAATGAAAAGCTCCAAAAAATACGGTTCTGGAATTGAACTGATAAAATTATTCAACTCGCGATACTCGCATTGAATTTGTAGAAATCTTTCATTGCGATAAGATTCGTATTGTGCGAGTGAAATAAGAGGAATGTCGTTGCCACGGGGTGTCGGCATTGGTGTCGACGTTGGACAATTAATGCAGCAACATCAGCAGCAGCAACAGCAACATCACGTGCTACCCGCAGCTTTCTTTCTTCGTGCTAGTGCCGAACGTTATCAAAGAACACCCAAGTGTGCAAGGTGTCGGAATCACGGTGTTGTTTCAGCCCTTAAAGGACATAAACGTTACTGTCGGTGGCGCGATTGCGTTTGTGCTAAATGCACGTTGATTGCTGAAAGACAACGGGTCATGGCTGCTCAGGTCAGTTTTTGTGCACTTTCTTTATTAAAAATCCATTGATAAATAAACGAAGAATTGAAAATGCTTGGACATGTTAGAAAACAGTTACATCAAAATTTCTCGCAATTTTCGGAGAGAATCACGTCAAAAACGTTGCCGGTTCATTTCTGAAAAAGTAGACATTACGAAAATATAAATGAAATGCCGACGGAAATGGCTCAGAGTTTTATTTTCAATATTCAAGACGAATAGACGAACTATGCATTGTCTTTCCAGTTTTTATGAAGATATTTAAGTATCTTTGAATTTTATTATGGTGTAAAAAGTAGGTGTAAAAAGTAAATAACTCGGAAACTAAATTTCTAATTAGGATTTCAAACACGTTCGACCTCACAATTCTATCTAAATATCCATTACATATTTTTATTTACGACTTAAACCTTCGAGGCATACATTTTTCCTTAAGTTCGATTTACTTGAAAATTTGCATGCATAGATTTTTGGGGTCGCTGATTACGAATCTGAACTAAAAATTCGAATATAAGCGAACGTTTTCAGTCAATACTATTGTCAGTTTGAATTTAGTACAGAAACGATCGAATCTTAATTTTTTTGAACAAAAACCACAGAACGGAAAATTTTGAAAAAATTCTGAACAATTTTTTGGAATGTATTAAGGTTGTAAAAATATTGCCATCGCGATTTTCATAGTAGATTAGTACAAAATGCATTTTTCCATGAAAAAGTACGAATTTGGACTATAAGTTTACAAATGGTATTTATGCAATTAACAAATAATGAATGTACATATTTTTTATACATTCATGAATGTCCTACGGACCATGGACAAACGAAAAATCGGGTATTTCTTGCGACAAAAGTAGTTAAATAATCAAAAAACTGCAAAAAAAAGGTAGGACAACGTATGTCCCACCATGAGTCAAAAGGTTAAGGCAATCGTGAAATGACCGGCGGCGAGAGATAAGCGGTAAGGTCTATGCATTTTCGAATATAGACGTCATTGTCCAACCCAATATTCTTAATTGAAAACTTTTCGTTTTCATTTTGATAACGATAGAGAAAAAAATACCTGTTATAAAATACTTTTGTTTACGGAATTCTAAAATTGATTAAAAATGCTTTTTAGGATCTATTTTGTAATACCCACATTGAAAATATTGTATACTAGTGCATACTAGGCTACCAGATATTTTTTTCTCACGGTTCGCAGAAATCGAAAAATAAAAAGAGAAAATATTTTTTTGATTCGATTTTTTTTGCTATGACATTTTTGTTTGATTCATTTTTTTCTGCTTAAATTTGTATATTCATTTGTTCGAATATATTTGTAATTTTTTGCTATTAGCAATCTAAGTATTCAACTAATTTCGAGCTATTGATGAGCTCAATGTATTCAACAACTTTTAGTGTTAAATTAATTTTATGTGAGACTTTAATTTATTCGATTTTTTTGCAAGTATTTTTTTTTTTTTAGTTAGTTATTCGGTCCCTGTGTATCCTGTTGGATCTTTACATTGTCTCTGCCCTTACAAATTTCTTTTCTTACGTATTATTTACATTTTTTTAAGTAGGTAAATTATCAACCGCTAAGAATTCACATTTTTTAGAAGTTGCTTTTCGAGTAGCATTATCAATGATAGGTTTTTTAAAACTGTTTACTTACAATAAAAAACATAAGATATTTCAATTTGAATAAAAACAATTTTTTCTAAAGTTAGACTAAGAATGTAAGGTGGCCATTTCAGAAATCAGGACACGATTTTTTAATACTGGGCGTTCTTTTTTTTACTTTTTGAAAATAACGTATTAATTTGTTCACAAAATTTAGCGTATCATTATTTCGATTTCTTGATACTTAATGCCGTAGAAAAAATGTGTGATGCCATAGAAAAAATCAGAACTTGTTTGATTAATTAAACAAAATGTCAACGCTTCAATTTTCATGTAATTTGTGATGTTCTAACATTCTTTTATTGTTGAAAACGTGTTTAGATGCATTCATGTATACATAGCACAAAAGTTGGTAACGCTCCACTTTGATAATAAATTAAATTATTTAGCAAAAATGTGTAGCAAGATTCGAACTTTGAAATCTCATTATCTCGCATTATTTTTGTTAGCATTTGTATACGTATCATGAATACAATTTTGACAAGTTTTGAAATTTAAACTTATGTCAATCCTTTCGCTTCGGCTTCGTGCAATTTTGTACTATGCAGATCAAACTTCATACTCGAAGAGATCGGGGAATGAGAAGTTTGGTATACATACTTACAAACAAGATTAGAGAACATTATGAGATTTTAAATAACTTAAAATCTTAAATTATTATTTTTTTCATGTATTCGACAAAACAAAACATTTGAACGCAGACTTGTCGAATTGCCGTTAATTCATTTACTACAAAAACACACTGAGTCCAAAAATCTTTTTCCTCTACTATTTCTTTTTGTCAAAAAATCATTAATTATTGCATTTTTTCTCGTTTAAGGTGTGTATGCGCTTTTCTCCTCATTGTTATTAAATTATTTTCCATCAACAATCTATTTAGTAACTTCTTGTGCACATGTTGAATTTCGTGTGAGGTTTAAATTTATTTTATGTCTTTTTGTAGGATATTCTACAATTTTTCCCTGGGCTGTTTTTCTCGATTATCCGTGAATAAATATGAAAACAGGGGTCAACAAATGAGCTTGTCCAGTTTTATTCCCGGGAGAAGATTTTCTTGTCACCATGTAATTTTTTTTTACCTTTCATTTGAAGCTGCATCAACGTTATCGTACTCAGTGACTGCGATATTTACAACTGTTTTAAATATTACTAATAAATCACATTTTTTAGAGAATTTAATTTCTTCTTGCACATTTTTTTTTTCAATCAAAGACACATTTTCAATTCAGCCTGTATATGAAAAAGCTCAGTATATGAAAATGCCCTTGCTTCATATTGTTTCGGTACAGTTTTAGTATAACGAGCAAGAGCAGGAGGGATCATATTGGTATGCTCAATACAAAGTCTGGTGATGATGGATTGATCTTTACAGCTTGTCTTTATATACGGTATTCTCTGTATTATGTGGTCTCATATATTGTGGTGATAACTTATTTAATGTGTGCTTACTGTTCGCTGTATTTTTCCAATCTCCGTAATAAATGTGCAATACATAACACAGAAACAGATCCTTCTTATAGCCAGAAAGATAAATACACGATTGATGTCGTCACGATCACGACCAATCAGAAAAGAGTCGCACAGTCAAACCGGAAGTCAAAAAAATGCCGCATCGTGGAAAAGGGCCTTTTTTCAATTGGAGAAACATCGATCAATTAGTTAAGAAAATGCTCTGCAAGCGTCCAAACTAAACTTAGTTTTTGGTAATGTGCTAAAACGTCATCAAATTTTGAGAGAAAGTAATCTCTGTACGTGCTCGGAACTTAATTTCTAATGTATAATACTTATCCTGAGATATTATCGAGTCTCTCGATATTGTTTTAATGCTAATTGAATTATCGATTTTTAATAAATGATTATTAACAGTACTTCAAATAAAAATAATTATATTTAATACCAATTTATTATAATTAATTGGGCGTATAAAATGTACGAATGTTGCTGAATTACAAAAATTATAAATATGTCAAAAAAACTCTTTAAATTTAATAGATTACAGACCAATATCTGTTGGATGACTTTTGATTACCACGTTCACGAATTTATTCAATAATTATTAAAGGGAAAAACTCGACTGAAATTTCAGAAGGTTTTTCACTTTTGATTCGTTTATGGCAATTATATATTTGGCAAATTACACAACAATTATTGGGACCAATATGCCGACTTTTATGTCGTTCGTGATCGTAAAAATGACAATTTGGGGTGGATGTCCACGACCATTGACGATACACAACTGTCACTTTTTTATTCGTGATTGAAAAGTGACAAATGTCAACTCCACGCTTTCTATAGTGCACTATAACTTGCTATGTACTACTGCGTCGGTTGATGGTCGGATTACTGTGAGCTGCGAGACAGGCTTTGGGCGCATGCGTTTTAAACTCCAAATCCCGACGACGGAATCATGAGAGCGAAATCTGAGCCCTCATGAAAATATGTATCCCATATTCAATTTCCAAAGGGCTGCAAAAGAAATTTATCTCGTACAGAAAAATATCAAGATTCCAAATGCGTATTTAAATGGAACCAAAACAAAAACAACTAAACTAAAAATAATCATGACAAGAATTAATAAGGAAAAATAATGAAAGAAGTGAATAATTAGCTAAATTATTTTTTAACATACCGATGAAATACTTTTTGCCATTTTCTTAGCTCTTTCCTACAAAATTTCTTTTAAAATATTAAGCACTATACAGTTTAAATTGAAAGAATTTTTCTTAGTAATCAAAGTTAATAAATAAACCTAGAAAGATAGATATTTAAAAATATATTTTTAAAACCCAGAAAATGTGCAATAATCTGCTGAGATATGTAAACGACACATCTAGCTAAGTATCTAACAACTACAATTGTCTTCGTTAATTTTTATGGGACGATAGAGTATAGCGAAAAACCACTCTACGTGTTAAAACAACGATCTTACAAATGCATCGTTTTTGCTGCTAAACCCCTGCGGTAGGGCTTCTCTTTTAACATAGCTCTTACAGTCTATTCGCCTCTGGCTGTAGCAACACGATAATGGCTTTGAAAACATACCTTTCGACCGACCCGCAGACAAAAGTCTGTGCACACAAACGCTAAGTCTTACATGTTTAAGTCAACAAACACAACAAGTGCTGCTTTTACTTTACAAAGTGGATAGAATTCGATACCTTGTACATTCAACATAATACCTTTTCTCAAGAGCAATTATTAACAATCGCCAAGGATACGATAGTGTCAGTAATTCGTTTGTAAATAAATTCGGACTCACATAATAAAGTTAGAATAGTTATAACAAAAAAATTAAGTAGTACCTAATTGTCACAATAAAAAATTTGCGACATAGTGTGTGAATTTTAAAAATTAAGCATATCTTTAACCTGTCAGCGGTCGCGCTACTTACATTTTAAACGTTGGTCGCGCGATGAGACATTTTTTCACATGTATAGTTTCAAATCCTTAATTTGATAAATGGGGAGTTGAAAATAATGTCGTCACAGTAATTGTGACTATTAGACATTTCTATTTCTCAGAAACCATAAGTTCAACAATTATTCATACTATAGAAAATAAATAATGGGAAAAAACATATATACACATAAAATATAATAAAAAATACAAATAAAAATTGATAAAAACATTTTTTAACTCTTTTATCATGCAGAAAAATACATTTGAATAAAGTAGAAAAAAAATTAAATGCTTATTCAAATGCCATTTCAAAATATTTATTGCAAATGCCATTTGAAATTTTTAAGTTATTATCGTTTCAATAGAAGTGCGAGAATAAATCTGATAGCGCGACTGCTGACGGGTTAACAAGAATGTAATTATTCGTGTATATGGATAGAAAAAATTGTGTAACGGAGTGAATCTAGGGTGACTGATATGCCAATAAACTTTTGTTTAGCTTTCGCTAATCTCGTATCATACTAAATCCTCGATACAGCTAGCAGATAAAGTCATGATGACTTCCTGCCTTTACCGTGATTAAAGGAATGTGCCGACCGTACATTTCCTGGCGAGGATAATTGGTGAAAATAGTGGTGTCAGTTTCAAGATTAAATATGTCAGATTTTTGCACGGCGATCCTGATAATGAATTAACAGATGATTTTGGGACATAGAGAGAAATTTTCTACAGCATCAAAAATTCTGAAATTCGATTTTCGATGCCCTTATTGAGCTCAGTGGCAATAAGTTACGAAGACTCGAGGTATCTTCAGAAATTTCGTACTATCCAAATATACCGAAATATAGTTCGAATATATAATTCCAATAAATGTTTGTCCAAAGATATGATAAGGTATGAGAAATAAATGATTATTTTTTGAGAATACTCTTTCGAAAAAATCTTGTCGATTAAAAAATTCATCGAGTCTAGTCACGGAGTAATATTAGGAAAAAAATAAGGAATTTCGTCGAGTTTTTCCCGATTGGGAAATGCAAATGTACTAGTTTTGAGGCTTTCACGGCCATTATTGTTACAATAGTTTATGGCTTCCTCTTATTATTATTATTATTATTATTGTTATTAGTAGATTATGAGACCCGGGAGTTTCAGTATCGGAACTCTTAGCCCTGATGAAGCAAACTGTAACGTTTGCGAAACGTCGGCAATACGCTGAAACTCTACACGGCATCCATCCGGAGACCATAGACTATTGTAAATGTAAATATAGTTTTGGAGGATCATATGTAAAATTAAAAAAACGCACACATTGTTAAAATGTACAACAATTGTTAAAATGTACAACAATTTTCATAGTTTGTCATTAAAAACTAGCGTTTTTAATGACAAACCATGAAAATTATTAAAAGAAAACAAATGAACAATTTAAAAATTTTTCGAATTAATCCATTATGATGTAATAATAAGAATAGAATCTCATGTATTTTTCTGGTTTCTTTTTAATCGGTAAATATATAGAGTCTTGAAGAATAATAAGTTAGAATCGGAGAAACTTAAACGTTCGTGTGTAGAACGTGAAGAGCAAACCTATCGTTTCACATTTCTATAATATACTCGATGGAGTCTTTGATACCTTTGCAGCATCCCTTCGAAGCATGAAGTAGATTCCATATGAGACAGGCGTGTAATCGAGACGATTTTTCGTCACGAAACCCTATATATTTTTTCGCCCACCTGCTTGCCACTTGTGAACCAACCCTCCATTTTTCTACTATTCTCGTCCCTTCTTTTCTTCAACTGGTGTAATGTATCTCACGCAGTAATTTCCTTTAGAGATTAGAGCTCGTACCTCTCGTTCCTAACGTTTGTACCTACATGTATATCATCCGATACAAATCGTTGTTGGTGTAATATAAATGGAAGAAAATATTATGTATTTTGTGTCTAAAACGCGTTATTCTTACATTAACGAAAGTCTTTTTGTGTTGGCTGTCTATAATTTGTCTACAAAAAAGTATATAATATAAGGGGCTGTACCATATTTGGAGTGCAACCTGAAACTCGCTTTATTCATCTGCCAATCCTCCATTCTAAAGTGATCCCATTGGCAACAATGACTTTAAATTTTTTTTTCTAACACATAGTCCATTTACCGATTTTTTTCTTCCTAGAAATTTGTAAATTTAACAGCCTTACTTTGAACAATTTCAATTACCTGAGCCTGTTTTATATTCTTCAAAACTACTCCTTTCAAGTACTTTATCCCCCGATGACAACAACTCGCATTTTCAGATCTAACTCGAAATGATTTTAATGATTTACTCTCGTCGTAAAGTTATCTAAGGAAAATAGAGATTTTCAATGCCGTCGGCTCAGCTGTCTGTTTCTCGAAGAGGTATATAACTAAGTTTTGTTTGACAGTTTTTCTTATCTGTGTTTACAGCATCTATAAAAAAAATCATGAATGAGAATTTCGAATACCTTCGAAATTGTTAGTCAAAAAAGACGTTCCCTTGTCCCTGATAATGTTAATGGGGTCATCCCATGTGACAGCTATTTTTTTTTCGCTTTTTTTGGGATTTTTTTTTTTATTAACCATTAAAACACAATATCTTTGAATTTTTACCATACATTTATTAACATTTTTACAGTCCCTCAGAATTTTATCAAACAAAAATAACGAGTTGAATCGACTTTACACCGTTCGGAAGACACTCATGTGTTGGTTGACGGCTGCCATGATTCCGGAGGTTTTGCTCATCTGAAATAAGAAAATCAAACGACATTTTAATTTGTAGACCTGAGACTATCGCTGGAACTAGAGTAAAGTAAAAATATCGAAAATTGAATTTTTGGCACGGTTTTAAAAGTCGAAAAAAACGACGAAACTTGAAACTTAACATTTAAAACCGTGCCAAAAATTCAATTTTCGATATTTTTACTTTATTCTAGTTCCAGCGATAGTCTCGGATCTACAAATTAAAATGCCGTTTGATTCTTTGATTTTAGATGAGCAAAACCTCCGGAATCATGGTAGCCGTCAACCAACACATGAGTGTCTTCCAAACGGTGTAAAGTTGATTCAGCTCGTTATTTTTGTTTGATAAAATTTTGAGGAACTGTAAAAATGTTAATAAATGTGTGGTAAAAATTCAAAGATAGTGTGTTTTAATGGTTCATCAAAAAAAAAATCCCAAAAAAAGCGAAAAAAAATAGCTGTCACATGGGATGACCCCGTTAAGATGTTTCAGAATGGCAATGGGTTAAGTCGTATTTAAAATAACTCGAAATTAGATGGCTACATATATTAATGTTGATCGCTGTAAAAATGTCGAACAATTTGTTCTATTACAGTCAATTCATCTGGAAATTAAACACTGGTTTTGAATGATCAAGATTTTAATGTTTAACTTTTTTTTTTATTTTATCTTTCGATAGCTTGTATAATTAACAGTCCATCAGGGAAACTCGAAAATGGCGACCAAAAATCAAAGTCCCTGTGTTGACTTATCTCATTACGCATATGAATAGTAATTATTATGCAGGTTTCGAGTCACATATATGTATGTCATTCAAACATTTACATTGGTACATAAAAATGTGTCGTCAAACGACGGATCCCAAAAGGCTTGTGGTAAAGAGAATATTTCGAAACATACTTCTCGAATGGCGCTTATTTCGCAGAAATAACGATGTATACAAATGTTTAAAGAACCGGCTTTCCGAAAAAGTCCGTTACATCAGCAAATTCCCTTTACAAATAAAGATTGCATGGACACAAACCTGGATAATTAATAAGATAATTGTCGTACTAAAATTGCTATTTCGACAACTTTTCTCGTTTCTGAGAACATCGAAATTCTTAAAAATATACCTGAATAAGTGGCCTTATTCCTTATTTTAACTTGGAAGTTCCAAGCCTGATTTGAAGAAACACTCCCTTAGTCTATTCAACTTGCAGAAAAATTCATGAAAGGTAGTTAGTAGTTGATATATAATAAATCTGATTTCGTCGACACGAATTCAAAATAAAATAAGAATTCGAAAACAATTTATTTTAAAAGAAACTAACTTCAAATTATGAGCTACAAGGCTATACATTTTTATAATCCATAGGTTAGAATTTCTTTCAAATAAATGTTTTGACTTGAGACTAAATGAAAATCCGAAACTCTTTCGTAAATACAATAACTTTGTTCTCACTAGTTGCAGATTGGAAGGGATGATCGAAAAATAGATCGCATGATTATAAAAACGACATTCGTAACGAAAATTTACTTCATGCTATTAAAAAAAAAAATCGGTTATCAGATTTCTTTGTTTATTATTGAAAATGTGTTTTTTTTTATACATCATTAAAATCAGCACCAAAAGAATTGATTTAAATATCGATATATTGATCCAAAACCTTTTTTGCTTAAAATTACACACGTTCCGAAAATACGAGCAGAGCTTGGGAATCTTCGTTAATGAACCTAATTTATCAGCCGCAATTTCGCCCTCCATAGTGGTCAGTGCAATCAAAATTCATCACACATTCTGTATCCTCCCTTCATACGTTCAAGAAATGCGCGCTTAAAACACGCTGAAGAACACTGTAAAAACAAGTGTGTTGTCGAAAACAACACACTTGTGTGTTCTGTACTTAACGTCATAAGCAAACTGTAGATTTTCAACACACTTTAAAACGTGTAGAAAATGGCGACAAAGAATCTATAGTTTGCTTATGACGTTAAGTACAGAACACACTTAATGTATGTTGGCAACAACACACTTGTTTTTAGAGTAACGAAAATGTGACGATTAAAGTCACCGTAATAGAGGGGAGCTACCAGAAAACAGTAAAAATTGTATTAGTTCGTACATTGAACTATTTGAAAAAAAAACTTTAAGAATTTCGGTTATCCCTGCGTTACTATAGTTTTCATGCGATCGAATATTATTCCTTCAGCAGAGAAGTTTAGATTACAATAAAAAAAAAAATAGAATTACCAGCGTCGTTTCCATATTTCGTTTTAGACGAATTTTTATATTTGTCATTATAAGCCTAGCAATTTCCGTCAATAAATGATTGCAGGTTGCGTTGAGGCGGCAACAAGCACAAGAGGAAAGCGAAGCTCGAGAGTTGGGTCTTCAATTGCAGTACAATAACGGAAGCTGCACAACCGCGCCCGTAATGGCGACTAGTTCTTCCTCGTCGTCCGGAGCGACGGCTCCGCCTTTGACAGAAAGTTCATCACCTTCACACCCAGGCCATGGGATCGCGAATTCTGCGGATTTGGGTGGCATCCCAGCCGCAGTAGCGGCCGCAGCAGCCGCACAAATACAAAATCAATTCCAGCAACATCAACAACCAGACTGTACTGGCCTACTCCAACAAATTCAGAGGATTCCCCAGGACGATTATCGATTGACCAAGGTCGAAAATAAAGACAATGGCAGCAGGGTTACAAGTAAGTTCATTTCGTTATTTTTGCTCATGGAGAATTGAATATTGTTCGTTTCACCAAATCATTCAAATAAATTGGATATAATTTATTTTCACAGTTTCTTCGATACTATGAACGAATAAATAATGAAATTTTACGAAAAATATTAAATATTCAAGTCTCCAGAAAGATCTTGCAGCGCAAACCTGATGCCTGAAATATTACTAAAGTAAATGTATATTAAACTACGTTTATTCGGCCAAATATTTTTTAAGATGTATATTGTTAACCGCGGAATAGTTTCATCGAATTATTATCCACTAATTTTCGTTCCATTAACGCTCAGAGTGCACACTATATTTATTCCCGTATCGCGTATCACTGATTTCACTGGACTGGTTTAGGTGTCTAAGTTTTCCAATGAAGAAGGATTCGTATTAGGGATACTGAACTTTTTTTACTTCGCATTTATATCCTCGTACTTTGTACCCTCAAGAAATGTCACGTGATTTTTTGACCGTTGGATCCTTTTGAGGCATGTGTGCACTTTGAGGGTTAATAACGATTTTCCATCCCTTCAATGTGTATATATCCCCTTGAGATGTTTTTTTGAATTCGAAAATTTATAACACATAGGAGAAAAATTTTATAACAACTATTTGAATACTAACTGGTAGGTGCCAAGAGTCGAATTTGGTCATTGGTATTAGTGAGCAAATAGAAAAACTACTATAAATATTATTAAGGCACCGACAAACTTGTTTTCCGAAATTTTTGCAGTCACAAATCGTGATTTCAGAACTTTTAGAAAAATAAACCGAATCTCAAAAATAAATAATATTCGTCAAAAACGAAAAAATGTCTTGCAACATTCAAAATCGAAGATCGAATCTTGAGTGAACATAATGTAAAGATCATTGTCGAATATGTGCTTAGTAGTTATCGAGGGGGTAGTATTGTATTATATACGTGTGGTATACGAGTCGATAAGTGGTCAATTGGTGGTAACACGTGCCTGAACGTTGTTATTGTACACCTGGTCCTTATAATACATTGATGCTTTTATGCTCACTCCTTTGGCAAGTCCTACGAAGCAATCCTGCCATTATACCACAACTATGGGAAGTACCTAATATTATACCTTCAGAATATTACATATAGAACTATAGTGCTCATAATATAATGGTGAAATATGAAGAAAAGAGAAGCCGCTGTTTAGAGTTTTGCTGAGAGAGCGAGTGAAGAAAAAAAGGAGCGTACGTTTGTGCTGAAGGGCTTTCGTGGTAATACTTCTATATACGTATGGTTTACACTCGTACTTCAATACTCGTAATGGACTACAAATGGCGCGAGCCGGCTTGATACTTACGTGTGCATATACCTTCTTGTACTCTCTCATATTGTACAATAATCTCACCTGCTTGAAAGTTCAATCGTTTGCAGGTAACACAAGCTTTACGTCCACTCATTCCAACATATATATGTAATCTCTAGACCAAATAACATACAATTTAAGTGGCATCCTAAAGAGGCTCGCTTCGAGTCATTATTATTCAATTAAAGTGCGACGGTCACCCTCATCTAAATGTCACGCGACATATTCAAGTATAAAGTCAAGACGTAACGTTCGTTTTTTGGGTCGGTTTTTATTTAATGATAAAATCTAGCCCGATTCATTTGAGACAGTTGTGCATTGTTTCTCAAATTCTCTCAAATTCTCAAGGTCTCTCAAATTAAACATTAATAATATAAAACAATGGAAACTAAAAATTAATCGGATTTTTTATAATGAAACAGTTGAAAATAAATACAAAAAAAAATATCTTTCATATCTTTAATCTATTAGCATTTGATCTGTATTGAAAATATTATTTTATTCACTTCGATATTTACAATTTATTTAATGTATTCGTTTGTATTGAAAAATGGAGTTTCTTTTTTTTTTTGCATATGTACCTATGGGGCTAGAGAATTGTTCTCCGTCTATTTAACGTAATCTTCATTCTTAACATTTGCAGTAACAAAGCTCGAATCCCATGGAAGTTACTCTAGATCTCCCGTCGTGTCCTCGGAGGTTCGATCAAATGCTTGGAGAGGCCCCTGGGTAGTTTTCGAGCCCTCTACGAAAAGAAACGCTCGTTCTCGCGATACACATTGAGTTCTTCGAAAAGTCCTCTCGAGTTCCCCATCAGGGGATCCCTTAGACCTATCGAGCCCTCTGGCATTTCCCTCAAATCCCTATTGGAGGCCATTGAAAGTTTCACGATTGAACCCCTTAAAAGATCCCACGACTCTTTAATCGAAGAATCCGATTCTCTCGAGTCTTGAGTTTTTCAAAAAAAGAAAACAATTCAACTTTCAAAATGCTTCTCCTTGTAAATACTGTTTATACAAAAAAAATTCAACGTTCGATTATTCTCGAGGCATTATTGAACAAAACTAGCAGCAGTACATTTTGACAAAGATTCAGGACACTTATATAGCAGGATTTTTGTTGTTTTGAACGAATAAAAAAATTACTAACATTCCTTCATGTGTCGAAATCACTTTTTTTTTACAGCAAATGATGAACGATCGTTTTTATTATTTTGCAAGTATTTAGTTTTTTTAATAACAAATGAAGATAAACAAAATAAAAATATCGAAAAGAAGTTTCATCATATAATGAGTCCTGATGCGGGCATACGCCTAGTGCAAAATTCAAATACACCTAGTGAAATTTTCAAAATTCAGTTTGAGATTTCAAAAATCGGTGGTAAATTGCATCGTTCCAGTGATGGACCCTGTTAAAAACACAGTCATTGAACATAGTTTCTCGTTTTCTTACAATTGTCAAATTTTACTCAATCAAAGAAAGTATGACCAAAAAATGTCTAATGGTGTCGAAATATGGAGTGTCAAGATAGGTTAGATCATACTGTCTGGACTGCCGACATACTGCTGGACTGCAGAACTGGTTCCGAAAGCGATACAAAGGAATGCGCGACTGCGGTCGAGTGGGATATATGCAAAAAGCATATTTATTAAACTGATACAAGCTTTTTCGTACGTTTTTCATGCTCCTACTCGTGTTTTTTCTGCCACAGCAGAGGTGCTGATTTAGACGTTTAGTTATTTTTCAAAATGATTTCATTTTTAAAATACGACTCTTATTCGTGCGGTCTTACCTTTCTTCTTTGGATATTAATGAAGTAAAAGTCCTGTCAAAAACAGAGCTCAATTTCTCTATTTTTTAAGGTGCATATACCAACTTTTATTTCCTAATTTTTTTTATATTTATTTCTTGCCGATCAGCGTCCTCGACTCTATTACGATCTCCCCCAACTTTGTCTACCTCATTTCAAGAAAAACTTCAGAAAATGTTGCTGATCCTCAGCTGTGATGTAATGAGCCAGCCAGTATACAGCTAGGAGTCCAGCATCTGCACGAAGAGAATCGTTCACGATAGGGACTCAAAGCCGCACATCGATCGCTCAGGCATCACAGAAAGCACTTTTTTGACATACCAAAAATGCATTATGACAGGTTTCATACGACTTACCGCGATTACAATAAAAACACAGGAGATTATTTTTCGATTTTTCATTGGTGTTGACCGAGAATCGAACCCGGACACACTGCGTGCATCTTCGTGCCCTTATCCACTAAACCACTGCTCTTTCTAACTGTTTCAGTGCAATTTTTTTTAATGATTTAATTTCAAACACGTAAGTTTTTTGTGCCACTTCTCTTATTTCTTTACGTATTGATGAAACAAAAGTCGTGTTAAAAAAATGAGTTCGTTGTCTCAATTCTTCGAGGTGTATCGTAATTTAGAGCTGTGTCAAGTTTTATTTTTTACTTTTATAGTTTTGTCTCAAACGCGCACCATTTTTTCACGACTTTTTACTCATCGTTAAAGGCCGAAATCTTCGTCACGAAACAGTCGATGGACGTAATTATTATCACAATTTGATGCCGTTTTCAAGCTCCATACGAATGAAATTGTTAATAATAAATCCATAAATACAAGTCACTTTTATTTCATGAATGTTCAAAGCCGGCAATTAAAACGAGGCAGCATGAAAAAGGAATCGTTTTGAGAATGAAGAAAACAATAAGTAAATAAACAAAATTCAAAATTGGGACTTGTAAAAAGTGAAGAGTTAAGTTCGTTTTGGAACAGGACTCATTACTTCATCAATGTCTGAAGAAAGCACAAGTTGGAGTCCGGAAATTCGGAAAAAAATATCACGCATCAAATCGAATATAAATAATATAAAAATATCTATGAATACCGAAATTCTTGTTGGTAGTGAAATGCGATAAAAATGATACTCCTGTTAATATTTGGATACGTCCGGAGCAAACCGATTGCATTCGAAAAATAAATAAACGATTATCGAAAAAAAAAATTTAACTGGAAAGTAACGATTCAACGATTTGTTCATCAAACAAAAATTGAGCGTTAAATTGCTTATAAAATTCTTTCGATTGACTTTTCTTCAAATTTTTGCAGTGCCTCTAAATTTTTTCTTTTACATTTAGTCTTTTGTAAATGACAATAGTATGCGATAAATTTATCTACGAAGTTTAAACTGGGATTGAAGATTTGATTGATGTTATCGTCGAAAGCTTCTTTAGGGAAATTGAGGCCAATTGAAAGCCTTTTAAAAGGGTAGAATCCAAAAGCAGTTTGGAGCGCCACAGTACTCCAAGACTGCTTTTAAGTTTCGAAGTTTTATCTGATAAAGAGCTCATCTTATTCGGAGCTTTCTAAAAACAGCACTGCCTTTAACATCTTAATAGACTCTTTGATGTTGCATTCAAGTTGAGCTGGGAAACAACTTTATTCAATTGAAATTTTAGCCATTATTTAACAAAACCGATTCAGTACCTAGTATTTGGATGTTATTTGAAAATTGTAAACGTGAGGAATGAATCTTTTGTACATTCTACAATCTCAAACGTATTTTAGTCATTTTATAAATAGAGCCTTATAATAGAGAAATTACGAATCCCACAATGAAAATACTTCCACCAACGATTAATTATAAATATTTACATTGTTATTACAATAATCATTCAGTATATGTTACGAATATGAACATATTGAAATTCTTCAAAATGTTGCTTTTGATGAAACAGCAAGTAGATAAACAGACCGTAAAGGATTTTGATACTTTTTTTTTTACCGTGCATGGGAATAAACGTGACTGTAAATATCATATTGGTACGAGCGTAGCGAATAACTATCGTGTTCGTGCAACAAGGGCTGAAGGGAACAAACTAAGTCATCGAGGCGGGTACATAAGCCCAACCGCTATAGTACACATTCTACACCCAGAAGCAGCGAGGGTGAAAGAGATCGCGTAGTCTAACCCCTCGCCAGGTCGGTCGTGCAGTCACGAGGCACTGGCTCGAGAAATTCAATTACGGCTAAACTTCTCGAGTTAAGTTCCCCCACAAGTTCTCCTCCCGTCGCTCTATACTGTCCTACGCGATATTATAAGATGCCGTCTCTTGATGGCTGTTGATGTATGTGCCACATCACATACTTGTACAGGACGATTCAAAATATTTACTGTTGCAGTGTCACAATTATAAAGTAAATCTTGCGTTATGCTTCGTCGTAAATATATTATTGTGATACACTGGAAGGTGGGGATGAGAATACAAATAGTACCTTTATTACCAATTGTAAAGCTGTTTAATTTGAAACATTCAAAAATTCAAGTACATTGTATAATTTTTATACTTTGCATAGAAATAGTTATACGAAAATTTGTACGGTTCAATTGTTATCAGAAAAACTGTATTTTTTTCTCAAATTTCTTTATCAATGAAAAATACTCAATTATACGAAAATTCTTTTATAATAAATAAGGAACTTGATTCTGTTTTTATTAAAGTTTGAACTTAGATATGTATAATAATTTTTTAAACATCAGTTTTTTAGTGCACTTAGAGTTATTTTTTGAAAAAAATTGCTTGGTTGCGAGTTTTTTTTATTCATGATTTTAGGAGTCGTCACATCATTTGCTTTTATTTATTTATGTTAAAGTACAAATCTCACTTTCTACCTTCTCAAAAAACTCAAAATATGTCCATACATGACCACTATATAACTTGATCAAAACTGTGCAAGAGGCGACCTGAAATCTGACCGCGTAATTTCCCTTTTCTCAGACAGTGACCGGAAAGTCGACTAATCTTAATTTATCAATTAAGACATTCGTTTGACACCGATAAGCCTTACACATTTCCGATATGCGTGCAAGGAATTATAACTATATTTAATTACACATTATTTTCATTGTATTCATCAGAAATCCTAGGAGGATGAAAAAATGTGTAGGAAAATGTGATGATGTACTTTCGCAGGCTTGCGTGAATGCGCAGGGGAGTACATGAACGGCGTACGAAAGAGAAAAAAAAGAGACGAAGAAAGAACGCGGGGGCTGCAAAGTTCTAGCTTCTATAACTTTCAAATGGCTTAAGAATATTTTGTAGGTAAATCGGAGTAAAAAGTGGCCTGAAAAAAGAATTTTATCTTTTAATACTTTCATTTAAAAATGTTGACCTTCAATATCAAATACCGATAATACCATGCAAAAAATTGATAAAAAATTGTTTTTGAAAATTTTCAGAAAGTATCCAAACAACGTGTTTATTGCTATGAACGAAAATGTTCTCATTGTTCTGAATACATACGATATTTTTCGAATTTTCTTGTCAGCATTAAACCATAACTTGAAACGTACTGCTTAATTCGTTACAATCGGGTTCAAATTAACAAATTAATAATATTAAGTTTTATGTTTTTGATACAATTAAATTGAACATTTTTTGAGTCGATAATTAAAAATGATGTGGAAAGAAAATTTGTTTATTACGGGACAGGAGCCAAGCATGAGATAGGGGATAGTCCAGGATATGGAGGCTACGAATAAAGAGCACTGTAAAAGGGTCACGCAGGCATTGGGGGCAAAATCGCGTCTTTGTTGCTCATCAATTATCGTTGCAAGCTCGATTGGAAAATTTTGTCACATTCTACTATAAATGTCTGTCAAACGTTTCAAAGGCTTTCTATGACTCAATTTTTTTATTTACATATTTAATAGTATTGTGTTGCTGAATATTTGAGCATTTATCTATCGTTTAACAATATGTCAATCTTAATTTATTTGAAAAAATAATTTTTCTAAAACATTCCTGCACCATTTTGTATAACAACAATAATTTCAAAGTCTTTTGTGAATTGATTATTCTGTTGAAGTATGTTTTGCGTATTTGAATCATCCCGCGAATAATGTATGAGTGACGTATGAACGGAGAAAGTGTGAAATTGTAGCGCTTGGATAATTAGCCGGTAAATGATTTTAATGTACTCGCTCACTTCTTCGCAGGACGTTATCAAAAGCAATCGTCTATATTATTCAATTAAATCATCATCTTGTTAATATTTGCATAACCTGTGTACTCAAAATTATTTCTCATCCCTCAACATCCTGACATATACCACTTGTTCATCACTTTATATTCGGAAATACTGCATAACGTTTCAACACATCCAACTGGATAAAAAATATACTTTACGTATGGCCCCTTAAAACTTCTGCTTGCTCGATCGTGTATGATTAAAAAGATCTGTATACCTCCTTTGGTCGTAATATTTTCTTTATTCTTCCCTCGCCATATACATATATCAAAGCCTGTATACACACGCGGTATGGGATTCAGCTTCAAACTTTTGTACATGTGTCACTGTTGAGTAAAGCGATACGAGAATGTTGGTTCACCACTTGAACCTTACTGTACCTCTCCATATACTATATGAAGATCTTATCTTTTCATACTCGTGAATGATCTCTTTGGTTGGTCATGCGCTACGTCTCCGTTCCTTTTGTAACCGCAACGACGAATGCCACGACAGAGACTATTATCCAGTCACCTCACCCTTAAACTCCTCCCTCTTTTTGTTATATACGTTTGAATCGCGCCCTGCGGAATTTCATCGCCAGCCCGAGCCTGCACCGCCTTTGTGACGCCAAGGAATGCCGACTCTTTTATTTGTCCCACCATTGTTACTAGTTTCTAATCGGATTCCCCGCAAAAATTTATCTTTATTTCATTTAAATTACAGGTCACGCATCATCGTATTTTAATTATGAGTATTCGAATATAGAAAAATTCATTTGGGAAATCAATTACTATAAATCTATATTAATTTACAGTTACTCTTTCTATAATTTGCAAATGATTACTAGTCACAATTGCTTTAAAATATTGTGTTAAGTGAATTTCGCAATGAAGTTGCTGCGCTTTCGTAAATAATTACTCGTTTTAAATACTCGCCAATGAATCGTGAGAATTCGGTGATGAAATAGTGGGCGTGTCAATTAAATTAGTGAGATTTGCTCATACCGTTGTAGGCAGCTAAATTAATATTACCATGTTGGATATTATCCCCGACCGTTGGTTTGCGTCAACGGGAGAAACCAGTTTAGGAGGCGAAAATTTTGGTGTTTTTCGTGAATTTTTTTAATAGGGAAGAAATAATCAGAATTTGTTTAAACTTGGAGGATATTTTATTCGTGCTTTGGAGTACACTTTGTAATTTTTTCAAGTGATTTCCGCCGGAAATAGTGGAGTTAGAAGCTGCTGTTCATGGACGATCGCCATCCGAGTTTTTTGCTGGTGGGCATTCCTGAAGTCACAATTTTTATCTGTAATCATTATAATTTTCTTTTTTCGTTAACAACAGATTTCCTAAGAATATGAACCTAATTGTGATAAAAAAAAGTTGAAAATTACATGTTTTTAAGGTGTTTGAACACAATGTCATGTTTTTATACCATGGTTTTTCACCTTTTTTGCATTAAAAAAAATATTTTTAATAATAATATCATCCCAGAGTTAGGTTCGTATAGATTGTAATTGAATAAAGAATATTCACACAAATTTTCAGAACGATTGGTCAATAACTTTTTGAGCTAGAATGTCCACCAGTTGAAAAAAGGTCGTCCATGGACAGCAGCTTCTAACTCCACTATTTCCGGCGGAAATGACTTGAAAAAATTACAAAGTGTACTTGAAAACATGAATAAAATATTCTCCAAGTTTAAATAAATTCTGACTATTCCTTCCCTGTTAAAAAAAAATTCACGAGAAACACCAAAATTTCGGCCTCCTAAACTGGTTTCTCCTGTTAATTCGATCATGCGTAAATCCGGCGTGGTCTGAGTTACGGGAAAATTCAAGCAAAGATATTAGAAATCGATATATTGGACAGCGCATTCTTCAGTATTGAAATACAAGCAAAGGCAACGAAGAATCGTGAAACCGCGATTATCGAGTCAGATTAATTAGAATGTTAAAAAACGCTGTAGTAGACAACATCATTACCATTGGAGTAAATGTATATTTTCGAGAAGTCTGTAAATGCGAATTTATAATAGGAAAAAATTCCATAATATTCTGAAGTTAAATTAATTCAGAGCGATCCGGGAAACTTGGACATATAAAATCTCAAAAAATCGAACGAGTTGCATTTTCATAAATATCGCAATGTCACGTTGTATTTTATTTTTTTCGCCTTCATATTATATCATATCGCTTTTATATTCAAAAAAATGTCAGTATCATTTTTAATTCCATAATTTTTTGGCGGACAGCCAGGTTTCAATTAAAAAACAACACAAATAAAAAGTCTTTATATTAATAAAAGTACTAATTGAATATTTTTTCAACACTGTTTAATTCTGAAGTTGTTGAACACAACTCATTAATACATTCGTCTTTTTCCGTCTTGTCCTCGAAATTCAGCAAATGAGAATGCAGAGCTGAACAGTCAGCAAGTAAGAAACAAAAGCAGTACGGAGTGCTTGTTCAACGTCTTCGTCTTGGCAAAAGCTCTTCTAAGAAACTTTGTCCCAGCTTCCGTCTCTGTCCACGACACCACAGGAAATTATTTCATTCTCAGATGTAATGTATAGTATATTGTCTGCGCTATATTATAGGCGCTGCACAATACGTATATAGTATAGTAATGTATTATATACAGAACACTGAATCTCATACATGGAACTGCAATGAGTGAAAGGAGCGAGGAGGTGGGGCACAGTGAGCGAGGTTTAAATACCTCGACTTTCAAAGGGACTATTCAATTTAGTCTCGCAATATACGCTTCACTGGTTATTATTTAAATGGAGTAAGGGAATTCCTTTGCTTTCGTTGTATATTATAATTTGTCGCGCCCCAAACCTTGATCGTCCTTATGATGCCGAATCGAACTGATGCCCAATTTATTCGCTTTTTCGTCAACTCGGTTCAAAAGCTCAGTGAAAATATATAAACTATGCATATATACACATTTAAAATAAATTGAAAGCAAAATATAAATCGAACTTTTGTCATATGGTGATTCGATATATAATCCGATCAAAGCTTTTATGTTTTAAGTACTTTAGATGTGACTGTTTTTGACATTGAAAATTTTTTCCGATGACTAATTCACGGAAAAATCTATGATAAAATTTTACACTAGAATTCACAGTAAGAATTATCACGATACACTGGAATATGGAGCCAAGTTTAGAAATAGTTCATTACTTAATATAATTTCTTTTTTTCTAGTTTTGGAAACTTGTAAAAATTCAAGTGCAATTTGAAATTTTTACCCTTTTTATGGCAAAATTTAACATTTAATTTATGTTTTTTTATTTTTATTTTTGAAAATCACTATTTCAGAAAATTTTATGAAAATCCACAAGAAATTGAGTTTTATTTTAATTTCAGTTCAAAAGAATTAAACGGAATTGTAAGAGAATATCAGATTCGATAGTGAGAATAATTGGTCATTCTTGATCCATGCACCAAGCTTGAACTGTCACAAAAAATGCCGCATAGTCGAGAGGGATATATTAGCCGTGCCTATTTAATACGACCACCTTGTGGAATTCCGCAAGGACGGTACCGACTGCTACATTACGAACTTCCAACAAGAAGCCTCATTCGGCCCGAAGAGAAACTTAAACGATCGAGTCTTCCAGAAAACAAACATACCTAAACACACATGAAAACGTGTACCGACGAAACCGTCGGCAAATATCATTTTAAAAAGAACAAATAGGGAGGATGCTGACGTTAAAAAAATTTGAGTATAACAAAAACCTCGAACATTTAAAATGCTCACATATCATAGAGTTCATTCTCATCTATGAATTTCCTCTAGAGATGAGTTTAATAAATTCAAAAGAGTTACACACCGTAATGGCAGTTGGAGGTTTTCTTAATGGAGCAACTATTTTCATGTTTTTATTAGGTCATTTCATCACGTAGGGTTTTCTAATATGCATGTATGAACAGTGCTCTATTGTATCAACAAAAAAAAATAATTGTACTTCTTACAACGAACAACATAATGTTCCAATAATTAAGAATTAAAATTCGATGTGATTTTTTTTGTATTAAGTCCTTGCAGGGAATGCTACGACGCTAGACACTGTCAACTGGATTTTGTTTGTCGGTTTATAGTTATTCGTCACATTACATTCTATAAAAAGTTGGAAAACATTTCCAGTTTTTTATCTGGCCATTCAGCCGTTTTAAAAATCAATAAAACACTATGGAAAAATTAATTTTGCGTATTTATGGAAAGTTGAGCTCAGACATTCAGTGAGAAGAAGGATTTTATAATGGTGCGGTTGATGCTGAAAGCAAAAAAATAAAGAACGAGAAAGGTATATAATTAAAAAGTTGAGAAGAACTCGAAGTCCCTACAGTGACTTCGATTATATCAACGCTCTTTCGAAGCCTTGCCGGTGCTTACAGTGTTTTATATTTACTTTTATATCTTCAAGTTTTATTTCTTGTTATAAACGGAACATCTCTAAGGATTTCAATGAAATGGAATAAAGTCTCGGACGTGCGGGAACCCGGAAGCTATAGATACTTACATACAATTTTTATTGAACACGCATTGAGTTACAAGTTTGACAGAACAGATATTATTATGCCAGAAAAATAAATTTTTATTGAAAAGCCGGAAAAGCCCGGAAGATTCCAGTGAAAGGGAATAAATTCTCGGACGCAGGAGGAACCGGAAGTTACTTGTATACAAATATAAAAGAGAACGAATGTTACATTGCAGGAAAATTACCTCTCTATTCTAAAATAGCTCCCTCTAAAAAGCGCTTCTGTTGAAAACAACGTCTAACTATGATGCTGTTAAAAATAAATTTCATTGAATATCGTTTGGAGGGTTACAACCTTCATAAAACTCTACAAAATGGCCTAAAACGTCGCAGCATAAATCGTGAACATCCTTGATTCAAACACCAAGTTTAAATGTATATCCGAATGAAAATCCAATACGCGATAAGCTCTAATCGATAAACGTTATTGGGAAAAATATAGTGCGAGAGGGTGTAGAAATAGGAAACGTGGAAGAAAAGCAAACTGCAGCCGATGTATAGGAACGGCAGTGAGATTGTACGAGTCGAAATGAGACAAGAGATGAACGCGTCATAACCAGTGAAAAAAAATCGGGTGTGAGGGAGTGAGGCGGATGTTGAGGTAGAGTCACCGTTTATGAGGCATAAACGCCAAAACAAAGGGCGAATTTGGCACGAAACAATTAAAAACCTTTCGCTCGATCGCTTTTTACAACCCCTCGTCGTCGTCGTCATCGTCATCGCCACACTTTTGTCTTTCGCTTACACCACCCTGTCACACCCCTTTCCAGATACTTCCAATTTCCTGCTCCATGTGGTTTTGCTCTGACGCTCCTTCACATCTACACACGAACGCGCGCAGCACACATATACAATCATAACAATTCCGACGCTATTTCATTCGAATTTGGTACATTACTTGGTTATAATTGATTTGACACAGAGGTTTATGAATAAGAAACGAATTCAGAGGATCTCGTTCTTGTATAAACAAAACTATGAGCTATCGAGTACGAATTTTGTTTATTTTTTCGACATCAATCGTGTGCTTCATGAAATAGAAAAAAAATTATTTTTTCTTCTCATGAAAGATTTATTAAATGGTGACTTGAGTCTTCCGTACACACTTCTCACCTTACAATAGAAGACTAAAACTGTGCCGAAAGTGGACCGTAAAATACTGACACTAAGGCAAAGTCAAACAGTCACATAATGTGTCAATTACATAATCATAAATTAGTGAGTTGTCGCACTGATAAAAAAAAATTAGTTCATCGAACAAAACCCCTTTTAGGGACGAAAAAATGGTGGATCCAACTATTTTTCGTTTTTGAATGAACTAAACGATTTGTCGTATCCAGTATTTTCTCATTCAACTTAATGGGATTTTGTTACATGAACAAATTTTTTTTCTCAGCATATATCTATACCCGATAGCGGAAAAAATTTGGCGAAATTTTCTATTCAGTATAATTTTAGACTCAATAGAAATTAGGTTTAAATTTGTGAATTAGTTAACGCAACAACGACAAAGAACCACACTCTTATTTTCAATAAACCTGCAAAACAGGCATTCAATTTTATTCACGCTTTAGAAAATCTGCTAATTTATCGATTTCTTAATTTTGTTTTTTCAAATTGTCGAATTTTTTTTGCACATTTGGTTGTTGGATTCCAAAATAGCCTTACCAATTTTCGTAGCCGTTAAAATAAAGTAGATGCATAACGAATGGAAAAAAAGTCATAATCCAACGATCCAGACTTTGAAATCGTATCTTTTGTTTATTTTCGACACACCTCGTTTCTCTGGAAAACCTCGTCATTCTCAGTTTTGATAACCCGAACAAACCAGGTGAAGGGGACACTGAAGTAACATCCAACGTTTTTTTTCGTTTTTTTTTTCGTCACACTTCGATTACCCTCAATATTTCAACAAAAAATTATGCACCTTTTCCCTCTTACACAGCGAGGTCAGGTTTTCCATTCTTTATCACATTCAGAACGACGTGAATTACGACGATAGTGCTCGAGTTTTTCTCCAACCCCTTTGTCGCACGATCCGAGTTCACCGCCCATTACTGGGTTCCATCCGAGGGTTCGCGGACAAGAACAAAGACCAAATCGGCGACGATTTAATGACTGATCGCGCGCTGTTGCTCTTGCTGTGTACGCTCCCACAGTTTTTGCCGCTTCGCTGCATCACCCAACCGTTGCACAATCTGGTACACCTATATCACTCCCTCGCTATTTTTTCAGCCATCAGTCTTGGTTCGATCTTTAGGGCTTCATTCCTGCATGCAATAGGCAAGCGCGGAGCATTGCGGTGACATATACCTCTGAGTTTTATAACTTCAACCGAGGTTTCGATTTTTATTGTCGACTGGATCGTTTCTGATTCCGTTCGAATGTTCCTGATCCATTCATCGGTGAATGATTATTTTTTCCTACATTTTTTTCTATATTTTACACCTATTTCAACCCCTCACTATTTTTTCACTTAATTGAACATGATCGTTCAATGTTTAGAGCTTCTTTCCTACATGCAATCGGTGAATCAGGAGTTTTTCAGTTTTCTAGTCGAAATCCGATTTATATTGATGATTGAATTATTTTTTCCTATGTTCGACATTCCGCATCTATTTATCGGTGGTTTACTACTCTTTGGATTACGTTTCATTTATCGAAGATAAAAATAATCATCGAACATAAAACGGCGCAGAGCTTTTGAAGAAAAATTGCGAATAAAAAATGATTTATCTGAACAACATACGGACATTTTAATGGAACCGCGAATAAAAAAAAGCTCTGCCAAACTATCTCTATGTCCCCATATTTTAAGAGATATATCGAGGATCAAAAGGTATGGAGCTTTTGATGCAAACGCCATTAAAAAAAAAAACTTATTCCAACTATATTTTTGCGTGGATGTTTTAATAAATTTATTAAACATAAAACTGTAGGAAGCTTTTGACGGAAATGTCAGAACATTTTTTTCCTGAGCAATATTTTTGATCTTATAATTCAAAAAACCCATCACAAGGGCAACAACATCAGATTTCTGACTCCTAATTTAATGAGTCTATCAAAGAAAAGGATACATCAGAAGCTTTTTATGGGAATGTCAGTAAAATATCGGTTTTCTGAACTATCTTTATTGGCCGCCTAATTTATAGATATATCCAAGACAAAACGATACAGAGCTTTTGAAGAGAAAGTGAGTGAAAAAAAAATTATTCTGAACAACCTTTACGTATGCATATATATATGTTTTAATACATCTATCAATATGAATGCATAAACGTGAATCTATGCGTAGGATGGTATGTATAGGTACGCACAACCGGAAGATTGAATGTAGAGTGGGGACTGTGGGAAGGCCTATGCCTAATTTATAGTTATGTTTCATGTCCTGCACAGAGTGGCTCTACACCAAGCAGAATCTGCTCCACTATACTCCTGGTGTGTCTCCTATTGCCGTTTCTATTCTCCACTCTATTATACCACCCTCTGCAATAGTCGAGGAGCCGACGGAACCCTACGTAGGCCAACGCCGAAAGCTCGATATCTATATGCCATTCTAAATTATTCGGTATTGTCCTCGCTTCATTCCATTGTCCGCATCTGTCTCCACAGTGTCTCCCTCCCCAGCGGAGAAAACGCGGTAACCCCATACCACCGCCATAGCACGTCTCGAATAGCTATGACGCCAAGCAGTGCCTGGTGGCCAACAAGACAGACAGGGCCAGCAAACACTGCACCCCCTTTCATATTGTACTGTAACTGCATTATATAGTCATATTAACTCTATATAGCTATATTTTATTATGTTATTGCCCGGCATCAATGGTCGAGCCAACCACACCTTTAAATTTATCTTTCAATGCTGTTTCAAAAGTTCTTCATATTATATTTTGAATATCAGACAGAAACCATCATGCTACTTAGGGGGTATTTCATCGAATGTTGCTTCCCAAAAACTTTCAAGTCCAGGAAAAATGAATTAACCATTATTGTTGCGTATTAAAAACATCGATTTTTTTGACGATTTTATTTCAAAACATTCAAGATCTATTTTACCAAATTTTAAAATTTTTATGTTTTTATTTTACAAGTTATTGTAAAAAATATTATTTACCGTAAGAAGTTTATGATAAATAATATTTTTTACAACAAGCGACCGCATAGGTTTGCGGTCGATATATGGCTTTGGGAATCTTCCAGGTCAAGTAGTTTCGGGCGATGTCAATACTTTGATGAGTGACTGCTTTGCCATATGCCGGCTCGCGCATCGATCGCTGGGCGAAAGGCAATTATTCTAAATGTCCGATGGTATCAACCAACTGAAATCATGTAAAAATGTAGCCGACTGTATTGACACAGGTTTTTCACAGTTTTCGTGGGACATCCTGCAAATGGGATACAGTAGGACATTATAGGAAGGAGTGGCTGTAGGACCACACTTAGGGGGTCATCTCGTGAGCGTCTGCTCTTCGGTGAGGAGGGTTGAGCTTTAATTTCGGTGTTGGGAACTAAATTTTTTTTTTTTGACATCAATCTGTGCATTAAATATTTCCAATGAACAGAGGGTTACTAATTTAACAGAAAATTGACCCCTTGCGGTCAATAGGCGGATCGTACCCGACCTTCATGCCTCAGCGCGCCACGAGTGCAAGGGGTTAACTTCGTGCTTAACAAAATCTTTGTCCTTAAATGCACGAGGACACAATTGTAAACCATACAGAGAAAAGAGACATGTTAATTGCAAAACCGTTCAATTTAATTTATTTTTTTACAATTCGATTCCCGACTGACTCTATATAATGAAAAGTTTCTACTGTAATCCGGATGTTGGTGCTCTACTTTTCATGTAAATCTTTACCAAACACCTCACTGTGATGCATCAGCGGACGATCTGCCGGTTTGGGATGCTACTTGCGGATGGTGGCCCCCTAACCAACCACTGGCTAGCCTATTGGCTTACAACTAAGGACGTGCTTACCACCTATGCGCTTCTGACGACCGCTAATGTATAGGTACCGGTTGCATTGGCGAAGTTTCTTACATTTTCTCATTACTATCAGCAGATGCAATAAATTAGTAATAAGTGGTCTGCACTGAGAAAAGAAATTTGTTGATTCAACTGTTCCTGCGGTCACGGGGGGCGAACAAAACATGCTTATCATCCAACAAATCTTTGATTGTTCCAACCACTTAATTTGCTGGCTTAATAACTAAATATTGCTTACTACGACAAAAATATTGTTGAATTAACAAATTTCATTTTGTTCACCACAATTGGTTAATTTAACGAATTTATTTTTCTCAGTTCTAACCCATCAGGAAAAGGAAAAAATCGGAGTCAAAGGGAAGTATGGAAGCAAAATAATAAAAATTATACGCTTAAACATTGCCCATTAGTAAATGTTCAAAATTTGGTTGAGAAATTTTTTGTCGTTTTCGCAAACATTCAGCTTTAAAAAATCTTCGAAATCAGCTGATAGCGGTCAACCGCATAATTCCCGTCTTTTTGCCCGTGCGGGGAGTCGGAAGTTAAAAACAAGAAAAACCTAAAAACCCGGGAAGGTTTCCGGTAAAAATAAAAATAAATGATATGTACGAGAAGTTTATAGTATGATGTGTATTTTTATTGTTGTCTAAAAAGCCCTGAAACATGTCATCTGTCATGATGCAGAGAAAAAAACAAGAATACGACTAGAACATGATATAGTCGCCCTAGTAATGATTTCAGATGTCAAACATCTAGAGACACGGCAGAGTCTTGATGCCAAGTATTAAAAAGAAAGGTTGAACGTCAAAGGCAAGTTGCGCCGCGTATATCTATAAGCCTATTCCAGACGATACTGTTTTTTGTGCTAGATCGCACGCGTGCGCTTTACGAAAGTACATTACGCATGCTATCTGTCACGAAAAAGCGGCATCGTGCGCAAGAGCATTTACTTGAGATTGAGCTCCGTTACATTCAAACTTCAACTCGCCGCCACGCCAAATCACGCTGACTTATCGGAAATCTAATGCGATTTCACCAATCTAATGTTATTAAACTTTTTCCAATGGAATGATTATTTTTTTCCTACGGCCCCTATAGAAGTATGAGAAATCGTCATACGAGCTGAATGATTTTGTGAATTTATTACCGAAATTTTTCCTCCGCACCCATATATATGGGCAGATCCACTACTTTTCGACCGCAGCCTGCGGGCTTGTGTCAGCGATTTGGCTGCCGATTTTTTCCAAGGAAGTAGGTTCTAAAAAAAGATGATCCTCCAAATTTGAACTCAATGTAAAGAAATTTGATGGCTGTAGAAATTTTTGAAATTAAAAAAAAATCAATTTTTTAACCATTTTCACGATTTTTTCATGCGAGCTCTATGAAGCTTAAGCTTATTAAGCGTATGGAGCGGCATTTCTCTTCTTCAATCTTGTATTTTCGAAAAAAAAATAGTTTTTAACTCCAAACGAAAATCTGCTTAAATTAGCACCCTTTTCTTGAATTACTATTTTCACAAAATTTCGCGTATTTTTGAAACGCTGCCGGGGCAACAATTTTCGAAGTAGACGTCTTTAAGATGGCTCAAATTTTTTATCTAGGTACATTCTGTCATTACTTACACTAATTTTTAAATATTACCACGTTCCTTTTTATACACGGCCTCTCAAATCTGATTGATTTCTGAAAAATCGCTGTTTTCAGATAGCTGTAACTTTTTTCTATTAGAACGAAATTGCTTAAAATTTTCAGGGAATATACTTTATTCTATCCCCAAACAACACTAAAAATTTCAAGAATGGGTTTGAGCTGGTTAGCGAGCTGTAAATTTTTTAAATGTTCAAATTTCTCGCATTTTTTTACATGTTTATGGCATTATTAATAATTTTGATGTTTAAAAGTGATAATTTATGATGTTCATTTGAATGATTTAAATTTTATTCAAAATGATAATTCATTTTTTTCATGTGTATGGAAATATTGATAATGCCAAAAACTTGTAGAAAAATAAGAAAAACTTGAGCATTCAAAAAAATTCACAGCTCGCTAACCAGCTCAAACCCATTCTTGAAAATTTCGGTGTTGTTTGGGGATAGAATAAAGTATATTCCCTGAAAATTTCAAGCAATTTCGTTCTAATAGAAAAACGTTACAGTTATCTGAAAACAGAGATTTTTCAGAAATCAGTTAGATTTGAGAGGCCGTATATAAAGAGGAACGTGATAATATATAAAAATTAGTGTAGGTAGTGATAGATTATACCTAGATGAAAAATTTAAGCCATCTTACAGCCGTTTACTCGAAAAATGCTCGCCCCGGCAGCGTTTCAAAAATACGCGAATTTTTGTTAAGATAGTAATTCAAGAAAAGGGTGCTAATCAAACCGAATTTTGGTTTAGAGTGAAAAACTATTTTTTTCTTGAAAATACAAGATTAAAAAAGAGAAATGCCGCTCCATTCGAGTCTTTATGCTTCATAGAGCTTCAGATCAAAAATTACTTTTTAAAAATTTCAAAAATTTCTACAGCCATCAAATTTCTTTATATTGAGTTCAAATTTGGAGGATCGTCTTCTTTTATAACCTACTTTCTTGAAAAAAAACTTCAGCCAAATCGCTGACCCAAGCGCGCAGGCTGCGGTCGAAAAGTAATGGATCTGTCCATATATATATATTGTTACGTCCTGAGACTCACTGTTGATATTTTCGAACAAACTTAATATTTGTCAGTGTGAGAGCGTCTTAAGGTAGTACTGTCGGTTTTAGAATTACCGTTCAAAATTTAATCGAATATGGTACAGCAATAGATTATAAAGAAAAAGATCCAGTTAAATTTTCAAGAGGCTACAGAGAACCAGAAAAAAGATATTGGTATTGGTAATTGCATACAGTTAACATTGAGTCTTATGAGAAATCACAGTTTTCATTGTATTTTACAAAAAGTACCGTTCAGATTTCAATGAAAAAGGATAGATTAAGAGAAAATATTATAAGGAACATTTTAAATCCTTAAAAATACAGGTTGAGAGCATGTGATAGTAGTAATTAGCAAATAAATATCCCAAATGTACGTTTATATCGTAGTTCAGTATAGACGTGGCAACGTCGCGAAGAGGTTACAATGCGCGCGTAATTAAAAAATGTTCAATTTGTTGCAATCTCTTCCGGTACATTTTTTCTGTTACTCTGCGGCCCTTCCAGTGGTAGATTTTTTTTTCTTCTCGTGATTTTGACATTTTAAAGATGTTTTATTTCGAGTTGACACACAAAACCGAATAATGATACGCCCGTCACCTATCAGTCTTTACACATAGCTTTTGCACACCTCTCGAGTGAAACAGACCATTTCTGTCTCTCTCGCTCTATCGCGACGTTGCCTATTCTAAATACTACGTAAGTCAAACATGACGGTGTATACATTTGGCTCTTGCAGTATCGACAGTACTACCTTAAGGAAATCGTAGCGGTTTCGTGTAGTCAATTGACCGTATATAAAAGTTTTTCCTTGAAAAACTACAAATTAACACTATTATGGTGTATAAAATATTTTTTTTTATACATGCGTAATGAAACGACAGCAATCCTGATCAATGAGATAATATTTTAAGAAATTACATATTTTTAATCACTCAATCGAGCTACTCGTCGTCAACTGTTAACAGTCGATGAATTTTTTAAGCGAAGTCTGGCAGCGCTGCATACTCGCACTGTAAACATAAACCTCCTTAGCCTCTTGTGATAGCGGAACAGGTCCCGTTTATTAATAAGCATATGTTCGAGATAACTTAAAATGTTGTGACCTTGGTAAAAAAAATCATTTGCACGCCCAGGACCGCACATTTGGTGCCTTCGATAATATTTCTATTTCAGCGTAGCCTAATATAGGTTATATTACCGCTGTCACGGATGTGTAACGTTGCCAGCTCGCACTGTAAGAATTTTTCAACGCGAACCGATCGAACGACTAATCGAGTTTATTGAGGTTTTTCCAACTTTAACTCAAAATTTTGCAAGAACTAATTCGGTAACTCGTTTTTTTTATGTTACGATATCAATCCTTGATGATTGATTTATAACTGAGAATGAAAACTTTATGGCTATGTAATAATTAAATATATGTAATATACGATCGGAATAAAATCCGAAAAGTTACGTCATAAGACACCGGGTTAAAGTTACAAATTTTGGAATTTAATTTCTCACTTGAATTATCGGTAAAGTGTTCCCAATTTTTTTCTGAAGGAAATAGTGAATTCAATCGAAAACATGTTTCAAATCTAATATCTTCTCTAATACTCGACCTTTCGCTACGACCTCCTTAACCGTCAGGATCCCATAACAAACCTTTACAAATTTGCTGATGTTTAGGGTCCCAAGGTAGCGCGCGAGACGCTCGACACCTTCCGAATGCGCGAAGTCCGACTTAGCGCGGACTTCGCGCGCGGATTAATATTTTATAAAGTGCAGGGCACTATTTTGGTGAGATGATAGAAGCAGTTCCATACGGGACCTCGACCATGATGGTCGAGGTCTCCGTAATCAAAGTCGAACTTGGGAACTCGATGTAAAATGGTCGAATTCTAAGAAAAAAATTATAAAAGGTTCTAAAACGGGGCCTCGACCAGTACGGTCTAGGTCACCGTGACAAATAACAATTGCAAACGAAACTTGTGTATGATCAATAAGAGTGTGGCAGAGCTCGCGCAAGCTTTCTTTTAATACTTGGCGTCGAGCCGCTACCGCGTCTCTTGATAAAATAAAATATTTCTTTAAGTTTTAACCGCGAGTTATCTTAATTGTTGTTCCTCGCTGATATCGTTAGTTCATCGATAATATTTGGCAATTCGATTTTCTTTGACAACTGGCTCCGATCCCAGATTCATCATTACGGGTCTAAAATAGGAGCATAAACAACAATCATACTTGCAAACGTCCACGGTAAGTCCCAAAATTACAAAATTGAAGACTCAAAGCGGAACGAAATAACCCGAGACGTAATAATATATATATATATATATATATATATATATATATATATATATATGTTCACATTGGTTCACATTGAGGCAATGACTTTCGCAAGGCACCTACCTATCCTCTCCCGACGATAGCCCGCGCTACGCAGGCGCGCGACGCCGATATATGTATATGTTGCAATTGAGAGCTCGGCTGCCCTCGCTACGTGCCTGTTTTTGATAATCAAAAAAATTGACTCTAGAATCATAGAATAATTGATTTTTAACATTGTTGTTACTGTGTTTCCTTTTTCAAATGAGAAAAACAAAATTTATATAGTCATATCCTCCATTTTTTTCAATCTTCTCTCTTCTTTTTCATATTTATAATATTTTCAACCTCTAACTAAATGAAACATCAATTTTCTAAATTTTTATAATTCTGTCTCTTTTTCCAAGTAATACTCATTATCGAAAAAATAAAAAATGTATCCAAGAACATAACAAAATGCTCTAGAAGAAAAAATGCAAAAAAGTATTGTGAAATATAAAAAAAAAGATTCTTTCCGAGAAAATATTATATATTGATGGAAAAATTGATTATAGAAAAAAAAAAATTTATTGATTGCTTGAAAAATGAAAAATTGGAAACACGGGATTTTTAATTGGCCAGAGGTGAAATGGAAGAAAACTATATTGCTAATTAACCGAAAACAAAAATAGAAATACCAATAACACTAAATATCTGATAAATAAATTTCATTAACTATTATAATGTAATTGTTAATGAGAATAATTCCCATTAACTATTACAATTCAATTGCTAATGAAAACAATTTCCATTGCCCATCAAATTTTCATGAATAATGGTTGAACCAAAGTGCCCCAATGATAATAACTGATTCGGTGGTGATTCGGACCCCGATCAAGAGCCATGGTAGTGGCTCGATGCCAAGCATTAAAAAAAAAAAGCCAGCGCGAGCCCTGCCGCACTTTTATATATACTCGAATATGACAGTTTTCGGACTTCTCTTTTTTTTCTAACCGCTCTCACGGAGGAACGGGTTGAGTAAAAAATTTGAATGTTAAGGACCATTCAAATAAAAAAAATCTCTTTCTATTGGTGTCTGTTACAAGTCGATGCATCCATCCTATCCTGAGAAATGATGATTTCGTGCATAAAAATCGAATTAAAATTACCCAATGGTAGTAATCCACGGTTACTAGTCATGGTAATGGTTTTGGTCCGGGATGATTGACCGAATGGTAGTATCCGAATACTCGGTCACTAGTAGCGGTAGCAATTTTGGTTTGGGTCACAATGATTAACGGGAGAAACCAGTTTAGGAGGCCGAAATTTTGGTGTTTTTCGTGAATTTTTTTAATAGGGAAGAAATAATCAGAATTTGTTTAAACTTGGAGGATATTTTATTCGTGCTTTGAAGTACACTTTGTAATTTTTTCAAGTCATTTCCGCCGGAAATAGTGGAGCTAGAAGCTGCTGTTCATGGACGATCGCCATCCGAGTTTTTTGCTGGTGGGCATTCCTGAAGTCACAATTTTTATCTGTAATCATTACAATTTTCTTTTTTCGTTAACAACAGATTTCCTAAGAATATGAACCTAATTATGATCAAAAAAGTTGAAAATTGCATGTTTTTGAGGTGTTTGAACACAATGTCATGTTTTTATACCATGTTTTTTTACCTTTTTTGCATTAAAAAAATATTGTTAATAATAATATCATCCCAGAGTTAGGTTCATATAGATTGTAATTGAATAAAGAATATTCACACAAATTTTCAGAACGATTGGTCAATAACTTTTTGAGCTAAAATGCCCACCAGTTGAAAAAAAGTCGTCCATGGACAGCAGCTTCTAACTCCACTATTTCCGGTGGAATTGACTTAAAAAAATTACAAAGTGTACTTCAAAACATGAATAAAATATCCTCTAAGTTTAAATAAATTCTGATTATTCCATCCCTGTTCAAAAAAATTCACGAAAAACACGAAAATTTCGGCCTCCTAAACTGGTTTCTCCCGTTAAATAGTGGTAACCGAGCATCATTTGGCTACTAGTCGCGGTGGGTTGTTTCGGCATGGGTCAAAATGACCCAATGGTAGTAACCGACGATTACTAGTCGTATAGTAGCTATATCAGGATTTTGGCTATTACAGGATCCGTTTCACGACTCTCATTTTCGTTGTTTCGGGTCGAAAACCATCAAATTTTGCTTCGGAAAGCGAGTTCGTATTTAAAAGTTCACTATTATGTCAAATTTTTTAAAATCGGCAATGACAGCCCGTATAGAAATTCACTTAACCTTGGCTAGGCCCTGATTATTTTTCCCTTACTCTGTTAGGGCCCCAAAATGGAAGTCCGAAAGGCCCCTTGCGGACCGGTCACACTTTGTCAAAGAGGGCCCAACCGGGCAAAAAGGTCGGGCCTTTAAAGGAAGGGGGATACATCGGGATTCGATCCGATCTACCTATTGATCTTTGACTCAACATGCACGCATGCCGCCCATTACACTATTATCTAATTGAAAAATTTCGGTTAAAAAATGTAACATATGCTGTAGATACGTCATGCACTTATTACACAGTATATTTTAAAAGCCCGAAAACCATCATATTCGAGTATGTAAGAGTGCGGCAGGACTCGCACTGGCTTTTTTTTAAATACTTAACGTCGAGCCGCTACTGTGTCTCTTGATGAAACCATAAGTGAGAGAGTTCTCAAAGTAAGACAGAAATAGTCATGGTAAACTTAAATTCCACTTAACAATAACAATAATATCAAGTATAAACGATAGTGAATTGAATTATTAATAAAAAATACATAGAATAATATTTATTATTATATGATTAATGTAATAATAAATATAATTATGGTTTATATTTTATTATTAATATGTAATAATAATGATTATTTATCATTTATTTATTATTAAATAATTATTGTTAATTGTTTATAAATAACTAAACATATTCGATGTTGCAAAAATAAGCTTTATTGTTTTAAAAAACACGTTTGTTTGTGAATTGAAATAAAAAAGCAGATTCAGATTTTTCGTCCAATCGGAGGAACCCACATCAGTTTTGATATTAAATATTACAATTTATTTTACTAGATCCTGAAAAATTTAACTCAAACGCATCATTTTTTAATAATCTTAGTGAACCTGACATTTCCCGATCGGGTTCTGGCCTGGCAGTATTAGGGCGATAAACTTACGGCTACCTTGACAATGCCCGTTCGGGTCCTCAATAAGTTTCCTCACTGAAGCATTTTTTTATAAACTCAACCAGCCCTGTTATTCCCCTTCCAGGGCCTTGTTTGGCTATGGCGTGGAAGTCCCTAGTAGGGAATCCAAATTTTTGGCCCTTACGAGCCACAAATTTATTTCGGGCTGCCCTAATAATTTTTCACACGGGAGGCGAAATATGTTAATGTGTAGTTTAATATCCTCTGTACTGTTTGGGTTTTTTTTTTAAACAAGAAGTATCTTTACAACACCGTATCACAGCCGAATAACCACTTATTATATGCGATTTTAACCATGAAAGATGTTTATCCAATCACTCCAATAGTTTTTTTTTCCAATCACTCAAATTTTGTTTTTTTTTTTTACTTACATGCAACTCTCCTAAGTGTACGTATCCGCTTCAAACGAAATGCTTAAAATCGCCAGACTCAACACTGTCTCGTATGCAGGATAGTACGATACTTTTATTTATTGTCCACATTTATATTGATAGCTTAATTTTTTAATTTATAGTAGGAAATTACAGTAGCGGTATTAATGCTATAAAAAAATTGTCAGGCTATGTTTCAAGAACTCGTTTAGAGTGATTTGCCCATTGACGGAAAACCAGCCAATAAATGAACGAAATTATATTTAACGAATAGCCTCAATCGCATGGCAATCTAAGTTGACGCATTTTTTTTTATTACTGAAACTGCATTAATGTATGGTATCATTACATACCATACCATGGCGTTGGCCCTATCATCCTAAAAAAAAAAAAGAAAAAAAAAACATTTGACCGTAGTCGTTTTTCAGCCAATTGCAGCTGAGCAGCCGGCTTTGAACGTTCCTGATACGAACAATCCAAATTCTAAGGTTTCTCAAAAAAGTGTAAAAATTGCGCATATATGATAAATATCGGTCATGTTATAACAATATTACGTTGCGAATATACATACGATACCAACGAAAAGTTTCCGGACAAAATTTCGGAAACGTGTCGGAACCATTTTTGAAGGCATTTTGAAAAAAACCATGCATGCCAAGTTTTTGTGTAGTCTTCGAAGTAATTGTTAATTTTATTATTTCTTGTGGAATTGTGTTGTACGTTCATCGTCTTTAGCTATTATAATATCATAACAGTAGATTCTTCATATTTGTAGGATTTTCTTTCGACGTCCAAGAGGCGATAAAACCCTTTAGTAGGCACCGGTCAGGGTGTACAAGATTTCCTGTTGAATTTCTTAATTCATTCACCGTTCGTGGCGATAGGGTAACCCAGAAAATAGTGTCAAGCTGAATCAGGAAGGTAGAGGACTTCAAGCCCTGTCAAAATGAACCCTATATATATTGGCCAATTTTCGATCGTTTAGGAGTTATGATCATTTTTGTATTTTTGTTGCCCAACGCCCAGTTCAACGAGAACATTTAATGGTGACATGAATAACTGTGGTTGACGCTTCAATTTTTTTTTCAGATTAGCTGCCTGACTCGCCAATCGGGCGGTATAACATTTACCTTCATAGATGTTAACATAGCGCCGAAAAAATTCGAAAATCAAAAAAGTTCAAAAAGCTTGAATTTCCCACAATTTTCAGTGGCGTTTGAAAAAAAAACATCACATAATTTTTTTTTTCTTAGATTCATCAAAAACTTTTATCACCTCATTTTATCAGCTACTCTTATGACAATAAGTCAAGTATTTATCGGTTTAATTTCTTTGTAATCACTTTTTTGTCGGTTAAAAAAAAAGATAGAATTTTGCATTTACTACATTCCGAATCAATTTTTTGCGGTGAAGTCGTAGAAGTAGCTGGATGATATTTGCAGGGTGAGTGGCTGATAAAATGAGAAAGGTTTTGATAAATGTGAGATAAAAAATTATGTGAATTCTAGCTCTTTTCAAATCCATCAAAATTCATGGGAAACTCAAAATTTTCAAACTTTTTTATTTTTCGACTTTTATTTGGCGCCATATTAACACCTGTGAAAGTAAATGTTATTGCGTCCGATTGGTGAATCAGGCAGCTAATCTGAAACAAAAAAAATATGAGCATCTACCATGGGTATTATTATAAAATGTTCCCGTCGTTCTCGACGTTGAGCCACAAAAATACACAAAAATACATAAAAATAACGATCATAGCTCCTAAACTACGAAAAATCGGCCAATATAAAGAAGCGTCACTTTGATAAGGTTTGAGGTCCTTTACCTCAATCCCCTGTCAAGAGAATAATGTCAAGCTTTGGTTTGACACTATTTACTGAGACACCCTGTATATAATACCAAGAGGTGGATAAAATGTGAAATTCTTTTGGCCTTTGTCTCCCCACAGTACAGTAGGAATGCAATATCGACAGAGTTTATTATGATCTAGTATACGAAGTACAATAGCTATTGAATTATAATTCTGAAGAATGTCGCCAGCCTTATATACAGATAGGTCGTATATGTTGATGGGGTTGATCGGGGTGTCTGGCTTTACAATTCATCTGTTATACAGCAGTAACGCTTAGATGAAACGAAATTAATTTGGTGAATGAAAAAAAATGGGCTCTGATAAAAAGTACGATGTCGAATTGAGTCAGGAGGTTAATTATCAAATAATAGCGTATCCGATATACACTATCGATATTCCTGACGATCGATTTAATAATTACCAATGTCGAATATCTATTGTTTATTTTCAAAAGTCTTTTCTTGTTCTTTACGGAAAACTGCCGTTATATATTTTTACATTGTTATTTTTTTTAATTGAAGTTATTTTAATAGTTATTTTTTATACTCATGCATTTGCAAAATGAAAGTAATCAAGACTACTAAAAATATTCACAATAAACGGTTACACAACTTATTAATGACTTATTATTATTATTATTATTATTATTATTATTATTATTATTATTGTTGTTGTTGTTGTTGTTGTTGTTGTTGTTGTTGTTGTTGTTGTTGTTGTTGTTGTTGTTGTTGTTGTTGTTGTTATTATTATTATTATTATTATTATTATTATTATTATTATTATTATTATGATTATGATTATCATTATTATTATTTGGAAAATTTGAACAGATAGAAAGGAAACAAAAATAATACTCATTCGATTCAATGAATAAGAATAATCAACCATGAACGAACTTTACAACACAATAAGGGTGAAAGATGTTTATGAATTTGATGTGGAATTCTTCATACTTAATATATGTATACTGCAATAGTAAGTGGAATTTATGAAGTGTAGTGCTCGATATTATGAGGTTATACTGATGTATACTTATATGGACAAACGTATAACCATCAAGGATGAGAGAAGGAGTCCATGGAAGGGTGGTGAGAGAATCCCGAGGCTCTCAAGGAGTCAGCATTCCTTACATTTCGGAGCATTACATGACATACCGATATCTCCGTAGATATTGGAGTATTTTAATCCATGAGATACCATATCTATTTTTGCCGGAAATACATTTTCTGTTTTTGATTACGTGGCATTCACAACTCCTCCCAAGTTCATTGAACCATGCATGGATATAGCAAATACGATCGTCGCTGTATTTCATTTTTGCATCAGTATTACTTTTTTTACGAAGGAGAGAGACGGTAAATTATATGGCCTTGATATATTATGAATTTCGTTCTCGATATTACTCCTCGTAAGGCCGTTCCCCTTTATTCTTTCACACATTACCTTTAGTTTACATATTCTCGACCCTTTTTTCATTTACACTAATTTGCGGGCCCATAAATTGATAAGATATAAAAAGATTTCAGACGCGAATGAAATGAAGTCAATTAATTGGTATTTCTTTTTTCTCTACAAATACTGTTTGGAATTATGAGACATTATAGAAATCTCTTTCGTTTTGATCCCGTCTCGACTTATGTAATTCGATACAGACATGAATCTGTGAAGCGCAGAAATTTGATATAGACGATGAAAGAAAAACTACACTCCATTTTTTTTGAGGAGAATCTTCAAATTTAAAAAACCTTTGAACACCAAGAAAAAATATTACGATAAAGTGAAAATTATGCTGCAACTCCGATTAAAGGTTGTTTAAACTCAAAATTCATTAAAGGCACATTTTATGATATAAAAAGAAGAAAAAATGTTATATGGACCGCTGAGTTAATTAATTTGAATGTACCAAATGGATTCGAAAATTACTTTGCCTCTGATTATAGGATACTTCAACTAAAAATTTATTAAGGACGAATATTATCAGGTGAAAAACGCACAGATTGTAATATGAGTTTGCGAATAAATGAATTTAAATCTTCATAATTTACCTGCAACACTCTATGACTTACGGATTGAGGCATTTATTGATGTATTGTAATACTACAAACACGATTTTGCTGATCCAAAGAAATCGAAGATTTTTTTGGGAATGCTAGAATCCTATTGCGGACGTGTGCTAGCATATATCAGTATACGGTCTTCGTATGATAAAAAAGAACAGAAATTTGGTATGCCACGGATCGAGGGTGTCGAGTGTATCATGATAAATTACACGAACCCTTCTTGTAATACAACACTCTCTCATATATCGCGAGCTGACGTAAAAAGCAGGGCGGAATATAATCGACGTTGAATGCTGGCGATCCAGGGGAGCCTACAAAGAGGAAGGGATGAAAAAGATAACAAGAATTGAAGTCATATAAAGTAGATATCTTTATTTATCAAAATAAGCAAAGTTCGACTCTAACTTTGTATGGTATTTTATTTCCTTCATGATACCTCCTCAAATTATTACAATATGCTGTAAAAAAAGAAACAAAACATTACCTCGGCCTTCATGAAGTTTATTTTTTTCTTCTTTCGTCCTTTTACCTAAAATTCTTGTGCCACTCAATATTTTAGTTTCAATCATAGGACATATAGCTAAATAGAGGAATAAATAATTAAGGTAACTACTATACTGCGCGGTAGTCAAATGAGCACTAAATTCTCACAGTGTTTTTATGCCCAGTTTAATGCACTAATCTAGTCTTATTAACCTAGAAAAATATTAATAACGTTAGATTTGCGAAACCGTCAACTGACAAATGCAAATTTCCATGATGACAGATTTTCATCGGGATCTTTCGAAGAAAAATCTGTATCTTTCAACAGATTTTAATGCACCACGTCTTATTATGTTCCTCAAGAGATCCTCTAAGAATTCATCAAGTAGATTTTTTCTAAGTTTATCTGTTTGGAAATTACAGCAATTTGTTTACGAAAGATTTTTTTCGCTAAATAAACAATTTGCTGCAACAGTGAAACGATCAAACTTATATCGAGCTTAGAAGAAATCTACGTGGTGAATTCGTACAGGATTTCTTGAGACACTACGTTTAATTAGTGCATTAAACTTGGCATAAAATAAGTGTAAAAATTTAACACTCATTCGGCTAGCATACAGTACAGTAGTTGCCTTAAATGTGAAAATGAGCATGTCTTTATTCGCAAGATCGTAAACATTGGTTATTTTTTCAACTCTCGATATTCTGCTTGTTATTCCTTCAACAACGTTCGTATAACATATTGCGAGAGCATTGAATTGAAAATGACCCAAGCATTCACATTTGATTCGAGTTTTATTGGGTATCTAACGTACTCGACATCTTCGCAGAGTATTGAAGAGTTGGGGAAAAAAGGCGAAGTGCTTTACAAGAGGGGAACGAGGCACAGGCACGAAAGAACTGAAAAGGGAAAGTGAGAGAAAGGTGAATTTCAATGAGATCGCAGACCATTGATTATATCAAGTGAAGAAATATTCGAGAATTTAACTGTATAGAAAAGAGGCAAAATTCTTTGCGAGAAATAATCTATACGATTCTGGACATTGGCCATTTCGATTTTGTGTTCCGATTTAAACTGAACGAGATAGAAAAGGATAAAGAATTTGAGAACCACTGAACTACCCCAGCGATCGAACTTGTTAGAAATAATTGCCAAGTCCATACAAACAGCCATAGCGAATATATATTTCCATACTCTCTTTGGATTATTCTTTTTGTTTCTTTTTTGGGTGAATTATATTTCGCGGCATTGAACTCTCGCAGGGATCACAAAATTTTATATACGTCGTCAAAAGTGATCAATATAACCAGACAGAATTAAAGATAAATATGATTCACGCTTGATCACATTTCTTTATCATTAGTATTTTTTATTAATGAAGTACTTTATATTTTTTTCTGATTTTTTTATATTTTTGACTCCCCCCGCCCACATTTTTAAAACAGAACTGCACGTGCATCATTTTTTCATAAAAAACTGTTGGTCCGGTCATACAATTTTTACGCGAATGTATTTAGTGCATATGTACTCAATACAGTGTATTATACGAATCCGTTCATCCATGAATCGCTCGCTTGGCCACTCCGCGTGGAAGAGAAGGGCGGAGCACGCTTTATATATCTCCTTTACTATATGAACTGACTGGCGTTTCGAGTGCTTGCGTATTTCCAGCACCCCGTACACATAACTGACTGGTCTTGTTAAAAAGTATTTTCAGCCGTCCATTTATCGTGGCTCGTCTTTTTTTTTTACCCTTGCCATATGTTTCGAGTATTTTATTGCGTATTCAAAAATGTACATGTATATATATATATATATATATATATATATATATATATATATTACAGTCAATATAAAATGGTAAATATTGCACGTCCAAAAGTGAAACACATAGCTGTAATCTATTATAAATCAATTACCACTCGTCGTGAAACAATTAATCGTGTAACATTTAAGTTACTGCAATAAATTAATATACTCGAGTTTATATCAACGTGTGAGGTCAATATTTTTTCAAATAATGTACAATAAATTGATTCTTTCATCTCAGTTGGCAAGTACACTCAACTCTTTGTTCATAGTATTTTTGTTTTAACTTCCTCATTATTAGTGTAGGAATTGTACAGAAAACGTAATTAATATATTTAAGGATTTCAAGATAAAGACAATATTCCAGTATGAATGGAAAAATGAACAATCACAAACATAAAAACATAAAAATAGAGGATTACCCGATTAAAAATATACTTATATCCCCAACAGATAGGGGAAAATATATATATAAAGCCGAAATATCGAAAGGCGTTTTTTGAAAGATAGTTGTACTGAGTAATAACAGGAAGGGACGCATGTCGAGAGGAAGCTTACAATGCACGTGTGCGCCATTGAAGGACTAAACATATCTAAGGGTGGTGCTGTAGTGGTTTACGTGGCGCACGTAAACCATATATCCTGCATGTATACATTAACACATGTATACATGTACTTTTCTACCATGAAGTATGTATAGATGTACGTAGCCTCTATCCTCAACGAAACGAAGAGGGGTCGCCGGTGACCTCAAATAGAGGGCTTTCTGCATAATGGTCCAAGAGCCACAAGTGCCCCCTGGTTTAACTTTCGAGTGCTATTAAGCGATAGTATAGCCAGCACGTTGTAAGTTCAACTCAACTTCTACCCATTCCCATTTCTACTCTCAATTTCTCCGGCTCCGTTGCTCTTACTCTTATGTACCTTCAAATTTTACCCTCTTTGCGTCTCGTTCCAGTGCAGTGTATAAGATACACATTTATCTTGCTCTTTTTCTCATACTCTTCCGCGTTTACTCGCTATCCCACGTTCCGCCCCTTCCCTATTCAAAACTCCCCTGCTTTTCTTAATATGCCACTGCTAAAACTTTTTTTTCACTTCATTACCTTTATGGAGTGTTTAAAATAATTGTACAAATAAACGATAGTTAAATAACATTAAATAAAAAGGATCACCTGCGCCTCTCGTCGAGTGCGCAAATATTGCAATTCCGAATCAATTCGATTTTCTTAACATATTTCAAAAGACTTTCGTAAGAATTTACAAACGTTGATTAAGGAGCCAGTCCACTTTGGAGTCACGAAAAAAGGCTATTTTCGCGATTTTTTTTTGAGGATTTTATAAAAGATATGAATATAAAAGTTGTTGGACTTGATAAATAAAGTCTTGAAATACATAAAAAAAATTGTTTAATTAATATTTATTCATTTTTAAGTACAAAAACTATAGTTTAACGTTAACGCCTCAAAAATAGGTGGGCTAGGTAGCTCCATCACAACTCGGCAACGGCTTGTCTGAAACAAAAAAATCAAAGTCCATTAGATTCAGTATGATACCAGCTACAAAATGACCCTCGAATATAAAGTTTTATCAAAAACTAAAAAAATGGCAGATGAAAAACGAAAAAAGTAAAAAAAACGCGTTTTTTTCGCAGTTTTTCACACAAAAAAAGAGTAAAAATCAAAATTTTAAAACCATCGAGGGTCATCTTGTTGCGAATCATGTTTACAATATGTGGTTCAAATTTCAAGAGAATCGGTTTATTAGTTTTAGAGATACGATGGAGCTAGATTTTGAAAACGTTGTTTCGAGAAAAACGCGTTTGAAGTTTATACGCTCAGGTAGACGAGAGGAGGTCCTGACGTTCAGGTAAAAAAAAAAATTCTTAGAGAGCTCGGATTTTCATAAAATTTTGACACGATATTTCTGAATGTATGTACTTTCGAAAACAGTAAAAAAATCTATTTTTTGAAATTTTCAAAGTGGACTGGCCCTTTAATCTTTGGAGGGCCGGGATTTGACGAGTTGGAAGTTCCTATAAAAATTGCCAAAAGTAGTAGGGTATATCCTATATCTATCATAATATACAAAGTACCGATCATGGGTCGCGCCTATATTTAGGCTTTCCAGACCTCTACAGGTTAAAACAGGTTGAATTGACTTCGAGCTCCTTAAAATCGCACCTAAATTATATTAATAATTCGACAGGATATTGTGACTGCATTTCAGCTTCGATAACATTTTTTTTTAAATAAATTAAAAAAAAAACAAACAGTACCACAGCCAAGAGCACGGATTATTTTCTTAACTAATTAAACATTGAAATTTCAGTTTTCGATTGCTGCGAAATTCTTATATTATCGAAATGAAAATGTTGACCCAATTATTTATGTTTTGCCCAGTCATTACGGAAATCAAGAACAGAAGAAATCTTGAATGAATGATGAATCGTACAACTTATTTTTCAAAAGCTCCTTTGCTGGTACTGCACGTACTGAGCTGCGAATTCTACTTGTCGTTTTTTCTTGTGTATAGGTGTAAAACGGGCGAAAATGACCTTACAAGATCACATCCGAAACGATGGAGACCGAGATTCGGATTCGGGTAGTGAGCTTCATATTATGGATCATGTTACGGGTAAGATGATATACCATTGATACCCTTACGATTTTCAAACATAATCAATGCTTTCTATATTCATTAAGACATGGGCAATTTTTTTTACGCGACATGCTTTATAGAGTTACAAAACATCAAGAAATCAGATCGATTTCTTCTTGAATATAGAACATTGACATGTCCGACTTTTTGTACACTTTTATATCAAAGCCTGCGCAATCGCTGTAAGAAAATTCCTTCATATTAATTTAAAGAAATTTCACACGTCCATTCAGTGCCCAAAATTTTATAGGATAAAAATTTCAGTAATTCAGTGATTCGATACACTTCTAGAAAACTCAATCTTTTTTTAGTCGCTGCCATTTGAAGCGCCTTCATTATCAATAATAATAATTCAAACAAAATAATTAACGAATTCTTCATACTAAATAAAATAGTTGATTTTTCGAAATATTCATAATGTTTTTTCCAATGCTTGTTTCCTTATAAACTCTTTTCAAGCATTACAACAAAAACGTATTGTAAACTCACGACTTTTTACCTATTTTCAAAATTACCAAAAGATTTCGTATAATCCATTTTGTATAAAGGCAAAAAACGAGTCTGATCACTTGGAAAACAATTTTTTGTTTAAACTCTGTGCCATAAAGGTGTCCAAATTTTTTTCACACTTCAGGCTCACTAGCAAATCTGATTGCATCAAATTTTAGGCTAAAAATGTAGGGAAAAGGGGGTGCAATAACCCTTTACAATGACCCCCAATCATCACAAAAAATCTCGACTCAGCGTTTGTTTTCTAACAGTGTTTTTCCTGCATAAATAAATGCAGGGAAAAAAAATTAATAGCAAACAAACGGGGAAATGCGAATTTTTGCAATGTCCGGGACTAACCCCATTTCGCCTATGAGTGAAGCATCCTAAGTAACTTATGAATTATCACGTTAGCCTAAACGGAAGGACATATCACATGACCTGTCTGCATGATTGCAGCAGCTGGTTCAACAGGCGAAGGACCAGGTACAGGACTTCAAACGATTGAGCGTAAACGAGAAAATAGCGTGAACGAATCAGAAGACGGAAGCGTCGAGCCAGGAACACCAAGTCCGAATCATACACCTCCCCGGACACCTGCACTTACACCTCAAAGAGTGGATACTCCGGTGCCCGAAAATCTCAGTTTGAGAAAATCTGGAAGTCCGCTAACCCCGCTTGGGCAGAACCAGATGATAATGCAACCTGTCGACCTAGTTCAACCGAGACATATTAGCCCACCATCGCCGTCTACACCCTCACTCGCGGTGAGTGAAACATTGCGCTTGTTTTTATGTATCCCATACCTAATTAGTTAAGAATAAATGTTCAAAAAAAATAGCAAGGGGGAAAAACTATCAAACAATGAACAAAAGGTTGACGGCATTGAATGAGTGATTTCAAATATTGATAGTTTCAAATATTCTCGAAATTTCTCAAGATTTTCCAAATGTTTCTATCCTCTCAAACATGACAGACCACATTTAAACCTTTATTTAGTTAAAATGTTTATAGTTTTGGCTTTTTTGCGTTGATTCATTGATTTTCATGAATTCTATTTTTTAAACACAAACCGAAACTCTTCATAAATAATGAAAAAAAAGATAAAATACAAACATTTGAATCGAAATAATACATTCGAATGGTATATGGAATGGAAATGGAATATGGGGCATTCCATACCAAACCGGTCAGTCCGTGACCCCGACCATTTTTGATTTTGTCGAAATTTTTTCATTTTCAAGTAACTACTGAAAGGAGTTTTTAGGAATTTTTTTAGATTTTTATCTCAATCCGTTTAAAAGTAATGAATTTTTCAAAATTTCGCACGAAATTTTTTTAAATGCTCATAACTTTTTCAGCAACAGAGATATCAAAATAAAATAAGAGGTATTTTTTCGTCTTGAATTGTAGTTTCGTAAAAAAAATACAAAAAATTATCAAAAAGCAATTCCATATATTTTTTTTAATTTTAATCCAAAAATATTTTTTTTTCAAAACTTGGACCATTTTGATTTTTTGAAAAAATTTACCTTTTTTGTAGATATATTTTTACATGTCTCGAAAAATTCACACCTTGTGATATCCATCCCTTCTATTTTTTTCTCATTTTTTACCACATGTAAACCAATAATTATTAGTTGTCAATCTTGAATTATATTTATTTATTGTTTTTTTCATTCATAATTCCATTCCTTAAGAAATTATGGATGAAAAAAATTAATAAATAAATATTGGAACTGATTTTCATGTTTTTTTCAGTTTTTAGCCAAACAGTTACTTTCACATCTTGGGCCATTTTGATTTTTCTGAAAAAATTCATCATCTTTCACGACACATTTTTACACGTCCCATAAAATCCGCAGCTTGTGATATTCATGAATAAAGATTAATAATTGATAATCATTGGTTTACACATCGCAGAGAAATTTAAAAAAATAAAATTTATGGATATCACACGCTGCGGATTTTTTGGGACGTGTAAAAATGTGTCGTCAAAGATGGCGGATTTTTTCAGGAAAATCAAAATGGCCCAAATTGTAAAAAAAAATGTTTGTTTGAAAACTGAAAAAAAAAAACATGGAAATCAGTTCCAATATTTATTTATTAACTTTTTTCATTCATAATTTCTTGAGGAATGGAATTATGAGTGGAAAAAAAAATAAAAAAATATAATCCGGGATAGACAACTCTTTATTATTGGTTCACACGTGGTAAAAAATGAGAAAAAAATAGAACAGATGGATATCACAAGCTGTGAATTTTTCGAGACATGTAAAAATATGTCTACAAAAAAGGTGATTTTTTTAAAAAAAAAACAAAGTAGTCCAAGTTTAAAAAAATATATTTTTGGATTAAAACAAAAAAAAATATATGAAATTGCCTTTTGATAATTTTTTTGTATTTTTTTTATGAAACTACAATTCAAGACGAAAAAAATGACCTCCTATTTTATTTTGATATCTCTGTTCTTGAAAAAGTTATGAGCATTTAAAAAAATTTCGTGCGAAATTTTGAAAAATTCATTATTTTTGAACGGGTTGAGATAAAAATCTAAAAAAAATCCTAAAAAATCCTTTCAGTAGTTGCTTGAAACTGAAAAAATTTTGATAAAATCAAAAATGGTCGGGGTCACGGACTGACCGGTTTGGCATGGAATGCCCCATATAGATGCCGAGAAGTTAATGATTTTGGTGTGTGCGAGCGTAATTAAATAGTTGAAACAAAAGTGTGTCACATCATCTGTCTCCATCCTATGAGCCCAAAGTTACGCGATCTCCTTTGCAATTTTATCCCACATGCAATATGTACATAATACTTAGCGCTCGTTTATGATTACTTTGCAGGCTGCAGCAGCAGTCGCAGCGGCTGCACATTTCTCCTCGTATGCTCCGCTTTACGGCCCAACCGCGAATTCTTTATATTGCTCGCCAGCGACTCTCTATCAGCACCAGCATCACACGCATCACCTTCACGAGCCTCGAGAGATTCAGATGCAAATGCAAATGCAGATGCAAAACGTTCAGCAACCCTGCGGGCTACAAATTCAGCAGCAACAACAACCGCAACAGCAAAGGTCACCCGTTGACGTTTTACTTCGAGTCTTTCCTGGCAGACGTCGTGCTGATGTTGAAGCTCTGCTTCATCGGTGTAAAGGTAAAACATGTTTCTGGTAAATTAACAACTTCAGAAAAATATATGTTTTACACACAGAACGAATTTCGTGAACAACTTTTGATAATCTTAAATAAAGGAGTTCGAAAAACAAAAGAAGCTCCGAACTTAGAATCTTTCTTAAAATTTTCTAGTTTGCATACGGTAATATACGTGAAAACTTTTGCCCCTATTGAAGTTGAATTCTTCAAAACCTTGATAAAAATTGTTGCAGTCATTCCTTAGAAGTTTAATATTGGTTGTGCAATGTAATCAGTTTCCATTTAAACTCGCAAGCATTTTGCTTCCTAATTACGTTTGTCAAAATTCATTCATTGGCAACACGTCTGAAACGATCGTGCAATGCGATAAGTTTTTTCTCATATTTATGCTCGTACTAATTTCACGATACATCTCATTAAATTTTTAACATTGTTTTAAACATCAAGTCAAAAATTCGTTGTGTTCGTGAGAGAAGTAAATTTGCTCCATGGCCAAAAGTCGAAATAATTTGTCCACGAATATAAATGTAGCATGAGCCATTCGCCAATTTTAGCTTCATGGGTTGAAATTACTATAACTGACCTTCTGCATTCCGTGACCCATAGGGAAATATTTTGCTTAACCTGTCAGCAGGCGCGCTACGTGGACTTTAAACATTGGGCTCGCGATGAGAGATTTTCTCATATGTATAGCTTCAAGTGCTTAATTTGATAAATAGGAACTTGAAAACAATTTCACTACAGTGATTGTGGCTATTAAACATTTTTATTTTCAAAAACCCATAAAAACAACGATAATATAATTGACGCTAAAAACAAAAAAAAATATTAATTAAAAAAATTCAAAGACAAAAATTCAAAAAATTTTTTTAACTCTTCTATCATACAGAAGAATAAATTTGGTGAAGATAGAAAAAATTTCAAATGCTTATGCCATTTGAAATTTTCGAGTAATTATCGTTGTAATATAAGTGTGAGAAAAAATCTCATAGCGCGGCTGCTGACGGGTTAAGCTCAATCCACCCTTGCATTATTCATTATAATTTTCAAGGTGATTGGGGTTTTTATTTTTTTAACAGGTGATGTAGTCTCAGCGATGGAAGTTTTGGTGTGCGAGGATAGTCTTCAGCCTAAATCAGCATTTTCGCCGCTTGCCGGAGCGTTAGCCTCCGCGGCTGCGGCATCAGCAGCCTCAGCATCAGTGACAGCCGCGTACGTATCTCGGGGCGGTTATTGCGGTCCAACGCCACCGACACGTCACAGATTTCTCGCGGCCCCTTACACTGGCACCGGTTATCTACCAACTGTAATCAGACCCCCGAATCAAAACGTTCACGCTAACGGCACTGCGGAAAATTATCGTGAAACGAGCCCCGACGATGCCAGCGATAAAACGAGTTACTCCGAGTGACCTGGATGATGTATGTCATGGTCTCGTCTGTGAGAAAAAAAAAATCAAACAAACAAGTTATCACGGTTTTTTTCCACGTCTGCAAAATATCGGCACCAAACACTATCGATTAATACCGTTATAAAACACCACAGACCTTATTTGAAGATGTTAATAAACCTTTGAATCTTACAGACCTTACAAACTTTACGAATCTCACAGTCTTCCCAGATTCATAGACTTCACAATTTTCACAGACTTTTGAGACCTCAGAAACTTAACAAATCTCATAAACTTCAAAGGCCTTATAGACCTGACAGACCTCACCAGCCTCATTAACATCACAGATCTTACAAACATTACGAGCATTAAAAACCTTACGGAACTCGCAAACCTTACCGACCTCGCAGACCTTATTGTCCTTGCAAACCTTACAGAGCTAGTAACAGACTTTACAGACCTTAGAGACTTTACTGGTTATTGTTGAGTTATTTTCGGGTTTGTTTGAGTTACAGACTAATGTTGAATTTTTTTGTTTGGGGTTTGTTTGGGTTACAGACTAATGTTAGGTTTGCGGAATTGTTCAGATTTATTGCCGCTGATTTTGAGTCACTGGATTTTGAACACTATTTCCAATAATTAATAATTAGCTCCAATCAGACCGAAGAATTCTTGGATTCGATTTTTTTCCAAGCAAGTTCAACACATTTCTCTTGCAATCTAAAAATCGCATGCTTTCAACTGATTGCCTTCATCATTGGAAATATAATCATTCATCAATATATATTTTGTCACCATCAAGTGTTAAGTCTTCCGCGAATGCAATGAATAGTTCTTTGCTGAAACGTGCACCAAATTGGGCATCAAGAAAAATGCGACATAATGGAAAAATAAATAATACCTCGAGGGGTTACATCTATAACACTTATTTCGTTTTTGTTTTCCCTCGAACAGGAAACGCGAGAACAAAGTTAACGAATATCTACACATTATTAGAAACATTGATATAATTTTGCTAATATAAATACTAACGTAATATGGGTAGATAATAATGATTATCAGAGCAATGGAAAAAAAGCATGTGACCCTTTCATCAGCCGTTATGTATTTAGATAGAAAAAGTTTTTAAATATGATAATGAAGCCAAAATAGATCTGTAAAGCCGCTGCGGGGAGGAGGCGGAAATAGTTTAAAATTATGCAGTATGGGAAAAAATATAGTGGTCCGAGAATCGGGCGAAATAATAAGAAGAAAAAAAAACATGTATATATGAAACGCACTAATCAATCAACAGTTGTCCGTACTGAGATAAATATTATTATTTTATTATTACTGTAATTATTATCACGTCATTAACTACAGTTGCCGATCATCTCGTGAAACCAACCAGTATTCAGTTGTTAAAGGTTTCGTTGCGTGAAACTGTTGAATAATTAAATAAACTCCTCGAATGGCAGTAGTTTGAAAAACCAAATTCGGACTAACGCCATTCGATGGTAATTAAGAAATAAACAAAGCCGTACATTTTAATTATAATTAAATAATTCTGGGCAAAATAATCGTTCTCGGCAAAAAAAAAATAGTAATCATGATAAAACAATAATAAATACGTACGTGCTATAAAAAAAAATTGAGTATACAATGTGTATAAATGAGGTATTCAAATAATATATAACGATAATAAGCATACAATGCAAAAGTGTACAAGGTGTTTAGAAAAGTTTTAGAAATTTTAGGAATACCGTGTAACTCAACAAAATTTATTTGTAATTCATTCGCCATTCCGGTACACACGAACCGAACCAGAACTCTACAGTGCTACGAGATGCTATCTGTATGGAGTGAAATGCCTCAATAAAATGACTGGATAATATAATAAATGAAACGTTGTACTTTTATTTTTTTATATTTTTTGCAAATTTTTCTCCCAACAAAATTCTACCTGTCATCATCATACCTGTCATATGAGTATTGTTTTAATTTATTTTACTATTAGATCCGATATTTATTCAAAAATTGTTCTAATTCTTATGAAACTTTTCATTTCATAACTGTTAAGAGGACATATAAATCTAGAAAGGTAAAAAAATCATTAAGTAAAAAAATTTTTTTTTCTTTTACAAACTATTGGAATAGTGGGATGAAGGTTTTTTGTGGTTGAAAACATACATTTTAAAAAACTTATACAATTTTTTTTTCTTTCAAAACCGTGGAACAAAGCTGTAATACGGCATCGTAAAATGGCTCCTTTTTTAAAAAAATTTCAAAGCTGTACCGAGTGAACCTTCACCAAAAATCAGCTGACAACGGAAATGAAGTGGAATATTAAACTACGTACAACATCTTTGGTATATCATAGCCGATTTAAAATTAATTGATTTTTAACAGAATGGCGAAATTTTAAACAATAAAATCGCAATTTTTTGGTTTTCTGCCTAAAACAAAAAAAAATAAGAGTCATAGAATAAAACTTCATGATACACAACAGATTATGGAGTACGGAATGACCATAAAAAATGTTCAGCAAATCAGTCGAGTAGTGTTCGAAATTCATCAGGTACCAGTTTTTTAAATGACAGTCTTTTCGTGAATCCATACCATATTTATGTGCCCTTTTTGTATGAAAAAAATTAGAAATACTGCTCGAAATGTACGTTTTTAACTACGACAAATTCTCGCTTCATTGCTCTATAGCTTTCAAAAAAAAAAAACAAAAAAACAAAAAAACAAAACAAAACAAAACTTGTTGATGCCTATTTTTACCCCTCCTAGAGTAAATTAGCTCTTTAAGGGGACCGTATGGTCTAGAAATTTGAAAAAATCGATTTTTTTTTTTTCGATATGTCGAAAGTATAGTATCTCAAGAATATACTGTGAAATTTTCATGCGGAAATTCTCAATATTACAGCTTCTACAGCCCATAACGCAGGTAGAGAGCGGTCCGCGACACGAAAACGTTCAAAGCCTTATTGGACACAAAGCCTTACGGGGATGATTTTTTAGTTTGCAAAAAAGAATGTGTTTTGCATGTTAAAAAACGTTTGTACAAACGTGCTGTTGATGCGAAAAAAAAACATGCACAAATAAAGAAAGCAACAAAGAAATTGACAGAAAAAGAAGAGGGAAAAAAGACACAGCGGAAATCGATAAATAAAACACCGAAGCGTCAACAATTGACGAATAAATTATTGCAAGAGCTGTCAACTTATTACGGTCTAGCAATTAGACGTAATTCAGATTCGACTGAAGGGATGAGAAGTGAAATATGGGCAGCATATTATCACAAAATTTCAACAGATGAAAATCCGCAACACTCGTACTGTCCTCCAGGTTCCGAATCGTGGTGCAAGTGGCGTCAAAGTGAGGCTGCAGGTACTTTAGACACCTACGAGCACCCACCTGCTCTGTGCGATGAAGCACAAGAGATATTAAAACCAATTTATGAAGAATTGACAGCAGAGACTTTATTGGAAAGGTGTATTGGCAGTAATACGCAGAACAATAACGAAAGTTTCAATGCTTGCGTGTGGCACCTTGCGCCGAAACATCTGTTTGCCGGAAAAAAAATCATTGATATTGCCACTCACATTTCCGCTTGCATATTCAATGAAGGATTTGCATCCCTATTGAAAATAATGGAGACCATGGGCATAACAATCGGGCCACAAGCGGAGCAACTAGCGCAAAACCGAGACGAGCTGCGAGTATCGAGCGCCAACCGTAGGAGCACGGACAACTCCAAAGAGGCTCGGACAGCTCGAAGAAATGAAAGGAGTGAGGAAATCTTGAATTATGAACGTTCCGAAGGAATCCTATATGGTGCCGGAATCGCGGATTAACTGTAAGTATTCAAAATTTGCTCAATTTTTGAAAATATCTGTACCTCAAACTTTAAACTCATTTATCTCGAAACGACTTTTTTCGGCACTGCGCAGGTGAAAACAAAAAAACTATTCAACCGAATCACTTGAAATTTGGATATGTTGTTCACAACATGTATGGCTATCGTCGGAACTACAATCATAATTTTATTTAAATAATTTCTTATTGTTTATACTAAAAAACTAGTGAAAAAAAAACCCGATTTTACGAATTTTTTTTCAAAAGCGCGCCATTTTGTCAATTTTTAATTTTTTCGATTTGTTCTAGTCCCGACCATAACTGCACTCTTTCTGATTAAGAATCTTCTTGAATTTTGTGTTTCAGATGAGTAGAAGTCTCGGATCGATCTTCACCGTCCGGGTCGGATTTTTCGAGAGGGTCGTCTTCAATGCCAATTATATGATAATAAACACTGTTTTTAAAATTAAAAAAAAATTTTTTTGTATACTTAATAAAGGTAGTAATAAACCCGAAAAGTTAAAACATCGATTTTTAAATTTTTTAAGGCAAAAAAAAAATCGTGAAAATAGGTGAAATTTTCGTGCTCTAGACCATACGGTCCCCTTAAGCCTAGTTTTGAGGCTTGCACGGTCATTATTGTTACAATAGTTTATGGCTTCCGGATGGATGCCGTGTAAAGTTTCAGCGTATTGCCGACTTTTCGCAAACATTACAGTTTGCATCATCAGTATCGGAGCTCTCAGCCCTGATGATGCAAACTTTAACGTTTGCGAAACGTCGACAATACGCTGAAACTCTATACGGCATCCATCCGGAAGCCATAAACTATTATAGACCCTTTAATGTTTTCATTTCAATCAGGGTTTTAAAATTTTGTTATTGATTCTATAATTACACAATAAAAAGATTTTTTTACTTTGCTTTTTGCAATAAGAAGAATATTAGACGTTAGACGAATCGTCACGTTTGACCCTGATTGGCCGCACGTTAAAATATTTCGCTGGTGACAAAAATGTTCAGTTTTCTATGAGGTTGAACAGCAGAAGAAGGTAGTGGGTTTTATTCGACGATTTTCTTGTCAGTATAATATACTGTGAAAGAAATAATAAAATTATCATAGACTGGCTATAAAAGACACCAGCACAGTTAGGGCGTTGAAGACGCGCAATATAGAAGAAAAATATAACTCTGATCCTTCTGTGCAACCCTAAAAAGTCTACCCTATTCAGGTTCAATTATACTTCTTTTTTTTATAGCGTTATTATCATTATTTCGTGACCGGAAAACTCGTTTAGAAAAAGATGATGCTCTTTCTTAACTAGGGTGGCTCCGCCATTTTTTACACTCCAAGGGTTGTTAAAAAGTCGGAAACAATAAACTACATCCGTGTTTTTTAAAGATACATAACATATTTAAAAAAAAAAAAACAGTTTTTCTCAAGTCTGAAATATCTCAGAGTCACAACAGTAATGATTTTTGACTGAACAAAAGTTCGCGTATTTATCCAAGGGTTTCTTCCAATAAATTAACATCGTCACTTTAATATTAAAATGCTTTGCGCAGATAAATCTAATTTTTTTAAACTTAGTCTTTGTAAAACAATCCCATTTCTCTGATCCACGTTTTAAAGTCCACCCTAAGTAACAGTCTAGATTTATGCTAAAACCTCTTCATATAATAGCGTACATTCAATCGTAAAAATAAGTGACAACCCTACTGTCGTGAACCCTACAACGTTTTTTTTTTTTTTCATCTCCTCGCTGTCTTCGTATTCGTCACTCGGCTCGTCAATTGCAGGTTGATTTCTTTGTTCCTCGTCACGTGCGTCTAATCGCTTTAAAATAAAATCTTCGGCAGCTCCGTCATTGTCAATACCATGTGCTATCTCGTAAAAATTCATGCATCAACTGAATATATTTTCGTTTCACACGGCTTTTCTCACGCGGCTCGAAGAATTCACAATTTTTACATAAAGCGACCTTAATATCGAAAGCCACGATTCACAGAACTTTAGTACGATTCTCGTGATGAAAAAAGTGTATCATAACACGAAACTAAATTTTAATTAAAAATTGATAAAAATATAAGGGGATTCTGACAAGACTAAGAATTTTGGACCAAAAGGGAGAACAAGTTTGATGCAAAATGAGAGCATAGTTAGCAATCGAGGATACGGGAATTGCTGTCGTAAATGAAGTCGAGGGAAAATCCAATATATCGGCACACATGTCCATACAGAGATGATATAGGTATATATTGAAACGGATATTGAAATACTTCCCGATAGTTTGAGCTCATGGAGACGAAAGGATTAAACAAGAGGAGAGAGAAGGTAAGAGCATACGATTCCCCATACTAACTTAATTGTGCAATCGACATCGAACTATCAGCGTATGTATTCGACGCATTTCTAGTGAATTGTAAAATACTTCAATACAATGCGTGTATTTAAATGTTCAAGTATATTTTAATGAAATTATTTATCCGATTGTTTTCAGTACTATAATCTGTTCGTTAACGCGATCAATACTTTTTATTTGACATTCTCATCAATTATCGATAAATGGTAAATAGTGTTTGTAGACTGAATTCAAAATCAAAATACTTTTTAAATGGAAATATATGTCGAAAGAGCTTTACCCAAGCTTTATTCAAAATATAATTTTTTAACTTTTATTAATAAATATTTTGTGAATTTTAAGTTTCATGATTCTGGAATGGCTGCAATTTTTTTCCATCTTATTTATCGTTTTAGATCGAGGGCTTTTAATATTTTTTCTCCCTTGTTGATAGTAAAGGAGAAAAAACCCAATAGCAGATGGCAGAAACTTTTTTTTTTTTTTTTTTTTCAAAAAGTATTTGAGGTTGAATTTGAGTTTTTTTGAGTTTGAGAACGATTGGGCGGCAGTACAATAACCCTACTCTTCATTTATCTACTTGAAAATAACTTTGCTCCTCAATATCCGACTCTGGAATATTTTTTCTACCATAACATCTCTGTACTCTCAGACATGCTCACTTCTCTGTCATGTTTGAACTTAATTTTTTCGAAGCCCCATTCCGATCACCGAGGAGATTTTTGTTCGACGCATTTTTCAAATGATTAACATGTTATGAAAAATTCAAAGAAATTCATGCAATTAGCTTGATCTAAATACTAAAACGCTGTCTTCAAATATTCCCGAAATTAGGGTGGGTGTCGCCCAAGGTGGGGTGACAAATTTTAGATCACTCATATAAATTCAAATAGGCCTAGAGACAAATGACCTACGTTGACAGGGTAAGGGATAAATATCTCTACTCTTCTTCTTCTTTTCCTCTTTGGTTATCTCCCCGTCATGAGGCATGTGCAACATAATATCTCTACTCCTCGTAAGGTACGCTCGAAAACATACTCCGAAATATGCTAACTCGAAAATTGTGATAGTTTGGAGCAAGCACATTTCGGAGCAGTAATATTTTGGAACTGTGAGTGAAGATAATTAAGATTAGGACAACACAAGAATGGAAATGTTTATGAGCAAAGAGTTAATGATAAAAAATATCTTAAGGGCTCTGTCTACTTTGGGTGCATGAAAAAAACGCTATTTTTATTAATTTTTTTTAAGAATACTGTTATGTTTATTGATATAAAACTTGTTAGGCTTAACAAAAACATTCGTAAATTACAAAAAAAAAAAATTTTATTGATTTTAGCCACTTTTTTAGTGTGAAAATGCCAGGTAAACAGGAGTCCTCAAAAAGTAGGTAGGTGTGCGCTGTTGAAAAAATCTGAACAACGGCCCATCTGAAACAAAAAAATTGAATGTTTTTAGATTTAATATGACAGTGGCTATATCCCGTACCTCTAATATTAATTTATATGCAAAAATAACAAAATGGCGGACAAAAAAAATTAAAAAACGTGTTTTTTTACATGTTTTTTGCCAAAAAAAATAGTAAAAATTAAAATTTTGCAATAATTCTGGTACGGGATATAGCAATAAGTGTACAGAATATGTGGTTAAAATTTCATAAGGATCAGTTCAGTAGTTTTTGAGATTTTTTCAACAAGCGGTTCGAAAACGTTGTTTCGAAAAAAACGCGTTTAAAGTTTTAATTTATAAAAAATCGAAAAAAAATTTGACTTACACTTAATCAGCAATGCCTGGACCATACATAATTCCTTCTGCCTCTTCCTGTAACTCAATTTCTTGCGATTTAGCCTTTTTCTGCTTTATTCTGCTCTCCTTAGAAGCCTCCAATGTGTGTCTATTCGCAAAGTTGATGCGCTGGATATCGCGTGCACTGGCGAAACAATTCGGGCATTCCCGATTTTGATGCCCATTACACTTATTTTTAATACTGGTTGGTACCCTTCATTGAAAATGCAGATTACAATATAACATGCAATTTCAACAATGACTTTGCCATTGAAAATGTGTTTTGACGCAATATTCCAGACGCAGTTGTTATAACTCTTAATATTATTTTGGGTGTTGCCGCCAAGACATCTTTGGAGCAATTCGTCTCTCGTCAAGTTCTCGTAGATGGGTTTCAAAACCTCTTGAACATCTTAAAAATTTAGAAATCTTTTAGAAAGAGCAGGAGGATGTTTGAAATTATGTAAAGTATTGGTGGCTTCGGCCTTGCGGTATTTACACCAGCTCTCCGCTCCGGCCGGGCAATACGGTATACGCAGTGGTTGGAGTGAACAAGCGCGCTCAGGTAGCGTTCAACGTATGGAAAAATACCTTTAGAATGCTCTGATCTTTCTGAAATTTTCAGAGAATATTTTTAAATATATAAACTTTTGAAAAATGCAAAAAAAAAAAATTCGATTTTTAGAAAGTTTTAAAGTAAACAGAGCCCTTAAGAGTAAAAATATTGAATAGCAGAATTGTTGTATTATCCTATTGAGCCTGGAATTATTTTATATCCAATATCCAAAAATAAAACACTTCTCCTCAATAAAAAAAAAAAATAGTGATTAAATAAATTCGTATCAATCCCGAGTGATTCAACAATTCTCCCTTTCGCCAAACCATCCCCAGTATTTTCTTCCTCGGCATCTCCTTCAATATTTCAATTATAGGTCCGTCTTCACCGATCGCTTTCTTATTCTTTTATTTTTCTGATCGCCTTCATAAACTCGTTCTCTTCTCCAATGTGCGCATGTAACCGGGGATTTATTGAATCGCATTGCTCCCCAATTGCTTCCTAAACTTCTCCTTGTTTCTCTTTCTACTTCTCATCTTTCTCCTGTGAATTTGATAGTCTACAATAGTGATTCATTTGTTCGAAAAGTTTGTAATTTCCGAATGGATGCAGCATCGAATTTCAGACGTTTCGAAAATTGTAAGGTTTGCAAAACGTCAGAAATATGCTGCAATCGACACATCATTATCCAGAGGCTACAAACTTTTGTAACAATAATAGGAATCCAGTTTTTCTGTTTTATACTTTGGGTTTTTGTAACCAATCGCCCCCGCGATTGTTACTTCCACGGCCCAGGGTCCTTCCCTCTTAGCCTCTCCACTCTTTCCCACTATTCCTCTACTCTTCCCTCCATTCTCCCACACGTGCGGCTGCGGCCGACTTATTCCCGCAGTGCATCGCATTTACCGAGGGCGAAGGGAAACTGCAGAAAACCTTGCCGATACAGCCGGTGTCCGACTAATCTCCACGGGTGGCAATACGATCACGCTCAAGTACGGCCACCAGAAGCGCTCAGGCAGGCACCTCCTCTGCTGCTGTGATGCAATGAGCCAGCCAGTGCACGGCTAGAGAGCCATCCCGTCCGCACGATGAAAACCGTCCAAGGGAGGCCACCAAGCCGTACACCAACCGCTCATGCATCACAGAGAGATGTTTGGCCATAGATTTATGAAGGTGGAATCCGAACCACCCGGGATTGCAGCAGAAACACTTGAAAAAATATTCAAATTTTCATTGGTGTTTTGGCCGGGATTCGAACCCGGGACTCGCGGCGTGCGAGTCCGAGCCCTTATCCACCGGACCAACCGCTCTCTCTATGTTTCTGTTTTATATTTCAAAGCTAAATTTTTTTCAACACACAGATTGAAAAAACTTATTTTTTCAATTACAGAAAAACTGCTTCGCTGTTGGGCATAAGATTTGAAAAGGAAGTAAAATAATTATTCCAATTGATAATTTTTCCAATTGATGATTTTTGTCCCTGTGTTCTGTCATTGTGCACGCCCAGTCTCGAAATCTCACACACTTTGGACAATTTACGACTATGAGCATTCAGTGTTTTATCCTGCAACTTTTTCTCACTCCATTTTTGTCCTACGCCCTTAGACTTTATTCCCCTCTGCTCCGTCCGAATCCCAGCATTGAGGTCGCCAACTATTAATCCCCTTTTACCCCTTTATTCATACCCTTCTTCACTTATTCTTTTAAAACAATTTCAAAAGAACTAAAAACAGTTTTGTTTCAGTTCGAACAAACTTTGTAAATTATGACTGATATTGTTTTTTTTTCGAAAATGAGGGATTTCCAATTTCTAAGCTTTTATTTTTCATCCATTTTCACTCAGTTTCCAGATTTTATTTGTACTCCTATCTATTCGAAGAATTGCATTTTTCAATTCAAAATACATTCGTTTTAAAACAAAATTATCAAATTTGCATACTATACTCGAACCAAGTGAATCAAATTTAATTTCCTATAACAATTTTGTAAAAATACATAATAATCGTAAATTTCGATTTATTTTTACAAATTATTTAAAATCGTAATACCTTTCCAAAAATATTGGTTTACCTCAATAAAATTTCATTGTGGCTGCATATTATTACCACACATAATTTGTTCATGGCAATCATTGTTTGCAGCTTAAATGTCAATGATTTATATTGGGTTTTAAACTTAATTCCCGCTGTTTTATATGAGATGGGGTAACTAGTATTATTTTCATAGAAGTAACACTAAACACTACTGTGTTGAAGTATTGGACATAACCTGCAATATTCAGTGTTCAAGAGTGAATTCACTTGTACACAGTACTTTTTTTGTAATATCGAAAATGTCAGGTTTTGATCCAACGAAATAGCATATGCGGGAAACTTTGCTTTTTAGCTTTAATTTATAAAAAAAAGTGCTGCTGAAAATCATCGCTTGCTTCAAGAAGCTTATGGTGAACATGCTCTATCTGAGACAACGTGCAGAGATTGGTTTAGACGATTCAAAAGTGGCGATTTTGACCTTAAAGACAAAGTACGTCCAGGGCTGCCGAAAAAAATTTGAAGATGAAGAATTGGAGGCCTTACTCAATGAAGATCGATGTCAGACCCTTAGAGAATTGTCTGATACATTAAACGTAACTGAAATGGCTGTTAGCAAACGTTTACATAATCTTGGACTGGTTCAAAAAGCGGGAAATTGGTTACCACATCAATTAAACGAGAGACAACTCGAAAAGCGAAAAACAATTTGTGTATTGCTGCTTGAACGATGCGAAAAGAAGTCATTTTTACATGGAATCGTGACTGGCGATGAGAAATGGGTTTATTATGAAAATCCCAAACGAAAAAGAGCATGAGTACTGCCAGATGAATCAGGTCCATCAACGCCAAAACGCAATATTCATGCTCAAAAGGTGATATGCTGTGTGTTTGGTGGAACAAGAAGGTATGGTGTACCACGAGTTGCTGAAACCGAGTGAAATTATCACAGCTGTTCGCTATAAACAACAATTAATGAAACTAAACCAGGAATTCAGAATAAAGCGGCCTGAACACGCCAAACGTCATAATAAACTAATTTTGCTCCATGGCAATGCTCGGCCACATGTAGCAGAAACCGTAAAAAAATATATAAAGGACATGAAATGGGAAGTCTTACCTCAGCCGTCGTATTCACCGGACATAGCACCGTCTGGTTATCATTTGTTTCGACCGATTCGGAATGATTTGTCATCACAGCATTTCAAGTCTTTTGAATATATCAAAAAATGGATCGATGAATGGATCACCTCAAAAAGCAACAATTTCTATTGGCGTGTTTTCTATTCTATAAGCAGCGATTTCTATTCGCATTTGTTGCATGAAAGATGGGAAAAGGTCGTAGCTTCTGAAGGACAATACTTCAAATAAAATAGAATGTACTGTAAACTATAAATAATTTTTTTTTTTTTTAATTGAAAAATAGCGAAAATTAAGTTTAAAACCTAATACATCATACAATCGATTGATTTTAAATTGGTTGTATATTATTTCGTAGAATCGTAATTCTGGTCTGTTATATCCCACAGGACAGATTGAAAAGTTTCCTTTAGAATCGCCAAACGCTTGACACGTGTCTAGCGATCAGAGCCTTCACCCTCAGAGCACTTAACTCAATCTCAAATCAACATATATGACAATATCACAACTTGCTCGCACAGCTTTTTTTGTGTAACATACTCTCGGACGACCTAAACGAGGGTTGAAAGGGGTGCATTCTGATTTTTTTCCTCGTCCTCATGCTGAACTGAATTCTATTTCGCATTCGTACCGTTCATAATCCCACATGATCCACTTGAGCTTCGACGTCGTTTGCAGGTCTGTAGAAAGGTAGAAAGTTGATGTTAAAAAGATTATAATAATTAAATAGATCAAAAATAGGGAGATTATTGAAAGCAATTTTGAAGAAATACGCTTCAATGAATTTTACTGTCATTACGGTGTCATAAACACCGTTAAAAATGCTACGTGAATATAAATAATTAGCAAAATCCAACTGATTTTTCGGTGAACCAAAGTTCATCAAGTATAATTATGGAGTCAAGAATTAAAAAAAGTAGGCTCTGAGTATAGTTCAAATGAAAATGTATAAAATTAAATGAAATTTTTTCAATTGGTCTTGAAAATTGGTAAAACAATTATTTCCAACGTTCGTTCAATATCGATTGGATTTGAGTGGCCATGTGATATTGAACGTACATCTTCATTGGATACAAAAAAGAGTAAGTTAGTAGTATTCATAAAAATTAAAAGAGTAATAAAAATTAATTGAATTAAGCTTAGAAAAATTTTAATTATTAAAATCGGTTGAAAACAATTTTTTTAAACGTATACATAAACATTTCACTTCGAACAGCTTTCAGCCATCAGTAAATTTAAACTGAGAATCGTAATAAAAAAAAGAGAACGTTTATCTTAATTATAAAAGTTGAGAGGAAAAAATACTAAGAATAAATGAAGTCAACTCGGAAAAAATATGAATTATCGAAATTGTTTGAAAAAAAGTTTTTCGAAAGTACATTTTATTTCGAATATATTTGGGTGGTAAGTACATTTTAACCGAACGTCAAACGAAAAAAAAATAGTAAGTTTGTTGTAGTTATAAAAGTTGGAAGAGGAGAAAAGAAGGGGCGATGATACTGCCGCGTTTTTCAACGAGGCTGAGGTAAATTTGACGCGTGGCAAAGGACAGTTCGGGAGTCATGGCAGTTTGGTACTATATCATGCCTACCAGGAAGAATGACAAAGAGAACAAAACACTGCTGGGGCGTCGCTGGTCTCGCGGATGCCGACGCGCTAGTGCCCCATCCCTCTATCGACCCGCAAATTGCGAGCACCGCGACAGATCCCGCGGTATACTAAAACTTGGAACAAAAGTCCTTACTTTTGTTTGCCTCCAAAGTTTTTCGAATTACGGCCGCAATCGAGGCAGAAAAGGGGATGGTGACTCTTAAGACGTGCGACACAAAAAAAAAGAAGAAAAATACAACAACAACGACGAAGCAAAGTGGAAAGGTGAAAGAAGAATATATGGGAATAAATAATATTATCTATGGTATTGTTGAAATAAGAAAGTTTGGTACAGGATGTGCTAAATTCTTTGAAATTACTTTCTCAGACGATGAAAAACATATTTTTTTGCCCAACGATTAAAACAACAAATTGAGATGCTAGTTGGAAAAGTTCTCCATAATTTTGTGCATATGATATAATCGTATCGGTGAAAAAGAGGTATTAATCACTAAGCTGAGAAAAACATCGAGTGTTGTATGGGAGTGTGTACCTCAAAGAAAAAAACGGAACCATTGTAGACCAGTCCACAAAGCCGAAAGATCGACGGAATAAACTACTAATTTATACTAGTGCACGAAGAGAATTAAAAGTGAAAAATTACCTTTACAGCAATATAAATGGGGAACAACCTTGAATGTTTGGAATTTTTACAGTGCAAAGTGTAAATTTTCATGAAAAGAAAATAAAATTTCTTGTATTATACAAGAGATTTTATATTACTTTCATGAAAATTCACACTTTGTACAGTAAGAATCCTAAACATTCAAGGTCGTCCCCTGTTACTATTGGTGTAACGATAATTTTTCACTTTTAATTCTCTCTGTGTAGGGTTTGAAAGTTGAAAATCGTTCCGCTTCGTTTGGGAGTCAAAAATCGTTGATAAAAATTATTTTTAAATATTCAGGGGGTGAGAACTCTGCGGTTTTACGTAAAGGAGTATCAGAACTATAACGTAGTACTCGAAAAATTCCCAGAACTCGGGCTATAGCGCCAGCATCACATGGTATAGTACGATTTGAGAATCAAAAATCGCTCTTCATCGTTTGGGAGTCAAAAATGGTGAGTGAACATTATTTTTAAAAATTCAGGAGATGAGAACTCTGCGGTTTTACGTAAAGGACTATTAGAACTATAATATAGAACTCGAAAAATGCTCAGAACTCAGGCCCATAGCGCCAGCACCACATGGTGGTAGGGTTTGACAGTTGAAAGTCGTTCCTCTTGGTTTGAAATATCTATAAAAAATCTTTGTTGGTCTAACTTTGATTCCCCATAACTTCGAAAAAAATTAGCGTAGGAACTTAATTTTTTTTTCAGTTACTTCAAAATTTTATAGGAAACAAAAAAGTAATTACTTGTCTTATTAGATTTTTTGATAGTTTCGGAGATATCGCACACAACGTTAAAAAGTGGTATTTTTCGGTGTTTTTCCAGGATTTTAGGTCAATCATCTGATTTGACCTAAATCGGAAATGTGATGAATTTGATTCATCATATCTGCGGATCAAACGAAGGTAGAGAATCAACTTTTTTTTCGTTTTCTTTGTATTTTTATAGAGAATAAAAAAGTATTACAGAATTATGTCGGATTTTGTGATAGTTTCGGAGATAACGCGTAAAACATAGAAATATGTACCTGTTTCTTATTTTCCCGATGCTTTCCGCTCCGAATTCAAGGTCACAAAATCAAACACTTCAAATTCAAGTCAATATGATCCTGTTCACCCAATAATTCGCGTAATATAAATGATTTTTTTTTTGGTTTTGCTCTGGCGATTGGCCTATTATCACAGTTTGTCAATGATAAAGTAGAAAATACTGTATTCGTTCGAATTCTGTCAAATTTCGTCTTTTCGGAATAATTTTTTTTATTATCAAGCAATTTTCTATTTGTTTTTGAAACGTCGATTCTACATTGACCGATCTCATCCAATGCATCTCGATATTTTTCCTACCTTGATTATTTCAGTTAATTATTCTCTTTTCAAATCTTGTTTTCACGATGTTCGATTTTTTCTTTTTTACAGAAGCATCAAAAACACCGTTCCAACTAGAATTGGCATAGAATGTTCCATTTATATTTACACGAGATTGCAACGCACGTCAAACATATACATAGAGCCACAACGGTGTGACCGAAGCCATCATTTCCCACTTCTATTCTCATTTTAATTCTCGTTCTCATCCCCTTCGGGGTTCGATCGCACATTCTCTTTTTTCATCACCATCTTTACCACGTTCGTAGCACTACTACTACCCACTGGTAGTAGCATCAGCGAAAGCCCTTGAAATAAATTGAAAATGGCTGGTAGCATTGTGTCGTTTGACGCAACGATATCTCTTTCCTCCGTTTCCCTTTCGTCTCTCGTTCGTTTCCACCAACCCTTATTTCCAACTCAACTTCCTGCTGCCACTTGACGTGACTCCCTTGATACCTTGTCTGAATAGTTATTATTTTATTCCCCCCTTTTTTTTACTCTTTCGACGAAACAAAATTATCCATTAACATTGAACCAATGCGAATGAACTGGAACTCTAATTATTCTTGTTACTCGTTTTCGCACAAACTTTCTGATAATATAATCCAGAAATTAATTGCCAAGTACACCCAAAACCTAATCGAAATCGATCCATTAATAATGAAACAACTTGACACGGAGATCAAATTAGTTGTGTTCTTCGTTCTCAGCTGAACGTTCTGACAAAATTATCAAGAAATCAATGGTTAATTAAGACTTAAATTTCAAAGAAACCCAAACAATTGTCCCATAACATTGTACCCATGATAATTAGAAAAGGTTGTCCATTGCCACTGAACGAACGTCGCTGAATCGAAGCATTAATTATTCCAATTAATTCAAAAAAATGAAACAAGTATAAGACCAAATAACATTGAGCACTGGTCCAACGATGCGAGTTTGCACGTCTAATCGTAATTATTACACAGTCCACACCAACTTCCTGATAAAAATTTCAGTACTTAGCGGTTTGCAGAAAATGTGAAAAAATTCAGCCATAGTAAGACGTTACGAACATTGAATTTGTTGATTTTTTAATTCAATTATTTCGCAATTTTCTGTTATTCTGAAATTCCTCTTGATTTTTTTGAGGCAGCAAATTTGAGAAACTGTTCGTTCAATCGCTTATAAATTTCGTTTGTATGATGATGAATCTTTTCACGAAAACATGTACAAAATGCGTGATTTTTTATGAATTTTTTTTAGTTTTTTGTAAAAAGAATTTAAAAAAGGAATATTCTTAAAAAATCATATGCACTTAGAAAAATCACCACTCACTTCACGAAACAAAAAATAATTGTGCCATTATCTCCCGAAGAATATTTTGTTTAATCAGTATGTTAACAACTTTTTAGAATTATTATCGAAAATCAATGTTTCAAAGATAGCTACATTTTTTTCAAATTTCTGTCTAATTTAGGAGTTTTGGAATTCTGGCCCAATAAAAGTGTTGGCTAAGACATGTGTCATCCATTTTTGTACCCAAAACCGCAAATTCATTGGGTGGCAATACACCGTCGTCATTAATTTAGAGTTTAAGTCATTTTTGCTACTCGTTCCCGCATCAACTTTCTGAGAAAACAAACAAAAATATTGTCTCGCTATTGCACTCGGAAAACCAAAAAAAAAGTTATCCATTAGCAGCGCATCAACGATATTAATTTGAAGCTGTAATTTTTTCATTGCCCGATCTCATGGAAAATCCCTTGTGAAATACTTGAGAAATCCCTAGTGAATCAACTCAACAAAAAAACCGTGAACCGAACTAAAAAATGTTTAAACAAATGACGAATGCTACGTATGCTCAAATGCAGGTTCCGTATGTTACAACGAAAAATGACCATTCAATTTATAAATCAATTGAAACGCCTTTGCCGAAAGAATGATAAATCCAATTTTGTTGAGCTATTTAAAACAGAAGACAGCTTTTCGTTGACCGTTGGTATTGGAGAGACAATGCTTGAACCATCAAATGGCAGTATCGACTCCGCCCAACGGATAAAAATCGAATCCTCTGCCTTTCAGGGCAGCAGCAGCAATTTAGTAACTTACTAGATGTTACTGTGATTTTTGTATATTGTGACGTAAATTTTTTGAGCGAGTCACATTTAATAGAAAATTGGTCGAACCTCCCCGACCCTCCTGCTCAATGCTCTGGCCGCAACAAAATCTCTTAGGACCGATTCCGGGAAAACAACAATTATTGTTACCGTTATTAATTATTTTTGATTTTTGTATTTTAATTCCAAGCCATATTTGAAACCGGGGCTAAGGGCTTACACACACCGATCCGATCAGCTGTATTGGCGTCTGAACGAGAGCGAGAGAGACAATTAACTTCGGCCAATTACTATCGTCGTCAGTGTATTTCGAGCAGGGCTCATACACTTGGCCATTTCCGTCTTCGATTGATCGTTACCAATCTCTGGATCCCGCCCAACAACTATACTGGCTAACGAAATTATGAAGATTGAGGATTCTCGTCGTCGCGCGTCATTCGTTACCTTTTCGCCGGTACGATATTTCGTCCAATGTATCTCGTCTCCCAAAAATATTTTACGACATCGACAATCTCAATTGGAAGGCTCGTCCACGAAAAAATGGATAACATCAAAAGCTAGGAGTCTGAGATTAAATTTTCGTTATCACTCAATTTCGAAAATCTCAGCTCCGTCTCACGCTTATTTAAATTCCCATGTATTGAAGCCTGTACATCGAATTCGGGAGACAATCGAAGATATTCGGTAATTAGAGTAGGGGGAGAGTTCACTGTCCCGCCTGAGACTCATCATCGCGATTATCATTAGATTTTCACGTGGCATTGAGCGCGACGGACGTCCGAGATCATCCTGAAAGTATATAATTTTGCCTAACGCGTTTCCTACGGTCGGTGAGCCCGTCCCGATATCTTTGACGTTTTCTTTAAAAATAAAATAAAGTCTTGGCCTTTGTAGCGCTAAAGTTCGGCTCAATTGTTCAATTTAACGGTCATGGCAGCGGTTTTGCCTTTTTGTAATTTCGTTCAATTTCTTTCCCGCGAAGCGATTTGTGTTACGACACTGGAAAGGAAAATATTGGGCATAGAAAGAAGAGTGCGATTTTCGGGAGTGTTAAAGAGTGTAGCGTGAGTGTGTGCGTGTGTGGCCAGGAGAATCAAGTTCGAAAAGTCCGGCCGAGTAACCGATTATCGGGGGCTCGGTATTTTATTTTTCGTGTCTTTTGGTTCAACATCGATTTTCTTGTATCTTATAAAACTCTTCCCGCGAGTAGAACCGCGGTGAAAATCGTAATGGACTCGGTTAATTTTATAATCGTGTGTGTAGAATCCCGGTCGTGTGAGTGTGAGTGTGATCGCGTTCGAGCTTCTCTCTCGATGACTGTTTGCGCGCGTATATTGTCTGACTTGTATCTCGTGAATAATCCTTGGATATGATTACTCTTTTGTAGCGATATTTGATGTTGTATTTGTTTTTTTTCTGAATTGGGATTTATCCCGTAATTAATTTGATTATTCAATAAATTTAAATTGTTAAATTGATGGACAATCCGATTGTCATCTTGTGCTCAAATTTTTCCAACGTGCCTGACTCCGCTCATTCTGCTGCAGCAAAGCTGGTCAACGTTCTCTCTTTTTCTCCCGTTAAGTCGCTTAGGCGACTGGCGCCCAAATTAATAAAATTAATTAACGTGGAGGAAGAGAGCGAATTTTGTGACAATCACGAATAGGAAAATTTACGTCACAATATCTATATATATATATATACAAAAATAACTAGACTGCTGCTGCTGCTTGCTGCCCATGAAATAGCACCCTTAACCTTCCCATATTAACTATATTGATTTTTTTTCAACAAATCGCTTGGTGGTCATTCAGTGGTGTACGGTACCGCATTAAGATCGTTTAGTGGTTCATCATTTTATCAAAAAATAAATTTCAAAAATTACCCTCTGTTAGCCCCCCCCCTATATCGACTATATTGGCTTTTTTTTTTATAAATCGCTCGAGGGTCGTTCAGTGGTATATGGTATTGCATTTAGATCTTTCGGCGGTATATCATTTTTTCGAAAAATATATTTCAAAAATTGCCCACGAGTGATAACCTCTGAACATCATTGATCCAACAAATCGGACGGTGCTTGCTTGATCAATTAAAAGGTTTGTTTGATAAGATTAACGTTAAAAAATAAAAATTTAAAAACACCTCCATGTTAGCCCCGAAATTTTTAATTTTCATGCCAACAAGGTTCAATTGGAGTCCAATCGACACGGAATCATTTGAAAGTGACGAATATATAAAATAAACAGCGGAATTCATAGTCGGTGCTTAAGCATTACTTGCGTGCTTTCGTAAAGGCAAATTGGCGTGGAGGGGGGACTATGAATACTAGCCAAAGCGTTTGTTTGATCATAGTTTACGTGAAAAAAAATAAAAAACGATATTCAACAAATTTTCCATTTTCCTTATTCTCTATTTGCCTCACTCTACCTCATTTCATTAAACAGAATATAATTGTTGCATCACAGTCAATATGTCACATTTTATGAACTCAAATTTGTAAAAAAAATTGTTAGTTTAGCTGTGATTATTCACTTTTTACAGCCACTCAATCCTTGACCCTCGATCCAGGGATGTTCCTCTTCGAGAAGCACAATTTTCACACCTTTTTTTATACACTTTTGTTCTTACGTTTCTTTTTGTTTACATTTTTCATATTTTTCATCACATTCGTTGTATCGTACCAAAACTGGTTGTTTTTGTTTCTTTATTAAACATTTATATTTTTATTGGTCGTTCTTTCAAGGACAAACTTGGTTTTTTTTCGCTAAAAACTTAACTGTACCGGCGCAAGAATAAAAAACAATCGAAAAATGATCGGAATATTCTTCCGTGTAATTCAAAATTTAATTGCACTGATCGAATATTAATATTAACATTTTTTATATTTTCGAAATAATAAACGAATGAGAACGACGTCGAGATTTTAAACATTTTCGTGACGAACTCTTGCTCGATAAAAAAAAATCGAAATGAGGTTTCTTTGTTTTTCCAACTCGAAAAATGTATTTTTTTTTATCAATAAATTTTTCCCTTATTTGTTTATCTATTTATTTATTATTGTATTTTTATTCGGTTGAAAAAGAAATTTAGACCGTATGAAAGATTTTAGATTTTTTTATTCGCTGAGGATCAAGTAGAATTTCGCTTGTCGTATTTTGTACTCCGTTTTCTCAATTTCATTGAAATCGACGAACGGTAATGCGAAGCATTGCATTGACCGATCGACATTCATGCGCGCTCCTTGTGGCGACCTCGCCATAACTTTCCGGATCCGACGCAGAGAGTCAGGTCGAGCGAGTTGCCGAAAGCGCTCCTGAAAAGAAAGCGGCAGCGTAAGCAGAAAATGACATTTCGAGTAATCGAGGATTGATCCCGCCCAGGAAGGCTGCTAGGCACCTTTACAAGCCTACCAAAAAAAAGCCTACCCGTAAGAATCTCTACCGCTCGATCTCTATCAAAGAAATGTCAACCAACAAAAAAACACTATCAAAGCCTGAAACTACCAAGATTTGTTCACTACCATGGTCATACTCTACCAACGAAGAATTACTAATGTAATATAACTATATATTACACTGTATATAGATATATACACTAGTAATTCTTCGTTGGTAGAGTATGACCATGGTAGTGCACAAATCTTGGTAATTTTAGGCTTTGATAGTGTTTTTTTGTTGGTTGACATTTCTTTGATAGAGATCGAGCGGTAGAGATTCTTACGGGTAGGCTTTTTTTTTGGTAGGCTTGTAAAGGTGCCGGCTACTAGAATAAAGGAGTGGACACAGTGTGCTTTAGAAATGTACACGAAATTCCAGTCTGAAACGGCGGCGCTGCGATCGAAAAGATCCTAGTCATATATATATTTAGATCACACACCATTACTACTTATTTACTAACGTTAATTTGTCAAAATACGCGCAGTGTATGTTTATAAGTGTAATTTTTTTATTTATTAATGTACAGTGTTAATTTATTGTGTTTAACAATAGAAGTATATCAAATTTATTTCAATAAAAATAAATTCAAACATGAGTAATCTGTTTCTATGATTTCTGTTTGCTTTTTCAACCAAAAAATAGTGAATATTTGTCTTTCTCATTACTAGAATCAGCCAGAACGAAGAATAAAAAATGTAAAGTGAATGTAATTATTTTAAAAATTATAGTTTTAATGTGATTATTTTTAAAATTATAATTTTTAAAATAATTACCTTCACTTTACATTTTTTATTCTTCGTTCTAGTTGACTTTATAAATATTCACTATTTTTTGGTTGAAAAAGCAAACAGAGCAAAAAAAACAGAAATATATTTTTTCTGTTCCTTGGACCTCTGTGAATTTGGCCAACTGATTTTGGATTTCTGAATTTTTGTTTATGTCAATCGTTTGTCGGGTTCTTGTCGGTGATTGTCGGATCAAAATCGACGTTTGTCGAAAATTAGTTAAATAGAAAAATTAATAACAAAAATCCGTGTGAAGTTAGCCGATTTTTTTCAATGTTGAGATATTATAAATTTTCAAACGCCTAATCAAAGCGCAATCGTTTGTCGGATACGAGTTTCATAATTAAAAAGTTTGTCGGATGTTTGTTCATTAGAAAAATATTTAAAAAAACATTTTATGTGAAGTCAGCCGATTTTTCTCAAATTGTAAGATATTACATATTTTACAAAGCCTAATCGAAGCATGATCGTTTGTCGGATACTAATTTTACAATTAAAAAGTTTGTCGGATGTTTGTTTATTATAAAAATATTTAAAAAAACATTTTATGTGAAGTCAGTGCATTTTTTTCAAATTGTAAGATATTACACATTTTCCAAAGCCTAATCGAAGCGTGGTCGTTTGTCGGATACTAATTTTATAATTAAAAAGTTTGTCGGATGTTTGTTTATTATAAAAACATTTAAAAAAACATTTTATGTGAAGTCAGCGCATTTTTTTCAAATTGTAAGATATTACACATTTTCCAAAGCCTAATCGAAGCGTGATCGGTTGTCGGATATTAATTTTATAATTTAAAAGTTTGTCGGATGTTTGTTCATTATGTGAAGTCAGCCGATTTTTCTCAAATTATTTTTTGCTTACCTTAAATTTTGGTTTCACAACGACTTTGGCATAGATATATCTATATATTGGTGTGTTTGTGTGTATATATATATATATATATATGAGTAGATCCATTGGTTTTCGAGCATTTTCTCGGGAGGGGTCTTTCGAATTTGCTGAAAATTGGGTACTTCGAAGTACCTCAAAAACTATCGCCAAATACCAAATTTCAACTGTCTAAGTGCCCAAGGTCATGAGAACCAGCCTTTTAAAAGTCTAAAAATCATCATATTTAGCCTATCTTCAAAATGATGATTCACGAAAACCTCACATTCAAATTGAATGATACAAGTCACATTTTGTTCAGTATGCCATCTAGTTTGTAGAAAAAAAATTTGAGTCACCTAAGCCAAAAGGCCTTTTATCCCGACTACGTTAAATAACTTGAAATTTTCAATAATATGATGATTTTAAAATTGTCGCCACAAATTCATTTTTAATCTTACTGACTTCTAGCATGGCTCATTTTTTTCGTTCTTTTATACCCTTCAAGCGAATGTGGCTAAAAATTTCATTTGCGTAAAGGAACTCAGAGATATTTCATTTCAAAGTTAGTAATTTTTGAAATATTACGAAAAATCGCTGACTTTTACCTTACAATACGCATTTCTATCAGCTTCAATCGTTACCAAAATTTAGGTGAGAGTAGTTTTTTATATCTAGAACGACTCCCCTTAAGGAATTTCTTGGCCCGAACTTCCATCACTCTCTACAGCCTGCTGAAGATCACAATAATTCTGATTACTTTTGAGTTAAAAAATTAATAATGCAGTGTTTATTACTTTTTTTTTGGAGATTATTTTACGCACATTTCAATAGGGTCAAAGCAAGAAAATAATTTTTATACGTGAATACAAGAAGCCAAAATTTGTCGCAATTTACTTTCAATGCAGCTCATCGCTTTTATGCTAATCTGATTTTATAAATGTGAATGCTGGTAAATTTAAACGCCACTCATTGGGTTATTTCCTTTTATTTAATTCGACTCAGAAACACAAGAATATATAAAACTCCAAATGGAAATTGCCATTTACCTAAATTCATTCGGGAGCATCAAATGTATACTAGATTTAATTAATATTTTTACGATTATATCAATACACATGAAAAATCCAATGTTTACGCCATACACAGTCTACGCAATATCCACTTCGTTGACGCAGCCCAATTTAAAAAGACTGAGGTTATAATTGTATTAATTGAGGAATTGAGGTTATACTACACTTTTGAATTGAGGTTATGAGAGGTGTTGACATGGCATATATATATTACAAAATTGTACTTTACGATCGCAGCGCCCCTCATTTTCTACCGATTTTTGGGTACACTTCTTGTACGGTGTGTTCACTCCTTCTCTCTAGTCTCCCTGGCCTAGACACCGGTATCCAGGAGTAACATAAAGAGACACAGCTCACCAATAGGGACCGTGCGTGAACTATAGAGAGCAGCACCACCGCCAATGTGCGCGCTCTCTCGTGTCTGAATGTGCAATTTGTGCGGTGTTATTTTGGCTTTGAATGATAGGAATAAAGACAAATTTTACGATTAATAATGTTAAAAATGAGCAATTAAGGTTTTCAGCTCGTGATTAACAATCGTGTTGGGGGCTAAAATTATATAAAAATTTTAAAAAAATGTAGCTCAAGATATATCTCAAATGTCGTAGAAACACAAAGAACGGGCGACGAATCGGCCATATAATTCATTCCGTTTGTTTCTCTCTCTCTCATGCGAAATGGGCAGCGCTGTCGTGCGACTATTTGGACTTTTTTGGTCCGTTCAAGATCGCCAGCGCCTGAGAGAGCAGGCACCACTCTAGGGATGTGAAAAGATGGAGAATAAAAGAAAGATAGTTGAAGAAAAAGCAACTTTATTTATATACAATTATTTTGGACAAGGGTTTCGCGTGTTTCAAGGTCGCGGGCTACTCGGATTCTGCCTTTCGTCGCCTCGCACATATATTTATATACATGCTTATCTCGAAGATCCTCGCTGGGGAGAGCGTCCTGCCATTAGGGATTTTGGACTAGAGGACCAGGGTATGAAAGGTCAGAATGAATAACTGTGAACAAAGATATGGGATATGGATAGAAGGATGAGCAATAGATGATCACGCGTAGCTCGCGTGGGATAACGTGGACTACGAGTTATCAGGGAGGATGAGCCATTGCGACTTAGTCAGTGTGAGTTAAAGTTCGGGATTCAGGGCAACGGTCATGGGAGCGGGTAAAGGGCAAGAGTAGAGATTAGGCATCGACTTTGACAGCGCTCTCGGGAAAAGAACAGTATTTCAAAAATGGTCGATCTTCTCGAAACCAAAATGCTGTGTGAGAGCTGCCCTGCATTTACCAATATCTTTTTGATGAAGCAAAACAAACAAATCAATTTTGTATCGTAAATCAATTAAAAAATCTTGTCGCCCGCGTATATGCGCTTGATTACTTAACACTTAGCTAATGTAGAAATTGCCCACTTCGTGGCATTGTAAGCACCACGCACGGCCCCTATGGGGGTTGAGTAGATACACTCGATTAATTATTGCTTTTTTCACTGATAACTAGATGATGCGAATAATACATTACTTATTTTAAGAAAATGATTCAATTTTAAATTATGAGAAAATAACGTTTCTGAACGAATCTAAACAATGAGATTCGTAAAAATTAAGAGCTTGTCTATCATAATTGGAAAAATTTATGTATTTGAATTGAAGTATTGAAAAGATGTTTTTATTTTAAAAGAAATAAACATAAAATAATTTAAAGTAAAAATTTTGACTTAAATATGCTTTTTATAACGTGATAATAATGTTAAAAATTTCTTTACAGTTTTTAACGTAATATTAGCTTAAATTTAGTGTGACCGTATTGAAATGTGCGTAAAATAATCTTCAAAAAAAAGTAATGAACACTGCATTATTGATTTTTTAACTCAAAAGTAATCAGAAATATTGTGATCTTCAGCAGGCTGTAGAGAGTGATGGAAGTTCGGGCCAAGAAATTCCTTAAGGGGAGTCGTTCTAGATATAAAAAACTACTCTCACCTAAATTTTGGTAACGATTGAAGTTGATAGAAATGCGTAGTGTAAGGTAAAAGTCAGCGATTTTTCGTAATATTTCAAAAATTACTAACTTTGAAATGAAATATCTCTGAGTTCCTTTATGCAAATGAAATTTTTAGCCACATTCGCTTGAAGGGTATAAAAGAACGAAAAAAATGAGCCATGCTAGAAGTCAGTGAGATTAAAAATGAATTTGTGGCGACAATTTTAAAATCATCATATTATTGAAAATTTCAAGTTATTTAACGTAGTCGGGATAAAAGGCCTTTTGGCTTAGGTGACTCAAATTTTTTTTCTACAAACTGGATGGTATACTGAACAAAATGTGACTTGTATCATTCAATTTGAACGTGAGGTTTTCGTGAATCATCATTTTGAAGATAGGCTAAATATGGTGATTTTTAGACTTTTAAAAGGCTGGTTCTCATGACCTTGGGCACTTAGACAGTTGAAATTTGGTATTTGGTGATAGTTTTTGAGGTACTTCAAAGTACCCAATTTTCAGCAAATTCGAAAGACCCCTCCCGAGAAAATGCTCGAAAACCAATGGATCTGCTCATATATATATATATATATATATATATTGTATAATAAACCGGATATATTATATATATTATATAATAAACCGGATTTTGGTTTAGAGTGAAAAACTATTTTTTTCTTGCAAATACAAGATTAAAGAAGAGAAATGCCGCTCCATTCGAGTCTTTAAGCTTCGTAGAGCTTATATATGGACAGATCCATTACATTTCGACCGCAGCCTGCGCGCTTGGGTCAGCGATTTGGCTGCCGATTTTTTTCAAGAAAGTAGGTTCTAAAAAAAGACGATCCTCCAAATTTGAACTCAATATAAAGAAATTTGATGGCTGTAGAAATATTTGAAATATTTAAAAAGTGATTTTTTATCTGAAAAAAATATAAAAATATAAAAAAAGACGAACCTCCAAATTTGAACTCAATATAAAGAAATTTGATAGCTGTAGAAATTTGTAAAAAGTGATTTTTTATCTGAAGCTCTTAATCTTGTATTTTCAAGAAAAAAATAGTTTTTCACTCTGAACCTAAATCCGGTTTATTATATAATATATATAATATATCCGGTTTATTATATAATATATATAAAATATTTATATATGCAAATATATAATTATATCTATAGATATATCTATGCCAAAGCCTCCGTGAAACTAAAATTTAAGGTAAGTAAAAAATAATTTGAGAAAAATCGGCTGACTTCACATAAAATGTTTTTTTAATATTTTTATAATGAAAAAACATCCGACAAACTTTTTAATTATAAAATTAGTATCCGACAAACGATCACGCTTCGATTAGGCTTTAGAAAATGTGTAATATCTTACAATTTGAGAAAAATCAGCTAATTTCACATAAAATGTTTTTTTAATATTTTTCTAATGAATAAACATCCGACAAACTTTTTAATTACGAAACTCGTGTCCGACAAACGATTGCGCTTTGATTAGGCGTTTGAAAATTTATGATATCTCAAAATTGAAAAAAAATCGGCTAACTTCACATGGATTTTTGTTTTTAATTTTTCTATTTAACTAATTTCCGACAATCGTCGATTTTGATCCAACAATCACCGACAAGAACCCGACAAACGATTGACATAAACAAAAATTTAGAAATCCAAAATCAGTCGGGCAAATTCACAGAGGTGTTTCTTGGGTGTAAAAATAGCGAGAATGTTTTGTTACCAGAGCTCCTCCGAAACTTTTAGGGCCGGTTGTTCCATCTTCAGGTAAATTTTACCCGATGGTTTTAGCATTGGATAGCAGACCTTTAAGGCTAGGAGTCATACCGACTGAGCCGCCATGAGTGCGAGAGAGATAGCTGCAAATTTCGAAAGTGAAATTCTTTGACACGGTTTGACCGATTACAAAAAGGCCCTGTCAGCCCATTTTTGCCGTCGTTCTGCGTGGGCTGACAGAGCTTTTTTGTGATCGGTCAAACCGTATCGAAGAATTTCAACTTCGAAAATTCGGGGTGAGGTTAGGTGACTGACCCATCCCCTTAACTCTTAGGGCCGGTTGTTCCACCTTCTGGTAAATTTTACCTGACGGTTGTAGCATTGAGTAGCAGACCTTTAACTATCAGATAAAATTTACCTGGAGGTGGAACAACCGGCCCTTATAGATAAAATTTACCGGGAGGTGGAAAATCCGGACCTTAAACATTCAAATTAATTTCGAACGGATGATTATGCGAATTGTAAATTTTTGGAAATCAGAAACACATATTCAATATTTTCTTAGTTGGAAAACAAAACGGGTTTGGAATAGAGTATTTTTGCTTTCTTAGAAGCAAATTTTTTGTTCCTTACTGCCTAAAATCTCTTGAAAATGAAAGAGCATATGATAACGTTTCCGATGTATTTATTTACAGTATTACAAAATAAATAATTTGTTGACCCGTTCTACAAAATTATAACTTTTCTCACATGGAAAACACAGCATAACAGAACTCGCGAATAAAGAGAAAAAATAGTCTTCCTCCTAATCTCTAATACATCCTGATTTGGGTACGAAGAATCTTCTCTTTCTAGTGCGCAACGGTCACTTTCATCGTGTGAACTAATTTTATTACTATATTGTATGATCTTTCCGACCCATGCGATGCTAATGGCGAAGCGTAGAACTAATTGAGGACGGGTTTTTTGAGGACGCCGTACTACTTATTTTCCTATGTTGTGTCCACTCCTTTATTATAGTCTCCCTGATCCCGCCAATAAAAGTGTTAGCCACAGCTGCAGCGACGTTAATCTTTTGTGATATTAATATTATTAAACAAATCAGTTAAGAACAAAAGAATATTTTAATAAAGATTATTAAACATAGTAATTGATATTGTGTGGTATATGTGTTTGTATTAACACCTCCATCCCCACATCCTGAGCACCCCGCGTCCCGCGTGCGACCGAATGAACAAACATGTATGCACTGGTGCACTCTGCCCTTGTCCCGTACCCTGCACCTGACCCACCGCGCGCTTACCCCTTCCACCATCCCCACTACGGAGCGCGATGCCGGACTAAGCGTGAGAGCGCATAGAACGTAAACATGAAATCTAGGCTCCACGAACGTAAACAAACCAAACAAGTTACCCAAATTCATTCAGAAATATTTAAATATCACATTTTTCTATACTGAATAAATGATCATACTGTGATATTAAAAAAATACCATCAATTAAAAGTCATGCATTTTTTATCCACGTCAATTGTAATTAATTACAAAAAAAAATACGAAACAATTTCACTTGATTTAAATTATTGAATTTTGAAAAATATCGAATGGAATGTTTTCCAATCAATAGACCGAAAGTCAAACATTTTTTTATAGACTTTGATTCTAATTAATTAGAAAAAATGCATCTTATGATATTGATATGCTGGAAACGATAATTAATTCGTAAATGCAAAATTGATTCGATTTGTTGGATCCATTACGTTCCAAGGTTACCTCTCGGTGGCTATTTTTAAAATTTATTGTTTTAAAAAATTATATACCACTGAAAGATCGAAATGCGATACCATACACCTCAGACCTCTAAGCTATATGTAAAAAAAAATTAATATAGTCAATGTTAATAGAGCCTTAAGAGGAGATCCAGTGAGAGATATGTGAGTATATCAGAGCATATGAATGGATGATGAATAAAAATGTGAATAAAGAGTGCGAGTTAGTGAATATGGACTAGATAAGGAAAAACCTGTAAAAAAAAAGAAAAAGGGGGAAAAATATAAAATAGGGGGGAACTGTGTAAAAGTCCGCAAGGGCATACCCGGAAATAAACTAACTAATATAGTCAATGTGATGGAGTTAACTCCGGGGAGAATTTTTGAAATTTATTTTTTGAAAAAAATGATAAACCATTGAACGACCTAAATGCGACACCATACACCACTGAACGGCCACCAAGCGATTTGTTAAAAAAAGTCAATATAATCAATATGGGGGGGGGGGCAAACTCAATGGTGGTAATCATTTGCTAGCACATATTCAATCAAATGTTGCTTAAAGTAATTTGTAAAATGTTGCTTAAAGTAATTTAATCAAATGTTGTATCGTGCATGAAAGGGTTAACCCTTTCATGCACGATGTTTTTCCAAAAAATTGCTTTTTTCATGCATGCATTTTCAACATACGAATAATTTTGGTATCTGAATCCAAGTTTCATTAAAACAACGACCTATGTATTCAAGGAAAGAAGCAATAATTATGAGTTGATTATTCCTTTTTACAGTACAAACTACAATAACGGTTTTTAAGATAGTTATCGTCCCGCAATATCTAAAAGTAACGCGATAAAAACACCCTCAAAAATAATACAATATCGAACAAAAAATTTGGACAAATGTTTATAGTACAAATTGTTACACGCAAAACCGCTTTCATACATGGAAATTTTTTTTTTTTTTTTAATATTGTGAACATGTGATTAAAATAGAAAATCACCTTCAAATGTTTTCGAAAGATCAGATATTTATGTTCTGAACGTGCAGTCGAAAACTCATCCAGTTCTTTCGAAAAGTATATTTACACGATAATCTACCTTATTACACTACCTTAATCGTGCTGTGTAGTAAATAATATAAATCGTACACTTTGATTTTTTCATAGTTCCATATTTAATCAAACATTATTAGTAGTCTTCGGAGTAATACGGAAAATGTAATTCACGCTTGTACACGATATTCTTGATTCATAAGATATTTTGTTTCTTTTTTTTCTGATTTTACCTAGCACATTCTAAAATAACAATATTGATCATACTCAATACAACATTTGAACGCTTTTCTTTTTTTTTTGTCAATTAATATCTAAATGCTTTTCTCAAGGTCCTGTGATAAATATTATCATCTTTATCAATCCAGCGATGATATTCGATAAAATTGTCATCGGGAAAATTTTACAGAGGCGAAAGTGTCCGTAGATCTTTCAAATTCCCGGAACAGCATGAAAGGTTGCTGCCTTTCGTTGAATTGGTAGGTTTAGTCAAATATTTCATGCCCTCAGGCTGTATCCTCATCATTGTCGTTATTCGATCTGTAACCACTCGATCGTTTGCCACTACCACTGTATTCCGTTCCTGTACGTTGAGTCTCGTACATTTTTCGATTTTCCAAGTATCGACGATAATTGTTTTCACGCTTTTTTCGCTGCTCATCCGCCTGCTGTCGCAATTTTTCCGGATTCATATGTGATGTCACCATGTGCCGCGTCAATGAACTCATAAATTTGTACGTTATGCCGCACACGTCGCAAGCCAGTATCTCTTGATTCCCATCTTGTTTCTTTTTTTGATCATGTAACAGACAAATCAAAATGATCGTTAAAATGATTATGTTACCGCAAATATTGTCGATTTGACTATTCATAATCTCTATCAAAACTTGGAACTTATTGTCACGCAATACTATTAAGATTATGTGAAACACCTTCAAAAAATATATTTAAGAACTTGGAATGCTTTCGAAAATTGCAGCTGTTCATCTCCGCGTGTTTCCCATCATCAGAATAGTTTGCTGCTCTTTGTGTTAAGGATGTACGTGAAATTGAAGGATTAGCCGAATTTCATGAAAAATTAAGATTTTTTCCAACAACTTTGCTAACAGTTCTAAATAAAATTGGGGACCTGAATAATTGTGGGGCATAAGCAATGTGCGAGTCTCAAACAGCAAAAAAAAATGTATATTCGAATCTCGAGTGTGAAAACATTCATACTTTCGTGCGATTTCTACGTTTCAAGTAGCTTCGGTCGTCAACAGGTGTTGAACTACCTTCAAAAATCGAAAATATAACGCTGCAGAGATTCAACTGTTCATAGTTTTGTAAAATTAACTCAAGTTATTTTTCTCATTCTCAAGTTGATGCGTTGATATTTCCATAAATCAATAAAACTTTATCTATACTCGTACTCGTAGCTCAAGTACCATATTGATTTGACTAAATATCGAATTTTTATCCTCAGAATGTAGGCTGAAAAATCGAAAATCCTATACAACTTATTAATAAGCGAGTCGTCGAAAATAAAAACCGGCTCAATATTCATTGTTATCATGATACAAAAACAAAATATTAGAAAACCGGACAAAATTCATAAAGTACTGGAGATCTCTGCAGTTAAAAAAAAACATTGACAAACATTAGCAAGTGTTTGAATTCAGTGTTTAACTTTATATTTTCCGAGAAACGAAAAAACTTTTTCAAATAAACGAGGATTTAAAAAATTATGTTGTTTGTCCTATTGTTTTTTATATGCTTCTAAAGTGAAATTTGAAAAAACTCTTGTGCCAAATCCTCGCACTGAACTCATGTTTGTAATTCAATGGAATTTTTCGACGTACTTGCTTATGCACCATCATGTGACGCTGCAAATTGTTCAACCGATTAAATTCCCGACCACACACCTCGCAGTCGAATTTCTTGTCCGGATCGTGATTCTTCTTATGCATATTAAGATCGGCAGCCTGTAGGAACGTCTTGTGACAAACGTCGCATGTGTGAGTCCGCTGATCGCCCGCCAGATGTGATTGCTCGTGTTTCGTCAAAGCCGATTTTTCCAGGAATCGTCGACCGCAATAGATACAAGGCAGTGGACGAGACTGAGGATTGTGCTGGGTCAAATGACGACGCAACGCCGTTGAAGTTGGAAAACTCTTACCGCATTCGAGACATCCGAATGGACGATCTCCAATGTGAGTTTTGCGATGACGTGCCAAAGTATTTTGATCCGTATACCTGATAAACAAATAAAAACCATTTTCAGTTATTTTAGGAGTGAAAAAATGGCACAATCAACTATTACGTGTTTTTTCATTATTATTTCGAAACTACAAAAATATAAGGTTTTAGGAGCAGTTTAGGCTTCTTGTAGCCCGTCCTAAATTACCAAATATTGATCTCTTATTAATTGTTTTCATATTTTATTCAGTTGACATTGAAAATAAAACATACACTGGAGAACTGAGAGAAAAATTATGATCAAAGTACGTAAATACCTTTTAGGACACAAATCACATGGGAAATTGCGTGTAGTTATGTCCTCTTCTCTTGCGTGCTTAAGTCTGTTGTGTCTCAACAATTGGAACGAGGTCTTGAAGCTTTTTGCACACAATTCGCACTTGAGGTTGTCAGTGGTCGGTATTATGACCTGAGTTCTCTTTAGACCATTTTCGTCCTCGGAAATAATGAGCGAAATAGTGACGGTGTTGTCCTCGTTGTCGGGATCATTTGGGTTTGAACTGGAGACGGCGCCCTGATGCATAAAAAAAATTGTCACATAAAAAGACCTTAATTAATTCATTAAAGATTGCAATAAAATATTGAACGTACATCAAGTTCCGGAACGATAAAACTATCTTCGTCAAATCCTTTGGAATCATCGGCTTGTGTAGTCGGAGTTTCTTGACAATTATTCGTGTTATTTTGAACTTCTTGTTCGTCGCTGCTGTTCTCCGCTATCGCGTAGTTTCCATCAGCAGTCAGATATACCGGTTGGAGCGTACCACTCTCGTCCTTGAAATATAACTGACCGTCTTCATCCTCGTGAAGGAATATTTGATCCTGTTTAATAATAATTTAATGTCAATTTCCTCATAAATTCGAGAATATGTTTGCTCATTAAATTGAAATTACATCAGAGATAAAATTTTAGAAAATAGTTCTCCAAAATATCTGTCAAATATAATTTTTATACCTGCACTGCTTCTCCTTCTTCAGTCTCTTCCCCTTCCTCTTGCTCTTGATTCTCGCTGGTAGCTTCGTTGGTCCCTTCCCATTCTTGTTCCTCTTGCTCTATAGATTGTTCTTCGTACTGGTATTGCTCACCATCCTCGGTAATAGACTGTGCCACGTAAACAGTTTCCATGTTATCACCCTCATAATAAATTGTTCCCTCGATTGGGATCGTGCCTTCTTCGAGGCGCTCCATCTACACGGACATTTAATTCAGCTATTCATATTTCGTTCGTCGCGGGTGAAGGAATTTTAAAAAACACGAAAACAAAAATTGTAGATAAAAGTGCAAACGTTTTCGAAAAAATAAATGCTGCAAAAGATGAAATTATTTTGCACCATGTTTCCATTGTTTCGAGATAATTTTTTTCATTAAAAATGAAACGAACGAAAGTAAATGATGGAACGCCTCAATGAAACGCTCCAATGGATACTGTTATTTTGACCAACAAAAAAAATTAAACTTCATTCTAGGATTTTTTATCAGTTGTAAAAACAATATTTTTACTAGCACTTCCCAAGTCATTTGAACTAGTAAATAAAAGTAAATAAACGAGTTAAAATTTTGAAGAAATCAAATCCGTTCGTACTTTCATGCGATGAGCAGATTCCTGAATTTGATTGGAGGCATTGTCCTTCGATTTAGCGTTAGCACTCGTCGATTTTTTCGATCCGAGGACTGTATATACCAAATTATTTTCAGAGCTCTTGACGATCTCATGTTGGTCCTCTTCATCTTCAACCTCATTCTCGTGCATTATCAAAGTATTTCTCATATTTTGAGTATCGACAAAATCCATGGATGATCTTGTTTTTGCAACTTTGTAGACAGGCTCGATGCTTGATTTGTTGGATGACGAATAACCGTCATCTCTAGTGCTGGCTGATCTCTTGCCATTAATCGAGTATGTTTTCTGTCCAGCCGAACTTTCAACGCTGTGATTTTTTCCTGTGCTGTTTTTTGCATTGCGCCCATCAGTTGGCTGTTGATCATTCTCTTCGTCCTCCCAATCCTCATCCGCATCGTAAGTTACCACCAAAGTTTTCTTCTTTCTCTGGTAAGTTTGACATTGTGGTTGACGCGTGGATGATTTTACTTTTCCATATTGATCTTCTTCACGCCCTGAATATTCCTGGCTATCTTCCTCCTCGTGACTTCCATATACGTAAACATTCGATTCTATGCTCGATTGATTTTGTTGACCAATTTGTTCCACGCTTCTCACATCGTCCGCTGACTCTTCTGTGTTTTCCGCTTCCTCGATTTCCTCCTCTACCATTTCTTCGATCTCTTCTATCTCCTCTATTATCTCAACTATTTCTTCAACTTCCTCCACTTCCTCCTCTAAAACTTCTGATGCAAAAATTATTTCCTCCTTTGACGATACTCCCTTTTTGGTTTTGGCTGACGCCACTGGCACCTCCACAGCCGTACTGTCCATTTTTTTTGGTACTTTTTTATCTGGAAAATTTGTTTTTTTATCCTTTAAATAGAAACACAATTCGATGCAATTCAAAAACAACTGCAGATTAGATTATATTATACATTTTTTGTAAATCAAAAAACGTAAAATTTGTTCAAAAAATTTATAGAAATATCCCTTTACTTGCGACTCTGGCGTTGTAAATATTCAAAAATCACCTGTCATCAAATGCCCAATTATTATCGAAGGAAATTACAAAAATATAATTTTTTATACATAATATTGAGCAGACAAATTGAAAAATCGAATTGTAACTACATATTTTTGGCACTTTCCTATTTAAAGAGATGAACAATTCGTAAAACTGAATTCTTTATAAATTATATTTAATATTTACACAGAGTCGACGGTTTGAAAATCGCAATTTTTTCATATAAAAAAAGTACGATTCGACAAGTATTTTTTTGAATCGTCCTACATAACGCGCGGGTGCATATATACGAAATATATCAGATACACTTAGAATATATGAACAAATGCATGTTGGAAAAATAACAGTCTAATTATGATCTAGTCATTTACTTGAGCAAACCTCTATTAGGGCATTAGAATTGTCTACGAATTGCCTGAATGTAATCGTCGCAATGTTTCCTACGTGAAAAAGATGATTTCCCTCTCCCTCTAAATTTTGACTGATGCATGTACTTATTACCGCTGCGACGAAACAATTTTTCACAAATACGAAAAAAAATCGAATACATCGATAAACGATCAATGAGCGGCAATTGCAGTTTGAAAAAACTATGTTATAAACTGTTTGAAAATGCGTCCTAAATATCAAGGGGAATCAGGTTAACAGTAGGCTTGTCGAGGCATAGTCTTTTTATTATAATGGCCGATTTTAAGAACCGACGTACATACAAGCATTGAGAAAAATATGGTCAATGGGTTTTCTCAGGTTGGAAATCACGTTACAATATTTACGACGAAATACTCAAGAAACCAATTGATATAACTCACTCTGTTGAATTGATCATAATTATAATTGAAAGTTGTTCTCGAACGCGGTCGAGTCGCCAGTCGGTACGGGAATGCCTTGTATTTATCAACGGACAGCAAAATGGCTACAGGAAACGAAAATGAGCGCGGTATCGTATTGCTGCCCTTTCAAATACTCTATTTCACGTGAGAATTCATTACATTTCATTATCGCTAAGTTTATTAGTGATACAGTACTTACACAATTAAGTGTTATATTATTCGAAGCGAAGATATATTAACTTTAAAGATTTTTTATTAAAAAAACTCTTTTACTCGGTCGATACGCGACACACAGTAAACGACATTCTCCCGCACAGCAGTCAAGAGACGCCACCTTAAACAGCGCCGACGGAGATTCGTATGTACCCGACCGTTGAGGCGCATGCGCTTGAGCCGACCAATCCTCATAGCTCATTTCTCAATTCCATGTAAACAAATCTTATTCGCTCAAACGATTGGTCAATCATTATCAAACGTTAAATTTTCAATAAAAACAGCTTAATCCATAAACCTATAGAAAATAGAGAAAAGAAACTTAATACAAAATCTCGTGTCGAAGGGTCGGAGTTCCGGGAAATGTATTGAACGTCGAAAACTATTAGGAAACTTTAATGCTTGCTTCCTCTATTTTCACTTCTCACATACGAATAAAACAATCAACCAATTGTTGGATTCAAGAAAATGCAGTTTTGTCACAACAAAACTTCGAAACAGCCAATCAAAACACGAGTACAATGGCATGCGAGTGTTTACTAGCTCCATCAATGGTAGCGTGACGCACTAAAAAATATGCCCGATTTCGAGGAATGAATGTGCACTTCTAGGTTAAACAATGACTTTATGCTTAACAATTACTAAGTGGGGGCGTCCGTATTGTTTTTTTCGCGCCGAAAATCATGAAATAGGCGGGATTTCGCGGCTAAACGGGCAATATCCGATACTTTGATAATATGGTTGGTACTCCACGCCCGACGTAAATGCAATAAATCAAATAAATTTGTTTTATTTCCGTTCGTCAAGGTATCGGACGAAGTGCAATCGTGAAAAAAATTTGGCCGAACGCGAGTGTGTGATGTAGACAAATATTGAGCGTCGAAGAAACGACGGTTGGACAAATCACGAGCTCAAAGGGTTCCGTACGACGAGGTAAAGAACAATAGAAAAAAAAAGGTTTTTTCACAGTTTATATATCCGTATATAAAACGCAATGCCGCAGCCGTCGGTCACGGCATTTTTCAATTCGCGAAAACGACAGGCGAACGAAGAAATTCGTAATAAGAGTAAAGTTCTGGTTTTGGATCCTGCGACGAAGAATACCCCGAGCGAAAAGAACGAGACGAGCAGTTTGGAAAAGGCTGAAACGGAAGCACCGATTTCGGGGGAATTATCTCAAGGACCCGCGAGTCCCAAGCTTGTTTATGCAACCAGCTTCGAGACGGACATTGCGCGATCCGCATCGCGGGGTAAAATGACGCCCAAAGCTGGAACCAGAGTTCGGGCCACTCGAGCCAAAAAATTTGCTTCGCAAGAAGGCCAAACGGATATCAGAGAGACTTTTTTCAAAATGAACTCGGATACTCCGAGTCAAGCAACAGCAAAGATCGTACCATTTGAAAAAATTGGATTGCTCAGTCCTAGAAAAAAAAATCCTACTGAATCTGCTGAGACTAATAACGATACTATTGTGGAGAAAATCCAAGAAGCACCGGCCGCTGGTTCGGTAACACCTAAAAAATCATCCGTCGCTGATAGATTAACCCGGCGGGATTTAAATCTTGGTGAGGTCAAGAAAAGAATTAATACTTCTTCACGACTGAACGAGTTGAAAGCTTCCATCGCTAGATTCAGAAAGTGCGAAGAAAAAATTGAACAATTGGAAAAGAAACATGAAAGTAACAAACCACAGATACGAAAATTCCAGAGCATCGAATTGGAAGTTCCTGTTAGGTAAGAAATTTTGGTTTATTTGATAAAAATAATTCAATTTTCAGTGGCTCTTTTATTTGAGCAGAGTTTCTTTTATGATCAATACTTCAGTATAAATATTTCGATGCTAATAATTTCTTATAAATATGTTATCAATTTAAATAATTGAATGGTATATTTTATTAATAAAATACTAATCCTAATTTAATAATCAATTTTTTTAATTAGAAACATACATTTTGACTTTTACTATATTTTTTTTTCCACAATTCTGAACCACATTTTAATTTCAAGAAGCATTTTTATTCAAGATGAGTTTATGTTATTATAAACATTTTAATATAGATAATTTCTTTGCAAATAAGTAATTCAAATATTTTCATATAATGAATAAACTATAAATATTTGTACTATATATTAATGTTACAAAAATAAGTTTATATCGAGAAGAATTCTTTCAAAATTCAAATCACTTCCAATTGGGACAAACATCCGAAATTATATCTGAGCATTCTCAAACCAAGTTTTTATGCTTGAATTTCTTTAGCCCATCAAAACTTGCACGTTTGCCAAACAAGTCGATGCTTAGCCCAACAAAAAACATACAGCTACCAGCAAATGCCAGCCCACAACGCCGTCTTCTATTCATACCAAAGGAATCACCCGCTAGTCCCACAAAATGCAGCCCTACAAAAATCCCTGCTTATCAGAGATATCAAACGCTTGTAGACAGCGGAACGCCAGCTTTACCGTTGCCTTACAACTATAAGTTCCTCGCAGAGGCGTTCAGATGCGTTGACACGGTAATTAAACAAATAAAACAATAAACAAAAACTCTGCAATGATTTTCGTCACAATTTATTTGGTTATTGATTTTTCTTTTTCTTGTTTTAACAATAATTTGTAGTGTACCATAATGAAACAGATGTTAAAAGGAACAAAACACAAAATCATTGGATTATATAATAATTTCAAAGGCTTCGTTTGTACAAAATTCTCATTTACATTTTTAATGAAGGTTAAATAATCGCCAGACTTTCGTTTCTGTTTATCATGCAGGTTGCAGCAATGTTATTCAATCGCAAAGAGGTTGTAACCTTCAACAAGCTGAAACCAGCTGTTCAGGAACTTCTTCGTCGTAATTTCACACTGGAACATTTGGCCCAGATCAAGACCATTTATCCAGAAGCGTTTCTTTTCAATCAAGAGAAATTACGAAATTTCGGCTCAACATCGAAACAGGATAAATACGAGCTAGTAGTGACTCCCATTATCGAAGAGAAAAATGGCAGAAATACACCGAATCCTGAAAACGTTTTGAAATCGGCTTCGGAAATGGGCATGGGTCCTGGAGTTATGCTTGAAAGACGAAGGAAATTTTATAAATCGCTACTAGGTATGTTTTGTGAATTTCTCTCATGAAAAGCAAAAATCACCAATATTTGCCATAAAAAATGGAATTAAAAATAATGTTATAATTTTTTCAGTTCGTAATTTATATGAATCTTGTCTGAATATAATTGATTATCAATAATCACATTTTTTATCATTATGAATATTACAGATAGAGTAAAAGTAGAGCACGAAAAGTTTTTACTCAGTTTGGAAACTCCGATGCATATTCCGAAAGAGAAAATAACTCGTTGGCATCCAGAGTTTGATGTTGAGAAGTGTCCACCTATCAAACTTGGCGAATTGCCGGAAGCGCCGAACGCGGAAAAGTCTCACTCGGCTAAGGAAGTGCTCGGTAAGTCGAGAACTTTAAATAAAAGAATAAAACTTTTTTCTTTTAATACCAGTTTCCGTTATGATCTTATTAACAAAATACGGAATGAGTGCAGCATTGATGTTGCGTCATTCAACATTGTTCTTATGATTTCGATGACCTACATTCACAACGAAAATTCTTTCTACGTGTTAATGAATGTGTGCTCACGATTTCGTAACTTAAGCAGCAGCGCAATTTTTTTTTTTTTTTTTAAAATCACATCAGCAAATCTTGATACAGCAAGCAGTGAAACATTAACGTAATACATGGTCATGTGCACTCAGCCGCGATGACCCTGCAATTTGTGGATTAAATTCATAATTATCGTTTATTTCTTCTTTACCTTAAAGGATGTTTAATATTTATGCGTATAAACTCGGTCAAAATGAATTTGAAATACGGAATAAGTAAATTTTCTTATGAAATGAATAATATTGATTTCGTATTTGCAAATATATGGAAATTTCACCATCACTTGCGTAAATTGTATTCTCGGCGAACAATTACAAAAAAATATTTATTGCGAAATGAGATAATCTCTGAAATATGTAATTAAAAAAGAATTGATCAACAAGTTATAGAGCAACATTTTTCATTGAATTCATCCGAAACGGAGTAACAGACTGGCAAATGAAAAAGAAAACTTTTGATCGACCAACCCCTCAATTTTGGAGATTGCTCCAATTTTCATAAACGTTGACCCCAATTGTCTTCGTGAATTTTTTCTGTTCTCAATTCACCGATTGAGTAATAGATTTTTTTTCATCAAAGATGCATGCTTACGTTGCTAAATTCGCGAGAACGACCCCGATCAAACATAATGTAGTTAACCGATCAGCAAATAATTATCTCGAATGGGCAATGTAATTCGTGACGAGAAAAAAAAAACATTTATATAAACGTGTGACAGCTGCAACGGACAGAAGCCATTTAAAAGTCTCGCAGCTAAAACTACATCATGCTGTCTATAGACAACGGATTTAAAGTATCCTTAAGCAACCGCCAAATTATTGCAAGGATAAGTGAGTCCATTTGTTATTCGATCTTATTAACAACAACTTAAAATAATTATTTGTATGAGATCGATGAATTTAACATTGTTATTGTATTTTTATTTGTCCGCTTATGGACGATTTTTACAAACAATTTTACCGTAAAATACATTTTTCATTAGCAAGGCAAATATCCTACATTTTTTTTTTATAATTGAGTAATTACAGAATTTAAATCACAGCTAAATAATTGTTTCAATTGATGGCATCGTATGCTGACGTACATTTTCGAAATAAGCCTTATTTATTTTTTTCGCAAAATTTAGAAAGAGCAAAAACTTTGTTCAACTGCAACACGCGAATGGAAAAAGCTTTGCAACGATTGGCGGATGCAAAAATGACGTCAAAAAGCACAGTAGATGTTGCCTCAGGAACAACAGTGCCAAATTCGAGCAACGATGAATCCTCGAGTGAAATGAAGAGAGTCGAAATTTCTATCGTCGATACACCACCAGCAACTCCGACGATCCAACAAACTTATTTGAATTCTGCATTCAAGGGAATACCGAAAGCTCTCCTAGAAAGAGTAAGTTGATCTTTCATTGTTTTAAGACTATAAATCAGCCTAAGTAGATGAAAATACTTTGTCTTCTTCGTTAAAAGAGCGTGAAAATTAAATAGTATTTTTTGCGTATTTCACTGGCACTCATTAAGTGTGTGGATTTAATAAATGCGTGAACAAAAATTCTTATCTCAAAAAAAATCGTAAAACGGGTGAATTGTATGACCAACGATTGGTGAACTGTCGAAACGGAAAAATGTTTGCTGCACATACGGTGGGAAACCGATTCTCATTAACCTCAAGGTCATGAAGTAATGAAATATTTGCATTGGTGCAATTCTTTGTTTTTACAAGTGCTTGTATCGTATTGCCATATTTTCTTGCAAGCTCGAATTAACCCTAAGCTGCTCTACTAACGCATAAAAAAATGTATCGAACGTATTATTTCAGGTTCGTGCAAAACAAGCAGCCAAAGCCTTGGAGGCGATGACTCGTACTCCGACGGCCGACAAAGAGGCCGCCTTGTATTCGCGTCTTCCCGATATGGCGAAAATTCTTCGTAACATATTTGTCGTCGAAAAGAAAGGTGTCTTGCCATTGGACACGGTCATAACTAAACTCGACAATTCTTATAAAACTAAATTAACTTCGAACGAACTTGAGGAACACGTTAGACTCATTTGCAAATTGTTACCGACGTTCGCTTGTTTGCAAAAAGTGCGTCAAATCGATTACCTCAAGCTTGCAAAGACAGCAGATATCGTTAAAGTTGTTAAGAGACTCGAAATCATTGCGAATGAAAAAGTTAACGCGTGATTGATATTTTTCTTTAAGATTCCGAGTAAAAATCCATCGAGGCTGTCCAAAAAAAAATATTATGACGAATATTTTTTGAAAAAATTTTCTAAGGTCAATCTAAAAGCATTTAATACCGTGGATAAGCGATCTTCAATAGAAATATTCTCGACATCAATTAGCACAGGAAAAACATACTCGTCCATTTTTATTTCCTACATTTATTCTTTTTTCTTTCATTGCAGCGTACTCATTCATTAAAGCGGTACGCGTTTTGATATAATATTTTTCTATATATCATTCTACAATATTTTTTTGTCCAAGGATTCTACTCGAATGCGCTTTACTTTTCGAGCAACCTATTTTTTATTTTAAGGGAAAACAAACATTGACCTCTTGGGTTTTCACACTGCTGTTGCGAACACAAATTAGGGCTGCGATTTGTATATATTTTTGTTTGAATGTTCTCGATGGTGCTCTTATTGAATCCATTATTCTACAAAGGAAATTGATCCATTTACACCTCAATATTTTACTTAAAACAAAAAACCATAAAGTACAATAAATCTAACTGATGGACACAAATTGATCGGTATTTCATTCAACTAGACATAAATTCATCCATGCAGACAGCATAAACTGTTTCGCTTTTTTCATATACTAATGATTCACAAATTATTTAATATAAAAAATCTTATTTAGAGAAACTTGACGTAACTTTTTTTTTCTCGAAACACCTAAAAAATGATTTAATTGTTTTTTTTTTCTTTTGCTTTTTGACCGATGATTTGTCGCCACAATTCTTGTTTCGTTTACCATCTAGCCTGAACCCTTTTCAATTGACACCTGCAATCAGTGTCGGTTAGCTTGAAAACTGTTATGCATTCCATTTTTTTTCCCAATAATTAACACTGTCCACAAATTCAAAAAAATTCGATTTATCGCAATCAAAATTTAAGTTCGCAGTGGCTACAATTATAATAGCTTAAGTTGCAGTGGTGAATTGAAATTTTCTGTGTGGTTGACAAAAAAAACAAGTATTATGTAATTAAAACGAATACGGAAAAATTGAAAGTTACCGTGCCTTTTTTTCTTCCATTCCTGATGAGAACAAAAACGTAAGTTGAAAATTATTGCAGCATACATCAGTCTTTTTGAATACTTGATCAACTCTTTTGCCGGGCCATTGTACGTGCTACTTAATTAGTATTATACACGGTATGCTAAATCCATATTGAAACAATTATACAAATATCAGGTCACCATTTATTTATGCAACATTCAAGTTTAGGAATGATGCCTATTTTTAGAGTATTGTAATCTAATAAAATATTTTTCTGGAAAAACAACTCTGATAACTTTAATTCAAAAGAAAAATCAATCAGGCAATATTTTTTTTTTTTTTTTTAGAAAAAATTTGATTCGTTTACGTATTGTAATCGCAATCCGCACAAACTATGGAAATGTAACTCCATATGTACTTTTTTATTCTTGAAAAAGTCTCGAAAAAATTGAAAATTGCAAAAATCGTAATTGAGTTAAATATCTATATTTTTTTAAAAAAGTGTAGCCGAAAAAGTTAAACTTATGAAGTTCGAAACTTGAAAGCAGCTTATTCAGTTATGGAAAAATCATACGAAAATTGTCCCGCGATCATACCGTCCGAATTGTCATATATGCAGATGCAACATAAGAGCGATAGCAGCGGTTTAGCTTCTTCATTTTCTTTTTAAAACTAATATTTTGGAAAAAATGGAAACATATTTTAGTTCTATTCGACAATGTACGTGAATTTTTTCTTATCATTTTTGTTCGTACGTTTCTTACCGACTGAGAACAGTCGTTTCGTGTGTGCCTTAAGTTTCGTTCTCATTGCAGCTATACTTCGACAGCACCGTGACCAAGGATTTGCCAACAGAAAAAATAAAAAGTAGTAGTTTCATGTGCACACTGATTTTCAACTTGATGTTATGATCTATAACCTTAAACTCCTTCAAGAGAATTGTAACAATTCGGCAAAGCTTCAAACTTTTTGTTGGATAGAACAAGCGAAAAAACGACAATGGTCTTTTTAAGCGCGATTCGATTTGCGAAAAAAGCCAAAAGCAAGTAAGTCATCGTAATTACAAGATTTTTTCATAATTATTCAAAATTTTAATGTTATACGTGACAATTTCTTATGCACTTGAAGAATAATTATTCATAGATTGTAGCTCTGTTGATATTAATAAATATAGACAAGTTCTCGACGTAAACACATACGTCCTAATTTCTTTCTATAATAGTATTCATTATCGTACTTTTTAGCGTGGGCTCAAACAATATTTTATTTATTACTCCAATTTTATTTCTTATTCTCTTTCTCAACATTTGCACAAGCATATAAAATGGTCAATATATTGTATTCCATGAATGTAATCAATACATCTTTTGTTCATGTTATTGTATAATAATAATAATTAAAGAAAAATAAGTAAAAAATATGTGAACTCGGATAATCCTTCAAAATGCTGTAATTAATTAAATATTACGGAAAAAAATTTCAAAAGTTTTCGAAAACAGTTAGGATCTGTGGTCCTTCGAGTAAAAGAGTCTTCTAGCGAATCTCGTCTTTGTCAGATATATCTACATATAAATGTACTTTTCTTGAGTCGCTACCACGACTCTTAATAGGATGTTTGTGAATCTTGAGCCATTAATATATAATATTCTATTGTTAGTAATCATTGAAATACTTTTTTATTTTCTAAAACTGCATATATCACATTTTATTGTTTAATGATAAAATTGTTCAAATATTTATTAATTTTATTATTGCAGAAATATCCTGGTTTTAGTTGAGAGTACTGTTTCTGGTCACAAGATTTTGCGAATACGTGAAAGACTCGGCGACAAGTTAGAATTCATGTATTTTGATCCTTTTGGTAAGTCTACAAATAGGATATCTCGTTAATCTCTTTCATGACAAAATAACCCAATAATTGTGAAATAAAAAAATTTGTCATTGATATTTTTATATAATTTCATGTTGGCGTTATTGATTACAGAAAACGTTAATTTATCTGTAGAAATATTTTAGTTGCATAAACTCTTGAGTTCCATCAAACCCAGACTGCGAAACGGTTCAAATTGAGTTGTAATAATTATTTATTTCCTTTCAGTTCAACAGACAACACTCTACAGAGAGAGAAAACGAATTCGAAGTCTGTAGTAATGATTTGACTATGAATGTATTGATTTGTAATTAAATAATTTTATGACATGTAGTTTTTTTTGTAACGTTCGTTACCTGTTATTCCATCATCCTGCTTTTCAAAAATAAAAAAAAGTAATAAAACATTGACTAAACAAATAGAACTTAGGTATAAAATTATTTTGATTTTCGTTGCATTCGTTTACATTCAGTATTTTTGGCTCTAAATTTAAAAAAAAATATAAATACACTACAACCTTGATTCTTCGAGCAGCGGTGAGACCGACTCTACATCGTACTTGTAAATATAGAAGTTGCGCATACTTCGTCTTTTCGTTTCTGTGCACCAGACGAATGGCCGGATTGGATCGGGTGCTTTCCCTACCAAGCGTAGACCGATCGATACGGGTCGCATAGTGGGGAGTATTGCATGAATAAAGATTCGATAAATCGAGGTTGTACTATATATAAGAAACTAAATGAATGAAATAATATTTTTTTTACAAAATAAAACAGGCAATAATAGTAATAGTATAATTTTTTAAAATGTCTTGTAAAATTTCTAGTATTTTTGATAATTACGCAGAAAAAATATTTGATAATTTGAAAATTATTTGCAAAAACACTGATGTTCTCATAAAATTCATTGGATAGAAAAAAAAGTCGTTTAACCAATGGAACGTGAATTTGCTCGTGGTCACATAACGGTATAATGACGGTAAATCACGGTAAATGTACAGTAAAGTTATCGGTAAAATACGGACTTTGAATCAGTCCATAAAATTCCCATAAAAACATGTAAATATTATCCAGTAGCGAATGATGGTTTTTTCCAAATATAATGATTATAAAGACAAAAATTCGTGGGTTCATGAAAATATTCGATAGACATGCGAATGACATATGCAAAAATGTATGCTAGGTTACGCGTAGCTCCGTTAAGCTGTTAACAGTCGTCACCCCGTCAACTTGTATGCACAATTGTGCTTTTCAAGTATTACGTATTTAGTAGTTAACAGTTTATCCAAAGTGTGCTCGAGTATTAACGTATAAAACAAGAAACTTATTTTTTCTTCAAAATGTTGATCTATCGGTGAAGTTAAAAAGGAGGAGTGGGACTCCGTCGTTTGATTCGTGTGATTCCAAATGATCATTATTATTTCCGATTCGGAAACTAGTATCTCGGTATGATATTTTTTTAGGACGACTATAAACATCGTACCTGCGAACATATGTCGAAACTGAATCTGTCAAAGTAAAAAATTTCTCTTATCGGCAACTTCAACTAAAGGTGAATAGAACGTTCAACTATTTATTGAGGTTATGTATGCACCATATACATGTTCGAAGGGAGTGACGAATTAACTCTAATCGGAAGTATGGTTATATATTGAATCTACCTTATAATTATTTATTTATTCTCGTTCTATCTAATTGACCCTAATGAATAACAAATTGAAATTGATGAAACAGTTTCGTGCAGCTGTTACGCTATTTGTTCTGCTAATTGATTGGAATTTCATTTCTTTTGCAAGTGTACGTGTAAGGAATGTCTCAATCCGTTTGAAAATATTATGTGTAAACAGTATATAATGAAGCTGTGATTGTATTTTACCCATGAGTAGAACCCTGATTTATAAACCTCACATGGGTCAAGGTCGTCTTTGATAATCATACCACCCAGTTAATGAAGATTTTATAAGGAAAAATATATCCAAAGTACCTCGACTACAAAATTCACTTCCTTTTTCTAAAAATCCTGGAGAATCAATTAACAATACGATAATTCATTTATTATGAAATACAATCTATTATTCGCTTCTGCTTGAATTTGAAATAGACTTAAAATTGTACATGTTGCTAGGCTGGTCATATAAGGGATTTAAAGTGATAGGGATTCAAAAATCTGGATTTGATAGAATTTCACAAGAAAATATAGTTTGCAATAAGATTTGCTATCTAATTGAAAAATTCCATTTGCGTTCAATGTGTTTTTTATTCACAACATTTTTTTTAAATATTTTGTACAAATTAACTAGTATATAAGGTTTTTACGATTTGTAGAAAAACAATTAATATTATTTTTTTTTCTAAAAAAAAATAAAAAGAAGAATTTATAAAAATTTCAATTGATATTATTCGAGTATTGGAATATTTCAAAAATATCTGCATTAGCGAATCGATGCTAAAAATAAAACAGAACAATTGCTATGTTCATAAGATATAATTGTAGTTCTTCAAATATTTGACCATTAAATGTACAACGTACAGGTATGAAATATAGAGAAAAAAAATTGCTTAATTTTTGTAAAATTCATCAATTAATTCATTTATCTAACATATACAAATTACATTGATTTAATCAATTAATGTAAATTACCAATCTGGTAATAAACTAAATACGAGTAAGATTGAATCTAGTCCCACAAATTACATAAGTAAGCATCCGATAATTTGATTCAATTCTATTTACAAAATTTGAGATAGATTTATTTGGTGATATCTGAGACATAATGAAAAGTTATAAATAAATTGGAATAAAATCGAACTTTAATTGCATAAATATTTTATTAATAATTGCGCTTCATTTCATTTAATTTTATTATAAATATGTTCGATCAATTTGATTGTGATATCTGGGTCATAAGAAAAAGTAATAAATAAATAGGAATGAAAACAAATATAATTCCATAAATTACGTGAAAGAGCTTCATTTTATTTTATTTCTTTTCAAAAAATTCCGTTTTGATTTTTGTGATATCTGGGTCATAAGAAAAAGTAAGCTCAGCATAATATGGGATAATGGCTATTTAATGTATTCTCCAACATTCCTTTTCATTCCGATTTCACGAGCACCACCCAAAATGCCTGCTAACTTTATATAATGCCACTACGATTTCATCATTGAGGTGAAATGAGAGACTGTCTCAGCTGTGATTTACGTGAGAGAGATAGCTGTTTGAATATTTACGATTTATTTGGTGAATGGATTAATTTTACAGCGAAAAAATAAATAAAAACGTCGTGTGTATATTAAAAGACGAAGGAGTTTATCGCCGTTAGCGAGGTATCGCGTGGGCGAGTTGATATATGCAGTGCGTGACTCTTTCATTGAATGCACGTACGTTTGATGGGTTGCCTGTTAATAGGCGCTAAAATTCTTTATGGCAATCGTAAAATAAATTAGCCCTGAATAAACTTAATACCTTAATTATTAAATTATTTAATAATTTATCATTTTTATTTAATTTTAATTTTTCTAATAATTAAATTAAATAAATAATTTAATAATAATTAAATTAAATAAATAATAAATAATTTTAAATAATTGTTATTACATTTAATAATTTAATAATAAAAAATAAAAAAAATAATTAAAAAATTAATAATAATGGGGTACTTTACCATTTGTGGCCACGTAAAGAAGACATGTACACTTAGAAGGCTTAAAAAAGCGTAATTCAACTATTTTTTCTGGGCATCTGCAGAAGTGGATTAGAGGTTGCATCATTAAACCATACATTTCGAGAAATTTATACGTTAAATTAAAAAAAAAAATGTAAAAATCGAAAAATTAATGTTTTTGACCCTCGAAAGTGTGTATGTTGTATAGCATTTAATTATTATACATTGAGAGCAAATATTATCAAAATTCTCTAACCAAATCGAGCTATTTTGGCCAAATATAGCCAAAATAACTTTCAAACAAATTTCGTTAGTACGTTCGATACGCCATATAAAATACACCACCGCAATAAATTCTTTGTGCATATTATTCATAATATATTTGTTAGAGAATTGTTGCTAAAAATATTGTTTCAATTTTCTTGGATGATTTCTTTTCCAATGTATTTTCTGATGTATTTGAACTAAAGTCTATTTTTCTTCAGCAGTTCGGCTTCTTTTGAAAAATGGAAAGTTCAGAGTACGAATTGATTCGAAATATGACGTTGCTATTCTTCTTCGAGCGGCTTATGGACAAAGGAGGGCCCCGTACATTACACGATCTCAGTTGTCAATTCGGAGCTAAAGGATTCACGAAGGAAATGCGACGTATAGCAGGGGGTTCACAGAGTGGATTGAAAAATTTTTTGTCACAATATCCAACGCTCTTTGTCATCGACGGAGACTATGTTTCAGTGAATACGTTTCAACCTGTAATAGAAGATGACGACGCTGGTCTCACAAAAACAAACAAACGTGATTATGCCCGAGAAGCTGTTGAGTATTTTACGAATAAATTAATGCAATATGGAGCTGGTACCGAAGTGCCAATAAAAAGCTTATTGGGACACAGATCCCAAGCGTCTCCCGAGGTGCGACATATTTCCGGCCAGCATTACAAAGAGTTTCGAGATTTTCTTGCAAAGCACCCGGAAGATTTTGTCGTTACGGAAGACAATGTGATTTTAAAACGATACGAAGGTATCGAAGGTGCACCGTTTCATGAGCTCGAGCCAGATGTACCGATTGATCAACAAATGACGGGAAGATTAATCACATTTTTTACCAAACAAATTGAGAAAACAGGTTCTCTATTGGTTGAGCAATTATTGGCATTGGCCTCGGACGCTTTTCCCGAAAAATCATGGATAACAATGTTCACAACGTCCCAAGATTTGTCAACTTTTCTCAAGATGTTTCCGGACGCGTTTCACGTCCAAAAGAACGTCGTTACAATAAATCATCGTAAAAATATTTCTAATACGGAAATGGGACAGAATTCGAAAAATACATCCCAAGGCTCGCAAACGTCGGATCCCGGATTATCATCAACTCTACCGCAAAATGTTACAACGGAAGAATCAACGATTAGGAATAATGCTTCGCTAGTCTCAACAACGCCGCAAAATGAATTAACCAAAATGGAACAGCCGTCCGGCGGAGTCACTGGGTCAATAGAAAATAATAATAGCTCACCTACTTTGAGTTTGCAGCAGCAAACTTTGAAGCAGCGAATTAACACACTCGTTATGAAAACGTTGGCTGATAATACAGAAAAAGATCGAAGTCTGCAGACGTCCCATATTGGTGATGCTTGGAGAGCGAAAGAACTTCAGCAAACTAAAATAGTTGTAAATCCAAAGGAATGTCTACAAATCATTGATGATATCATGAATTCGACACACTCTTTAACAGAAAATGGCAACGTCGTTGTTTCCTTTGACTGCGAAGGTATTAATCTAGGAGCTAGAGGACAATTGACACTTCTACAAATCGGTACGATGCTTGGACAGATCTATGTTTTCGACTTGTTTACTTCACCGAATCTTATGAAAGCTGGTGGGCTTGGCAATCTACTCGAGAGTTCAATTGTTATCAAAGTAAGTTTTATATTTACTTTTTAATATGTTTCTTAAAAATTCAATTGTGTCTACTAAACTTGCAACTCAATCTCTAAATTTATTCCAAAATACTTTTATTCAACAGAAAATGAATAATCGTAAAATAATTGTATGAACAAAGTATCAACTTATCTTTTCTAAAGATATTTTTCTCTCGAGAAATTTTACTTTTGATTCATACTTATTTTGAATGTTTCTGTATATTCTTTTTCCGGTTTTCACGAAGCAGTCCCATCACTTCGACTTCACTTTTTCCATACTTCGCTAACTTCCATGTTCCTGTGAAACCCCAGAAGAGTGTTGTCCACAGCCACTCCTTCCTAATGCAAAACTCTATAGCATTCGTACTATATTTTTCCTTACACCTTAAGGATCAATTGATAATATGTAACCACTAATTGAATGTATTTATTTGAATAATACTAAAAAAAAATCCTGGAAAACCCTTATATTTTTTAAACGTTAAAGTTTTAACGTTTTAAAAACGTTAATTTTTGTTGATAGGTCGTGCACGACTGCAGAAACGATAGCGTAAATCTTTTCAGTCAATTTGGCATCACATTGTGTAACGTCTTCGATACGCAGGTTTGTATATACAAATACAGTAGTAAAATATTCCCTATTGTTCAATCAGGTGGTAAAAAATGTGTTCATTTTTTCGGAATGACATTTATCGATTAATTATCACCTTTCCTCACTTTTTCTGTTTATTTAGGCAGCCCATGCTGTTCTCCAATTCCAAGACACGGGGAAACCGGTTTATAAAGTGAAAAACGTAAATCTCAACTCACTTTGTGAAATGTATGGTTCATCTTGTAATCCTGTGAAAGAACAATTGAAAAATATTTATCGTCGTGACCAGCGATATTGGGCTCGCAGGCCAATGACACGGGAAATGCTAATTTACGCTGGTAGTGACGTTCTTGGTCTTGTACCACAGGTCTACTCATCGATGTCTAGGTAAATTGAATGTAAAAAGATTGATATGCTGAAATTTCGAAATTCTATGGCGAAAGATAAATTTTGGTAAACTTCAAATTTTTACTAATTTTTTAAATGCACAGTTTCGCATCTTCATCCAGAAGGATGTCTGATGTAGATTTATTTAATGATTTTTTTTTTTCAGACTTATCAAGCCTGGAATGCAGCAACTATTTACGGAACTGTGCGAAGAGCAAGTGCAAATGCACATAAATCCCATAGACGTAAAAGCTCGTAAAAAACAACGAAAAATCGACACCGAAGTAGCGGATTTAAGAAAAAGAATGGAAGAAAATACCGGGAAAAATATAGTTTTAAGTAATCGGGAGATTCGACTTCTTCGTTATTTGGTGCTTACCGAGGACGAAAAAGAAAAATTGAAAGGAAATTACAAGGTAGCAAAGAAGCTTGAAAAGCTCGAAAAAATGGGCCACGAAAAAGGCGACAGTAGCGACGATGACGACGATGACGATAGAAATGAAGACGCCGAATTTCCCAGCTTGGAAAGTTGCACGTCTGATAATTCGCAATCTGGTGAGTATTTAAAAAAATATTAAGTTTTATTTATTTTTATTTATATGTGTCATTTTAAATTGAAGGCGATCCTATTTTTGGAAAAACCGGAGACGGATCAACACTCACCGAATCGATGCAAATGGTTGACGAAATTTTGTCCGATGGACAAATGAACGGACTCGAAAAAATCGAGAAGTTGGAAGCCATTCTATCGAGCGTAACTTATTCAAGTGGGGATCTTTTTTCCCTTGAAAACAACGAAAATTCCTCGAAAAAATGTCAGTGCATGTGTCAAAAAACATTATGCAATAGGACAGAAAAAATTATCGAATCGGTCGCTGACGTAGCGTGCCAGACGCTCAGTACAGGCGACATAGTAATTACAAGGGTATACTTGACAGAAGAAGAAAAAGAACGTGAGCGATTACTCAGTTCACCAAGAACATGATCTTGGATGATTTCTGTTCATAATGCAATTGTTGGACTGTCCAATGAAAAGTACGAAAAATATCAGTGCCTAGAATTGTAATAGCCTTACCCCAATATGTGCCTCATGTATTTCATTATTTCGATTAATATTGACCATTATTTTATTACGCTAACACTGAAATAACTTTATTAACTAATTGGTAAATCTTATACGCTTTTGTTTTTATTTCGGCAGCGATAATCAGTGGGAATTTATCGAAACTAAATACATTTTTTTATTTCTCACTTACAGTGAGTTTTATTAAAAACAAGCATTGATTTCCGCTAAACTATATTTTCAAATCGTGCCAACTCAACAATATCGTTCGGGATTAACATTTTCGTACCATACGTTTTTTAGAAGTTATACCCCAATTTTAGAAAAATCGCATTATTTCGACAAAATCATGTTACTTCAAAGTACTGCTGCTGAATATATCAATTTTGCTTCCGTTACCGGACGATCGATAGTCTTTCGAAACATTTGTACAATTAAATCGAATTTATTCATTATTATGACGTGAAAAACACAGGGATTCACATTTATCTTTATATATTTTACAAGTTTTAGAATTTGTAGAAAAATTGCATTATTTAAACAAAACCATGTTACTGAAACTTACTACTGCTGAATATAGAACATTTGTTTTTGTTACTTGACGGTCGATCGTCTTTCGAAAATATTTGTACGATATAATCGAAGTTTAAAAAATGATTATTACACTATTATACGAATAGCGCAGACTCGTTTGTCTTTATATTATTTACAAATTAGCGATTTTAGAAAAATTGTATTAACAAAATCTTGTTGCGTTTTCGTTACGAAAAGATCGATCGTCTCTCAAACAATGTGTACATTATAACTGAAGTTTTTTTCATTAATATGATTAACACAATGATAATATTTCTCAGTATAACGATGTTTGAGCTCTGATCAATAAAATCCTCTATGCCATTATTGTTAACATAAAAATGTAACATTGACCTATGTCTATGAATTTGCTTTAACATCGTGTTAGTTTGAACCAGCACTCACTAGCCATCTAAAAAATGTTCATGTTGATTGTTGGATGAATGAAAAATATTCTTTGGATGTAGCAATTATGGGTTACTGCTTCCGGTTCGTTGAATTATTGGGAAATTTTTTCCAAATATGTGATACGTCCCATTTTTTTATTCAGACTTCCATTCAGGGAAGAATCATTCGCATAGACAATAATACAAATTATATACACAAAAAAAGAAACGTTTTAACTTCTTTTCTCACAATTGATGCCTTAAAAATCACACGGCCTCTCGTTAGCAAAAATAAAATCATTCGAAAAAAACCTGGAAGCTTTGTCAACAAATTCATGCATGCAGAAACATGGAAATTCTACCTGTTTAAATTGATAATATCGAAAAAAACGCTACCGCACCCGGGCGTTTGCATTCTTGAACAAAAAAAAAGACATTCGGCTTCCGAATTAAGCATGCACTGAAATATAGCGATTGAAAAAAGTCTTTCTAATTTCTCTTTTCGTTCTAGTGGCTCGTTATCTCTTTGCAGCGAAATATGTCATTTTTTTCTTTGAAAAATTAGTGCTTCTAGTGCTCTTACTTCATATTTGGGGGATCAGGAAAAATCGTGAAAATGATTCTTGGAAAAGAACGATTAAACATCGTGCGTGTCCATAAAAAACGATTAGTTTTTCGTTAAGATTTTTTTAAAAACAGATGCACCCATTTATCGTTCAAGCTAGGAAGGATCGAAAGTCATATTTCCGAGTTAAATAGCAGAATGTCTGCTGATGTAGGCCAAGTTTCGTAAAACTGACATGCTGACAGACCGTACTTTACATTTACATGAACCTTTGCTCAAAATTGCAAAGCGATATTGACCATGACGCAACTCAAAAATAACTGAATTACTTCGTGTTCTGGAGTTCATTAAGTTTTTACCATGACATTTTAAAATCATTGTTTATTCAAATTTTATTACTATATTTCATTATTTTTTCAAATAATATAAGAGTATCATTGGTTTAAATGCTACTTCCTTTTCCATTATTGAGACTCGAAACAAATTCCAATTATTGAAAGTAAATAACTCAGCAACAGACATTGTTTTTCTTGTCTAATTTCATTAATTTTTTTGGAGGGCGAATGATACGAAAATAATGATGAAGCATTAATCGTTTGGATTTAATGTGGAGATGCGTAACTTTTTTTGTATAATGGATATGAATAAATAACTGTTATTATGCTTTATTAAATATCTTATACTAATAATAATTCTTTGTCGGATATGGCAATTAAAATATTGAACTGTTGAATACGTAGAGATAATAAAAATTCATAATGAAGAAAAAATTAATACGAACGAATATTTGTAAGCACTTTTAATAAAGGAGGATTCAATACGTTGTAGTATCCAGGATTTATTTTAGTTCCGGTTTGACGAGAAAAAACGATTCGAGAAAATTTGGTTTTTTAACAAAAATCCGTAACGCATACGAAGATGCAACATTTGTCGATATAACATTAATAATATGGTGATATATAAAAAAGTTTATTGTATACAATTGCATTGAAAATATTTATCGTCTTCATTTACTTGCCATTTTTATACATAACGAATTTTCAATATCTTCACTGGGACCGAAGAATGGGTGTCGAATTTTTAAATTGGACGGAAATGGCACAGCATTCGTATCCGAAAAGTCCGTAACTTGTTTCGAAGTGTTCGGTAATTTACGCCTAATTGTGACTGCTGCCGTGGGCGTAACATTCACTGAATTTTAGTAGTACAAAAGTTCATGAAAAAACGAGATGTTTTAATGAATATATATATTTTTTTCAGATATTCAATTGGTTGTTTATTGTTTTTCAGCACTCACCCGCTTTGTAAGATTTGATTTCTTGACCTGTATTAAAAACCCAAGTTAAACTGCCTACATTATTCCTGTTTACTGCACAATAACGTTCATCACCTATCTTTAATTTCGATTTCTTCCCTAGTGACAAAGTTTGGCCTGTTAGCTTTCTTGGGTCGACCTGAAAATAAAACGGCACTGTTTAAAAAATCGAGCCAGAAAATAGCACGTTTTGGGAATGTAAAAGTATTAAAAAAAAAACAGATAAATTTAGACGTTTTTTTAATTTTTAAATAATGCATAAAATGATATTGAGAAACATTTGTTTTGCATATTAGAAAGAATATATGTATCAGGAGCCACAAAACGTAAATAAATTTTATCATAATTGTCTGGCTCTGTTATCCCAATAGTGCCTGTACATTTTTTATCCAAAACTGATTTTTTTTTCTAGTTTTAATACTCGTTTGTAAGTAGCGAGAAAACTGAAAAATGTTTTTAACAGTTTTGTTTTCCGGATAAATAATTCCCAATTTTTTTAGTTAACAATGCATAGTTTTTTCTTTTTTTTTAGACAAAATACTCTAGCCATGATTTCAACTTATTTGTAAAACAAACTATCGTAATTGGTGACTATTTAATCATTTTGAATGTATGAATTTCGAACTTACAGTCTTTGGAATGTCAATAACCCACATTTCTTCACTGTCAGACAAATCTGTTAAACTGAAGGTTGAATGAGTTGGATCCAGGGTGACAGAATCTTCTTTCAGAAAATCATCAAGCTAAAAATTGGCAAGATAAAAATTGGCTCTTGATGTTTTGGCAGATTTGACAAATAAAATTGTTGCTTACATTGTGTGGTCTTGGTAAGCAGTTTTGTCTGCATTCTTCATTTTCAGCTAAAGGATCCGTCTCTTTATGAAGAATACTCGAGGAATCAAGATCGTCTGAAATTTCTTGACTTTTTGATTTCTTCAGAATACTTTTGCGCACCGCTGGTGGACTTTCGGAAGAGGGACTGGCAGGCTGGATTTTTGTATTGATTTTTATGAGCTTACCAGCTTTTGTTTTAGTTTTATTCTCGAACGGACTGTCCATTAATATCATGGATTTGTTAAGTGCCGTATTCAATGTTGTAATTGAATCTTCTCGATCACTGTCTGGCATTGCTAACAATTTTGATATAATTTCTGTAATACCTACAAAAGTTTCTTCAATACTGTTAAATAAGCTTATAGTGACAATAAATAAAATAAAATTTATTTAGTTTAGAATTTTTCACTAAATTTTTTGTTTTTTTTAAATATTGCTTAAGGTAATCTATCAGTCTCGCGGTCGGTAAAAATCCTGCTGCACATTTTTCTCCTACATAGTTCAATCTTGGAGAGAAACAAGTTACACGTTGTTCTCCTTCATTAGAGAACAAGGTGTAACTCGTTTTTCTTGAATGTCAAGCGTCTCCGAGAAAAACATGAACCTGCTTTTCAGCTATCTTTCTCGCACTCACGTAACTGAAATAGGGCCTTAATGAACTGATAAAAAATGAAAAATTCTAACCTCTTTTTAAACATAACCCCGACGAACTATGAATCAAAGTTTTGAAGAAAATTACTCACAGAGACATAAATTCAAATTTTATATTTTCTTGTTTCAATTAAAATTCCTCAAAGTTTCAAACATTGATCGCAAATGTTTTTATTAAGTAAGAATGAAGTAACATATATATATCGATAATGGAATAGCGGTAAACAATTATTATTCAACTTGTGTGCCCATGGTCCCATGGAAAAGAGTGCAGGGGACCTCGCATCTTGCATAAAAAAATAAGATGGAAAGTCACCGGAAAAGTAACCTTGAAATGTAATCTGGCGTCCTATTGGAGGAATTCTGGTAACAGTAAAAACCCTAGCGGATCCGGCAGACCGAAATTTCGGTCGAAAATGGAACGAATCGACCAAAAATGATCGGTTACAGCCAATTAGTGACCGTAAATTTGGTCACTGACGGTTATCAAATCCGCTAGGGAAGTAACTAGATTCCTTCAACACACTAACCCGTACAACTCACTCGAAAAAAAACTCCATCAGGAACATCTCTACCAGACCAATCCCAACCAAGGAAAATCTCCACCAATGACAATCTCCACCGGGAACATCTCAACCAACCCAATCTCCATCATTCCCAACTCCACCAGACAAAACTCACCCAGGACAATCTCTATCGTGGTAAAACTCCACCAGAGGAAAATCTCCATCAGGAACATCTCCACCAGTCATGAAGATCAATCTTTACTGTCGGTATGGAAAACTGCAAAAGTTATCTAGAAATCCCATAGATGGTGCACCAGTAAGTGTAAAACAGTGGACGCATAACACATAACCAAATTTTGTTACACAACGAGAAAGAAAGGACCGTTTGGAGCTAAAGAGTTTTGTCGTCAAACTCATCGATCAATCAAACACTGTGATCCGCGAGCGACAAAAATCTTCAGCTCCAAACGGTCTTTTCTCTCTCGTTGTGTAACAAAATTTGGTTATGTGTTATGTGTCCACAGTTTTACACTTACTGGTACACCATCTATGGGATTTCTAGATAACTTTTGTAGTTTTCCATACCGACAGTAAAGATTGATCTTCATGACTGGTGGAGATGTTCCTGATGGAGATTTTCCTCTGGTGGAGTTTAACCACGATAGAGATTTTCCTGGGTGAGTTTTGTCTGGTGGAGTTGGGAATGATGGAGATTGGGTTGGTTGAGATGTTCCCGGTGGAGATTGTCATTGGTGGAGATTTTCCTTGGTTGGGATTGGTCTGGTAGAGATGTTCCTGATGGAGTTTTTTTTCGAGTGAGTTGTACGGGTGCCGTTGAGAGGCACCCGTACAACTCACTCGAAAAAAAACTCCATCAGGAACATCTCTACCAGACCAATCCCAACCAAGGAAAATCTCCACCAATGACAATCTCCACCGGGAACATCTCAACCAACCCAATCTCCATCATTCCCAACTCCACCAGACAAAACTCACCCAGGAAAATCTCTATTGTGGTTAAACTCCACCAGAGGAAAATCTCCATCAGGAACATCTCCACCAGTTATGAAGATCAATCTTTACTGTCGGTATGGAAAACTGCAAAAGTTATCTAGAAATGCCATAGATGGTGCACCAGTAAGTGTAAAACAGTGGACACATAACACATAACAAAATTTTGTTACACAACGAGAGAGAAAAGACCGTTTGGAGCTGAAGATTTTTGTCGCTCGCGGATCACAGTGTTTGATTGATCGATGAGTTTGACGACAAAACTCTTCAGCTCCAAACGGTCCTTTCTTTCTCGTTGTGTAACAAAATTTGGTTATGTGTTATGCGTCCACTGTTTTACACTTACTGGTGCACCATCTATGGGATTTCTAAATAACTTTTGCAGTTTTCCATACCGACAGTAAAGATTGATCTTCATGACTGGTGGAGATGTTCCTGATGGAGATTTTCCTCTGGTGGAGTTTAACCACGATAGAGATTTTCCTGGGTGAGTTTTGTCTGGTGGAGTTGGGAATGATGGAGATTGGGTTGGTTGAGATGTTCCCGGTGGAGATTGTCATTGGTGGAGATTTTCCTTGGTTGGGATTGGTCTGGTAGAGATGTTCCTGATGGAGTTTTTTTTCGAGTGAGTTGTACGGGTGCCCTCCTACCTTTGCGCCAAGGAGAGTCGCAATAAATGTGACAGATCGTTCAATAAAAGTTAGCCTTAAATATAATAGGTATATATATAGGTATATATATATATAGTAAAACGTATAGTACGAGCCAAAATCTGAAAGCGCTAAGTCTGGCTCGGTGTAATCAGGCAATGGAATACTGAAACGCTCATGTAATAACCAACAAACTAGTTGGGTGTTATTCTCGTGGCGAAATATCAAAGTGATGGATCTTGCATAATCTGTTAGCAGCTCATTTCGCGAATGCCTATGTAAAGAAGAACGTTCGAAAGATGGTTTCGTTGATGCAGCCCTTTATGGTAAGGAATTTTGGATACTCCGAATATCCGAATACGAAAACCGGCCGATTTGAGCCAATTAAAGTTTTTCGTTTGTATATCAATTATATTTTTCGTCGTAATTAAATGACGTATTTGAATATTATACCGATTGCGTCGTAGGATGTTGAGAGCTCGCGAAGCTATATCGACGAGCTATATTCGCCGGACTCTCAAAAGTGCCTTGAAGCTATAATGTAAGTACACAAATAATGTTTACTTCAAAAATTTATTAATGAATGAAACGTCATCTTGTCCCTTCATATTCGTGAGCAGTTGTCTCAAGAATTCCGTTATTGGAAGTAACCGACAAAAGGGATCTGTAATTGCACAAGGTGTCGTACCCAGGCTACTGCAACTATTAGGCGATACGTCAGGCACGGTTGGTGATCGTGTACGATTAGAATCAGCTGTGACCTTGGGTTCGTTGGCAAAAGGCACCGACCAGCATGTCTTGGCTCTTATAGACCTTGGTGTTGTTCCAATGGTTCTTCAAGTTCTATCATCTATACAACAACCCGCCATTGGTAGTTTCGATAAAATATCTAGTCTCTTAATCGAAGCGTGCTTAAGATGTTTAAGAACTATCTTCCAACACTCCGTCGCGCCAGTACAAGCTATTTATCAAGATCCTCTCATGGTGTCACGTTTACTCGTATTGGCTAATTGTTCCATCACTTGTCAAGTATGCGTCGCAACTATATTGACAACGGCATGCAAGGTAAGAAAATGCATGACTTCTATTTTCCTCCAAAGACAGACATTCTCAAGGTGTTACATACGTCTAGATTTTTTTTTTAAATTTCGAAATCGTTTTCAGTCTGTCCATCAGTTTTTTGATATTTTGTTACCACATAAGAATCTTTTCGATTTTCTCAAATCCATTCATCCCTGAATACTTTGTCATACCGACCGTAAGGCTGTTTTTTTTTTTACTGGTCATGGAAACACCCTTAAATATCTTATTGGATATGATGTAAAAATAATCTGGAATAAATTTTTTCTTATCACCTTAAAAAAAAAGTTCCTACAACGCACTTTCTAAATAAACTACTAAATAAACACTAAAATCTTCTTTCGGTGCTTAGACATATGTAACTTCTTAAAGGATATCGATCTGTCGATTTTCTCAAATCCATTCATCCCTGAATACTTTGTCATACCGACCGTAAGGCTGTTTTTTTTTACTGGTCATGGAAACACCCTTAAATATCTTATTGGATATGATGTAAAAATAATCTGGAATAAATTTTTTCTTATCACCTTAAAAAAAAAGTTCCTACAACGCACTTTCTAAATAAACTACTAAATAAACACTAAAATCTTCTTTCGGTGCTTAGACATATGTAACTTCTTAAAGGATATCGATCTGTCGAAACCTCTCACCTTTTTGCACACTCGTTATTGAAAGAGGAATTCCATTCCTTTTTTTTTAAACAAAAAAAGATATTTTTTTTTATATTTCTATTAATTCAGCAATTCGGGAAAATAATTTGTATTGTTCTGCATGATATTATTATATTCTCAGTGCAGGAATAACATAAAAGTCTTTCATCCTCAGCATATTAATTTTTTTTTTTTAATTTTTTCTTTACATTTTCAATCAACAAATCTTTAACAAGCTTATGATATTTTTATTTTTCTAATTTATGGTTAAAACCTCAAAAAACACTGATGAATTTTTTAATTTTCATTCTATATAAAAAATTCCATTAACAAATCGAATAGATTACAAAAGTAAACGTTCAATTTTAAGAGGACAAAAGAAAATATGTTACTTAATTTGTCATATTCTAAGCGTTGATTAAAGATAATAATGAATAATAATGAAAAATTTACTTCAACAGACGGTGGATGAACAAAATGCATTATCAAAAAGCGGTGCGGTTCAGACACTTGCGACACAATTAGAATCACCATTGTCGGATGTGCAGTTGCCAGCATTGGCTTGCCTGGCAAACATGTGTTACCAAAATCGTGCAGTCTCGGTGATGGTTGCAGCGACGACGACCAATAAAAGTTCTCAGAGCAGGTTGGTTCCGGTGTTGCTTGGCCAATTAATGGGTCGTGAAAAAAGCTCATTAGTGCAACTGGAAGCTGCGAGATGTGTGGCATACATGCACAGAGCTGGTGCTCTTCCTGCGATGGATCCTCGAGTGCTTTATCGAGCGTTACCATGCCTCGTGAGACTCTGTCATCGAGATAGACCATCCCGGGAACGTATCGCAGCAGCGGAAACGCTTGCTTATTTAACCGAAGTCGATACAGATTTGCAGCGTTTAGCATCAATTAGCAATCATCTTATACCAACACTTGCCGAACTTTTGAAACCTCTTCCTCAGGTAAATGTTACGAAACAACGAAGTTCATCCATAAAACGTATTGCACCAAAGACGAGAGTAACGAGTGACATTTGTCAGGTGCAAGACGCTACGTTGACTCAAGATATGAGGCAAGCAGCGTTCAGAGCATTCGCTTCGCTTGGTGCCAACGACGAAGATATCAGGAAAAGGATAATAGAAACAGAAAATCTCATGGAACAAGTAGTCTCGGGACTCCAAGATCCTGGAGGACCCAGGGTACGATTAGCCGCTGTGAGATGTCTTCATTCGCTTTCGAGAAGTGTTCAACAATTACGGACTACTTTTCAAGATCATGCTGTCTGGCGACCTTTGATGCAATTGCTTCATGGTGCTGATAAAGGATTAGAGGGTGAGTTATTCATTTTTTAATTACGAATTATATCGTATCTCTATTTACTCCGTATTTATGAAATAATCTCCTATAATTTACGATAAAAAAAGAATTACATGTGTTGAAGAACGCGAGGCTATTAAATAATTTAACACGTCCCGTACCGGTTCATATTTGCGTTACCGTTTCGAAGTTTGAAAGCAGTATTATTTTCAATAAACGAAATTCGTTCCATCTGAACAAAACTTGAATGAAGAGGCAGATTATTTATTCTTGAGTAATTAAAAAAAACCAAACTCTTTTAATTAATCAAGTAGAGTATATAAACGATCTTGATGACCCTGAATAATCTACATAATCAATTTATGAGTAAAAAATGTATTATTTTGATTAACATAAATAAATAAATTTCATTTTGTTCACTGAAAAAAAAAAATTTTTCCACCTTTATGTTTACTGGGTCAAATCGTTAATTTGCTTTGGAATATTGAATCAAAGTTCGAATGCTAAAATAATTAAAAATTCCGTGTAGGCCGAGGGGAGGGTGAAGAGGACCTTTTGACGGTAGCATCGAGTACCCTGTGCAATTTACTTCTGGAATTCAGTCCGAGTAAGGAGCCTATCCTTGAATCCGGTGGTGTGGAGCTTCTTTGCTCGTTGACGAAACGACCAGATCCATCGTTACGGTTAAACGGCATATGGGCTTTGATGAATGTAGCTTTTCAAGCTGAACAACGTGTCAAATCACAAATACTCTCCTGTCTTGGAACCGATCAAATATTTCGACTTCTGGCTGATCCAGAGCTTGCGGTACTCATGAAAACCCTCGGTTTGCTTCGAAATTTGCTCTCCACCAAAGCACACATCGATCGGATTATGGACGAACATGCGGCTCACGTTATGCAAGCGGTCGTACTCGTTCTCGAAGATCCGGAACATCCGGCGGATGTTAAGGAACAAGCACTATGCATCCTCGCGAATGTTGCTGATGGCGATCGGGCACGGGATCACATTATGGCTAATGAAGATGTTCTCAAAAAACTCATGGATTATATGGTTAGATTTACTAAATTTATCATAATACTTTCTCGTCTGAAACAATGACCTTTTAGTCGGTTCGCTGATTTCTCGTAATTACAAAACACCATTTTCGTAAAAAAATAATATTCCAAGTTAATAAATAAAAAGCACAAATCGTAAATATACTAAAATATTTTAACTTTTTCCATAATAACAATTTCAAATTAATACAAAGCTGATTTTGTGTCTGTTGTACGATACAAAAAAACCGTCATCAGTAGAATTAAGAAATGAGAACTCATTATTTCTACTGAACAATTTGAAAAAAAGTATTTAAGTGGTGTTTTTATAAATCGTATTAGATTTTTGATTTCTTGACGCCTTTTCCGCATGACGTCGAGTTGAAGTTCAAAAGTAATCGAAAAGAGCCCATTGTCGTGTGTAGAGACGAGGCGTGACTTGAGACTTGTCACATTCAATTTTTTTTTTTTTAATGCTTGACGTCAAGACTCCCGCGGCTGTAGATAAGCAATTGTAATACATTTTGCAGCCATTATTCACAATGCTATCCAAAATTAGATCATAATTTCCTCACGTTTGCATGTGAAATTCGTGCGTGCTACAAAAGCATGTTTCATAATTTTTTTGATTTCGCAAGCAGATGATTTTTTTTTTTAATTCATGATCAACAAAATGGAACAGCGGTTTTAATCGCTTATGCCTGATTAAGCTAATTTTTTGTTATCTCAAAAACCAGATGTTAACAACTTAATTTTTATTCCTTTCTTCAAGATGCACAGTAATGTAAAACTGAAGGTGGCCGCTATTTTCTGTGTGTGCAATTTGGTCTGGCGAGAAGAACCCGGTGCTGCGCAACGTCAGGCACGTTTACGCGAATTGGGTCTTTATCAAATCTTACAGCAATTACGTCACACAAAAGATTCTCAATTGTTTGATAAGTAAGTTAATATTTTCTTCACTATTTTCGATAGTTTATTAAGGGCTTACATACGTCTAGAGATGCCAAAATTAGAGTTCATTTCAATACTTTTTGTATACCAAAAAATGTTTCTATTGCAACAATTTTTGTTCATTTGAGAATGTAAAATTTCATTAAAAAAAATTAGTTTAATCGCTGGCTGTCGTTCTTGCAAAACGCCATTTAGAGTAACAACGATTCCGACTGTGCATTTTAACTGAAAAATGAAACAATTTTTTTCCTAAAGATTACAAAAAACTAGTCTTTGTCACAGTGGATTTTCCATTTATGCATTTCTCACAAAATGCCTTGAATACAAGATGGTTTGAATCGAAAAATAGAGATTTTGGGTGAAAAATTTGTCGTTTTTTTCTTTATAAGAAAAACTGTGATCTTATAAAAAAAAATGCTATGGCAAGGACTCGATAATTGTGTAACGATCCTCTGTACAAAATTTTATTCAAATTGACATAAAGAAATTGTCTCCTATTTGCAAGATTCTTGGAAATCTTTTGTAAGTTGTATATAAAGGGGGCTATCGGATAAAATATTGTTGGAAAATCGATTTTTATGGCTCCCCTAGGTGTACGTAAGCCCTTGAGACATTATTCGAAAAATATATTAATTCGTGTTTTATATTTCAGAGTGAAAACCGCAATGGCACAATTCTTTGATCCTTGAACCAAACTACAAGCCATATTCTCCAACAACTTGAATTTTAGCAAGATTGGAAAAGCTGAAAGAAAAATTGCAAAGGGATCTGTTCCCATACAGTAGTATAGGCGCCTAAAGTAATCGTGATGTTGCTACTGAGTCGCCGAAACAAACTTTGATCAATTGGTTCTTTAGGTATATTTATTTAACAGCACTTACCACACCGCGTATCGCTAGTCCGAAATATTTATTTTGTTATATAGGTTGAGCCAATTGGCGAGAAGAAAAAACATTTGTTTGTGGTCCACGTAGTAGTTGAATTTTGCAATATTCAGGGCGCCACAAAGGTAACGAAAAAATGAATGTACTGTCGCACTGTTTTGATATACTTTTTAATATAACATTGTATAGTAAATTTTATAATTAGACATTTTATTGTGGCGACAATTTTCAATTAATTCCATGACTAGAAACGAATACATTTGAAGATGAAGTGAAATTCAATAAAAATTAGGAGTCAAATAAAATTGGCGGTCTTGCTGAAAGTTGACGCTTGATAATGGCATTTTCCATTAATTTCAACAACCAAAACTTCACATCGAACAGTTTTTTTTTTCACCGATATTCTTAAAACAACACCTTTGGAATGGTTTGCTTTGGACAATGACGAATAAGTATCTTTATAGTACAACTTTTGAAAACCTCATCGATGATATAGATTCTAAATATATCATTCAATTGCGTTTACGCTGCTTGCAAAATTGCTCAGATGATCTGCAAATTAGAGGTGTTCCGAGAGTTCTTTCGTCGTCCAAAATATAATAAATTGAAAAATTAAAAATTAAGTAACCAAGCGAGTTTTGATAATCACGGTTTTCCGGCGAATATCGCGGTTCCCCGAAGTCATTTTTCATGGATATTCAATTTTGCACAATCCTTTTACCGCAGTACATAAACGTGTGGACTATTAAGCTGGAGCATTGCTGTCGCCCGATTTCGTAAGATTCTCAATAGAGTTATTGGTCAACGGATCCAATTCAGCAAACAAATCCAGCCAGGACTTGTCATTTCCTTTTCCAAGGTGTTCTTTCTAGATTAAAAAAGAAAAAAAACGTGTTGAAAGCTCTGAAAACAAATTATACGTGATTAATTCTCGCAAATTTGCCTTTTCCGTTGCTCCAGATCCCGTTTGAGTATCCCCAATTCCTAGGATAGCATCCCCCAAACTTTGCTTTAAAATCCCTGGCGGTAAGAACGTATCGTTAGAAATAGAGCCCCATTCGTCGTCAAGATTTGGACCACTGTTGAGAATGTCTTCAAGCAAGGCGACATTTTCTGACGTTAAAAGCTGGAGTGATTGTTGATTTTGTTCTTGTGTATTTTGAGTTGCGAGAGAAGTCGCCTTATTGAAGTCAAAAATCGTTCCATTTTCGGTGAAGGAATCCATAGCAATATCTAATTCTACCAAACTCTTTTCCAGTTCAAGATGATGCGCTTGTATGTCGCTCGATCCTTTGTTTTCTCTTATGAGCATCTCATCAAAAAAATCTTTAACGCCATCGTTCGGAGCTGATTGATTGTTATTAAGTTTGTTATCGGAACTTTGAGTGAGATTTAATTGGGAAAAATCTGCGCTTGCAATATTATTCGGGTCAGTGTCAATGTTTACGAGTTTTTCGTCGATCCCTTCTCGACGCACAGTGCCATCGTCTATTGTGCTCGCTTCTTCAGCTTGTTCTACATTGTCGTGATATTCGGCTCCGAAAAAAAAAGATCTAAAATAAATAAATGGTTGTCAAACAGCATCTTTTGTAAGAGTGTAAATAATAAATTTTCTTTGCCATGTCGCCTTACTTGTCCTTATCTTCGGCGCCATCCTCGTCACCCGTTTCTTTAGCTAATCTTACCGAAGTTTCCGCAAGTTCCTTCACGATCATAAAATCGTATCTTTGGTATCCTTTAAAGCTATTTGCTATCGTTGCATACGCCTGGGCTGATTTTATTGTAAAATTAAGTAGCGTACTTTGGTACAGGACCAATGCATGACTAAACATATTGCATCGAGCTGCTGCAAGTAAATCGACTTTTTGCAGGCAATCGAGAGCTTGATTATCGAATGCACTCTTATCCCTGTACAGAAAAATATACCGTATTTCATTAATTATAAATTTTTCATTAAGGTCCATTCTTTTATTATCTTGTACGAAAAATTGAACGAAAAAACATTGACTGTATAAGGGTTAAGTATTTGAACAAAGAAATTTCTAATAGTACACTATATATTACTAACGGATAAAAAAAAATTTATAAACAATTGTACCTTCTAACACGAATCTGAACTTTTCTGAAGCGTTCGAGCTGCTTTGAGGTATCTGGATCCAATTCCTGAGATATGTTCTTCATCCAAGATAAAGCAGCGCGATACTCTGTGCGTGCTTTTTCCATTGATTGTACATTTTGCAGTGTATCTTCAATGGCTCTTCGTCTGAACGTCTCAACCTCTTGATAAAGCCTGACCAAAGGTGCGCGTAAAGCAAGTCTCTGCTGTCCTGAATAGGACAATGATTTTCCAACAGCAGACATCATTTTACCTGCTCTTGTTTTGTCCTGTTTACCAGCTTCTTTTAAAAAACGTCCCATAGCATTTTCCTCTTGCGCTAAGTCTGTTAATTGTTTCATTCACTTTTTCTGAATATGTTCACAAATCTGTCTGAATATATAACTATTCCAAGAATTTGGAATTCTATTATAAAAAATGTGTAATGAAACTTACTGCACAAACGTTCTTGATATTTATCGATTACTCGTTGCAAAAATGCACACGACTCTTGAATGCTTCTGAAGAGTTCTAATTTTGCATCTAATTCTGCATCGGAAGCGATGATGCATTCGTCTTCTTTTTTTCCCAATTTTCGTGACAGTGTTTGCTTGGTAACCCAATACTGATGCTGCATTTTACTCATGGTTGATTCATGCGGCAAGTCCGATCGCTGAACCCATCGATCGAAAGAATTCCCCGATATACCGGGTCTCTCCTGATCGCTAAAGAACATCACAAATTTTGTTGAAACACGAATTTTATCTTCTAATTTACTTAAACTCAATGCTTCATGGTCAGTTTGAGACTCATTTTTTCTCCTCATTGTTTCGATTATTATGTTTTTTGGTTATGAATAGATAATTAATAAGAAAATTCTAAAAACAATATAACTTCTATTCGATATTATTTGCAAGATTTTCACTGTAGTTGCTTTTATACCTAAAACTGTTCTAGAATGGTTTTGTCCTTGGTGGCGTTTCAAATGTAAACAAATATCGGTGGTCCGAAATGAAGTTTGTACGATTTTTTTTTGAAAACTAACACTGCAATATTGAAATTGACAAGACCTTCGTAAAGTTTTCATAATTTATGCATAATCTACAACTATCGTTGAAGTGTTAGAAGTTAGAAACGTGTCAGATACGAGTAGTTAGATTTTTCGAGAGGAATGACAAGTAATTATACAATTGATAAACTCCGATTAAATATTGTTGAGACTTACTATGCGTTCATGATGATCCTCAAATAATTAAACACTTGAAATTATTTTAAAAAATGTTGATAACTGTTTACGTTGAACATTTATAGGACAACTGGTAGGCGCAACTTGAAAAATGTCACGGTAGCCATACTGAAAATAGCTTATCTATGTAGTATGTTGTCAGTTCCTGCTACTGGCTGGCTTCTTCCTGCTGTCACCGGAATCGATTTCTTTTTTCTTGTGCGTAATCACCTTTTCGCCGGTCGTTTGCGTTTCTTCATGAACTTAACAGATGGCGCGGGAAGTTATTTCGGCCATTAGTCTCATTTATTTTTGAAAGGATTATCAACTACTAACGTCATCCAGTAGATAATAAATTCTTCACACTCGTCCAATTTCCTCAAGAATTATCTTGTTTATATCCATGGATATTTGTACAGATATCCAATAGGTTTATTTATTGAGAAATATAAAGTCATTAGTGCTAACAAATTTTTACTTTTTAATCAGCTTGACTAATTAGAAAGAAAAGATGCGTTACGATTCAACCAAATTTCATGACAATGTTACAATTTTATAATTATAGTTAATAAACAATTACGATACACATTATTACAATCAAAAATTCCATCTAAAATAGACTATTTTGTTCGTATAGAGCTTTTTCATCATAATTTTTTATTATTTTTAACACATTATATAGAATATGAATGAGATTTGCTAACGTGTGATTAAACGGATTGTCGTGATCGCTTGCTTTTTTTTTATATTTATGTGCTTCTTTTTCTTCGTGTAAATTGCGGTATAAAAATGGCGATTTTTCCCGTTATTATTACTTTGTTTACTATCATAAAAAAATGTAGTAAATTTGACGAAAACCATGTATATTAAGACGTCACTCTCAAGCTCATTGAAATTATTCGATTAGTCGATAAATTGCAACAGTTACTCTTATTACTTGAAAACTTTTTTAAATCGCTTATTTGACCAACAAACATGATAAATAATATTTTTTCAACAATGATGGAGATACATTTTTAATGAATTCACTATTCGATATATCTCTATATTTCTACATATCGAATACAATTTTTTCATCGATCACGAGTTTGAAGTCTTCATAAAAATCTGTTTTTGCGAATGCAAGGAGGCACATTTTTTTTGTTCTAACCACAAGGGTTTTAAATCTAAGGCGTGGAAGAAATATTTGTTGAAAACGATTAAAATATGGTTTTTTTAGCGACGCATAAATCGACCTTAATCGCTTTACGTGTTTACGTTTCGACGAAGCTGGTGACTTTGGCGATAGATGACACATGTATGTTTTTTTTTTAAATATGGCTCTTTTTAGTACTGGTACCATGGCTGACGACGAACCCAACGAAGCTTCATGCCCGATGCCGTGCGAATTTTGATGCTGGCACATTCCGCAGCTCTCACCGTTTCTTTAACGCTCTGCATAAGATTTTGGGCATTTCCAACAAGCATGTCCGTTGCTTCTTGATCTTCCTCCGTACCTATTTTAGAAAATAAAACGTACATTATTGACAAACTCGGCAAACGAAAAAAAAACTTTTGATATAAAGTAGACAATAATAAATAGTAGGACTTGCTTTTCAAAGAAAAAAGCTCATTTTTCAAAACCAAAAAAGGTACTTTAGAGCTTTTTTGGAACGAAAGGGAGAAGTTCTTTTTTACAAACTCTTCTTAAAGAAAAATAGAATTTTTACGCGGCCAACGCTATCGAAAATGTAAATTTTCTATTGTAGTATAAACTTTACGCTACGATGCAATTTTTCTACTCGAAAATCTCTCAATTTCAAGTAATATTCGAATCTCCTTATTTCAAATGATATTCGATAACCTCCTTAAATCACCGATCAGAAAGTCTGCAAGTGGAAAACTGCAAAACCACATTATTTTCATGTAGATTCCGTGAATCGGCGCCATGAAGATAAAATTTCGCGACGACGTCAAATAAACCTTTTTCCGGAGTATGTTTGGGATAATGACGGTAATAATTGTGGACTAAGGCTCGTCATGAAGAAGAACTTAATACACACCTTGTGCCCCAAGCATGGTAGCTTTGACTGTAGATAGAATTTTCAGTTGAGTTCCAATGGTCGGAATTCGTTCGCAAACTTGGAGTAGATTCTATAAAAAATAAAGAATAACCAATTAAATAATCAGTTATCAATAGTAAGCATAATAATATAATTCTGGCTCCTTTGTGCAAATCTGTAGACAGGAACCTTCGGTTCAATTTAAAAAAGTCCATTTAGTTCAAAGAATTGAATAAATAAAAAATCATTTGAAAATATGAACACAAAGAATTCTATCAGAAACCATGAAAAATAACTTACCGTTCGTATGCGTTTGTCTGTGCATTCCCGAGCAAGTTCCTTGGCAAGACGGGTAACTTCTTGGGAAGCTTCGGCAATTGCCTTAGCGCAAGCTATCAAATCACGCTTGTTTCCGCCTTCACCTCGCACTAGTCCGGAAAGTCGAGCCATCAAAATGGCCATTTTTTTTGCAGCAGCGATTATGTCGTTATCCTTGCTCGACCACTGTCGAACTTCTTGATGAAGACCGTGAGCAGCCATCTACAAATCCGAATAATAATACATGGTTCATCATAATTAATTGAGAGTCGTTAGCATCTAATTTTTTAATTATTCACAATTAATTATTCGAAAATGATTAAAATCAAAGTTTCACGCTGTTTTACGAACGTGACTTACCATAATAGGTTGATTTGGTTGCGGTGCGTGCATGAACATTTCGTCCTCGTCGTCAGTTTCTGGTGGAGGAGGTCGCGGCGGCGGAACTTCGCCTCCTGGCAGCGGTGGCCTTGGCGGAGCCATTTCTATTGAAACGATTCAAAACTTTTAGGAAAATTGTTCACGGAATTTATGAAAAGTATTCATTTCCGGAAGACTTTGAAAAACCTCATTTCGAACTGATTGAACAATTCGGAAATATTGTTTTGAGCTCTGAAAATATAGTTCGTGTAATGCTTTGTAAAATATTTTAGAATTATTGCATTTTTATAAAACGTAAGTATCTATAACAGATTTCTTAGATAATTAAGGGGGTCATCTCATGCGACAGCTATTTTTTTCGCTTTTTTTGGGAATTTTTTTTGATGAACCGTTAAAACAGACTATTTCTGAATTTTTACCATACATTTATCAACATTTTTACAGTCCCTCAGAATTTTATCAAACAAAAATAACGAGTTGAATCGACTTTACACCGTCCGGAAAACACTCGTGTGTTGGTTGACCGCTGTCATGATTCCGGAGGTTTTGCTTATCTGAAATAAAAAGATCAAACGGCATTTTAATTTGTAGATCTGAGGCTATGGCCGGAACTAGAGTAAAGTAAAAATATCGAAAATTGATTTTTTGGTACGGTTTTAAAAGTTAAGTTCCAAGTTTCGTCATTTTTTTTCGACTTTTAAAACATTGCTCAAAATTCAATTTTCGATATTTTTACTTTACTCTAGATCCGGCGATAGCCTCAGGTCTACAAATTAAAATGCCGTTTGATTTGTTGATTTCAGATGAGCAAAACCTCCGGAATCATGGCAGCCGTCAACCAACACATGAGTGTCTTCCGAACGGTGTAAAGTCGATTCAACTCAATATTTTTGTTTGATAAAATTTTGAGGGACTGTAAAAATGTTAATAAATGTGTGGTAAAAATTCAAAAATAGTCTGTTTTAATGGTTCATTAAAAAAATCCCAAAAAAGCGAAAAAAATAGCTGTCACATGGGATGACCCCCTTAAGAAATAATATAAATTATGTGAAAAGTAATTTATTATGAAAAAGTATTTTAGTTTTGTACTAAAATAACTTTCAATTGAAGTTAAATAAACTATATTTTGATTTTTGAAAAACTATAACTTGCCGTGACTGATGTGCAGTTGAGAGAGATCGGGAGAGCTTCGCTGATCAGGATGAGTTACAAGTGCCTTCCTAACTTGACCAACGGTATTGAGAAGCTGCAGAAATAAATAAATAAATAAATAAAAATAGATGAACAGAAAAAAAATTCTTCGATACGCAGAAATGTTTTTTGACATTAAGTTTCGATGTAATCAGTGAATTCACTTACAGCCCGATTGCTTTCACGCCAGCGTGATATCGATGGACCATCAGTGATATTCATTGCCACAGCTTTAGCGTCCTGCACCATAGGCGCAACATCTACAAAAATAAATAATCACAATGTAAACAACTTCGTACAGTTTCAACTTTAGTTTCTTTTCGGTGGAACTTTTAAATATGGTCCGATAATTTTTACATTTTTTCAATATTTTTTCAATATTTGTTTTCTCACTTTGTTGAAGAACATCAGCAGAATGGTTGACGCGTTGAATGAAAGCAGGATCTTCGCTGTTGTCGCTTTCTTGCTTTGCGACTAGAATAACACGATTGGCAAGTCGCGCGATCGCCGCGGTATTGTCGACCATTTTTTGAGGATGAGTTTTAGCGATTGCATCTTCACAGAGGAACGAGTGCTTTTGCATTTGTTCTTCCGACGTTCTTACGAAATCTGCGCTGTCAGTTGCTTCGTCACAAAGAGCTCTGGCTCGTTGCATCGTTTCGGCGTATTGTTGTCGTAAATTCTCAAAATGATCATCCGCAGCTTTGCTCTCCGGATATGTCATTCTAATCCGACCAGCGTTGACCAATTGAGGAGTCAGTGATTCAACCTGGGAAGCACTACTTGAAAGAGCCTCTGCAAGTTTTTTGTTACCTCCGCTACCTGTAATTAATATTATTTAAAGTCTTCATGAGTTTAGCCAAAATTTTTTAAAAAAAGTACAATATAAAACAATTTACAAGAACATTTTTAGAATTCGCCTTTTATTTGTTGATTCGTTAAAAAAAAAAGAAAATTCAAAAGAAGTTCCCACGGATGAAAAAAAAAATCAATTCATCCAATGAAAACACAATTATTAGTTCAACGATTAAAGACAAAAAATAGATTTTGAAAAAAGAGATTTTAATAAAGTTTTTCATTCAACAATTCTTGGTTTAAACAATTTGTTAATAATTTGGACATTATTGTTATAGAAAAGCAATGTTTACAACATATACAAAATGACTAAATTTTTTAACGATATTGGTGAATCGCCAAGTATATAGTCAAATTCAGATCGGTTACGTATATGTCAAACAAATTAAAAAAAAAATAAATTAAGAATAAAGTAGTGTCAAAACATTTGACTTGCCACCGGCCGCGACCATTCGAGCAGTCTTTGCAGCCCGGTTCGAGAAAGTTTGAAGTGCATGAGTCTTATCGTTGAAGTTTTGCTCGCGTCCAGGAGTTCCTTCCGGAGTCAGAACAGCATCGGTAAATTGTTTGAGAGGTGTCGATATATCAATAAAATCTTCGACAACGCGTGAAACAACAGCTTGTTGTATACGATTCTTAAGCTCCTGAAGCTTTTGCGACAACTGTCGTGAAATTTCCTGCGCTTGTATAGTATTCCCCTGACCTTTGGCGCACAATTCACCCAACTGGCGGGACAGATTGTCGACGTCGTCACATAATTGCAAAATCTCTGCCTTGTGAATCCCTGGTAAACCTTCGGCGACCTAGAGAAAAAAATAATTTGAATGATAATCACTTTTTAATTAAGATTAGGAGAATGTTTGATGAAATTCGTCCCTTCAATATTTTTTTAGTACACGAATTATTAAACAATTCTGAATGTTATGTAAAATAATTAATCTCTAGGTAGCAGCTAGTATCTCTGAAAAATACGTTAAAATAAAAAATAATTCATTATAATGAAATAATAACTATTTGATTTATTAGATAATAAATGAGAGTAAAATAAAAACAAACAATTCCAATCGATTGGGATGTTTCAACATGTTTTTGAATGAAATGGTAGTTTGACAGAAAAAAAATGAGGATTTTAGATAGTTAATTACTCTAATCAACAAAAAATGACAGTTCCTCTTTGTTTATAACCGGAAAAAGAAGAAATTCTTTTCCCTACTCCAACTTACGTAAGCAAGAGCTTGCTGATTCTTCATATCCATACGCAGCAAGTAAACCATAATCCTATTGTTAATTAATTAGTAAATTCTGCCCAGAAAAATTCATCGTAAATTGTTAATGTTAGAAATTATTACAAAAATTATTAAATTTTCCCGACCTTTTTTCCTTCGTGAATAATCATAGCAATGGCACGTTGTCCAAGACCACGATCATCGTGTTCCGGATTGAGAAGCCATTTGTTCGCTTGCTCCAATCTTCCGGCTACGGTGTGTGCAGTTTGTGCTGCACCGGATTTGTCAGCGGCCACGAGAGACGATGCGATTGAGGATCGAAGCTCGTTGAGTTTTTCCTTTACTCCTCGAGCCAAGGCTTCAGCTTGGGGAGTACTTCCTATAAAAACAAAAATAATTAATGTAATATTGGACAAAGTTCAGTATATCATCACCAAGTGCTGAACGACATTAACCCCAGACAATTTATTTTTCCGAACGTAAACTCTACTACGGGGTCAAAAACAACCCCAATCTTTTCTTTAGCATAAAATGTTCCTCGTACGCGATAATTAGGTTTAATTATATTCCATTCTCTTCGTTTTTTGATAACGAAGAGAATGGTGTATGATAAAATAACATTTGGTAGATATTTAATGATGAAAACTCTACGAATCGAAAACGTTTCGAAAAAATGCAAAACAAAGTTTTTACTAAAAAAATTGGGGTCGTTTGCGACTCCGTTGAGGGGTCTAGGGTTAAATTTGCTAAAAAAAATTTTTTTTTCATATAATTAAAAAAATGTTGAACATATATTTTGAAAAACTGAAGAAATTTTATTTTTATCAAATAAATAAATTTCAACGACATCGTATTTACTGAAAACAGAGAGTTTTCAGTATATCTCAGAAATGTTAAATAAATATGTTGAGGAACTGAAGAAAATGTATTTTTTAAATACCAATATTCGGCAATATGAAATTCGATGTAAAATTGAAAAATGTTCAATGGATAAATTTGGAAGAATTGATCCCATTTTTATATAATAAAATATAAAATATAACCAAACCGACCTTTCTCATTCTGTCGAAGTTCGCACAAAGCATCGGTCATCGTAGCAATTTGAGATGCAAGTTTAGCGAGTGGTTCCGCTTGAGCCGGGGCGAGATAACGGTCTGATAATCTTTCCGCTTGCTCGAGTATCTGACGAAGACTTTTTTCACCGATGCCACCTCGCAAGGCCCGTCCATCGTCTAGCCAATCGTACGCTGCTCTTACTCGTGATTCTATGGCACTTTGAGCCTTTTTCAGCACCTGTGTTACGCCAGAAATGGAAATTTCTTTTAATTATAGTTTTAGAGTACAATTACAAAGATTTTCTCAATTATGTTTTTGTGCGGTACATTGAAAAAAAAATCGTACAGCGAATTACGCTAATATTTTGACGCAAATGGCGATACTCCATTTTTTTATGGCCTCGATCAACAATAAAGCGAAAAATAGTAAAAAGAAAAAGTATGAATCTAAATACCGTCAATTGGTCCGCGTCCCATTCCTCTTCATCGTACGTTGTCAATTGAAGAACACGAATAATCTCATTTAACTCGTCCGATATACGTCCTGACAAATAATTACGATTCTCTGCTGCTTCCTCCGCGCCTTTGCCGCCTTGCGAAATAATGTGAATGAATATTTTCATGGAACAGATTAGAATCGGTGCCAAAGTTTTCACCTATAAAAATAAACATTTTTTTCATGAAATTTATATTACGTAGACGTTCTGTTACTCCATACATTATATCTGATTATATTATACACACTTGTAAATATATTATTCGCCAATATACTAGGCAAGTTTTATTTGTCATTAAAAAACTCCAATTTTAACTAGAAAGCTTTATTTGTTGCTGACAGACTTTTACTTAAAAAGTTCAATTTTTTCTTGAATGCTTATTTTTTTCTTAGAAATCTTTCTCTTTACTTAAAATATCAATCAATAGAGTTTTATTTGCACAACTTTGAACAAGTTTTTTACAAAGCTTTTAACTATTTCGTTATTTACATCCTTAAGCCTATAGTCCTTATAACTAATACTCTCTTATTATCTATCATTCTTTTCCTTCCTCTCTCTCTTTCCTTAATTCGCAACTCCTTTTATTCCACTCTTCTTCTATTTCCCTAACGTATGCACATATGTCTTTTTGCACTTTTCCGCCCAACATGTTTATTACCTCCCCACCGATCGCCCCTTCATCAATTCCTTCAAACCATGCTTCCAAACCTTCCCTTGTTTTTTCCGTGACCAACTCTTTGCTTTTTTCGCACGTCAGCAGATGTTCAAACGTCTCTTCATTCTTTTCACATATTCTGCACATCCATTCCGCTTCTCCTTTTTTACCCGCTCTTCCTATATTCCCGCATCTTATTCTTGCCCACACTTCCTTCTCCCTACCCTTTACGTTCTCATCTGACCAGTACTTCCACGGACTTTCATCATTCGCCACGATAAACTTGTACATCGCATTGTATGTCGACGCCTTTATCTTTTCCTCCTCTTTCCTCAACGTCTCATTCTTGAAATTTTCTAATCCGTTTCTTATTCTTGCTTCTATCTCCTTTCCTTCCTTCCTTTCCCAAATCATTCCAATTACATCTTGTATTTCCATTTCTTTCAGCACTTTTTCCAAATCCTTCCCCCACTTTGTCGGCGTATGGTTCACAATCGCCCTTATTTCTTCCATCATGCATACTTTTGGCCATCTCTTTTCCTTCATTCCACATATCTCAACTAAATATCTTAGTGCCCTTTCTCTTACCAGATATTTCATTGTGGGCACTCCCAACTCTCGTCTCCATATGTAATTTGGCGTGGTCCTTTTTACCCCAAGTGCCATTTTGCAGTATCTGCTCTGTATTCTCTCGAAAATGTCGATTTCCCCTAGTCCCCAAATTTCCACCCCATACATCGCTCCCGCCCTTACTATCGAATTCAGCAGGTACATTCTCTCCTCCATCACATCTCTACCAGCTCTCCGCCATACACCCCATACCGCATTCATGGCTTTTTGCGCCTTTCCTGCCGTCTTTTTCCCGTGCAACCAAATTGAATTTTTGCTTGTAAACCAGTATCCCAAATACTTAAAGTTATTCACTATTTTCACGTCTTCCCCTTTTAAGTTCCATTTCTCTTCTTTCTTCATCTTTCCTCCATTTCTAAAAATCATTATTTTCGTTTTCTTTGCATTAACTTCCATCTTATTTTTTTCCGCCCAACTTTCCAGGTCCTTCAAGATACTTTTTAACCCGCTTGCCGTCTCCGCAATTGCCGCCACATCATCGGCATATTTTATTGCGAAGATTTTTTCCTTTCCGATGACAGCTCCGCCTTCATTTTTTCTCTCCCACATGTCTTCAAGATCATCCACATATAAATCAAACAACACGGCGCTCAGTGCACAACCCTGCCGAACTCCTCGCTTTGTTTTGAAACTTTCCGAGATTTTTCCTCCCGCTTGAACCTCCGCACTTGTTTCTTTGTAAATTGCTTTTATCATTTCGATCATCCTTCCCCGAATTCCTTTTTGTTTTAGTTTTATTATCATTCTTTCTCTATTTACTCTATCAAACGCTGCCTTAAAATCTATAAACGCCACATACAGCCTTCCACCTTTCTTCTTCACAGTCTTGTTTATCACAGCATTTAACGTATATATTTGGTCCCTCGTACCCCTCCCTTTTCTGAAACCAGCTTGGCTTTCTTTCAGTTTACCATTTTTTTCAATCCACGTGCTCAATCTTGTTGTCATTATTTTTGTCAAGACTTTATACCCCACATTTAGAAGTGATATCCCCCTATAATTTTCCGCTTTGTCTCTGTCTCCTTCCTTGTAAATTGGTACTATTCTCGCCATTTCCCATCCTTTAGCCAATATTCCTTCCCTCCAAATATTGTTCATCGCCTCTCTCAAATCTTCCCTTCGTTCTTTCGGTATCGCTTTTATCAGCTCTACTACTATCCCGTCCTCCCCAACCGCTTTTCCATTTTTCATGCCCCTCAACGCTGCCTCCACTTCTGACATCGTGAAATCCTCATAGAATTCTTTCTCTCTTCCCTCAATTTCTTCCTCACCAGCTCTCTCTCTTTCACTCCACATCTCCGTATTTTCATCCCCTCCATTCCTTCTTTCTTTCTCTCCATTCAGAAGTTTCTCAAAGTGTTCTTTCCATTCTCTCTTCGAAATTTTTTCCCCCACTGCCCCCCTGCGCACTATTCTGAAATTACCAATGGCCTTCCACCATTTCGACATATTTTTGGCTTTTCCTACTTGTTCCCAGATATCGTTTCTCCATTTTTCTTTAGCCTTTTTTATTGTCAGCTTCATTTTTCTTTTTTCCGTTACCAATTCACTCTTCAGCTCCGCTTTTCTGTCCTTCGTAAAAGCTTTCAATCTAATCCATACTTCTTCTCTTTGCTTTTTACATTCCTCGTTAAACCATCTTGGTAATTTTCTCACCCTCCTAACTTTTCCGCATGTTTTCATCATCCCCACTTCTTTTGCCGCTTTAACAATTTTTTGCTTAATCCCCTCCCATCTCCCCATGTTTTCTTCCGTGCTTACACTCTTTTCCCATTGTTTAGTGTATTCTTCACTTTTTTCTCCCACCCAATTGAGTTTTTCCTTATTACACACCTCTTCTTCACATTCCTCTCCACGGGTCTGCGTTTCATGTTTTCTTCCCCACATGTGTAGCATTATTGGTAAATGATCCGATTCTATTCGGTTTATCACCTCCAGCTTTTTGATTTCTTCTCTCCCTCCCCTGTCCAGTACAATTGCGTAATCAATTACCGACCCGCAACATTCTTCCCCCCCACCAACAAAAGTGATTTTTCCCTCTTTGTCCCCTTTCGTTCTCCCGTTTAATACTTTCAACCCCAAATCTTCACACATGCTTAACATTTTTTTTCCTTCCGAGTTTAATATTCTGTCCTAAGATTTTCTTGTTTCGTAAACCTCGTCTTCCATTTCATCCCCAACCATCGCTTGTTCATCTCCAATCCTCGCATTCATATCCCCTAATATCACAATATTGTCTCTTATGGCAGCTTCCTCCAGTATCACAGGGCTTAACATTTTTTCAATTTTTCCTATTCCGACGTTATTATAAACTGTTATTATAGTTATAGCTTCTGTTAACTCGCAATTGCACATAATTAACCCGAAATCCCACTCTTTTATTTCCCAACTTCCTTCCCACTGTTTTTTTACCCCGATTGCCTGCCCCCCTTTTGCTCTTCCTTTATTTACCCCTTTTTCTTTGATCGCCGCTTTGAAACACCAATTGAATTTTTTACTCATTCCTTGCATAGCTTTTTCCTCATCCTTTTTTACTACCCAGGTTTCTTGCAGGACCACAATGTCCGCCTTTTCCAACAATTCCCAAGCATCTCCGATCTTGAATATCCCCGCCACATTCCAACAAATTACTTTGAACCCTGTATTTTCTCCGTCTTTCTCCCCTTTCCCTTCTACAAGTTTCCTCGTCGACTCTTCTCTCTTCTCTCTTCTTTCTTCCTTCTCCATTTCTTCATTGCTCTCTTGAAACTCGAAAGGGCCGCTGAGCAACCTGGCCGTATTGCATCCCCTTTCTCTCGTCTCTTTGAGGCTCGATGCTCCCACTCCAGTCGTTCCATCTCCACCATCCGTCCCCGAAGTTTATTCTCATGTATCTAACTTCCGCCCTCCTTCCCAGTTTCTTTTCGTTCTCCGCAACCTCCCATAGCCATTTTTGGACTTCTTTTTCTCTTTTCGTCAGGTCGTCCTTGATCCAGATATCTGTCCCCTTCAGTTCCCTCTTTCTTTTCATCATCTCCAGCTTTTCGAACCGATCCTTGAATCTTGCGACCACCATACCTTCACTCTCATACTTCTTCATGGTGCTTCCTCTGATATCGTGTCCACATTTTTTAGCAATCGTGTCCAGAATCCTGTCCTTTGACGTACCTTTCACCTCCGGGAAATAAACACTTATATTGTTTTTCCTGTACTTCCTTCTTTCCGTCTCTTGTTCGAACTCCCTCTCATCTAACGGTTTCGGCTTTCTTTCCATTAATTTCCTTAGATCGTCCTCTACTCTTGACACTTTTCCTCTGACGCCCCTTACTTTCGCCGTTGAGCATACTAGAGATGCCTCACTAATTGATTCGAAGCTGTAGTTTTTTTCTCTTGCTCCTCTTCTTGTCACTGATTCCTCCGATTTTCTGCCTTCATTTTTTTCTTTTCCTTCGATGACGACCATAAGTCTGTGACGTTCCTCCTCCCACCGTTTTCTTTCCTTCTCCGCATCCTCTTTCAGTTTTCGCACCGTGTTTTTGAGCTCTCGAATTTCCTCACTGCTCTGCTCACAGTAATCACACGTCTTGCCACTATCCACCATGCATTCTTGTTTCATTCTGTTCATCTCCTCCCAGAACCATCTTTTCATGTTCCCTTCGCTCTCCTCATATATTTCGCTCATTTTCTTTTCCCACCACTGTTTTGAACTTTTTTCAAAGTCTTCAAGTCGGTTCTTCATTTCTCTCCTCAGTCTTTCCTCTGCTTTCCGAACCTCGACAAACCAATGCTTCCCCAAGCCGCTCTCTGCTCTCACTGGTACGCGGCGACCAGAATGACCGTCATCGGAATCCTCGTCTAGCTCCGCACCCACCAATTCCTCCGCCCTTTCGCTCGGGTCATCGACATCTTCATCCTCATATCCTTGATACTCCCCGACCTGACCACTTTTCTGCGGATTTCTAAGACTATTCTCCCGCATCGGCGGTCTCTGTGCCGCTCCGCGAAGCATCAGCTGTTCGGGATCGTCCTCCCTTTCTTTCGCGCCGCCGGCCGCCGCATCGTCGTCCCCCGTATCTCCGCCGCCGTTTTGCTCCGGGCCTAACTCTTCACCGGACCTTTCTCCCTCGCCTACACCGTCCTTTATTCCTCCTTCCCTCGTCTCACACCTTTCTTTTCTCCCATCTTTGCTCGAAGCTTCCTTAATCGGCGTGTAACTCAACTTACTCTTCGTGACAAACCCGTCCTTTGTATATTTGTCTCCCACTGCCCCTTTGATTAGGAAGCTATCTATTTTACCGACCTTTCCGTCCGCTTTCTTCGGTGGCCTCCCTCTGCGCTTCTTTTCTGTTATTTCGACGCACTCATTCTCGTGCCCGTTACCCGTGGCTCCATCTGACGTCCACGCGCTAACTTCTTGCACCTCCTCATCGTCCACCGTCGCTTCCTGCGGACCTTTCCCACCTTTTTTTTCCCCACCCATCTCTCCTATGCTTAACCTCCAAAACTCCTGCCCTCGGATAATCTCCCAATATCACCTTGAAAACTTTCTTTGGGCCCAAGCCTACTCTTGTACACTTGAACCACCTTCTCCTTCAAGTCACCTTCCACTTTTCACTCTGAAATCCCCATTCCTTCACTTCAAAATCTCCTCTCCCGTTAGAGCATACCGAAAACACGTTCACTCGCTACGCTCCGTAACCGGCCCTCCTCAAAGGAGTACACATACCCTCACCCACACCACGTGCGGAATAAAAAAAAAAAAAATGTAACTAGCTTATATTTCTTCAAGCCTTTAAGAATATACAAAAAATACTCATTCAGAAGCAGGCCTGCCCCGCTCGCGGTCCGCTAGCAACGCCTCCTTTACTTAAAATATTTATTTTTCACTGGAAAGTTTTTTTGTACGAAAATGTTCCTTCTTAGACAGGACGCTCTTTTCCTTCATTGGAGAATTTCATTGTTAGCTCGGAAAACGAAAATAATTTATAGCTTTTTTGTCCTGAAGCACGAAAATCAAATTACACCCAACAAGATTTTCCCCCTTCTGTACTCAATTCTATTTAAATCGTTCTTATAACATTCACAATACTCAAAACAAAATTTGATGCACTTATATTTTTATATTTTATTAGTTTAATTTCTTCAATATAGAAAGTAGAAATTAAATTTGATGCATACCTGATCAAGACATCGAATAAGGATTTCACGATGAACTTGATGAGTTAGTTCTTTTTCACGAGCACTGATTTCCCGAGAAACTTTACTGAGGCATGGACTAAGGTTCTTCAGGAAGTGCATTAAATCTTCCATAGTCTCTATGACCTCCGTAACTGCAAGATAATCGAGGACTCGTTTGCATTCCCGAATAATTTTCCGAACCTCGCTCTCGTCGAAACATAACAATAGAGAGCTTGTGCCTTGAAGAATTCCTCGAGAACCCTCGATCAATTTTTTTCTAAAATTATAATAAAATATTAAAAAATAGAAGGTCACTTGCAAATTCAGATTTTCATGCAATAAATTTGAATTGACTATTTCATCTCAACAAATGCATAATCAAAGAATTTGAGATGATAATTTTCATTCGAGAATTCAATTAGAATTTTCTTTTAATGTTTGTAACTCTCGTTCTGCAACTCCTTATTAATTGAATGCAATAAAATATGGAGCTCCAAAATAAATAATTAATAGTACAATTGGAAAATCAATTATCCACGCGCAGTTTGAATTTCCGTGAACTTGTTTTTCGATCAAACTTTTCAACAAAATCAAAACTTTTTTAGGGTAATTAAGGTTCTTTACCTTAATTACCCTAAAAAAGGTTTGATTGAAAAGGAATCTCTGGGAAAAAATCCTATTCCATCGTACATTTCTTTCCGAGTAATTTTTTTCTTTTTTTAATTTTTCTATTGGGGTTTGTACTAATCGCCCCCGCGATTGTTACTTCCACGGCCCAGGCCTTCCCTTTAGCCTCCCCGCTCTTTTCGACTATTCCTCCATTATTCCACCCATTCCCCCGCATGTGTTCCTCCACTGTATCGCATTTACCGAGGGCGAAGGGAAACTGCAGAAAAAAACCTTGCCGATACCTGACTAATCCCTCGGGTGGCAATGCGAGTACGCTCAAGCACGGCCCACAGAGGCGCTCATACACAGGCAGGTACCTCTTCAGCTATGATGCAATGAGCCAGCCAGTGCACGATTAGAGTGCCACCATTCGCACGATGAGAACCGTCCACTACAGGAAGGCCACCCAAAGCCGTACACCGACCGCTCATGCATCATAGAGAAGTGTTTTAAGCATGGATTTATAAAGGTAGACTCTCCCCCCCCCCCCCGATCCAGCCGGGATTGCAGCAGAAACACTTGAAAAAAATTTCGAATTTTCATTGGTGTTTTGGTCGGGATTCAAACCCGGGACCCGCGGCGTGCGAGCCCGAGCCTTTATTCACCGGACCAACCGCTCTCCCCATTTTTTTTGAGTACCGAGCAGCTAAAATTGTGAACAGACAAAATGGACCCTCTTCACCGGAAACGTAAGTTTTTCACCGGCAATTTGAACGAAATTTCAAAAATTGTCACGAAAATTTTATTTAATGAATTTGAAAAATGATTTATAGTCGCCACATCTTTTTGCCTCGATACTATGATGAAAATATAAATCAAAAAATACTTTTGACGATTTGCATATTCTTACTAAGCTGGACATCAAGTATTTTCTTTTTTGCATTTATGGATACGTTGTTACCTACACGTTTCCGAATTTGCTATTTTTTTTTCAATGCACGAATTTTTTATTCAAAAAATAACGAGTTTTCAATCCGAAAAAATTCTAATTTCCGATGATCCAAAATAATGTATCCCGTGAAATTTCCTTTATATTCTATCTTTCATTTGCTTTTTTATGGTTTTTTTTACTTCTGATTCAAGAGATAGATTTTTTCTTCGCCACTGCATCCTGCTTGTAATTATACTCGGAAAGCTACTTTAGCAAATTATGTTTGGAAATATTTAAGCGTAGCGTTTTGTATATGAATCAACCTAACTACGTTGTTTTTTTGAGATTTGTCATAACGTGTTAATGGGACGAAAAATGCATTGGACGAAAATGACTCTCTTCATCGAAATAGAGGCCGAAAAAACATTGACCATGTAAAGGTTAGTTATCGAAAAGATGAAATAAACTTTGTGTCCAATTTATTCAAAAAGATTGATGATAAAAGTGTGAATAAAATATGTTATTAAAAGTACAAAAGAAAAAACTGTTATGCTCTACCTTGCCGGCCCAGAATAAGGATCCTGTTTGAGTAAACCGGAAGCTTCTTCCAGTAGTCTTGAAGCGCCCTCTACACGATGTAATGCAGCCGGCATATCCTGCTTGAGTAACGCATCGTCCGAAGAGTTGATCGTTTCTTTTCCCACCTATTATTGAAACGAAAATATTTCACTCGAAAATTAAACTATAGATCGTAAATAACGGCGAACGGTGGATGTTCTTTGTGTAGAATATTAGCCGATACAGAGTTTCGTTGAGAAGAAAAAAAATCGTCCATTTGTCAAAATTTTCGTTTAAATAATTTATTAATCATGTTTTGACAGAATTATTATTGGACATTAAGATTTTAATCATATAAAAAAATTGTAATTGGATTTTTTTCTTTTTTTTCAAATTGCTAAATAGCATAGTTATTGTGAAATCAAATTTTGAGCTGGAAATGTACGTGTTAAAAGCATCTTTAAATTAGACTTGAAAAAATACATTTAAAAAATAAGGGTTTGTAATAATCGAAAAAAATCGCTTTTGGTAAAATTACAAATGAAAAATTAATTATTCGAGATATTTGACTTACTTTAACAAGATTGGTGACCGCCATGCTGACAGCCTGGACTGGACGTCCAAGGTCAGGCATAGCGTTTCCATCCTCGGCTTCTTCATGGAGAATAATAAGCCTCGATACCTGCAAAATAATGGAGAGCTTGATACATGCAGCCTCAACAACAAACTAATAATGTTCTAACTTCGAACCGTTCAACAAATACTTGAGAATATTAAAGTAAAAAAAAAAAGAGACGGCAGGCAGCTAGAAAAGTAATTCAAAATGGAGGAACTTCAGATGGAATTTGGATGAAGACAAAGTGGAGAGGCGATCAAGTTTTTCTAAAACCCTTAATCCTTAGTTTTATGAGGCATTCTCGACTTTTGTCTAGAAATTGTCAGGATACATAGAAAGCGTGTTTTGGAAAATATTGGGAATGTTTACGAGAGAAAATACGTCAAAATTGGCTACGAAAACTAGTGGAACTCAGGAGGGTAACAATAAACACAAAGATTAGAATATTTAGGTTTGTTTGGGTTGGGATAGAAAAATCAACATTACATAACAAGTACTAAAAATGCATCGTCAAGTTACTAGAAAATACATGAGTTCAAACGCTGCTTAACGTTAATTCCGTTCCGTCATATTTGTTTATTCCACAACCAATTGTCTCGGTTCATTATTTTGTTCGCTTGAAAAAACTAGTAGAGAAAAATGCGTGAGTCAGACTTGTCCAAATTTAGAATTGTCTGAACGCACACATAAAACTAAGTCAATCAAACGAAAATGGCGGTAATGAAAACTATGCGGTAGTAGTAGTAGTAGTTTGGTTTGGTTGGCTGCGGTGCCTCACTAATGAGTTTTAAACTATGCGGTATTCTACTAGCACGTCTGTCTTCTCAGCTTGTACGCAAAATGAAGTTTTATGTGAGAGCATTTGAAGCATTTGATAATAAAAATACGATTAAACAAACGGCAAAAAAATGTGCAAATTTGAAGCCCAGTACAAGATTGCGAAATTAACTACTAAACGTTCTCTATTGTTTACAACAGGAAAAAAAGAACTAGACGCAAACGTACTTATTTTACGTGCGATTTAATGAATCACAAATAATTAAATGTCTCGTAGAACACTTGCAAAACGCCAGAGAAATAATGCTCAACGAGTTCACGAAATAAGAAAAAAAAAAATTAGCAACACTGTGGCGCTCTTTGTTACATATCTTATTGCATACATTTTTTCCCCCATTTCGCGAAGAAAGCCACTAAAAAGTGGTGTGTGTAATTCCTCGTTCTTTCCAGTTGCAGGGGAACGCCCAACGCTTATGCATAAAACATACCACTCAGCGATATTTATAGACATTATTCAAAAATGCGTTAAGAACGCCGCACGTGTTTTGAAACGACTTTTCGATGGCTATACGTCAGCTCTGTGTTGTATGTGGGCGGAAAACCTACTAGTCTACCTCCTTCATGAACTCGATTTAAAAAATGTATAATTCATTCAACAACCTTTCAAAACCGCTAAAATGATATATTTTGTAAAAAAAAAAATATTTTTGTACATTTGACTCGAAAAAGGGTGTACGATATTCAAGAATTAAGGGAGAGTTGCAGGCCTTTTTCCAAGAATTACGAAACAGCGCGAACAACGGTTTCGAGTTTGCATGTGTCTCAGGGTTATAAATAAAATGTCGTTTATTTTTGATCGTCAGAGTTGAGAAACGGGTGTTAATAAAGTTCCTCCATATTCTCCATGTCGTCATAGTGATCTACGACCCACTTGCGTTTCAAAAATAGAAAAATTCAAATTACAAATTAAGTTTTTTCATAATTAAACAAATTATTTTCTTAATTTTCCTTTATTCATTTATCGATACATAGTGTTTCCCCGATTTACTCCATGGTTCGATCGCTCAAATATACTAAAGCAGCATCTCAAGGTCATACCTTGGCAAACTGATAAAAGCCTCGAAGATCATTCAAAAATAAGCACCAAATTGAAGTAACTTTGTTAGCAAAGAAACGTTATCCAATAATCAATTTTTCATTTAAAAAGAGCGCGATGTAAACATCACAGCGTTCAGAAATCTCATTTTTTTTGAACACACTCAGCAAAGTATGGGCATTGTGATTTCACTGTTACTTATCACCCAAACTGACGCATACTGAAACACCGTTTGGCTGCAACTACGATAAGCTTAACCCCAAAATGTTGGTAATTAGCATCTCGCTGCTTCCAACATGTAGAAGCTTAAAAACTAATGTATAAAGCTTAAAATAATCAAATGTGATCAGGTATAATGAATTGAAGAAAAGTATATATGTGTTAATTAATATTTATTTGGTAAAAGATCGTAGAGATTGCAACGTGATTAAGCGAAGAGTTAAAGGGCGCTGGCAAAGGTGACGGCGATGACGTAGCTGTTCGGAATGAGTTCATTTGAAGTGTTAAAAAGAGTTAGTAAGCTCGAAAATCCGACCGCCTCGTCGCGTATATCATAACTATATAGAATGTACCTGCTGTGCAACTGGCTCGAGAATGCTTTCTATAGTCTTTGTGTGAAACACCGGCATTATTTAACTTCTAACCACAATCACAAAAACTTTCAAAAAAAGAAAAACAAGTTAATTCAACGGTAAAACAGAGAATGAGGAAAAAACAAATAAACGAGGGTGACGCGGTATTGTTATCGTAGATTGAGTAAACACGCGACAACCGTAAACCCCAAATAACATGCGGTGATGCTGTTGACTATTTTTGTAATAACAGATCAAAGCACGACAGTAGTCGGCAAACAACTGTTGTGTAGTAAAAGGAAAAGGCTAGCATTGGAAGGTGACTATATGGCACGATATGCCGCCCCCACTTTTTTCTTATTTGTGAACGAAGACACCACACTCAAATATAAATATTGTTAGGGGCACGGGATGGCGAATGAATTCTGTGAAAGGAAAACTCGCCGCAGATAGAATTTAGGTTTAAGGGGATGGGTCAGTCACCTAACCTCACCTTGAATTTTCGAAGTTGAAATTCTTCGATACGGTTTGACCGATTACAAAAAAGCTCTGTCAGCCCACGCAGGATGATGGCAAAAATGGGCTGACAGGGCCTTTTTGTAATCGATCAAACCGTGTCGAAGAATTTCACTTTCGAAATTTGCAGCTATCTCTCTCGCACTCATAGCGGCTCAGTCGGTATGACTCCTAGCCTTAAGCTGTCGCTCTCTCGCTTGCGATTACGCACAACGCGTCCTGTGCACACTGCGCGCGATGAGCGATGAGCGATAGCCAACGAGAGCTCTGCTTTACCGAACGTCACATACTATTTAATGGTAGCATTAGCGTTTGTAGCGAAAATAGCGACTTTTCGGAACGCTTATATGTAGTTCAATGGAAACTTGTCAGCAAGAAAAGGAGAAAATTGTTAGATATCAAGTACAATTTTAGTAGTTACTTTTTATCAATGATAAAAATTAGTCATGACGTTTGACTTTAGAGGACAACACAGAACAGCAAAACCGAGCCAACGATGAGAAGAGAATTAAAGCGAACATTTATGCGTAGCCAATCTCAAATCATTTCTGATGATCGAAAAAGAAAGAAATACATTTGATTGGTCGTTGACGCGGTGCATTTAACGAAAACGAAGCTTAAACTGTAAACAGCTCTCGTCAAGTATCCGGCACGCGCACGCGATTTCGTGACGAATTCTTTAACCTACACTAAATTTAAAAAACAGTGTTCTTTTCAAACAGTGAACTGTACGATAAATAAATTGTACGATAATTGAAAAACGAGTCGAAAAACTTCAAAAATTACATAAAAATTTCAGTTTAACAAAAAAAATCCATTTTTTTTGTTATATTCGTAGTTGTGTTATACTAAAATTCAGTAGCAAACGATCCTGGCTTTAGATTCAGAAAAACGATTGACTTATGCGATAATTAATCGAAAGAACTAAGATTATTCGTTACAAACGATAAAAACACAATAGAAAAACACGATGGCTTCAGGACTAGAAAGTTACGTAAATCGTATCCTTTTTATCTGATCAAATAATAAAAATCTCAAAAACAACTTTTCTCACCCATATTAACCCTTAAATCATCTGGTATTTAGACACTGTTTCTATTATTACTTCCGATGGCAGAAACTTTGTTGTGAGTTTCATTCGCTCTTCTCTATTTCGTTGTTACTTTTAATTAATCTAATACAATGTTTACAATGTTTTTTTTTTCAATTACAGGGAACCTTGAAAGGTTTTGATCAAACCATTAATTTGATACTCGATGAATCCCATGAAAGAGTTTACAGCATGACCCAAGGTGTAGAACAAGTTGTTCTCGGTTTGCACATTATACGTGGTGACAATGTGTAAGTATTTTCATTAGAATTCGATTTTTTTTTTTCAATTAAGACATCACATTTCCAATGTTAAACACATTCTTAAAAAACTGTAAACTTTTTCCAAAGATTCAAATATTTGATGCATTTTTGCTACAATTTCACATGAAAATTTGTTTCGTCAGTTAAACCATTCAGGCAATAAATAAATGTAGTAATAACCAAATTGATGAATAAATTAATATATAAATGAACAATGAGAAAAATGGCAACTGATTAAAGTATTGTCATTGTTTCAGAGCAATAGTTGGGGAACTGGACGATGAAATGGATTCAAGACTCGATCTTTCGTCAGTCCGAGCTGATCCATTGACATCGGTAGCGCATTGAAGTAAAAAAAAAACAAAACACCATGTTGTTAATAAATTTCTTATATCTCTGTCTAACGGAAGATAGATTCATCTTTACGAGCATTATTTTCAAAGTAAAAAATATTTCTAATAGCGTGTAAAGTAATATTGATATTAAATCAATTAAATGCCAGATTAATCAATCGATTTGGCTCTTGCAATTTTCACTGAAGGGCAACTTTAATATTTTCACAAGAGTCAAGATAAATTTTACATTCCTGCAATTTTCTGCATTGAAATACCAAAAAATGTACAATTAAACCTTTGATGAGTAATGTAAATATTTTTGTCGTTTGAAAAGTGGTAGGAATCGTTTTGCATAAGATAATAAATTAGAGGAAAAACGTATGTTTGTATTTTCGTAGTATTATTTCATTACCTACAGGAAGTTTTTTTTTTCATGTTTCTTAGTCACGCAGGTAAAACTGATATATATTTTTTTAAACAACCCGAAAATATCCAGAATAATGAAGAACATAAGAACGATGATTTATTCAACAAATTTTCTTTTTATTAATTGTTCTTTTGCTCATTATGTACATCAATTTGTCATAACAGTTTTGCACATTATTTACAGAAATTGCTCCACACAGTGGAGAAACTGACGTCTTTTACGGTTGACATTCTTAATTACATTTTTTTCTGTCGTGTACCTACAATACGAATTTCGTATTGAGAATTTTTTGGGGAAATATATACATTTAAAAAAATAAGGTAATGTGATCGGGGCATCACTAGGGTTTATATATTCTATCATGCGTTTGTTCGAAAAAGAATATCAACGATATAGATCTGCGTAATTTTCTTACATTACCATACATCTCCGACTCTTGTACAATTTCCTCCACCATTTCTATTAAGTCATTGAAAAACCTTTCATTTTTTTCGGTCCATGACCGTAGATACGTTTTGGAAATGAATTATAACGTGCACTGAGTAAATTTTCCAAAGACTAACTGAAAATCGATTGATTTAAGAAATGTCATTAAAATAAGCTACACTGTAAATTCATATAATAATGATCGAATATGCTCATTAATTAAAATAGACGTGAAAAAATAATTTGTGATGCATTGAAACAAATTTTTTATTGAATTATTAAACTTAACATATGGCTACGACTCATATTTCTTTTAAGCTCCGTATAAACCGAGTAATTGTAAATGTCAAATTCCGACGGCCCGCAGGGTTATTTACATTATTTTCGGCCCGATGATGGAATAAAATCTATCTTGTGTTAGCCTATCAGTTGATTAACAATATTATTTACAGATGTTTTATAAAGTTGAATTCATTATGCCAACATCTTTACCGTTACAAGTTCTGTATATGCGATTGTAAACATATAGATATATATATATGTAAATCTATATATACATATTTATACATAAACGCAATATTCCTTAATTTTCGACTCCATAATGAAAAATCGTTGTCGCATTCAATGAGTATTTCGCTACATCGTGAATATTCGACTAATCTTTAAATTCAAGCTCGATTCATTATCCCATGTCAACACGGTCTGTTTTTCCTGCTAACAAAATTCGTGATTTCACCGTTTCGTTGGAACTTGGCTCTCATGATTGATTGGAATTTCGATTACAATATTATTTATTAAATTGATCGTGAGAGTTCATACGAAAAAAAAAGAGTATGAGTAAAACTTATTGGGGAGATCTCCTATTGTTAGGTCCAGTATTCGCTCTATTCCTGTTTCTTCTCCTGACTCTATTATTGCCACCGCCACCGCCGCGTCTCATCGGATTTTGATTGGCCGGCGTCCATTCAGCCGGTGGTACATTTCCGCCAAAGCTTCCGGGATTAGGGCCACCAGGTCCAAACGCCATCATTCCAGAATCCGGTGCCCCGGGTCCAGGTCCAAAATTACCAAAATTTCCCTGTCCAGGATAACCAGGAGGTCCATCGTACGAAGGTGGCCCAACGTCAGTACCATAACCCATTCCAGGCGCCGGCCCCAAGAGTCCTGGACCTCCATTTCTTTGAGCAGCGTATCTGGGATCGTAAGCCATTGGTGCTATCGGTGGTCCATTTCCAGGACCTCCCATATTAGGACCTGGACCCATTCCCATCGGTGGCAAATTTGGAGGCCCAATTGGGCCGCCCATCATTGGCCCTCCCATACCTCCCATCATTGGATTTTGTCCCATCGGTGGCATTCCTGGCATACCCGATGGCACTTGCATACCCTGAACGTTCATTCCCATTCCCGACATTCCTTCTGATTGTTGATGTACCTGTTGAGGTCCCATGCCACTTTGGCCTTGAGCCTGCATCATTCCTAATACTCCTGCAGGATTCGTGGACACAACGGGACCGCCGATATTCTGTGAAATTTGACTGGACGTCTCGAGCGGTTTTCTTCGAGGATCCGATCGCACGGTCACATGAGGTGGCGATTTCGGTACTTCCGGTTTGATCGGCGCCACTGGCGGCGGCGACATTGGAGAATCAGCGATATCCACTTTTGGCAATCGAAATATTTTCCGTAATCGCGGATCGTACTTCACCTGAGCATCGTTTTTCGTTAATTTAAGCCCTGTATAATCGGGACGTGGTATATCGACTACATAAACTTTGTAAGCCATTGGCGGATGTGATGATATGCTGGCTTCGATTTCCGTACAAGGTACGTGAGACGGTGCTGGTTTGAACGGTAAACTCAACATTTGTCTTAAATCCACGTCCGAGCGCCAATTTGAACCATCCGAAAAATTACTTCCAACGACTCGAAGATCAGTGTCGCCGAAATCTTGCTGCTGGAAACGCTGTCGTAGATCCATATCTTTTCGACGATGATCTTGGTCCAGCCTAGCCCGCAAATCCGTGTCCATATTCGCGTCCATTATTGTTATTCCGGATGAGTATATCGATGTTTCGAGACGCAGTGATCGCGACTCTTTCTTCAATTCGCTCCGATTTGGACTCACGGATTTTTGTTCTTCCCGACGTTGACGTGGGTCTCTCGACATGCGAGGATCTCTCGAAACCGCCGCAGCGTTTCCGGTACTCGATGATTTTGGGCTCCACTTGCCGTTCTCGGATTTTGAACTGTTCGCTTCCGTATCTCGCGATGCACTTTTCTCCAGACTCGTTATATTTTTCGGATTTTCCGTAGTGAGTCGAGAATTCTTCGACACCTCGGACGATACATCGTAAGTCATATGCGATAAATTTTCCGTACGAGATTCGATATTTGATTGAGCAACTTCTGGCCGGGGAGTATGCGATTTTGAGCTTTGCGGTTTTATCGCGGACAAGATTTTTGTTACTTCCGCGCTTATGTCGATCTTACTGAGGTTTCCTAACTTATCGCCGAACACCGCTGGCTGTGGAATACTCGGCACTTCCGGAATCGTTGGGTGTTTCTCCTCTTCTGGAGTTTCCGGGCAGCCGTCTTCACCCCGGTCGCTCTCGTCCTTCTGTGGATCTTTTATAACGATCGTGAGATTCCCAGCTTCGTCATCATCATCATCATCATCGTCGTCGTCGTCGTCATCGTCGTCATCGTGTTTCTCAGTCTCTTCGTCCTCGGAATACCAACGGTCATTATTCTTCGTCGCTTCCTCTACTTTACCCTTATCATCCGCAATCGCCAAACTGTCTTTCGCAGCTCTTTGCTGTTGTTGAATTCTCATAAAGAGCTCTTGAGCCTTCTTCGGCAAATTGGGTGGCATTTCTTGATCCTCTGCTATATTCTCATTACGCATTGGTGATGATACGTGTATAGAAGTTTTGTGAGACTCGAATAATCCATCTTCAGGTACTAAAATCATCAAAATCCAACCTTTTACTTTATAGTTCTTGTCTACAGTGGAAAGAAAGAATGCAGAAATTGCAAAAAAAATTTTTTTTTTTTCATATTATTGAAATTATATATTCAAATTATTATGTGCTTGCCTGATTGTACAGAAAACGATTAAAAAATTTCCATGAATAGGCGCGGTGGACATTCCAAAAAGTTCAAGGATTTTTCAACATTTTTTTTAACCCTCAGCAAAGTATCAGAGTACTGAACAATAATTCGACAAATTGATTTTTTCCGAAAACTATTGAGATGTTTAAATCCTTAAATAATTTCTCTTTACCTTCGCAAGTTTCGACAGTTTCCTTCATGGTTTTAACATTTTCTGCGGTTGATTCTTTCTTCGTTATCGTGGCCTTATCCTTTTCTTCGTCTTTATTCTTATCATCTTCTTCGACTGGCATTTCAATAACGAGATTCGTTTCTTCATCGCGATCGCTTTCGTCATCGAATTTCGAAGTTGCCAAACTAGCAGCCGCTTCGGCTATACATGAAACAGCAGACGCTCTGTTCGCGTTCAAGACTTCCCTCAGATCGATGTCTTTCAATGATGTGTCAATACCTTCGGTGCTGACTTTTGACTATGAAAAGAAACCCATGCTCTTTTACACACTGTCACGAAAGGTTGATTTCTGACAAAATATACTCAGAATTTTGTAACGTTATCAAAATGATAAATGTTTTTAGTTAACCAGTTATTTTCACAACGATGATTTTAACGATTGACCATATTTTTGGTGCAATCCCATAATTATAATGATTAGTATTCAATAGTAACAATTAACAATAATTATAATTACGAATATTAAAGAAAATTTTGTGAAAAAAATATGTCGAGAAAAATTGTGATATTAAAAATTTTACCTGAGCAGTCATTTCTTCCTCCCCGACATCCTTTGTAAAGTCTGTGTTTTCCATAGCTTTAGCTTTTTCCTTGATCGCCGATGCATCGCCCGGACTGCCGTGTATCTCGTTGTAAAATTCCATATTCGCGATGCATTGCTGTATCAATATATGTTGCTGAAGCTGTTGTTGTACGGCAAGACCAAGAGCAACATTAGGTAGATGAAGACCAAGTTGGCTCACCGATTGGAGCAACATTATTTGTTCGTAAGGCACTCGATCTTCATCCGAACCCCAACGCGTTTTTTTTCCTGCTGGTTTTCGCTCTTTCGCAGTTGAAGATGTTGGTCTCTTTTGCTGCAACGCGACCACCGCACTTTGATCCTTATTTGTCGTGGTTGTTGCACTATTCCCTCGGGGCTCTAAAAACACAATATTTAGTCACATATTGATATTGTGATCTTTATATTTTTCGATGAGAAGAGTAAAATTTGAAGAAAGCTTACGGAATTTCACATTTTGATTGATCAATTTTTGTATTCAGTTTAAATCCCAAATATTTTAAAATTTCGTATTTTTTCATTATACTCTTAATTTTTATCACATGCTTCCGCACTTAAATTTCATTATATTAATATAAGAGCAGTCAATACTTTACCCTCGTCTTCCTGGTCGGTGGAATTAACGGGAGCTGGAAGAGCAACGTCGAATAAACTTGGAATCTTCTGGTTCGCGGCCTCTTGACCTTGTGCCGCATTTCTCGCGGTATTGTTGATCATCATCAATGCACCTTCGCGACTGAGCCGTGGAAAATCGCCGAGTATTTCTTTCGGCGCTGTTTCCAAGTGTTTGAGCAGAATATTTTTAACCTGAAAGACGGATTAGAATTTTAGCACCTGAATCAACATCATATCATTTTTTTCACAAAATGACTTTCAAAAAATTGAAAATACAAGCGAATTCGATCCTTCTATAAAAGTCCAGAAAATTCTCATAAATAATCAATTGTTCTACATTAATTAACATTTTAATTAATTAAAAAGTGAACTATCAAACGATATAACAAAGCAAATTTGCTTACTTGTTCGTTGAGTGGCTCGTGCGAAAATTTGCAGTTTTCACCGTTGACGCATTTGAGCCCAGTGTGAAAAAATTTGCAAGGAAAATCGTGATGCATGTACAAACATTTATCACGTTTCGCGCAACAATCCATGAGATAAAATTTGCAAAGTTCCATCTTTCGTGGTGGCAAAGCATTGTGCGAGAAGGGACAATCGTCGCCTCGATGACATTTGCCCTGCATGTAGTACAGACAAATTGCATCGGGATCCTGACTGTGATCGGAATTTTGGTTTCTTCTGCCGTTCCTATCGTTTCGGAGCTGCCCTCGACCCTTGTTCTTGCCACCTCTTTCCGTTTTTCCTCCTCGTCGAACTGTTCGAAATTAATCATACAAATATATTCTATAAATCTTGAGCTACTGGAAAATATACCAAAATTTAATAGATTTTTGTTCAACATTTTGGTACAAGTTATAAAAATACAAACCAGAGCCACGACCTCCAGCACCGCTGCTGCTGCTTCCTCTCTTATTGCTATCGTTGTCTCTCTGTCTCCTGTCACTTGGCCGGTCATCGTTTTCTGAAACGTTGTCATAACTGTCGCGTTCGGTAGAACGTCTTGGCGATGAACGTGTCGTATCGTGACCGTCCCTGCGTGAAACTGGCGACGCACCCCGGACGAAAAGCATCTCGTCGTCATCTTCGTTACCATTTTCTTCGTCGCTTAATTTTCGCTTCTGAAAAAATTGACACCATCAATATTATTTTTTGTAATAATGGAAAATTCTTTTGTTTCGTAAAACGAATCGTAGATTAATTTTGCTTTTTGATTTTATTAAATTTGGAAATTTCGTGCCTTCATTCTGTTTATCGAGTTACCATTTTTTTTAGACAAAAAGAAAACAATAGAAAGTTGGTTTAGTGAACCACAAAATAATTTTAAATCGGTTTTTCTTTTTCATCAATAATGGAAAAAAATTGTTTGCATCCTATATTTACACATATAAAGAAATGATAACATTTGACAAATTTATGTAAGCAAATCGAAATTTATTTGTGTTTAATTTTTTTTTTTTCATATTTTACAAATTGTTAACGAGCACGTTCATTTCTGAAATGAAACGGAATAATATTGAAACTTGTAACGCAAAAAAAATTTTGTTTTCTTCATGGATTGCAAATATTTTTTCTATATATATATATATTATCCATATATCTAGGCAGAAATTTGTTCTAGGTCGAGATTTTCGTTTGTTTTTTTTAAACTAAATTTGCGATAAAATGGTGAAAACTTGAAAAAATACGATATTGGAGAATAATACAAATTTAGGCTGTATTCCAATAACATAAATATCATAAATATGTACCTTTTGTGCCTTAGCTCGTTCCTCTTCTTTTTCATCCCTAATTCTTTTTCTGTTTTTGCTACGATTACTTCTGCTTTTGGATTTAGCATTGTCCTGCCCTTTCGAGCGATCCTGTTCTTCTAGCGCAGCTCTAATGGCTTTTTCCACATCACCTGCCCAGTCCTCGGAAGGGTTTTTGTACTTGCTGAACCTTTCTTGCTTGGTGTTATTCCCACTGCTAGTGTTGCTACTCGGTTTCTTGTTCTTTGTGAATTTTGGCTCAAAACTTTTATGCTTGGGTGAATTGGCGGTTGTTGTTGGTTTGGCTGGTTCACTGGATGGTTTGGCAGCTGGAGGTGGCGGAGTTGGTTCGTCATCCTCGTCCGATGGGATCTCTCCATCTTCCAGATCATCATTGTCCACGCTGCTGTTGGATTGAAAGAGATATTCATTCATAAATTGAAAATCCGCAAATTGTTTAAATTTTTGTGGGGGTTTGTTTTCGTTCCTGTAACCATCGTAAATGGAATTGACGCTATAAATTTAATTCTCATCTGATACGTATTGCTGATATTTCATTCAAAAAAAATCTCGGTCTGGGTACTTTTCTTTTTCTTAGTTGTGCAGCTTAAAAATGCATTGGTCCTTATTAGAAATATTTAATTCATTTAATTTGTCAATGTTGTCGATGACAAGACGATACTGATGACGATTGCTTGTATTCAAACCACAATGATCTTTTTGTGATTTCGCAGATATATTGAGTTATGACTCGAAGAGCGAAAAACTTCGCAGAGGTATAAATTGAGTTATAACTCGAATCAACACACGTTTCATTCATACAATTTTTACTCTTTGAATTGATAATTCATGGATTTACCAAAATGACCATCAATCACCGAAAACAATGTACACAGATCTTGCAGCTAAATAGCTATAAATAGCAACGATCCAACAAGCACATAAAACATCAAATACAGCATAACCATTGACATGTAAATAGAGCTCAACAGATAAAAAAAAAACATACAAACTCATAGACATTCTGCTTTTTCACGTTTACTCAAAATTTACCCACAAATTTGCTTAATTGATGACTGAATCCAATCAATTTGTAGAATCAGTGCTATTATCGGGGCAATTCCATACATACAATTTTGCATATAAACTTCATTTCATTTTTAATATAAGAAAAAGATGAATTTACAAAAAAACTGTATAGTCTGATAGGAAATAACAGTTTTGTTACGAAAATATCACCTTGTCATAATGTAACACATCATTTTCTTAGCTCATAAAATTTTCGCAATCTACTGGAAATGTAACGATTATTTGTTATTTCGACATACGTATATGTAGATAAATATATTTATACGTTTATACATATATGCATATGTAAATATATAAATATATAAATATTGCAAATTTAACGTTGTGTCGCTATGATATCGAGGTTAAGATTCTAAACGTTATGCGAAATAAAAACAATATCATATCGTTTCTGCGTGCGACAGATTGGCAATGCAATTTTTCGAGATCTCTGTCCATCTATATTTAACGAGCGAATTCTTTTTTTAAAATTTGTTTATTTTTTTTTTCGTAAGATCGATTTTGTTCCATTCAGGAAAAGAACAATTTGGTGCGATCGGAATTTACGTTATTTTATGGTTGCTTTGGCAATTATGTATTTCGTCTAAAACAAGCGATTTTTTTTTTCAAATATTCAACAAAATTGAAATATTTTTAAACAAAACACTATTAATTTTTTTTGTGCTCAATGTAAAGAGAAAAAAGTGGAAAATTCGACAAAAACATTGATCTGTTTGACAGGTGGTTTTCGTTTCTCATCACATTATAAATGAGATTACAAATTTAATTTATACTGAATTTTCACATTAGCATTTCTCACGCAGATGTTTTTTAAAACTTCAAACGTTTTCGAGAAATTTGCTTAGAATAGTAAAAATGTTTAAAATGGAATCTCCATTTTTCGTATTGACATTCGATCGTTAAATATATAAAATATATTCAAAAAATACATTTCTTAAAAATATGCAGTCGCATATTTGACAAACCGAGTCCTCATCAAATTTTGTTTACATTTTTTGAAACAAAATTTGTTAAACTCGAAGCTGTTAACGCTTATTTTTTTACATGATAGAAGTGACCTTGAAAAATGTTTTTAATTTTAATTTCATCAATTGCACTAAAAGTGAATGAATTTCAAAGACACAATTATGACGTCACCACAAACTATTCGGTTTTTCAACATCGATCGAAAATTCAATGCTGACGAAATGAAGAGAAAATATTGTCAACATTCGAAATTACGAGAAAACAGTGTACAAATTCGCATATGCTTGAATTTCTTGCTAAGTATTTATTACAAACGAAATATTTTAAAGACATTTGGGAAAATCTATTAATATATACGACACATGCATGTCAATGTAAAATCGAAAAGCCATCATCACCAACAACTGTTATTTTTTTCTGTTACGTTTCATCGGATTTTCCCACCAAACCTACTTTTCCTCTTTCTAACATTTTATAAGTTTTTTATTCAATAAATTATTCAACTCATTTCCCAGTCAAAATGAATTATTTAAAATAATTTATTTCGGTTCATTTAACAAATGGGAGCGCCTCCACTGAGTTAAAAAACAAAAAATGGTTTCATATCGCGGCCCTCACCAAATTTGCGTACGTTTGTAAAGCTTCAAATATCCCAACCTGTTTTACATAATTATATGCATTATTAAGTTATTTGCAAGTGATTTATGTAGAGTAAACTTAAGAAACCAATAAACTGAACTACATTTGCACATATAAATTAATTATGCATTATGTATTGCAACTATAAATGTGCAAAGCATGTACATGTGTTACCAGCCAAATTCGATTTATGATCGTCTATTTTAGCTCCCCTAGTACAAACCAGTTAAACTTATTTCTTTCCAAAAATCGGGTTTGGCTGATAATATATAAACAAATGAACCGTTAAAAAAAAATTGAAAATTATTCACCGATAATTTCCATTAGAATTCGTACCACATTAAGCCACGATTGCAAAACTGATTGTTAAAAACTTTTTTAAATTAAATAACATTCTTAAGACATCGGTGGTGTCTCAAGAAAATAAGCATGCAAATAAATATCGTACGATTAGATTTTTTCCATAAGAAATATTCCTTCGCCCTTTTCCCCCCCCGACAACCGTACTACTCGCTACAAATGAATTATAGAACGAAACACCTCGAGTTAATAAGAGAAACAAGATACGCTTCAAATATACAAGCTGTTGAGATATACTTTCCGTATTTTCTCGGCAGTGCAGCCACATGCTATAGCAACCACTGTACACCCAATAATCGATAATAGTAATCAAACAATATGAGAAAGCAAGTACAACGCTTACTTCGAAAATGAAAAAAATATATATTAACGAAAAATTTGAACTACAAACGTTAAGAATCTCAAGATCACGAAATGCATGTATTCCTTTTACGATCGTTTGTTTACTTTTTTTTTTCATCGAAAAAATTGTTTTGATAGTTATTTAAAGAGTAAAGGTCGGTGTTACCTTACCGGATAAAAATCGGGGAATTCATCAACGTCAGCATCATCAACATATAAAAGATCATTGTTGGAATCAACATCGTCAGGTTGCCATAATAATAAGTCATAATAATAATAATAATAATAACAACAACAACAATAATAATAATCATAATCATCAATTGGTATCATCATCATTGTCGTCATTATCATCATTATCATCGTCATCGTCATCATCATCATCATCATCATCATCATCATCATCATCATCATCATCATCACCATCATCATCATTATCATCATCATAATCAACATCATCATTATTATCATCAGCATCAGCATCATCATCGTTGTCGTTGTCATCAGCAGCATCATCATATCATTTTATTTGTTATCAACTTTATAGGGTCATCATGATGAATTGTGGAATTTGCGTTTTCTTGTATCGTTGTTAAATAATAATTGTGTACGTAATCCATGTTTGTTTTAATGCTTTTTCATCATTCGTGTCAATATGCAGTCAGGTGATAAAGAACAAAGTCAAATGTATCAAATGTCGGGGATAATTATTTCAAGACGCGGAGCAGTGAATTTATTTCGTATGTGTGAAAATCTAATGTCAGTTTAACGGAAAAAATCCATAAAATGTCTTAATGCCTTGCGATTCATACGCTGTCATACAGAATCGAGGAAATGCTTTTTTCTTAGACCTATTGCTTTATTATGGTTGCATCATAATTGAATTCGTATGCTCGTGTTATTGAAATGACTACTCTTATTATGAAACTCTTGGGAAATAATGTAGATAAAAAATTGTTTTGTCAAAAGTATACTTGAGTTTTCCCCATCTGTTTTTGTATTCCCGTTGTGAGAAAAAATAATCTCAATAATAAGACACGTGATCTGAATTTCCTAAAAGTTTAGTTTTTTTTCTTTTTTTCAATCGAACATTTTCAAATTCGGCCCGTTTCAATTTTCAATTTAAAAAAATCTTATTTGGAACTTTTCAAAAGCAATATTTGAATTTTGATTTTTCACTATCGGATTTTTTAATCTTGTGGCCCCTCGACCATTTAGAATGAAAAATTGATAGTCGATTGAATTGAGTAAAAAAAATCGTTGAATTTCTGATAGTTTTGAAATATTTGTTTACCGTATGTTCATCAGTTAATCTTTTACCTAACGTCCTAATACGAGGAATTTCTATTTCGCAAATTCGCGTAAATCGTATTTGTTTTGGCACTGAAACGGTGTCGCACGTTAGGACTAAACAAGTTTTAACGTGTCGTGTGCACGTACTCCGCGGGGTATACGAACACACACACATGCATAATTGTACGAGGAGTAGGAATGCCACGATGAACGCCCGAAAACGATAAAGGTCAAAACCTGGATAAAACGAGCAAGAGATCGTAATACATTGTATATATGAGTCACGAGCAACGACGCGTTGTGTTTGACAAAGATGGCTGCCGTTGATCGACACGATGAATCTGCCCTCGCGTCCTCGTTACGAGAATTAAATTTATCCTTACGCCTGTCAAGGCATAAGAATCGTTACTTCTCTCTTCCGTTTTATTTTCATTTATACCTCGTATTATACGAAAACCCGACACTTCCTTTTTTTGCCCAATCATTTTCTGTAATCTCATTTCGTAAAACGTAAAACAAGGCAGATTTCTAAAACTTCCTATCTCGTCAATGAACATATTGAATTGAGACGTTTCTGGATCGAAAACAAAAAGCTTAAGAAATTCGATGTTTTACGGCCCTGTCAACGTCCCGTGACGCAGCGGCGGAGCATACGATTCGATGGTTTAACGCGCCACGGTAAACCCCACATGTGAGAAAATTGATAGTTCCCGTTGCGGATTTTTAGACCCGTAGACATTTGAATGATTTTCGTTTGTTTTAAGTGAAGGAAAAATGTCGTTTTCGTCAGTCTTCAGTTCCGTGCATCAGTACGTGTCGTAATTAAAGAAAAAAATGAGTAAGGCAAACCTTTGGATCAGAGTCTCGGCCGAATTAACACTCTCGAGGGCCATAACTCTGTTCTTTGTTTCTCTTTTTCTCTCTCCCGCCTCCCTTTCTCTCTTTCCCGTTTATACTTTTGTCTCGTTTTTTTTGTTCGTTTTTGTTTACTCTCGACGCTCAAACAATGTCTTTATCACCTCTCCCTCTCCCCCGAAAACCCAGCCGTAACTCCTTGCCCGTAAGAGGTTTCCGTATGTTTCTTTTCTTTTATAGTATATTCTTTTCACGAATAATCGGATGACGCAGTACGAGAAACGATGTAAAAATAATTAACGAAGATTCGGAGGAGATATTAATAGAACGACCAGACACTCGAGCGTCCCTTGATTCTTGCTGCTCGCCTGCTGGCGCTCCCGTCGCTGTTCCTTCTGCTTCTGTCGTCTTTTCTCCTTTATTTCTCGGCTGATTGTGCGCCGCCTCGACATCCCTCGCCACAGTTCTGTAACATCGACGTTCCTCCTTTTCTGTGATATATGGATGTGTATGTGTACGGGCCACTCGGTGCGTTCGCCCGGACATACATTACATGTAAACCAGTGTCTCTTTCTTGCTTTGACAATATAATATGAACACTCCCTCTCTTTCTCTCTCTCTCCCTTTCCCCCACTGCCCCTTATGCTGTAAGCGTGAAAAGGCGAGGCTTGGCTGCCGAACGATGCCGAGTATTACCGAGGTGCCCGAACCCTGAAGACCTACGAGTCAAGGTTTTCTCTCTCCTCCGTGTAGCGCAATAATAAACGCCGAAGGCGTTTCCCCCGCCCCACCGCGTATCGCAAACTTGCGTCACGTAGCTAAAGCAAACAATGCGACATACGATTTTGTTCAAAGTTACGCGACAATGAAGAAAAAAGTTAAAAAAATTATGAAGAATAAAAAGACGCGACGCGACGCATGAAGAGGAAAACAAAAATGGATGAAAATTTTTATGTCCAATATCGATTTTTGTTTTCCAAATATACGCGAAATGGTTCACTATGCTTTTTTTCTCGATAGTAGCTCCTGTTTCCCCTGTTCTTCTCAAATATCATTTCCAAATTTTTCTTTTTTTTTAAATATGCTGTCGCTCTTTGCGGCGTTACGCTCCGTGTATAATTTTTATCTTTTATGTGCCCGATAATTATTTAATTTCTTGCCAATGTTGCTTTTCACTGTTCTCGCGCTGGCAGATTATTGCCGATTTCGTCGACGCAGTATCTTTCGATTAAACGGCTGACGGTTGTGTATTTAATAAATTTCTTTTGTTCCTCGATTAAATTCGATTTTTTTTCGCCTCTCTCACCCTTTTGCGTTGAGCAAGGGACAGAACGATTGCGCGTCCCCGTTTTTTCGCTCGATGTCGTTGCTCCGGGCTTGGTCCTCGGCGACGTTGCCAACGTCATTGTCGCGACGTGGCGCGGGCATCGAACATAGATCGCACACACTTCACCTTGCCAGCTTCGGCTATCTTCGGCTCTAGACGGCTTTCCTCTCATTTCTCCCACGTTATTTAGGCCCATCACACACGCTTTCACATAACGTAGCATAAGAGATTTCAACCAATCGGATATCGTACATGTGTACTATATATACGGGTCTAGACTTACCCGATTGGTCGAAATCTCTTATGCTACGCTATGTGAAAGCGTGTGTGATTGGCTGTACTCTTACCTGTGTGCGACGCGTTCGCGCGTTTATATTTGTACGTGTAATTACTTACGTGCATGTGTGCCTGAAACTATGCGGATGCGCGCGCAAGTGTCTAGCGTCATTTGATGTGTACGTGTCAGAATTGTCAGAAAACAAGTTTCTTTGAATTTCCACGCTCACGAGAGTGCCGTGTGCAAATGGCTGAAATATTTTCTAATATCCCCCCCCCCCTCCCCCAAGGTTCCCCATTAGCTGAAAATGTTGCTGTGAACAAAAATTGTAAACTCTAAACTTGCATTGTAAACTTTTATACAGATTCAAACAAAATCTAACGACGAATTTCATTTTTTTTATTCTGGAAAAAATAGCATTTTATTCGGTTCATATTGATTTGTTTTTTTCGCAAATGTGCATTTGAATTTCTAACGTCTACGAAGCCGCATTACATAAATTCGTAAAAAAAATTGAGATATTGTACTTTTTTCTCTGGCTAATGGCTAAAGAAATTTTATTACCGTTATATACATCTGAATAATTATTAAACTTATTTATTTGTAATTATTTTTATAATAGGTGTACATGAGAATTCTATGAATTATATATACACTCGTGGTACACGTTGATTTCTTATCAATATTATAACAACTAATTTGTAACTCAATGTCATGGAAAATATGAAAATAATCAATTCCATCAATTTTTTCTATTTTGAACACGTTTTTGTAGCAGTTACTTTTTTACAACCATTTATTTTGGCTTTGGAACGATTTAAGGCTAGGAGTCATACCGACTGATGTGAGCCACCATGAGTGCGCGACAGCTGCAAATTTCGAAAGTGAAATTCTTCGACACGGTTTGACCGATTACAAAAAGGTCCTGTCAGCCCATTTTTACTATCGCCCTGCGTGGGCTAACAGAACTTTTTTGTCATCGGTCCAACCGTATCGAAGAATATCAACTTCAAAAATTCGAGGTGAGGTTAGGTGATTGACCCATCCCCTTAAGGCAATTTGTTATACCAACCGAGCCGCCATGAGTGAAAAGAAAATGACTGGTGTTTGCAATTTTTAGTTTTCTTCTAAATCGCTAATATTTCGGAAAATAAAGAGCTATACTTTTAGCACTACTAAAAAAGGAACCAAGGGGTCTTATTTTTTTTAATTTGCAATTTTAAAAGCGTTCAGGAAAAAATTCGAATGTGAGGTTTTTACCGACTGAGACTAGCTCCCTTCGTTATCGCCATTTTTTTTAGGAAAGAATTTCCATACTTGGCGACCTGTTCAAAATATGAAAAAAAGTTCAGTCTTCGAGATGTTATGAACATTCATATTCAATAATAATAATGCCGAAAAATGATTAACAAATGTTTAAAGAAGGCTGATGTTTCGTTGAACGTTGGGTTGAACAATGTTTTGATAACTCGTTAAAACTGCTATGATGAAAAAATGAATGCTCATAACGTCTTAAAGACAATTAAAAAAAATTTAAATTTTGGTTGAATTGCAAAATCCAAAAATTTCGATCGTATACATTTGTGAAGAAAGCTCAAGGTACCAAAAGCATAGATTATTTAACGTGCTATTCGATAAGATTTTCACAAAAAATAATAACAAAAAATTAAAAAAAAAGATTTCTCTTTTTGATGGAATTGTTGTATTAAAATATTCTATTTTTGTATCTTTACAACGAGCTCCACCAGAAATACATTTATGATCTAGTAAAGATTTGAATTTGACAATATTGGAAAATTGGTAATGAAAAACATGAACTTGTGTGAGATCAGGAATGAAAACGCAATGGTTTGTCGATTGAAAACAAGTAATATGGGCTGAAGCTTAGGGTTTATCCGGGCATCGAATTTAATTTTCATTTTTTCATTGAGGAAACTAAAACTTTAAGAATCGCGAATTCTCGTGTCGGCGATAGGGCACAAGATTAAAAGCCGATTATCTCATTTAACCACTTCGGCTGAACGATGATGAAATACAAACGAAATTCCACTGGACCAGCATTGTCGTAACGGTATGTCCGGTAATGTCCGAGGATTGTGATCGTGTCGCCAATCCGATAAATCTGAATTGCAGTCAGACTGTTCTGGTGGTCCTTTAACTTCGACACCGTTTACACATCTTTTGCATTTGAATCTAATAAAAATAAATAAATAAATATAAATTAATTCCAAACGCTCAGTTCTTGTAAATTAGATTTATTTCCAAAATTGTATTGTTAAAAATAAATCGTATTCATGTTGAATAATAAAACTGTGCTATTTGAACCTGAAAAAATAACAAAATCTCATTACAAAAGGTTCAGATTTCTATAGCTTAATTTGGTAGTGTTTTTTTTTTGAAGCGTGGTAATGCGATAAACAGCACAAAGCTATTTCATTATGCATATCTTTTTCATTAAAATACAAGAGTTATTTCTTATCATCCATTACGGTCGCAAATTCGCTTCATTTATAGAGAACAGTTTAAAAAACCTCATTATTCAAATTACTCAAATTATGCAAAGATTGTGCGTCATTTTTAAAAATGACGCACAAGCTTTTACAGCGATTACTGGAATTGCTTTTTCGATCAACTTATCTGAACTATGTTTGAATTTACCTCAATTACAAGAAACTTCATATGTCCTTGATCCATACATTTGCAGTATGAAATTATGAATAACGGATGTGGATGTATATTTCCGAAAACTCATTTCGGCTAATTTCAAGTAATCAATGTGTGATATTTGCAGGAGAAAAAATAAATTGAGGAAAAAAGTACGTACTTTGCGTGTGTGTCGGATATCGTTTTTTCTTCCAATTTAAAAAGATCGCGAAGATCGGTTAGAGTAAAGTGGCGGCAAACATCGTCCTCTTGATCCACAACTGTTGAACTCAATGCTTTTTTGTGTGCTTGTCGTTGGAATATTTTTTCTTCAATTGTACCAGTCTAGAATAGTGATAAAAATTGTTATGTTTGATACATAATATATAATTAAGTAAAAAATTCATTATATATGTGTGGGCAGGTAAAATTCTCGATGAAAAAAAGACCTACCGGAAGTTAAGAACAGAAACAATAAATTTCAACGGAATTGCAATGCAAACAATCAAAATATAACTGGCATTTAAAATAATTGAATATTTCTGCTTACAGAAAGAAAGCGATAAACAAAGCAGGGTTTTTTTTGTCCATCACGCCAAACCCGTGCCATAGCCTGATCGTCATTTGCTGGATTCCAATCAGGGTCGAACATGACCAAACGATTAGCACCTATCAAATTGAGTCCACATCCACCAGCTTTTGAGCTGAGCATAAAGATAAAATCTCCACTGTTCGGATCGTTGAAATTATCGACGACTTTTGCACGTTTTTTTATCGACATCGTGCCATCCAACCGGACGTAACGATACTGCCGCTTTCGGGACAGTTTTTCAAAGAGATCTAGAGTTTGAGTGTAATTTGAAACGAGCACGATTTTGTCGGTACTCGTCGATTTGATGGACGCTAACAAGCAATCCAGCACCATGAGCTTGCCCGATAGCTCTGGTAAAACCTCCCTAAATAGAAAAAAAATTAATGTTTTCAATGCAATGTTAAAAAATAGCTTCAAAATGCATTTTACGTTACAAGTCACTCACGTTAAATCAAGTTCATTTCATCAATGTAAATTTATATTCGATACATTAATTGACGTAAGTTATGTCGATTCTCAATACATTTAAGCTGTAAGTTGTGTAGGATCAAAGTTGATTGGTTTTTTCAAAGACGTTTTAGATTGCTTTGACGATTGAAAAATAAGTCAATGTTTTCTCGATCACATAATTATTTTAGTCTCTTTAAAAATAACTATATTCCGAGGATTGTCTCAAACAAGTTTTATTTATTATCACTCACTTGGTACTGTAGTGTGGGGGCAACATTTGAAGAGTGTCCTCAAAACCGTCGGTGTTATTTACGATTTTTTCATAAACCAAATCCGGATGATTGCACAATTTTTTCAACAAAGTTATAGCCGAAAGCGCGGATAGAGTTCCTTTTTTGTCTCCAGCTTGAGGGTCCCCTAACATGAAAAAAAGATATCGGATTTTGTCAAATTTATCTCATAATAGAATAGCACATGACAACAAAAATAGAGTATTTATTATCGTATGTCAAAATTATTGTGTGAACCATTTGAAATATTTACCTTGCATTGATCTTTTGATACTGTCGCTTTGGATAAAATGCTTGTAAAGATCCGTTTGTAATTTCCCCATTTTAATGCAAATGACAAATTCGTATTTGATCGGTAAATATTTGGAAAGTAGCGCACTCGTACGCCTGATCAGGCATTTGTTTACAATAGCCACGAGTTCAGCGAGCCTTTCCTGGGCGAGTTTTCTCTCCGAATCCGAAGCCGCTGCATCCTGTCCTCGGAGAATTGGATTTTCGAATTTCCTCTTGAATTCCTACAGAAGTAAATTACAATGACTGAACATATCCTAATTGTAATTTCGTAATATTTATTCTCAAATGATTTCCCGTAAATGCAAAAAATAGTACGGCGTTTTTACTTGGGCAGTTCCAAGGAGTCCTTGGTTGACGAAATGAACGAGTGAAAAATATTCGAGCAAGTCGTTTTGAATCGGTGTACCACTGAGAAGAACTCTTCGCTTTGCTTTTAATCCCATCAATGATTGATAAGTCTGATTTTCCGAGTTTTTTAGTCGATGACCTTCGTCACAGAGAACAAGACCGACTTCATCTTGGTGTAGCACATGAGCGTGCAGACGAAACGTCTCGTAGCTTATTATCAATATTGGATTGGCACATCGACGACCGTAAGTTTTCATAAAACCGGTGAGTTTTTCGTCTATCGCCTGTTTACTTCCTCCATCGATTGCCAATGGACTAACACGATTTCCGAGCCACTTGCCGATCTCGTTGAACCAATTTTTTACGAGTGAACTTGGCGCTACGATTACTGCTTTCTCGATTAATGGTTTTACCTCGGGACCTATTGAAAAAAAAACATGAATAGAAATATACGAAATACTATTTAACTAATTTTTTATAAAATGCAAACTGCAACTCGAACAAGGTTTTCTTGAAGCTAATTTTTTATTTTAAAACATTGTGTTATATTTGTCTTTTGTTTTCTTTCATTTTTACTGCAATTTATATGGGTATTTTATCATTCTTATGTTTTCTCTATGCCACAACGAAAATTGAAGAATCCTGTTATTATTTTCTATCTTCGATGAATAATTTTTGTACCTTGTTTCAAAAGAGTCCAGAGGAGAGTTATGCATTGAAGTGTTTTACCAAGACCCATTTCATCTGCCATAATACACCCATAAGCACCTTCTATCCTTTTTCCAGTCACACATTCGTACATGAACTTTACTCCTTCACGCTGATGCGGTCTTAAAATGTTGCAAAGCGTTGGGTCGACAACTACGTGGACTAGTATTTTAGATCTGTGAAAATAAAGCATTAATATTGTTTGCATTTTCTGTAATTCGTGTGTGAATAAAAATAATTTTCTAATACAGTAATAATAATATCAATTATTAATAAATAATTTGTAATTCCGGAATATTAATGCAAATTCATAGTGAGAAACTTTGAAAATATATCCAAAGTTTTTCTCAACCTTGAAAAAAGAAAAAATTGCATTTTTTTTATGAAAGGTAACTTTTTAAAATTAATTCGAGGAATTCTTAAAGAACTTACTGATCAACTTTGAGTTTGTCATGCTCCGACATTTCTGGCGGTGTAAAAAGCACCAATGCATTTGCCTCGTCCGGGTCATAGAGGGATCTTCGTGGACCGGACAATCGTGAGCCCAAACTTCGTCCTGAGAGCTGATACCCTGGGATTGGGATCTTGAATGGTTTGCATAGTAGTTTTCGCACTCTTTCCTCCTGTAAGGCATTGAGAGAATTCATGTATCAGAAATTTGCCATCTTCTCAAATATAAAGTTTATTTCGAGAGAAAAAACCTTTTATAAATAATACAGGATCGTACTCACATGTTCAGAAATTATTTCTTGTGTGATGCCTACACCATTTTCACTGAGAACAACTGCTTTTTTTTCTCCTATGGTAATTGTTGGCTCATTATTTTTTCTCGGCCTTTTCAGTCTTTGTTTTGGTGATAATGACTGTGTAGACGGAATAGCTAGTTGTCTAGTTGACAAGTTATTGCATATGTCACCCAGTAGAGGACGTTTCCCTTTTTGACTTGGTGCCAGTGCTCTGTTCTATTGGTTTATAAGGAAAAAGAATGAGACTGACATAAAGCAAAGTGGTCAACGAATAATATAACTTGATAAGAAGATACTTCGGTTCGATTGTATATTTGACACTTATTTACTATATTTTAATAGTAATATTACTTCGATTTATGTATAAAACATTTGGATCGAAGTCGGGTACATTGCAAAATTTGCTACAGATTTCAATCTCGTGAATATAAAGTACTGCATGAAAAATAATCAAGACATTTGCTTTTTTTGATTAAAGAGCGACTTAATAAAACGTAAACACTGGTGGATTTATAATTTGTATCTAAAACAAAATCAAATTTCAAAGTACAAGATGAAGTTATGACGATGTTATTTTGATTCAGTATAATAATTTCTGCAACTTCGAAGCTTACCATTATTTAGAAATATCCGATGATCGATGACTTTCATGCCAACATTGGTATATTCATGATCAAATAGAGAAACTTACGAAAATAGTAGGTTGGTTAATTTGCTTGGGGCTGGCTCTGGATAATAGTGCAAAATCAGTAATAATCCAATCGGTAACAAGATATACACAAAAATTGAAAAAAGTTGAGTATATTTCCGATATTTACGTTCTAATCCCGCCAATATTTTATTTACATTTTCGGAACTTCTTCAAAAATATTCGGATGGTGTTTGCTGACAGTAGTGACACACACTAATGACGGCCGTTAGACCGATTGAACGCTCACCACCTACGGTAGATAAGTAACTGTGCTGCCTCGTACAGCAAAGCCGCAAATTAAAAGACAGTGGAAAGGTACTTCAGCGTGAGCGAGTAGGAACGCTCGTCACTCGTTTTGAGGTTAAATTTGTTTTGTCTAAAATTAGTATAATTTTTGATTAGAATTTTGTGTGTCCAAATGCAATGGGTACTCAAGAAAATTCGGCGGTTACGTCTGCCTTAAAATCGAGCACTACGAATAGTTCGAAAGTGTACGGTAAGATAGTTCTTACATTGCAAAACTGTCTGTTGCCTGATGAGAAGCTCAATTCAACACCGTCATTTTTGGACGGTTTGGATGCAGAGACGGAAACGGATTTACGAATATTGGGCTGCGAGTTGATTCAAACAGCTGGAATATTATTGAAATTACCTCAAGTTGCAATGGCGACTGGACAAGTGATATTTCAGCGTTTTTACTACAGCAAGTCGTTAGTCAGGCACAACATGGAAACAACAGCTATGGGTTGCATTTGTTTGGCAAGTAAAATTGAGGAGGCGCCGCGACGAATACGTGACGTAATAAACGTATTCAATCATATAAAACAAGTTTGTGGCCAAAAATCCATACAGCCTGTCATTCTTGATCAAAATTATGTAAGCCTTAAAAATCAAGTCATTAAATCCGAGCGTAGAGTTCTTAAGGAATTGGGCTTTTGCGTACACGTTAAACATCCACACAAAATTATTGTGATGTATCTTCAAGTATTGGGATATGAGAAGAACCGAACGCTAATGCAGCAATGTTGGAATTACATGAACGATTCATTGCGCTCTGACGTATTTTTACGGTATCATCCGGAGACTGTAGCTTGCGCGTGCATTTATTTGGGTGCGCGTCAGCTTCAACTTCCGCTGCCTACTCTGCCTGTCTGGTATTCTCTCTTCAAAGTCAACGAGACAGCGATCAGAGACGTCTGCCGTCGTATTTTAAGGCTTTATTCACGCGCAAGGGTAAAACCAGAGACTTTGGAGAAAAAAGTGGAAGAACTCAGACGACAGTACGAAGAAGCTAGATCTAAAGCTAGAGGTGGTGATATCGACAGCCACACACCGAGCCCACCGATCCCTAAACATCACAACGCTTGGGGAGGTTTCATCAGTCGCAGCGGCACTCACGCTCTTCCCGAAAGGACTAAATCGCCCAGGTGTTCCAAATCAACAAGTACCTCTCCAGCTCGCGGTGACGGAGCCAAACATTCCAAACGAAAAAAGCACTCTAGTAGAAGCAGATCCAGAAGTCACAGCCATGGGCATACTCATAAACCAAAAAAAACGCAACGACGTCGATCCGGCAGTCATAAATCATTGCGAACTCATTATCGCTCGCGTAGCCGAACCCGTGACCGAGATACTGAAAAGTCAAGCAAACATCGCAATAAACACAGAAGACATTGAAGAAGCCCCAATATTTTTTTTTAGTCCAAGCCCCAATCTAAAGAAAATATCTGTCACGTTTTTGTATTTGTATCGAGACTTTGTTTAACGTGCTCGCTAATATCATAATAAAATTTGATTTTTCTTAATTAGTTTGATTAATTAGCTTCTTTTTGTTTGTAAGCTATAATTAGGGGGTGTTTCGAAAATTGTTCCTCATAATGTCCCTAATGTTGCTTCCTTTTGATTAAAATTTAAACATTGGAAAACCATTGAATGTTGTTGGAAATGAGAAAATTATTTTTTAGAGTTTATGGTAATATGGCTGCTTCACACTGGACAAATGAGTGCTCAATTTTCAAAATACATTTAAGCAGAGTTCAATGCACTAATTCAATTAATTGAAGGTTGATGTGTATTACAAGTCTTATTAACATAAAAAAAAAATTTAATAACGATAGATTTGCGAAATTATTAATTGATAACTGTCATATTTTCATCGAGATTTTTCAAAGAATAATTCGTATCTTTCAACCGATTTTAATGCACCACGTCTTATTTTGTTCCTCAACAGATCTACGAATTCACCGTTTAGGTTTTTTTCTAAACTTGTTAATATATAAATTACAGCAAATGATAAACATTTTTATTAGCCAATTAAACAATTGCCTGCAACAGTAAAACAATGAAACTCAGAAAAAAATCTATACGGTGAATTCATAGAGGATCTGAGGAACAAAATAAGACGTGGTACATTAAAATCGGTTGAGAAATAACGATTATGCTTAGAAAAATCTTGATGAAAATATGAAATCGTGGAATTTTGCATTTATCAGTTAAAGGTTTAGCAAATCTATTGTTAATAATATTTTTTTTGGTTAATAAGACATGATGTAATACAAATCAAGCGTAAATTCATTTAATTAGTGCATTAAATTTTACGTAAATGTACTTTAAAAATTTAGCACTCATTTGATTAGTCTGCATCAGCTATTTTACCTTAAGGGGCTACATTTACCTAGGTGGATCAAAAAACTGCATTTTCCAAAAATATTTTTATTTGATAGTATCACTTTTTAGCTATATTGGTTGAAAATTTCATTGAAATATTCCTAAAACTGAATGAGCTAACAATCGGCCGGGTGAGCGGTTGGGTTTCGCTACCTGGTGCGGCGCGCACGGAAGACCCGTTTTTGCGGCAGGTACCATCATTGCAGCTGCCCTCTTGGTTTATATTGTGTGTGCTGTTGATCACAACAATAAAGTCGCTTTTTCTACCTGGGGATTTAAGGGGACCGTATGGTCTAGAAATTTGAAAAAATCGATTTTTTTTTTTTTCGATATGTCGAAAGTATAGTATCTCAAGAATATACTGTGAAATTTTCATGCGGAAATTCTCAATATTACAGCTTCTACAGCCCATAACGCAGGTAGAGAGCGGTCCGAGACACGAAAACGTTCAAAGCCTTATTGGACACAAAGCCTTACGGGGATGATTTTTTAGTTTGCAAAAAAGAATGTGTTTTGCATGTTAAAAAACGTTTGTACAAACGTGCTGTTGATGCGAAAAAAAAACATGCACAAATAAAGAAAGCAACAAAGAAATTGACAGAAAAAGAAGAGGGAAAAAAGACACAGCGGAAATCGATAAATAAAACACCGAAGCGTCAACAATTGACGAATAAATTATTGCAAGAGCTGTCAACTTATTACGGTCTAGCAATTAGACGTAATTCAGATTCGACTGAAGGGATGAGAAGTGAAATATGGGCAGCATATTATCACAAAATTTCAACAGATGAAAATCCGCAACACTCGTACTGTCCTCCAGGTTCCGAATCGTGGTGCAAGTGGCGTCAAAGTGAGGCTGCAGGTACTTTAGACACCTACGAGCACCCACCTGCTCTGTGCGATGAAGCACAAGAGATATTAAAACCAATTTATGAAGAATTGACAGCAGAGACTTTATTGGAAAGGTGTATTGGCAGTAATACGCAGAACAATAACGAAAGTTTCAATGCTTGCGTGTGGCACCTTGCGCCGAAACATCTGTTTGCCGGAAAAAAAATCATTGATATTGCCACTCACATTTCCGCTTGCATATTCAATGAAGGATTTGCATCCCTATTGAAAATAATGGAGACCATGGGCATAACAATCGGGCCACAAGCGGAGCAACTAGCGCAAAACCGAGACGAGCTGCGAGTATCGAGCGCCAACCGTAGGAGCACGGACAACTCCAAAGAGGCTCGGACAGCTCGAAGAAATGAAAGGAGTGAGGAAATCTTGAATTATGAACGTTCCGAAGGAATCCTATATGGTGCCGGAATCGCGGATTAACTGTAAGTATTCAAAATTTGCTCAATTTTTGAAAATATCTGTACCTCAAACTTTAAACTCATTTATCTCGAAACGACTTTTTTCGGCACTGCGCAGGTGAAAACAAAAAAACTATTCAACCGAATCGCTTGAAATTTGGATATGTTGTTCACAACATGTATGGCTATCGTCGGAACTACAATCATAATTTTATTTAAATAATTTCTTATTGTTTATACTAAAAAACTAGTGAAAAAAAAACCCAATTTTACGAATTTTTTTTCAAAAGCGCGCCATTTTGTCAATTTTTAATTTTTTCGATTTGTTCTAGTCCCGACCATAACTGCACTCTTTCTGATTAAGAATCTTCTTGAATTTTGTGTTTCAGATGAGTAGAAGTCTCGGATCGATCTTCACCGTCCGGGTCGGATTTTTCGAGAGGGTCGTCTTCAATGCCAATTATATGATAATAAACACTGTTTTTAAAATTAAAAAAAATTTTTTTGTATACTTAATAAAGGTAGTAATAAACCCGAAAAGTTAAAACATCGATTTTTAAATTTTTTAAGGCAAAAAAAAAATCGTGAAAATAGGTGAAATTTTCGTGCTCTAGACCATACGGTCCCCTTAAACTGAAAACCGTTAGAATTCACTGTGAAAGCCGATGAGCTAGCGAGACTACGTGCATAGACTTTATACACTTGCTCCAATTTTTTCAATAATGTCATCGAAAATGAAAATTACGCGAGAAACAAGAGCTTCTAGCGCTAATAGACGAGATAGTCCAAAGAAAAGAAAATGACGTAAATCCGTTCGAAAGCGAAAAAGAAGAAGCGAACACGACGGCGTCCGCGAAAAAATTACAGGGCTCGAAAGATATAGACGGTCCGATAGACGAATCTGTCGGATATGTAGTTCTAAACTTCGTGACTGTTTTTTTCTGTAATACGTGCCTGTGTAAAATGTAACGAGTGTGGAAATGACGTGCAATTCAATCGTGCAAGTGAACGAGGTTTGAGCTTCAAAATAAAAATAACACGCAAATCATGCTCACCTGTAAACATCTCGTCTTGTCCGTACATAGGAAGCACTTACGAAATAAATCGAAGATTCATCTTCGTTATGTGACTGTTGGGAATTGGATTAGTGGGAGCAAAAAAATTCTGTGGAATAATGAATATTCATCGACCAGTTTTTCAGGCTACCTATGATCTGATCGTGAATTGTTTAGTAAGTGCTTCGGACGCTGTTTGCAAATAAGTATTATGTTGAAGTGTGGTAGAAGAAAAAAATAAGACAATGGAAGCGAATAACTGGGAAGAAATAGAGGACTCAACGAAAGGACTTGCTATTTCTGGAGACGGAACATGGAGAAAACGAGAATTCAATTCGTTATATAGCGTATCAACTATCATTGGTCACTATAGTGGTAAAGTTCTCGACATTTTAGTGAAATGTAGTTTTTGCAAGGCTTGCGAATCTTGGACAGATAAGATAAATACGGCAGAATACCTCGAGTGCTTTAAATCTCATTAAGAGAATTGTTCTGTTAATCATAAAGCATCGGCGGGAAAAATGGAAGTGGACGCAATCTGTGAAATGTTCAAATGATCTGAATCCAGTTACGGAGTAAAATATACCAATTATATGTAGGCGACAGTGACTCAAAAACGTATAAAAGAATGGTGGATACTTTTCCGTACGGTCCTTCGATTGTCATAAAAAAAAAGAATGTGTAGGCCACGTACAAAAACTAATGGGTACAAGACTTCGCGCTTGCAAAAAAAAAACGTCGGGCCTTGGTGGTATAGGAAAATTGACCGGAAAACTGATCGATGTTTCACAGTTTATTACGGCCTCGCCATCCGAAGAAATTGCGAGTCTGTGACGAAAATGAAGGATGCTATATGGTTTACATTTTACCACAAGTGTTCAACGGACGAAGAACCTCGATATGATTATTGCCCTCCAGGATCGGAAACGTGGTGCTCATGGCAGCAAGTGAAGGCCGCAGGAACTCTGCAGCATCATAAACATAAAACTCCACTTCACGATGATGTCATCAAAGCAATTCGTCCAATATATGAAAATTTATTGAAGAGATGTGTCGGAGGATTTACTCAAAATGCAAACGAGTATAAACAACAATATTTGGCAAAGAGCTCCGAAAGTCTATAACAGTGGTGGATCAATTGTAAAAATTGCTGCAAATATTGCCGCATGCACTTTTAATGAAGGTGCAACAGCGTATTTGCTGATAATGCAGGAATTGGACATCTGCATTGGACGAAATTGCGCTGTATACTGTGAGATCCGAGATCGTGAGCGCCTAGTCGAAATTCGGACTCGAGAGTAGACGCGCGAAGGAAGAATTGCTCGCAGACAAAGACAATCCTCTTCCAATGGCTGCTAAGGGTACCTTATATGGCCCTGGAATTGATGATTAGAGGTAAAGTTAAAAATTCTCCACTTAAATATAGCAGCACCATACTTCAAACTTTAAACGCGTTTTTCTTAAAACACTGTTTTCAAAGTCGGTGGACATGATATCTCGAGAACCACTTGATGGATTGTTTCCAAATTTACAGGAGATACGATGAGAAACATTTCTTACTTTTTTAAAATCGATCTTCATTTTTTAATGGTTACGTAAAAATGACGACTTTTTTCATAGATTTTGTATGCTTTAGTTTCAATTTGTTGCTACTTTGTTAAAAAAAAATGATTTTAAAAATCGACGATCGTCAACGACTCGTATTTATTGTTAACTTGAATAATCCGTTTGGTTTTTAGATTTCAGATGGACCGTGTAAACTGGAGACGCACCGCCAAACGTCACGAAAAAATGTCGTCATCTACCGGCGGCCATGTTTTTGTTGTTTTTCTGTATTTTTTGGTGATTTTTTTTAAAAGCTCTATGTACCTTTGTGTTAAAAAAAAATGCGTTTCTTTTTCACCAACCGTTTCTCAGAAAAAAATTCGGAATTTGGCCATTTTTGTTGGGACTTTAGGTAGATGTAGCCTCTTAAGGCGTTATTAGAGTTTGAACGCTAAAAAAAAGGCTATTTTTGAGAATTTTTTCTGGGCATGCTGTTAAAAATATTGAAATAAAACTTATTGGGGATGATCAATCTAGTCTTTATTTACATACAAACATTTTTTTTATTCATTTTACTACATTTTTATGTGCAAAAACTGCACTTGAACAAAGCGCCTCGAAAAGTAGGAGGCAAATGGTTTCCATCATATCTCAGGAACGGCTTGTCTGAAACCAAAAAAACAAAGTGCGTTGGATTAAGTATAACATCAGGTAGGTAATAACGCTTGGATATTAATTTTTATCGATCAATAATAAAATGGTTCTTTTTCACTGTTTTTTGTACAAAAAAAGATATTAAAAATCAAAATTTTAACTTCGTAGAGCGTTAATTTCTAGGAATATATATGTAGAATATGTGATTTAAATTTCATAAGGTTCGGTCAAGTAGTTTTTGAGATCTCGTTCATTTTTTTAAATGAAAAATCATGAAAAATGCGCTTACCTACAATTAATCTGCAATGCCTGCATCATAAGACGGTCACTTGGCTATCGGGCATCTGGTATGCAATCGTACATTTTGTTTACTGGGACGTACCATGGAAGTTATGCACCATCTTCAAATAAAAGGGAGATCTTACTTACCCACCTCGAAAGTTTAATAAGGAAGTAGCCGAATGGAATCAAAGTAGTGTTTGATAAACGATAACATTTCTTATAGCGTGCGCATCTGAAAAAACAACAAGGAAAAGTGTAAAGGAAGTATATTTTGGAGCAGGGCCTCGAATACTACTGTCACAAACATCATTGTTTTTTTTTTATCATTAATGTATATTATTTATTATAAATAAGTTAGAAACATTGATTTCATTTTGGGTTTTGGTAGGTGTTTACATTTTATACACACAGAAAGAATACCCAACATATTATGCTTTCAGAAAAATGTGTACTTTTTTTTTTATCGCGATTTTGTTGTTGTTTCGTTTCGACAAGAAATGATTTACAAATGAACTATAGCCACTGATTTTCACGTTTATCTCTTTTTCTTTTTTCATCACTCGGACGTCGCCTCGTGTCACAGGCATTTTAGATATATATAAACACCTGGGCGCGTCGCGCCGCGTTTAGTCTTTTTGTTCTTTCGTTCTTGTCTCGTTTGTTTAATCCACCTCTAAACCATCTCGAAACGTCTAACGCAGCGTTACGCACTTATATCCATACTCGCCGTACGTATTATAACTATATATGCTCACGGATAGTTTATCCCACTTTTATGCTCTGTCTCGCATCCACATACACACATACACATACGCACGCACTCATCGACAAAACCACGTGTTTCGATTATTCAACCGATTCGATATATCGATTAATTCAATATATATGCATATATTTATATATATATGCATATATATATAAATGATGTAATAAATAATCATCTCTATCGATACATTGACGTACTGATCGATCGGCAAAATAATCATCAATGTTGTATCGATCGATTCGATACATCGATTTATTCGTTTCTTCATACTCTTCTGTCGCTCACTTTTTTGCAATTAATCATTCTCACGACGAGTTCTCAGTTGGACATTCTCATACGTACACATTATGGTCAAACAATTCGCAAATTCACTTTCGCACTGAAAACCAAGCAGTATTATTATTATTATTATTCAATAGTATTTTGTTGTTGTTGTTGTTATTATCTCTTAATATACTTTATCCAATGTATTTATATATATAATTTTTTTTCTTGTTTCATCCATATAAACTCAGTGTTTTTTGACCGAAGGTAGGTATGACGTATGCTGCCCGGTATGCGTGCGACGTTGACGGCGCGAAGAATCGCTGCGCTCGGTGAGACCTCGGCTAATACATAATCGTTACACATTAGTACAAATTTTTTTTGTTTCTTTTTTGTTTTTTTATTTTTTCTCTCATTATCCCTAAATTTTCATGTATTTTCAACATCGTTTCGTCTTTATCACCGAACAACGAATAAATCGTCTTCGCGCCAAAAAAAACGTTTTTCTTTTCTCTCTTCACCAACGGCGTTAAAGTTTTTCTCGTACGAGTATTCTCTGAAACACGCATCTCGTAGCGATTTTCACCACCTCCAGACCGTACATTTACATTTTTATTGGATTTTTTCTCACTCTCTCGTTCTCTCTCTCTGTCACTCTTTCTATGTACCTTTCGAACGCTCTCCGATTCTTTAGTTTTTTATCTCGACTAGGAGGAACCGTGAATTCTCTAGAGATGGCGGAAACGGCTATTATTCGTGTGCGTATTTTTTTTTTCTCTATCGAACGAGAGAACACCAGCATGTTTCCATTTTTTTTAATTTTTTTTTGGGCAGTGCGTTGGCCCAGCATGAGCGAGTGCAGGCAGTGAGCAGTTCATACATACGTACACTGTAAGGTGGATACAAAGCGGAGCGAGACATATGCGCCCGTTGTATATTTGTATATTATTCTTACTTTTCTCTTTTCATTCTCTTAAATTTCTTTTAAATTTATTTATTATTATAATAACTATTATTATTAATATTATTATTATTTTATTTCTCATATCTCGTGTGCGTACAGGATGGGAGGCAGCTCATGTCTCTTGCTATGCGACGACGTCGCGATTGTAACGTCGGTACAAAGAAGAAAAAAAGCAACAAAAAATACAAAAACGACAAGGGCTCACGTCTTTTCCGAAATCAGAAAGGCGTTGAGCTTTGCGACGAATTTTCTATGCGGCGACAATTATTTTTCGAGAACAAACATTGATTAAAAAAAAAACTGAAATCTGATGTGGAAATACAAATACGACGGGAAACAACATTTTGTCGTTTTTCTGGTAACGTTGAACGTTATTTTCGTTTAATTCTTTTATTGTTTTGACACGTTCTAAAATAATAATAATATCAGTAATAATAATTTTAACAATAAAATATGATCGTGAAAAACCGATTGGAACGTAAGAACCAGCCCTCGTCCTTTTTGTCGATTTAAATTGTCACCACCGACGATAAAAGACGACGACGACGACGACAATGACGAGAGAACATTCGTTCTTCCTCTCGCTCTCCCCCTCGTCCCTTTTTGCGTCTGTCTCTCCTAAATTACCTATAAAGTCACATCAAAACAGATGCCATTCTCTATTATTTTTGTTGTTATTGTTGTTCTTGTTGTCCTTGTAATTTTAAGGAGTTCGGGGCAAAATTTGTCATTTTTTACTACGCATTCCAGTTTATGTTTCATTTTTTTCTTCATTATCTTCACTTGCTGGGTTTCTTCATAATATTGTTGTTTTTGTTTTATTTACTTCGCTGACGTTGTTGCGTTTATTCTCGATTCTATTCTATGTTTCATTTTTCCTTTCTTTTTCGCTTTCATATATATTATATATAACAATATTCATACGATGAATTGTGAATTTGAGTCACATGCAGAAAAAACTTAGTTGTTTCTGGCACAGATAAAAAAAACACTTTGGTATTGCATCTAACGAAGGACTGCAATAAAAAAATAAAAAAAAATATTAAAAAAAAACACCACACTAGTAAATGGCACTAGAATCGCTTTCACTTGTGTCACCGACTACTCGTGATTAAAAAGCTTTTTGTCCTTTTTATAGTCATAATCTTTCTCTATGTGTGTGTCGGTCTCTCCTTATCTTTCGTTTTCTCGAATTTTTCTCTGGCTGAGATCCCGCGGATCGAGACAAACGACGGCTTGTGCATTTATCGTCCTCTCCTACCTCCCTTCGTTTTTCTGTCTCTATACATCAATTTGAATTCTTTCTAAAGCAATTTCTGTTTGTTCGTGATTATACGTGTTTTTAGTTTCTTATTCGTCTTCATATCTCCTGTTTTGCCTATTCCTTCAATATTTCATTATTATAAAAAATCAGGCGATGTCGCAGTCAGCCGGGCTCGTGTTCCACTAAGCTAAGCTATAAAAATCGGTAACAAATTCCAACAATTAGTTGTTATGAAACTAAATCAGTTTTGTCGGTATGTCGATAGTGAAAAGTTTTAGGAAAGAACGTATAACGCTCAGATTTAGGTCCTTTTTTATTTGTTTTTGTCGCTGGAAAAATTTGCGCTCTTGTCATACTTCCTTTTTGCATTTTTTTTTCTTTTTTATGTTCTAGCTAAAAATGTTGTTACACTCGTGCACACAGCGACGTACAATGCTGACGAGCATCACGAGGAGTTTTTGGTAAATTTGTGTTCCAGCTTTTGTTTGTTTTGTTTTTATTTTTTATGTTTGTTACGTCGTAGCTTTGCTATCATTCTTGAACGATTTTTTCGCGTTGTTCCACCTCCTCTTTTTCTTCATTTGTTTCTCATCCAGGATCTCTCTCCACAAAGCACGCTAAACTAACGAGCTTAGACTCTCATTTCTCCCTGGTCTGAGGTACGTAAAAACAGCTGAATCCACGCCTCGATTCATTCATTTTTTTCTTTCCTCATTTTTTAAACTTTTTTTTCTTTTTAATTTCACTTATCACATCGATGTCCATCTACACCAGATTGTATTCTTTGAGGTTCGATTGGAGAATTGTGTCCTTCACCGCCGCGAAGACGAATCTAATGTTCTCCGTATCTGCGAATTAAACATTTACACTTATTATTAATATGTCATATTTTTTTCTTTCATCCTGACACGATAAAGAAAACCAAACAGAGAATGATTTTTTATTTATTCGGTTGTTTAGAAAAATTCATTCCCTGCATGTTTCATTCTCGTAATCATAATAATATTGATAAACCAAAAATATACATAGATTTGATTAGTCAGTGAAGCTTTGCGCGAGAAAACTTACCAAATATCGTTCTTTGAGAGTTTGTTAATGCGAAACGCAAGTAACAAGAGCATGCGAGTAGCTAATCCGTTATTTGTTTTAATTGGAGAGAAAATGACGATCGAACAAAGCATATCAAAGCATGCAAACTATTGGTTTAATTTATTTATCCATAACAATAAAAACTGGTTCGTCGTTGAAATAAACAGCGAAACGATTTCCGAAAGAGAAAACCGCGACCGGTAAATATTTGCAACATGTTATTAATATTATTGTTATTAATGATGCGTTTGAGTGAATAAAAAATTGATAAAATAAGTGATTAATAAAATGGCGATTATTAATTATTTTCTAAAGTTAGAAGAAAACATTTTTTGAATGAATACTACTTAATAAGAACTAATGATACACTTATATCGCGACGAAATTTAAGGTAAAACGTTTCAACAGAATTTGCAAAAAACATTAAAGCATGCCACTCTTTATTTATATTTTTTCCTCGATACAAAATTAATGGTCGTTGAATATATCGCATAACAGTTCAATTGTGAGCAACATTCGCGTTGGAAATAAAAATTGATTCCCCTTTAATGGCGAAAAGATGGATGATTATTCTACAAAGTTAAAAAAAAGCATTTTTTTTTAAATCAATAACGGTCTATATAATGTCGGTTGATAATATTCATTTTCGTTTTTCTCATTCGAATGTGCTCATTTCTGATAGGTCAAAAAAAAATGGTGGATGGAAAATTTTCCCAGCCTTGACAAATAAATCTTTGGCGTTTGGGGGAAACATGTTAACTCCAAAAATTGAATTTTTATGTTAAAATCAGTTTTATAATTCATTTTGATAATTTTGCAATTTGATATATCAATGACAGTTTCCTTAATACTAAAAGGTACTTGAATAATTTGGTCTAAATTTATGATAACTTTTTTGTTTAATGTTATTGAGTTTGAAATCGAGTTTTTCCTGAAACATTTTTCTTGAAGTTAACATGTTTCTCCCGAACGCCACAAAAATTCAGATTGCAGTATTTCCATAATAACGTTGACAAAAAGCACGTTATTGAATAGTATAAGATCGAGATTTTGTCTAAGTTATTGATGTTTGAAGATTAATTCAAAGAAGAAGAGTTAAGGATGCATGTTAGTGGATTCGATGTAAGGAAAGACGAAAGAGAAACGTTTTTTTTCTTTTTTAATTTTTGTGGCTACGATAACATTATTATTATTAGTAATATAGATGTACCCAGATGCATCATAAATATCTGACAAACATTTGTGCAAAGCATGGTAACATGTCCTTAATGATCTTACATTTTGCGACGAAGATTGCTTCGCGAAAGAATACAACTCAACGATAATGTACACTTTGTTTCCCTTGTACAACATTTAAAAAAAACGACTGTAAAGTTGAAGTTCGCTCTTCTGCAAATATTCTGTATGAATTCACGGAATTGCAGTCAAATAATTAACGTGCAATCGAAAGATCTCACGATAGCAACGAAGATCGCAAAAAAAAGTAATGAAAACGACATTCGCATCTCTAGATTGACGAAGAGCTTTTGTTTCTTTTATTTTTTACTTTGTCAAGAATCAACATATTGAATTTTTCCCATGAGTATAAAGACGAAAACGATAAAATCTTAGCTGCAATGTTCGTCAAAACGTTTCAAGCGAGATTGAATTCCTTGAGAGCACTCTGCATAATAGTGTCCTTTACGGCGCAGAACACAAGCTTGATGTTCTCCGTGTCTGCATAAACGATTCCATGTGTGCATGCAATATTTTTTTTTTTTTTTTCAAAGGGAAAGAAGAAAAAAATAATTATTAGGAAGTTTCCCGAGAACGTATGGCGAAGTGAAGATCAATTAAACATTTTCAGATTTTTTGTACATTTGATAATAATTTTTCTTTGCAATTCTCATCGATTGTTTTTTTTTTGTGTACAAAAAATAAGAGACTTGATTCACAAGAAGAGACAATTGATTTTCGTCGACGCTCGATTCCGTTCACTTACCGTATAGATCCAAACTTTACAAGCAATAAAAAAGCTATTACCACAGACGAAAAAAGCTTTAATAACGAAGAGAGATCCAAAGGTTGAGGTTTCACCAATAAAGCGTGGGAGGAGAATTAAATGTAGATTAACATGCGATGATTTCGGTATTATTTTCTAAACTACCTGGGAAGGAAACAAGCCTACCTGTGGCGCATGTGAAGTGAGAATAAATTATTTTCTCGCTATCTGGATTTAATTCGACAAACATCTTCAGTATGAATTCTCTAGCTGCTGTGGCCGCTCTTTCTGGCCCTGTAATTAATAATACAAATACAAACGTACAGTGTGAAGGAAATAAGCAAGGATTACTTCTAAACATAAACGTGATCTTTTTTTCATAATATACTGGGTATTTTGATGCGTCTCTCTGCCAAAACTTGCGCAGCTTCAAAAACAGAACATTTAACTGAACTTTTCATTATCTTTATACCAGTAATTTCTCACAAACATACACAGAGATTATTTCTTTTCTCCGTGAACAAAGAATATTTGTTAACAGCGATTCGTTTAGAATTTTGAACATTATACATTTTTTTGTTCAATTTAAAAAAACGAAAGGTACAAGCCTTTCGTAATAACATTGGGGAATAATTATTATGAACATTGATTCTCGAAGCTTGAAATTATTCATAACACAAGTGCTTAAACATGACCATTTCCATAAATTTTTTCTGCTGAAACAATTATCTTAAAATCTTTTCGCTGGAAGAAAACTTGTTAATCTTTAGTACGATCGTGTGGGACAATTGAACATACATACGCATAAAGAATAATGGAGTGAGTCATCGATAATGTTACTGCAACAGGGTCGTAATTCGAGTTAATCTAATAATTCAAAGATAACTCAATATGCTTTCGAAGGACAGTTTATTGAATTAGCCTCGTCGCTACTCAATGAAGCCTTTCAAGAGTTTAAGGTTAAGGCGAAGCCCTCTACGAGTGGGTGATTTCAAAGAAAACTCACGCGATATGACCAATCATCGAAATTCAAAACTTTGGACATCTCGAAAAGTATCAATAATTCGCTAATTCGCTTAATCTTGTGAAAAAAATCATGGATTTGAGATTTTTTGTATCACGTTATAAGTTTTCAGAATAAAAAATCATGAAATACTATTAGTTAATTGCAGCAATTTTCTTTTGCAAATTTTTTGTAATTTTAAAGTATATTTTCAGTGCATTTTTCTATCGAACGAACACTTTTAAGGGAGAAAAAGTAACGAACTGAGAGAGTACGGTTCATATCAGGATAACATAACTTCCAATTATGATAAAATATGATCAATACCCGTTTCAATTTCCTATCTGTGTAACTTTTTCAGGAAAAGTACTTTTTCGATTGGGAATATTTACAATTGGTGCGGGTAGCAGCATTCAGAGTTGGACAGCGATTGCATTATTTTAGAATTTTTTGTTAAACATTTTCCCATCAGTAATTATTGTCTAGTAACTCAAATGGTGAAATTTAACTTTGTAAAAGTTTTGTAGTGTTGCAATGTACTAAAATATTATTTTTCTATTTTTCGTTGTCGTAAAATCGTCCCTTTTTTACAGAATTAGTACGTGGATCTTTGACAAAAGCCGAAAAAATGGTAAGTCAGTGTACGTGATTTGAATTTGCCGAAAAAAAATAAAGCCAGACTGAAAGAAAAAAAAATCGTTACTTCGCAACAATGCAAACATTATAAATATTGATCGAAAATTTGCGTGTCCATTTCTGATAGATTTTGGTTCAATACTTCCATAGCATTCGACTTTTAGAGGCTTTATCACAAAATTTCAATGTGAGTAAACGACAAAACAAAATTTATTATTCACTAGCCGGCTACAATTGTTGATTTGTGCTCGATTTTTTTAATTTTTTCAGACCTGTCGCAGCTGTGAAGTGCGAGTAACACATTCGATCAGGATCAGGATTCGCAGCTAGATAACCTTTTAAGATGAACTCTCGTGCTGGTTTATCATCCTGTTTCGGGCCTACATCATGAAAATTTGTTGCTTTATGAAAGAAGGGTTAAAATAAAATAAAAAGAAGGGTTAAAAGAAAGGGGATTTCCTTCAGAAAATTAAGACAAACTAAAAGCTTTAAAAATGATTAAAAATAATAAGTCGGGATTAATAAATTTTTTTATGAAAAATCACTTTAATATATATTTCAAAAGTATATATTAATTGAATCTATGAATTAGCGTGTCTGGCTCGAGCCGTTGACACCCTTCGTGACTTTTCAACGGTTCAATCGTGTTTTTCGATTTTTTTTTCCTGCACTGTTTTTTTTTTCATTCTCACCTTCGTATTCTGGAAAGTAGTCGACGAGATGAGAATACATGATCTTCTCCTCTAGCAGATCTTTCTTATTTAGGAACAGAATAACAGAGGAGTGTTGAAACCAGGGATATGTTATGATCGTTTTGAATAGCGCCTTACTCTCCTCCATTCGGTTCTGGAACATAGAAAAACCGATTTATCAATGACGTTTCGATTAATAACGCTTCAATAAAAAACAAAATGTTAAAACCCATCGACGACAATCATTTTTTCCTCACCTCATTTTCCGACTCGAACAGAATTTGATCATATTCACTTAAAGCTACTAAAAATATAATGGAGGTGACGTTCTCGAAACAATGAATCCATTTTCTTCTTTCGGATCTCTGTCCGCCGACGTCTACCATCCTGAAATAAAAACAAAAAAACTTTATTTCCATTCCACTCAGTAACAAAGAGATACAGCCTTGATAATAAAAAAAAATTATGTTATATCACCAAGCGCAAGAAGCAAGCACATAAAAAATGAGGCATAAACACGATAAAACATTAATAAGGAAACAATTATTATTCATTCTCAAGACTTAAAAAGCGTTACCTTCCGTTATGAATTATGATGAAATCATTTTCTCAAGCAAAAATCATGCAAGGCAATAAACTTTGGGAGAACTAAAGGGTTTTGAAAAATTCATAGTTCAAAATTTAACCTCCAGATTTACTTAAAATTAATCACACGAAGAAATCCACAAAATCCTGTTACGTCTAAAAGTCTTCGTATCGTGTCCAAATTCGTTACCATTTATTTATCAAACTACAAGTTTAGGGTTCGAGTTTATTTGATACTTTTGTTTTTTTCTTTGTTTTGCGATATGGTACCTAAATATGATGGAATCCAGATCGAATGGATATTCTATAATTCCAGTTGTGGGAGCACGAGCTCGAAGAATGTCTTGCTCGGTAGGAAGGTAGTCAGACGCTTCAATACGTGCCAGATCGCTAAGATAACTGTAAAAAAACGTAGCAAAGCGACCGTTCTTTATTGTACCCATGCCATGCAGATTTAAAAATTTTCATTTTTATATACCGGACAATAAATATTACGAACAATGTATATAAAGATAAGCTTAAAATTTAATTACGTTTGCTTCTAAAATGGTTCAAGCATACGTCAAGAAAAAAAACATATTGAGCCTTTAAACTGCCAGTTGCTTGAATAATACAAACAAAAAAATTAATGAAATTCCCCTTTATTAAGATAAAAATTACAATTTTTAATTTTATTAAAGAGTTCAATCCTTTTTTTTCAAATAAGGAAAGATTTCGAATATGCAATTTTAGTGGCTCATTGAATAATCATCGCGTATTTAAAAAAATACACTTAAACCATTTGTAGGCTGCGAATAAAAGATTGTTCCTGCAATACTCAGCAACACCATCCGCAAATTTGTAAATCCTAAAAACTGCTCAATCAATGGTTTAAAATTATACGATTCCGCATATATTTTCAATAGATGTAAAGTTTCAAGGGCTACCCTGAGAATCGTGCATAAAACAGGACAATTGCATAACTGAAACAAAACATCACACCGGAGTTGTAATCGGATCAAAAGATTTAAAAAAAGAAAAATCAATGACACGTGGGTCATTTGCGAATTATCAAAACGAGAGCGAATATAACGGAGTGAGGTGAATTCTCGTGTCTCATTAAGAAGCGTCTCGAATTTCAGCAAACTCGACGAAAAACAGAAGAAGGGAGGAAGGGAAGGAGGAGAAACAAATTGTCAACAAATTACAAATCTTTGGATCCGATTACTATAAGAAATGAGGATGAAAAACAAGCATGGATTCACACTGTAAAGGGAGAAGAATAGTTGCGAAGTTAGTCATCAGATGCATTTTTGAAATGAGCAAAATGAAAATAGTGTACGGAAAAATTCCCTATGCGAAAATTAGTAACAAGATGCATGTTTGGAAATATAAACCAAACGATGAAAATCGTTCTGAAGTAATTCTCCATGCAATCGCACGCGTAGACAATAGGCAGGCAGGCAGGCTTTTTTTCGTTGTCTCCTCGTCCACTTGTGATGGCTTTTTTTCCATTTAGCTTCGACGTACCTAAATCGTATTTCTTCCAAATCAAATGGATATTCAATTATACCAGTTGTGGGCACTCTCACACGAAGAATGTCCTGTTCTGTGGGGAGGTAGTTTGGCGCCGCGACTCGGTCTATCTCCATTAGGTAGCTGTAACATTTTACCCTCAGTATCGAATATTCCAAACAATTGTTGCACGAATTTTCAAATGGTAATTTCAGAAAAACTCGAATTACGGAAAATTCAGGAATATAACGAATATTTGCTTTCAACTGTATTACGCGTAAATAATTATTTCATCACTTGAAAACAATGACAATGAGAATTCATTTTTCTTTAATGTATGACAGAATTTTACGCGTTTCGGTTAGTTTTGAGAGATTTTAAAAGTGTTTTTTTATAAAATCCCTCAAAATTTTGATTCGCTTCATCGTACAAACATTTCTCATCAACTATTTATAATTCAGTGAAAAATAAATAGGTGCTTAACATTTTTAAATTCTCGCAGGAAATTTCACAATGTTTCGAATTTATTTTCACAAAAATGTATATACGTACAGTACGGTTATGACAATATTTTGTCAATTGTAATACATTCACCTAATTAATCATTAGAAAAAAGTTATGACCACGAGTTCTTTTCCTTGTATTAATTTCAAATTATTTCCTGGTTGGAAGAATTTTTTTTGTCGATTCATCATTCATTTTTGGATAGTCAAACATTTCTCATTGCTCATCAGTTATTTACAATTCACAGTGAAACATAAATGTGTTTTAAAATTTTTTTTTTAAATTCCAAAAAAAAACTCATGGATGAATTTTCCATTCATTTCGAGGGTGTTTTGATTAAATTTTATCCATAGAGAAATCCACATGTAAGAAAATATTGCAAGTAAGGTAAATCTCCTTTGATTAATTAATCACGCGGGATTGAATAACATCCGGTCAACTCGTCCATTTATATAATATTAAGTAATCGGAAATATCTCATGATTTCATTTTCAAAAAACGTGAATGATTCATTTGGTTGATATACAGAATAATAAAAATTGAAGAAGTTCTTACTATTTGGCAGAATCCGTGAGTTGGTATTCTCGTCGACGGTCGTAACATTCTTGAATACCAGCGTCTGCCCACAAATCCTTAATGGCTTCCACGTATGGAGACTCGAACGTCGTTACCGTTTCAAAGTCTATACTTCTCACGAGTTCTGCTTTTTCCTGAAAAATTTAAAATTATTTCATACTCTTTCTTTCTCTCTTAATTATAAATATAATGATTATTGCGGTGATGGAAATGATATAATATTAAACTCACTACATTCGAAGATTCTCCATATTGAATTTTGAGTAGGTCCATCGCTCGTATCATGGACTGCATTGCCATGAATATATTTTGATAAACGAGCTTTATAAAGCCTCTTTTATCGTCGTCCGAGTAACCAGAACCGTGAATAATTCTCATCTGTTTGATGAATGTCGATTTGCCCGATTCGCCAGTACCTGAAAATTGAACAATAACAACTAATTTAATCCAATGTCATTGATATCAAAATTGTAGATTTTTTTTTTCTTTTTTTCACTTTGAAATCAAATTCAATTCAATTAAATGTTTGTAAGTGCACTATTTTGGATATCTATTTACTAAACTAAAGACTAAAGGTCAGTAATTTATATTCATAAGAAAATTTCATGAAAAATGATATATTTTTATCAAAAATTCCCATAAGTATTTCCAATAACTATTTCCCATAAGTATGTCAATTTTTATCGAGCATATCAAAGTTTCTGCTGAAAGTCGTGACTAAAATATCCAAAGCGATTTGATGTCGGGACAAAAATCTAATATTCCATTTGAATTTTCAAATATCTTTACCAAAAAAAGAATTTATCGTTAGTAATGAATACTATTTTAACATTTGTTTCCTAGTTCCAGTGTATTACGGTAATTTTTATCGTGAATTCTGACGTAAAACCTAATTTATTATTCATCCTATACACCGAGCTTCCAAAAATATGAAGTTCGGTGATTATTATTATGCTTGATCGTGCTTTATTTCATTCCACTCTTTAGACAAACTTTTCTGGATCGATTTGGCACGTTGCATCAACATAGTATGACAATTTCAACAGAATTTTTGTTTTTGAGACTTTATCTATCAGTCAATTTGTGTCACTCTTTTGCACTCACGACGAATATTTGTGACTAATGCATGCTCTTTACAATAATTACTAGAAATATAATTACTGGGGGAAAAAAAATTGAAGTTATTTTCTCGTACCGAGGAAAGATTTTATCGGATTTCAAATAATTTACAGCGACCCACTGTGTCCCCAAACAGTTATAATTACGAAATTTCATGGGTGGGGGTTAATATGTAGAATAACCAAATTGTAGAACGGTTAATATTTCGAAATTTTAGTATTCATAACATTCGATTGACGAAAAATAAGAAATTCGAAGTTTATATTTTCGATAGTATATTAAGATGAATGCGTATTTGATGTAATATTTTTTTCTTTGATCGCATATCGATCCGAAAATATATATTCAGACTGTGTATACTTCAAATGCAGATAATATAGATTGTCCTAATATAAGAAGTTTATATTTTCTAAATTCGAAATAGAGAGCAATTATTTTATTGAGAGACCAAAATATATAGTATGAATAATTCGAAAGTGAATTTTTCGAATGACTAAAAATTAAAAGTACAGAATAGCGAACGTTGTGAAGCACGAAGAATGACAAGCGATACTTTACAGCCCAGAGGCTCTCGCTATTTCGACCGTTCGACTTTCTGGTGTTTCGCTATTTTGACCACATTAATATTTTGTCTTTCGTTAAAATATATTTGAAATTGTAAATATTCATAATGTTGCCGATTTCAGTATTTGATGACTCGAATACGTAATAGTCGAACTTTTGTAAAATCGCTATTCCAGCCTTCGTCATTTGGGCTACTGTTATATTTTGTTTTTGACGTAAATGTATTTCGAACTCTTTAATTTGTCATTTTTTTATTTCCAGCATAAGGGCTATAGTGGAATTAATCTGTCTACATACTACTATTCTTCAATTTAAAAATTCGCAGTTTTAGCCGTTCGAAGTTTTAATCATTCGAAAATCTTACTCCCACCCAATTTCATCAGAGCCAACCAAACATTAATGTGTACCGAAGGCACGTGGACGAAATTTAGAAATGATTAATCTTATTCCACTGAATAAAAATCTTGTAACAAACCGTAACAGTACAATTTTATACACTGTTGAATTTCGAGAAGAAAAATACAAAATAAAATCTGGACATAGCGGGTGCTTGTTCGCAGACCAGTCGAATTCAGACGATCTAGTATGAGGGAGGAACGCCATCGTCTTTCACAACCAAAAACCCTGCGGGAGCTGATTACAGGCCGGGAGCGCAAGGCGTCGGCGCTCCACGTGTTTCCAAGAAACATAATCGCGGATTTGTGTGTTGCTACTGATGCTGCGCTCCTGTGAATCTCTAGTTCCGAGCGTGTGAAAAAAGCATACCTATTAGCAAAAACAACTAAAGAAATATCTCAAACTTCCCAACGGCCATGAGAAAAAAAATTGCGGAACACAAAAAAAACTACGAATGAAACCTGAAAAAAATGCATTCCCGGCGAGTTATCGGGTGGAAAAACGAAAATCAATATAGCCCGGTCGCAGATGTAAAGTCAAAGACAAATTTCGCTGAGAAAATTTGATTTCCTTGACCTTTTTTTTAGACAACTCTCTGATAAAAATGTTCAAACTAAAACAGCGAGAAACATTTTCTCTGTGAAAGCATAATAGTAAAATTGGAAGAAAAACCTTCTCTTCTTCTTTTAGCGTTAAAAATAGAGAACAATATTTCTATCTTTACAGCGTGTCGTTCCTATATTCCCTATTTTTTAGCGACGGGAGAAGGAGATGGCTATGTATAAAATGACAAGTTTGCCGGCTCATCGGAGAGACTCGCGATTAAACCCGCGAAGTTCCTAGCGGAGTTTCTAATGCTTGCAACCGTCAGCGCTCAGCGTAGAAAGCCCGAAACTTGTGTTTTCCGGCGTCACCGTTCTCGAAATACGTCAGGGCGTGGCGCTACAATCGACTCGCGAAAATCATGAATGAAAATTGAACTGTCCTTATACCGGCGCCGACGCTGGCTCGGTGCCTGCGATAGGCACACAAAAACAGCCCAGCGCGCCTCGACCACGCGCAAATCCTTCGACTTTTTCGTAACTGTGGTACACAAACATATATCCCATAAATACATATATACGTTATATATATATATATATGTATATACACACAGCTAAATATATGTGAAACTAACGGAGAGAGAAAAAAAGATAGAGGATTTCGGTCCGACTTTGCGGTGCCCTGCGGCGCGCCATCTTTAACGTCGCCGCCCCTTATACTCGTGAGAAAGCTCGATGACAAAAACCAACACTTTTAGGAGTAAAATCCTAGTACAAAAAATACTGAGGCAATGACAATTGCTGAAAAATTAAAGCTCAACTATTGGTAAAAAAAAAAGAAAGAAAGAAAAAATGAAGATAGCAAAAAGATGTTTAATATGACTAATCGCAAAAATGACATTAGGGATTTTTGACAAATATTGAAGAAAAATATCGACGCGAACGTTCGTATTTGGTGAGAGTAATTCTAATTAAGCTACAGAGTTCTAATTAGTCACGATCGAAAGAGAAAAAATAAATAAAAAATACGTGAACCGGCAACATCCTTCAAAATGTTGTAATTAATTAAAAATTAGGGAAACAATTTTTGAAAGTTTTCGAAAACAGTTGGAAACGCGGTTCTTCGGGTAAAGAGTATTGGAGCGAACTCTCTTTAAAAATGTACTTGTCTCGAGTCGCTACCTTGACTATAGATAATTTACAAGGTAATAAATTTGGCTAAATAAAATTCTACGACTCGATTTAATGGTTTTATGTGATGAAATCGTCAATACTTTTTAATATAGTTAAACCATTTTTCGCTGGTATTCCTTTACAAAACTTGTTGATCGTTGACCTCGAAAATTCACGAATACAATATACATATGAACTCCGTATCGAAAACTATAAATTATTTACGACTTTCTCTATATTTTTGTGTCGTAAAAAATTCCCGAAAAACAATATTATACCGCTGTTCACAAAAAATCTACTTCGAAGCATATGTTGATTGAATAAAACGATAAAAATATATTTTTTTTTTTCTAAAGTACCGATGTAGTGGAAAAAGTTTGGGGTTATTTTCCATATTAAAATTGTCTTTCTGTTCCGGATTGAAAATTGAATATGAGATCGAAATAAAAAGCATACATGAAAAAATGAACGTTCGGAAATTCAGAATAAAATTTATTGCTGATAGACGATGTAACACTAGCTCATAAGAAATTGATTGTGGAATTAAGAATTACAAAGTTTGCACGAAATAGTATCGAGATGCCGAGTCGCATCATAAACCTAATATTTCTCTCGATTTATATAAATATAGAAATACATTTATGTACGTGCCACGTTTCACTGAACCGCGTATATATTAAGTCATTGACGAGGCAAGAACGGAAATTATTGAGGAAACGAGAATTATTCATTCACCTACAACGAGATAGACTCGACGGGAAGATATAAATGAATAAGGTAAGCAACTGGATAAGGGAAGCTTTGATAGTTGAATTGAACAACCCAGAAAAAAAAATATCTGTTTGAAGCATGAAACGAGTAATCGAAACGATTTAGTATATTTATTTAATACACCTGTAAATTTTAGGGTAACAAATAAAGTAAATACTATTTTTTTTAAAACTCAGTTACTCACAATGAAAATGATGGAACAATTAAACGAATCTGGAATTGAATTGGTTCGATCGATCATTATATTTGAGAAGAATTTTTTTACATTGCACTATTTCAAAGATGTCAGAAAGCTTCAACTGTTGAAATTTGAGGGAAAATTTAATGAAAAAATAATTGGGCCTTATCATAACAAAACGAACACACATTTGGGCAAAGGACAAAAATGAAACAGAATTTTCTGGACGGCAGTTTTACGATATTCTTATGACTGATAGCATGTCTTTGAAGATCGCGAAAACTGTTGAATCGCGAGATCGCAGCCGCCTACGAGACGCGCGATAAACGCGTCTTCGGCGAGCGAACTACGTATATATTCTATACATATACGCAGCCAGCAATAGCCAACACGTGAATTTTGCCAGAGATGAGGTTTAAAAATAAGGGAGGCGCCTTGTTGGAAGGATGTAAAAGTCTAGCCTGCGAGAAAGAAAGAGAGACTGAGAGAAAGAGGAAGAAGAAAAACAAGAAGAAAGGAAAAATTAAAAGTATATGATCAAGCAAATGAGCTCCATATAAAAAAAAATTCGATTCTCTTATATGGAATAAAAAATTATATTTCTCAAGAATTAAAAAAAGAAACAACTATTTTAAAAAAATCGTGATTCAGAGTGATTCAGATCGAGAGTTCGCACTTCAACGCTCTTTCACGAAATTCTGCGAGTCGTGATGTACACATTTTTGCATTATTATGGCTCACGATAATGTTCACGTGCTTGCGTAGGAGTATCTGCCAAAGATTTGTAAACCGCTGACTTAATATCTAACCTGAGGGTGAGAATAAGAGAGAGAGAAAGAAAGAGAGAGAAGGAGGAAGCAAGAGGTACGCGATCTCGATGTCTTTAATTACTGCTGCTCTGCAGTTTTGCGAAAAAAAAAAAAAAAAAAAAAAAAATTCTCAGCCATAGAGATCGTGTGTCGAGTCAACAATGATGATTCATGTTCAAGTGTACGGCTAGAGGAAAATAGATTAGGAAAAAACATACGAAGCAAAATATTATGAGGTTTCTTTTGCCTCGATAACAACATAAAAGCAAAGATAATTTTTCTGCAAGTAGTGAAATTTGATGAGTAAATCATTTTGAAGTATCAATTACTGTAGAATTGACAATTTTGCACCACCGTCAAATACCGATCCACTGATTGAAAAGATCTTTTATTCCTTTTTCTATATAAACTAAGTTTAAAAATGACATTAATTTTTTTGACATCTGAAGATAAAAATTAGTAGAAGTTCGAGTGTTTTTTTTTTTCATTGTTATTGACGAATATGATAAATTTTGACTCGACCAAAAATTTTTGTCTTTCCTCGTTGCAACGTTTTTATCATATTCAGTTAATACTAAATCCCGACACACGAACGAGATCTTCATAAAAACGGCAATATCATTTTCCAATCTTTTGCATTTTTTATAAGATGGAATATAGAGGTAGTATTTTGTGCGAGAGGTGCGAGAGCATTCGCGAATTCTGTCTCCCTTACTCTTTCCGCAGCCCTATGTACATTTTTGTAAAAATTTGCTGTCGCACCAGTGTGGAGTACAGAGAGCGATATCACGCGATAAAGTATTCCCGGGATCCGGGCGTTGCTAGCGCGTTATTCGCGTGTAAACACAATGTTACTATTACTCAAACTCATTGTCGAGGTACGTGATATTGCTCTATTTACTCTTCGCAGATGCACTTAAGGATGCGATGCATGACTGCAGTTTATAAATAGTTGTCTTCCCAAAAAAAAAAAAAAAAAAAAAACAGGCTATGCATTACTGGCAAGCAAATCACGAAAAAATCGCTCTATTTACACAACGATAAAAGCATTTTAACGGCAGTATTTTGACCAGCTGACCAAACCATCAATCTTTATATTGGAAGCTTTTATAAAATTCACGGCCTTGTTTAATCCGAAAGATTTTCATTGCGAAAAAATGCAATACAATCACATGTAAAAAAAAAATCGGAGTGGTTTACATCGGTTTCTCATTACGAGTATAGACTCGTATATTGAATTATGATACTCTGTAAAAATTTTTATCCTATACAATTATTTGCAATACAGAGTCTATTACCACATATAGAATGAATGTCTAATTAGACATTCATTCAAATTTACAACCGAACGTTAAAGGATAATTAATATACGTCGTACTGCTTGGATATACATTGAAAATTTTCCCTATTTAACTGTAAGGTGTATGATAAAAGTCTAGAGATTCTTATTCATCCTATAAAATCGAATAACAACCGAAAAAAGTCTATTCATCGATGTTGAAGAGGAAGTCACAAATACCGGCACGCATATGGCACGTGCGACACAAAAACAAAAACAAAAAAACAATTGCTGCGTACGTTTAGTCTCTTTGTATTATTTATTTTTTAAAACGGAAAGAAAAGGCTGGCTTCTTTTTTCGTTATTTCGTTGGTACGAACTGTATCATGCAAATGAGAGAGTATGACCCACACTCATAATCGTGAACTGTTAAAAGACTGGGGCGTTGAGCGGAAGAGGCAAAAAAAACGAAGAACAAGCAGAAGAAAGAGAAGAGAGATAGAGAGACCGGAAGTGAGCGTATTCCTCGTTACGGTGGTGGCGCTGTTGGCTAGCTCACTTGCATGCCCACGCGTACGTGTGCCTCGCGCGGCCAATATATAAATATATAAATACATATTATACTTATAAAAATATAAATATACTACATCCATATTATATATATATATACACTGAGTTTTAAACTTAATTCCCGCTGTTTTATATGAGATGGGGTAACTAGTATTATTTTCATAGAAGCAACACTAAAACTATACTGTGTTGAAGTATTGGACATAACCTGCAATATTCAGTATTCAAGAGTGAATTCACTTGTACACACTACTTTTTTTATAATATCGAAAATGTCAGGTTTTGAACCAACGAAAGAGCATATGCGGGAAGCTTTGCTTTTTTGCTTTAATTTAAGAAAAAGTGCTGCTGAAAGTAATCGTTTGCTTCAAGAAGTTTATGGTGAATATGCTCTATCTGAGGCAAAGTGCAGAGATTGGTTTAAACGATTCAAAAGTGTCGATTTTGACCTTAAAGGCACAGAACGTCCAGGACAGCCGAAAAAATTTGAAAATGACGAATTGGAGGCCTTACTCAATGAAGATCGATGTCAGACCCTTAAAGAATTATCTGATACATTAAACGTTACTGAAATAGCTGTTAACAAACGTTTACATAATCTTGGACTGGTTCAAAAAGCGAGAAATTGGTTACCACATCAATTAAACGAGAGACAACTCGAAAAGCGGAAAACAATTTGTGAATTGCTGCTTGAACGATGCGAAAGGAAATCATTTTTATATCGAGTCGTGACTGGCGATGAGCAATGGGTTTATTATGAAAATCCCAAACGAAAAAAAGCATGGGTACTACCAAGTGAACCAGGTCTATCAACGCCAAAATGCAATATTCATGCTCAAAAGGTGATGCTGTGTGTTTGGTGGGATCAAGAAGGTATGATGTACCACGAATTGTTGAAACCGGGTGAAACGATCATAGCTATTCGCTATAAACAACAATTAATGAAACTAAATCAGGAATTGAGAAACAAGCGGCCTGAGTACGCCAAACGTCATAACAAACTAATTTTGCTTCATGACAACGCTTGGCCACATGTAGCAGAAACCGTAAAAAAGTATATAAAGGACATGAACTGGGAGGTCTTACCTCGCTCGTCGTATTCACCGGACATAGCACCGTCTGATTATCATTTATTTCGAGCGATTCAGAATGATTTATCATCACAGCATTTCAAGTTTTTTGAAGATATCAAAAAATGGATCGATGAATGGATCGCCTCAAAAAGCAACGATTTCTATTGGCGTGGAATCCATTTGTTGCGTGAAAGATGGGAAAAGATCGTAACTTCTGAAGGACAATACTTCGAATAAAATAGAATGTACCGTAAACTATAAATCATTTTTTTTCTTTTAATTGAAAAACAGCGGGAATTAAGTTTACAACCAAATACATATATATTTGTATTTGTTATATTACATTATAAATAGACATTATACACGTATAATTATTCACACCAAAGTATAATTCACTGTGAATTAATTTTAACCCTCCGTCACACGCGCTAAAATTCCAGACGTCGCTACACGCGTCGCGGAGAATCGCCGCAATGCTTTTAAGAGTTACATTGTTGCCATATCGTTGTTACGCGCATGCGCGCCCCGCTGATGCTCAAGTGCTCAATAGGAGATATGGCAACGTCAAACGTAAAATCATATGTACGACTCTACACGCGCTAGCGGAGAAACGCCGCATTTCTTGCACATAGGGCGGGTTGTTTCAACTTCTAGGTAGCTTATCTGGCCGTTAAAAGCATTGACTTGCAGACCTTTAACTGCCAGATAGGCTTACCTAGCGGTTGGAACAACCCGTCCTTAGTCATATTAAATATTATTTATAAAATATAAATTGAAAATTATCGTATAATTTTCTGTTTTACTGTATTCTACCAATAATAATACAGGAATAGCTAAATTGTCACAAGTGTATCATTCACCAATTTTTGTTGATTAATGAAAAAGCAAAAAATGTGACGTTTCGCTCATAGCGCGTGTGACGGAGGGTTAAACGGACGGTTCCTCCCATCCATGAAATTCTCAACAGCTAACAATATCGAAAAGCTTTTTTTTAATATTATAAAAACCCGTGATACCTTGAGACGTTTTATTCAATACAAAAACTGTTTGAAATTTCAGGCACACTAAAGTGCACATCTTTAGCTGCATACATTATCAAATTAAACCGGAGCACTTAAAACATTCGAGTGTACCGATAAGTTAAGTAACAAAAAAAACCAGCACTACCTTTTCCTGGGTTCTATCAGTTCGGCGAATTCACATGGTGGATTCATAGAAGGGAAACGAGACTTCGAAGGCGAGCCAGGAGTTCTGAGGGGCTCGCTTCGAAAATATATAGAACTGATGCGAAATAACGAAAGAGGGTGGCAAAGTAAGAGGGCGAAAGTTAGAAAGAGAGAGAGGGAGAGGGAGGGAGGGAGGGGGAGAGAGAGAGAGAGCGAGAGAGAGAGAGCGAGAGAGAGAGAGAGAGAGAGAGAGGAGAGAAAGAGAGGTGAACCCAGAGCGTCTCGACGGCAGTGCCTGGCCGATAAGAGGAGTGAATGGAATTGGGTATGGGTGCACGGGCCTTGTAGATGGAATTAAACACATGTGTACGTCTGTGTGTGCATGTATGTGTGTATACCGAGTGTAGTTCGCGCTCTCCACTCATCTCTTCCTCACTCTTCATCTCTTTCTCTCTCAAGAGACGCGGAATAAAAAAATAGAGCTTGAAAAAGAATTTGCCGCGCCCTGCTAGCTAGTCTTTTTGCGCAAATTCGCCGCTATCCAATCTTCGCTTCCCGACGACTGAAGAACGACGCTCTGATAAGAACAAAAAAAAATACAATTGTTCAGACCAAGCTCTGGCGCCGTTCGAATGAGTTTTTTTTTTAATACCAGTACGAATCAGTCAATTTTTGCTGCGAATTGAACATTGGAAATAAAAATTAAAAAATTAAAAATTCATGTTCAGCCAAAGTGAGAATATTTGGAGGGAAAATAAGCTTTCAAAGACTGGCTTAGAAAAGATGCCAATAGTACGAGCATTTTCCATATTTACATTTATTCAAATGAGTCAAACGATAATATGATCGATTTAAAAATAATCGTTTATACGTGACTCGAATAGGTATCTTGCACAAATTGTAGATTGGCAGAAATTGAACTAAATGTATGTGAAAAAAAGTAGTCTTTCACTCGTGACCGGTCTATTGGTTGGCACGATCATTTTTTCCCCTGTTAGTTGCCTCGTAGCTGAGTCTCCGATGAGCTATTTCAATCGTGCGAACGTACATGTGCCGTATATAGCTCGAATTTATACCGTTATTAGCTCCCTTGGTAGTGATAAAAAATATATATTCATTGGCTTATAAACAGGTTCTCGCACACACAACAAAAAAATATATTTCTTCTGTGATAATCTTTTTGAATAAGGATAAAATGCAATAATTAAACTTGTGAAAACCTAAATATTCACAATAAAAAAGTTATTCATTAATTTATTTATCCCTACGTAATTATTAAATAAGTAGAACTAACGCGCTATTTATTTTACTGACGGAACAAATATTATTAAAAAAGGACCAAATGCAATAAATTTTGAACTTGCGAAACTTCTAGACTCAAAACTAAAAAACAGATAAGAATTCCTCATAAAAACATACGAGATAAGAGTGAACTATGGAAATAACGAAATGTACAACTATTTTCAATAGGGGATACGATTTAACGAAGAGGCCAGTAGAAATGGATGGGGATGGCCAACGACTAGGGTATAAAAGTTAAGTTGAGAACGCTCCACTTGTATGCCCCATCTTCTACATGAGTAATACGCCGAGAGACGCGAGAGAGCGCGTCATCCCCTTTACGCCTCGTTCGACATTCACGAGAACGGCGAACATTCAACAGCAATCTCTCTCTCTCTCTCTCTCTCTCTCTCTCTCTCTCTCTCTCTCTCTCTCTCTCTCTCTCGAGCGAACGTTTTACGGTTGCAAGAGTGAACAGCATCAGAGCAGAGTATCATAGCAACGATATATGCATCGATGCAGCGAGATATGACGTCGTCGTAACCGAGGTTGGTAGCTTTGTATCTTCTGGATGTAAAGCTCACGCGGTATAGTGGCGCCAAAGAGGGCGCAAGATAAAGAGAAAGGGATGATATGACCGTACAGACACACTCGAGAACTCGCACTCCCTTTCTCTCTCTCTCTCGCTCTTTAACTCTCGCCCTTCTCCCCCGCCTTGTCCTCGATCTGAACAGCCAGAGAACTCGCGCCTTTTCCCCGATATTCGGTGAATGACACATACTTCGTGCAAAAGCTATATAGTACGACAATAAACGGTATATAGTATGCGCGTCGCTGCCCTCTCGTGTCCTTTGCGTCATCTCGCTGCGTGTCATCCATCGTTTTCTCTTTGCCCTCGCGCGATATTTTTCTTTATCATTCGTTATCTCGCGACCTTAAGCAGATTGAGTCAGGTCAAAATCATTACTATTCAATCTTTGCTTAATTGTTCTTACGTCGTCGACACACAAAATTATATATATATAAAATATAAAACTCATAAATTTCATCGTCGACCATAATTATTACTCGTAGTTATGGTGAACTAATCAAATTATTTTCAACCGATATTTTATTTACTTTTCAATTGATCGTCTTATTTTTTGGACTTAAAGTAAAAATTTCGCTTTTTAAATCCCTACTATTATACAATAGGTTGTTCTTATTTCGCTCCATATACTGAAAACAAAAATCTTTGAACCAGTTCGAAAACTTGAATTTCGATAGATTCTTTCCATCAGAGATCCCTCTTTTCTATCACTAACATTGGAGTTATGTTTTCAATTTCTAGAACAATTACTTATAAAATAAAGAATGAGATAGGGCGAAAAGAAAGCGGGAGAAAGAGATAAGACTGTCTGATGTACAAATTTCATGATTTTGACCTCGCTCGAACTCCTTGAAACGTGCGAACGGCCAAGTGGTTCTCAGTGAGGAGGCGTGAAAGCTCCGAAACGTGAGAGGGGGGGGGGGGGGGGGGTACGAGGAAAAAACGACGAGTAAAAGTTGACGGAGATGCGGTGGTCGAAGGAGTTGGGAAGGGATGGAAGGGCTGTTCGGGTTGGTATGGGGTAAAAGAGTCTCGATGAATGAATGAAGAAGCGCATACATATCGAACACGTTAACCGCGAGTAATTGTGTAAAGGGCCTTTCAACGGAAGTGAGCTTTCTTCAATTGTTTTTCAAGTAAAATAATAAAAAAAAGCACATCCAAAGAGAGACCGGTTGATAAATAACACAAGTTTGAATATGCACGCGTATTTTTCTCCGCCACTCTATTTTTTTTCTCGCAGTATTTAATAATTGTGCGATTATCCACCTGCTCATTGGGCAAATATGCAAGCTCGGAAGGCCACAATTCTCAAGAAATCATTAATCGACCGTTTGAGGTTACAGGCTGCAAAGAGGAGGAAAAAAGAGGCAAAGAGCCCGTCAACATGGGTAGAGAGTTAATAGGCACGAGACTATAATAGATTCTTATCGAGAGGAAGAGCAGTACAGAGATAATATCGACAGTGAAAACGCTTCGCACGAGCTTCGTGTAAAAATAATATCCAATGCACCATAAACTCTTTATTATAATACTAATAATTATTATTATTCGTGAAACATCCATTTCTATCCATGTTTAAAAATCACACGATTCTTCTTATAATCGAATAAATACATTTTTTTTAAGTACTTTCGTTAATCGAGGAATAATTTTTGATGATGACTCAGAAAAATTCCTCGGATTTCCTCCTTCGTTCAACATGGAAGAATCGTTTCTTATTACCGCAAAAAAGGGCTCTCATAGAGCTCTGCTAAAAAAAATGGCCCCCAAGGTTTCCGCCTTTTCAAATTGGAGGCTCCAACTTAGAAACAAATACACCCACTTTATACTCACTATATATATATATTTATTATTCTCGTTCCTCGTAAATAAATAGTAAATATAAGCAAATGATGATAGAGAAAAAAACACAGGGAAAGTCTGAGAGGGAAAAAGAGTTTGGAGCGTAACCTTCCAGGGCGGTGAGTTCAGAGAGCGCCGGCTGAACCGGGGGTTCATGATGGTATGTGCGGGTCGATAGATGTCGACGAGGGCGCCTCGGCTCCCCAGGCCACGGCAGCACCACCGCCCCGATACTCGTGCTCTGTGCGCTCTAGCACCCTCCTCTCCCCGACTCCATATCCCGCGAGAACGACTACCCCCCTTTCCCCCATGCCAGCACACCCCGCGCGATCGCCATCGCCATGAACCGATGCTACGGATCGCTTTTCTCCAGCAGTTTCACCAATCTATATATAAACGATATCTATACGACGCGATCCACACGAATCCAGAGGATTTTCAGCTGGGAACATTTAGAGCGTAACTTACAAATGGGAGCTTTTTAGAAAAATAGATAAAAAAAAAAAAAAAAAAAACAATTTCGATGGCATTGAAGTCTTACATCGTTGGAGCGCAACAAACATTATTTAGCTTTTAGTTTCGCAAATTTTTAAATCGTCTAATTTTAAACTTCAACCTGTGGATTTGATAGACTCACAAAAAATTGGGTCTATTTTTTTTATAACATCAATGGACAAAAAATACTTGACACTAAAAAAGAATTTGATGCTTTTACGAAAGTTTAATTCGGATTGGATTACAATAAATATTTGGTAAATATTCAGTATCGCGGCATCACCCAAAATCGGGTCGTACATTTTTTTTATAGATGTGTTATGATTTCAAAACATCATAACTAGTCTTATTATGATGGCGCATGAGCTTATTGAGTAAAAAAAAAATTATATTTATACTTTTTTCTATGAATATACGCACCTCGAATTTTCGATATATTGTGAATATTTTCGTCGATATATCCTCAAGTACCAATGCTACACCAGTAAGTATGATGATGTAAACAAAACAAAGCACCCAGACGACTTACACAACATGAAACAAACCCACACAAATCAAGCATAATAGACTAAATGTGAATGAAATGGAAAGATTACGAATATTTGTAAATTAGTTCATCATTATGGTTTGCGAGGGTTCCTCAATCATCTTAGCTATGTCGTTTAAATTTTTCAAAGACCGCGAAAAAACCGAAAATTTTTTACGTCAGCATAATATATTAGAAAGTGCAGTTAAATGCAATAAATGTGGTGCGGATGCGTATTTAACTGCGGACGGGAAGTGGTGGCGGTGCCGAAAACGACAGCGAAAACGTGTAAATAAAAAAATTGTCCAAAGCCAGTGCAATTTTAAACAATCTGTGCGAACGAGCACTTGGTTACACGGCACGAAGCTGTCGTCCGAAAAGGCTTTTCTTTTTGCATCGCTGTATTTGATATGCAATTCACCCCACCAACAATTCTTAATGGAAGAATTAAGTTTGGGTTCGGCAACGGTGTGCGATTGGTCACATTTTATTCGGGAAGTTTTGGAGAATTGATGCATCTCCGAAACAAATTATCAATTGGGTGGGCCGGGAAAGATTGTTGAGATTGATGAGGCTAAATTTGGCAAAAGGAAGTATAATCGCGGGCGAATCATTGATGGACAATGGATTTTTGATGGATTCGAGCGCGATTCGAAATTGATATTTCTGGAAAAAGTCGATGATCGTTCGGCATCGACTTTGCTTGAAATTATCAAGCGCCGAATAAACCCCGGAACCACCATATCATGTCCGACTGTTGGAAGTCGTACAATTGTCTTGACAAGGAAGGTACATCGAAAGTTTACACATAACGTGATGTTTTTGTAGTGTGTATGCCACACACATGTGTGCGTGTGTGCGTGTGTCAGTATGTGTGTGTGTACATATATTTATGTATTGTGACGTGGTAATTTTGTCCACGTCACAAATTGGTTAACAATTGGCACGGCACGAGAAAGGAGCGTTTTTCGTCGCTGAGAAATTGCTCTCGAGCTTATCTAGAAGGGCCAAACGCCAGCGTATTTACTGATTATTAATTTCTTTTATTTTATAATTTTTTTCATACGAGCAAACGACGGCCTCATACATCGAAAAACATCGAGAGAGAGAGAGAGAACATCGGAATTATCATCGTTGTCAGAATTGTCGGATCGTTGAGAGGGAAGGCTTGCGAAGTTTCGGTCGTCAAGGTCATCGACGGAGCGCGAAAAATCATATCGAGCGAGGGTCGCTAGCTCGAAGCCCTCACCCGGAGCTGTCGAACTCGATGATGCGTCAATCAGCATCGGGGATCTTCGGTAAATCTCGGACGTATCGAAAGTCATCGTTGATCAGCGTCGCGCCCGTTTCGAATTTACACTCGAAATTCAAATATAGTTGGCGAATAATAAAAGGAGAGGGCGAAGGTTCGAGAAAATTCTAGATTCCCGTGAGTAGGCGAAGGGTGGGGGGCTAGGACCCTAATCCGCGAAATCGCGCTTCGGGAAAATTATCAAGGACTCGAGTTTTGGGCAGCAGCGACGGAGGACGTCTTTTCTCAAGCCGTAGCCGTCTTCGATCAAGAACCCGACGTCATCGGAATTATCGAGTGGAAGCATCCGTGGTCCTTTTCCGGATTTCTAATCTCTGAAACTGTAGCGGTAAGCCGTCGTTTCGCTCTCACTTTGTTTTGTTGTGATTTCGTACCGTTTTGTACTCGCGAGTATATTTTGTGAATTTTGGGATTTAAAAGAGCGATATTGTTTCGAGGTACGTACGCGTTTGGAAAATTCTAGTAACGTCTTGTCCCGCGATTTAAAACGTTCGCGAATTGTCGTTGTTAAAGTTTTATTTTGAATTGCCGAGAGGAATTCTAGTATTTGATTTAGTCCAATCTCGAGATCCATAGTTGTAATGTAAATTGTTATAATATCGAGCCGAAAGGCAAATATTTTTGTTATCAAATTATTTTCGAACACTTAAAGATTATAAATTCTTTCAATTATCGAATGTCAAATATTGAGAACTATTGTAAACTTTTGATATAATATTTTTCCGGAAATCTTATTTTATTCAAAATTTTAATGTCATTTAATAATAAAAGCTATTGTAATTCCGGAGTTAGATTGTTGGTGTGAATATTTATTTTGTATAATTGACCCAGCCCCTCTACCACCATTGGTTTAAAATACAGCTACGACCGGGAAACCTTATTATTTTGTTCTCGATAATTTCAAATAAAATTTGTTTAAGAATTATCCTAAACTGGCGTCCAGAAAGTATCGAGAGCAAATATAATTTGAAGCGCTTGACGGGAAAAGCGTTACAGTATGTTTTATGATTTGCAGGATATAAACATCTGAGGGTAAATCACTCGATGAATTTCGTCAATCCAGATACGGGAGCGTACACACAAAATATTGAGCGCGTATGGCGATCCCAAAATTTGCCCAAATTTTGTGCAAATTTTGCAAAATTTTGCAAATTTTTTTTGCAAAGAAAAAAATTTTGCAAAAAAAAATGTGCAAAAAAATCGAGAATAAAAAAAAACGGGCCCGTGGTACGATCCCAAAATTTGGATGACGAGATGATCATATGAGCACAATGATAAAAGGTATGAATATATATATATTTTTTTGCTCAATAACATCATGCGCCAACATAACATGACTAATTACAATGTTTTCGAGTCATAACGCATACATGAAAAAAAAATCGGACCCATTATAGGTGGTGCTGCGATACTGAATATTTACCAAATATTTTAATAACAATATCGTTATGAAATTGAGCCAGCCGTATGTTCAAACGAATCGATCGAAGGTCAAAAAATATTTCGAACGTCCAAAATCATTGGAAAAAATGAATCCGGAACAATCGAGATTTTTTTTTAATGCACTTTTCGTTAAGTATTCGGGAATGGAAAATATTTCTTGTGCATAAAAATATGTAAATACGAGAATGAAGTTTCTACAGATAATGTGCCTGCTATTTTTTCGCGTATTGCATAGCACTAGGGTGAACTGCAATTAAACATTCGCAGATATAGCTGTATAAAAATCACTCCGTTCACGATCAAGAATTGTCCATGCACGCGAGTTTTTAAATTCTCAAAGTGTCGAAAGTTCTCGTTATAGATAATTGAGAAATCGAGCTTTCAGTAACTGTGAGGATTTTAAGTAAAATGATAACATCCGTTCTTGATTATATTGCTGGTCAAATAACAATACTGTTGATTTTTTCTTATTTTACTTTATTTTTCCAACAGTATTCGGTTTTTAATGCGTCCCTCGGATTTGCGATACTAAAATAATGATATAATGAAAAATGAGTTCGATTTAGATGATGACAGTCTTTTTGAAACATATTAACGTTAATCGTTTTCCTTTTTTTATCTTTTACCCCTTTTTTCTCTTTAGCACAGCTTGAAATTTATATGCAGTATTTGACTACGATAACTGGGCAATCTGTTTTCGAGACCTAAAAATTAAATCTGCAAAAAAAAAAAAAAAATTGGATCGACGTCAAAAATTACAAGAATAACGAACAAAAACGTTTTTCGTTACGTTCCAACAAAGAAAACTTCGATACTTCAATCCACTAATGAACGGGATGAAAACTGCACTCCATGCCAAAGTTATGAAATTTTTGCGATACCTGCAGTTAATCAATTGTTTTTCATTAATAATTATTGCATACTAATTTTATACCAAGTGTAAATAGTATTATTGTCCGTAAATGTATGATGAACCTCAGGGGACCACATTACCAACACACATTTCCTTATCTAGCCAGTTTCGAGTGTTCCCAAAAAATAAATGTTTTTTTTCAAGATCTATTAATAATTCGTTCAAACAATTACACCACATGCAAAGCCCATAAAAAACAAAACCCGATGAAATGTTTTGAATAGATTCAAAACAGCTTACGGTTTTTTTATCTCATGAATATAAACGAGGGGGCCACATTAATTGAGGGGACTTCAACGTTTTGTTCAAAGTTTCGAAATGTTAGAAATGAATTACTAGAGCTTCGTGGTAGATTCAGTTAGCTCGCAAATGACGAAATCACTGCGTCAAGTGTCGCTTTTAGTCCAACATGGCTAAACTTTATAGCCCAGTTGATGTCTTGTATGAAAATAAATTTACGTGATAAAATCATACATACTGTTGAAAATGCTGCCCCTTTATTAAAGCTGGCTCACCGGTTTGATTTACATTTTCATTTGTTGTTTGTCTTTTTTATTTGAGTCAATCAAAAACCACAATTTTCCTCACAGAGTGAAAAGAGAAAAGCAGAATGAAAATGTGTGATTGGTGCAAGGAAACTGGTAACCGGTCGAAAACTGAGCTGGCAAGCCAGAGACATGTCAATGAACCCTCGGTAAAAAACAGCCACTAAAAAGAATATCGAAAATGTAAAAGTAAGAACTGTAAGGTGTTTACATTTTTTGACACTTTTTCAAAAGAAAATATTGAAAAACTTTCAACTATTTTCACAAATAGAATAATTTGTGCTGCTGGAATGAGAATTAATTAAAAATCAAGAGACGCGGTAGCGGCTCGACGGCAAGTATTAAAAGAAAAGCTTGAACGAGCCCTGCCGCACTCTCTTATACTCGAATATGACGGTTTTCGGTCTTTTTTTATTTTTTCTATAATATACTTGATTCGATCTCAATGAGTAATTTATAAGCAGTTTCATTGAAAATAATTCAATCACTGATTAAATACGCATCATTCAGATATATTGACATAAAATTCTAACAAATTCATATCAGTTTGCCTTTGAAAAGTATTTTATGCGTGATAACAGTTTTTTTTTTAATTGGAAGTATTTTATACCGGATAAATCATAACGGAGTTATGATCTTCGCCTATTTGAGCTCTTCACGTCATATTTCTTTTATGGATTTTTTTTTCTTGCTATCACTCAATCAAAGTCAAAGCAAGGAGAATCAGTTTGCCAGGTGCAGGGCAAGGACGAGGACGCTCACCGACCACGAACCGGTTCGCGTTCCTGTTAGCCTGTTCAAGTCTCGTGTTCGCGTTCGTTCGCGAACCCGTGTAATCTCGTGCCAATGAACCCTGAGATTGTTGAATACCACGTGGAAAGATCGATATGTTCAAGGGAATACTGGAATTCTATTCGACACTAAGTTATATATCGATTTTTTTCATTTATCACTACACATTTACAGTATAATTTGTACTTGGATGAATCTACGACCAATGAGGCCAAATTATTAGTAACAAAAACATTGTACTGCGTTTCGTAAAAATTCAATTTACGAAAAATGATAACTGTGAAAAAAAGAATTGGAGAAGGAAAAAAAATTGAAAATGATACATGAAACATAACGCATTTTTCCTTCTCATTAAATCGTCTGGGATTCCACTTGTGTAAATAGTTCGTTGCGAAAAAGCATAAAGGAAAGACATTGGAGGAAAAAATTAGTCATTTAAAAAGCGTTTTAATAAGCCCGAAAATATTTAACCTACAAAAAGCAAAATGTAACTTGAAAAAAAAAAAAAAAAAAAAAAAAAATTGCTTCAGTTCTCAGCACGAGCAAAACTATGGATAGCCTCGTGATCTCGTGGCACAATTGCGAATAAAAATATAAATATAAACGAACTCAGGAGACTTCGAGAGAGAGAGGGGAGAGAGAGGGGGGGGGAGAGAGAGAGAGAGAGAGAGAGAGAGAGAGAGAGAGAGAGAGAGAGAGAGAGAGAGAGAGAGAGAGAGAGAGAGAGAGAGAGAGAACGAAGCACGGAAGGTTTTCACTAATTATGTCGAGCGGAAGTCAGATAATGTGCCAATTTAGGATCGTCGTGCTATCGTCGACTCTACGCTTCTCTTTCTCTCCCGGTACCATATGCATCTCGCTCTTTTTAAAAAATCGCGCTGTGTACGCGACAGGTCACCAAGGTTTTGATCCCTTGAACTCGTCGTCGGTAATATTAGGCACTTTAAAGTTTTGCGAATTCTACGAGCCCAAAAAAGCAGCAGAGAAGTTTTTTTTTTTAATGAAGAGTAGAGGCAAACAATTTTCGATATATTGTCATTCAATATTTCGAAGAATTAGAATAGCGTTTAGCCAAAATTCGATGATAGTTACATTTGCATCGTTGCAATGAATCGAAATTTCTTTTTCCAGTATCGCCCAAACTTTTTTTTCATACTTAGGGCCCACTGGTTTCCACCTGGTGAACTTTGTCTAACGGTTAAAGGTTTAAAAGTCGACGAACTTTTAAACGTCAGATAAACTTTACCACGAGTTCGTAAAATCGACCCTTAGGGAACGACAAAATATCTTCGAACTTATTTTCACACCTTTGTTAGTAATTCTATGACATAACCTACAAGAAAGTAATGAAAACTATGTAAATTTAAAGACAATCAAGTTTACGGTATTTGTTATGAATTTTATAATCTACGAGATATCTCAATAGAAAATCTGCGCTTTATTTAATTCTAAATTCTTTGAGATGTTTTTCAGTGAAATAAAAGTCAATAACTTCTTATATTGCTCTTGAGAAAGCATTAGCTTTGATCTTATCATCGAACAAAAATCTATCCTTGAACTGCGTACTGATAGAGTAATAAAATAGAGAAAAATTTCCATTTGATTTGAATTCCCATATCGATTAATGTATTTTGGAGTATTTCATCCACGTTATATAATTGGTGTTTAAATTAAAAAACAACGCATCGAATTCTTCGCTGTAATCTTCAAAGAGCTAAAAACACTACTAGAGTGAGATGGAACGAAAATATGAACACTAGCATAACAAATAAGGCCTGCGATTTTGATATGAAAAAAAAAAAAAAAAAAAAAAAAAAAAAAAAAAAAAAAAAAACATCACCTACTTTGGCGATGAAAAAAGTCTTCGAATTAGTGTAAATAGCAAATACTGCATTGGAACGCAGCTCCGACCAAATTTTCAAGGGCGCATGACGAAGCATAAATGCATTCTGTAGAAAAAAAAAATATATAAATAGCTTGCTGACTTCACTTACGAATAGGGACGAAACAAAATGAAAACAAAAGTCAATTGTCGTCAATGAATTATATAAAAAATGTGTGAATTCGAAACTCATTTTACTTTTGAAAATCGACATATCTGGATGACCATAACGGATAAGCGCTAATTAAGAACGATCGGGAATCGAAAAAAAAAAAAAACAAAAACTTGTTATAAATGGGCTCGACCATCGATCGATTATGATGGACTTCCTACAATAAGCTCGATCGAAAATAAATGAAATTTGAATGTTTTCATGCAAATCGCTCGCTCGATTGACTAAACTGTTATCTAAATGTATCGTTGCAACGGAGCCAATTAACTTTATTCCGTTTTCCAGTGAATGAAGATCGATGAGTGGGGATGATAGAAAAAAAATAAAAATTGCAAGTGCATAATTGAATACAAAATTCATTTGAAGAGTAAATTCCCATGTTGTGGATTAACCAGTTGGTCAAATGAATAAATAAATCCGTAGGATACATTTTCAGAAATAAACACATCCAGACACAAATATAGATCAACGTTTTTTTTTAATATACGAATGCTGATCGAAGTGATTATCGCAATAAGATATAAAGTTATCGCAGTGCGAATTTAGGCATGACAATTTCCGGTGTCGCACGTGTGGTTAATCGGGTTCAAAATATCCAATCGACTAGAGTACCCCAATAACGTGTATTTCCTTGTATATGTGTTCATGGCATACGCATTGAAAACGCTACGAGAATTTGTGTATCCCACGTATGTATAAATAAAGCTATTATTCCAATATATATATATGTATTTATGGTTGTGTGTCCGAACATATGAAGTTTTGAATGTATGCCGATCAGCAAAAATCGCGCGCAGGCTACACAACGAAAATAACTTCCACCCGGTTGAGTGGTTTTATCTCAGTTGCTCTGAAACGAGTATATATATTTATGAGAACCAAGTTCAACACGCTTTCGTCTTTGTAGCATCGCGGCTTCCCAGGAATTGCGTAACTGAGAAGCGTGCTTTCTGATAGAAGAGGAAAAAATAAGAGAGAAATAAAAATCACGTGACGAAGGGGGAACAAAACGATCGAAGCAACGGCGAAATGAATGCTCTACGCAATCAACGCATCCCCTAACACAGTCGAGAGGCGAACTTCGATATCGGTCATTTGGTAATCGATTGTAAAAATTTACATCGATGATGAATTTTAAGCTTGATTTGTTAAACTCAGCGGTAGTTGTACAAGAAACGTAAATGGTGAACTGATATGAATGAAAATTTGTAATTCTGTTAGGTCGTCAGCAAGTTACTCGAGCTTTTAAAAATTGTGTTAAGCGAAAACTTATGCTCTGGAAAAAGGTAAGTTGTACCATTGAATAATTGATATGAGATTACAAATTGAAAACGAGCATTCAAATATTGGGATCTTGAACGTAAATTATTCCCTGATTTTCTATTTAGATCGACGAAAAGAAGTTTGTTCTTCTGGTCTCTTTTCCTCTCACCGTTTTTCTCTATATTAATTTACCTCCATACCATACTTTCTTCGAATTCGAATATTATCACGACACTATGTAAAGAAAAACTTAATCTTCACGGTTAAAGATCACAAGTGTAAAGAGATTTAAAAACATTTCGTTCTTAATTAAGAGCTCATATGACAAAAAAATTGCTTTTCCATTCCATTAGTTGCAGAACCAAAAAAACTTTATTCTCCAAAATCAAGCCGCATCTCAAATACTTTACTAAAAAAATATCTTTTGCTAATCGAGGAAGTAAATTCACATCTCGATTGAGAAGTTTCATTAGCGTAAAAGGCTGAAAGCCCCAGACGGTTTTGGGAATTTCATTGAAGTATAAACAACGTAATATATTAATTTTCCGTTTTATGACACGTAAACTACGACTATCGGACAACGCATTGAAAAAGAAATCAGTAATCCTAGTGATGTATAAGGGTGAGATGTACGAGTCCAAAATAGACGCCTCCAGAAAAACGTCGCTGTACGGTTGACAGTAAATTGGCCGTACCCGTCGTTATGGGAAATGAAAAAAACAACAAAAATTTGGGAACAACACATAAGTATAGCTATTGTTCTCCGTAGGGGAATTCAGAATTTTCGAAAAATAACGAAATGGCGAGGATATGAAACAGGAACATTGAATTTTTACTTATTTTCTGAGGGAAAAAAGTTCAATATAATTAATTCAGTTTAATCAATTATAAAATAGCCACGTAAGAAGATAGCGGAAGGCACCTTTGACAAAACGAAATCTTCATTAAGATGGTCAAGTTATAAAATTCTTTATATTTCTGCCAACGCGTTCAAAAAAAGTAAAACCGAAAGAAAACATTTTTGAAATTTGATTCTGAGATTACTTATACATAGGAATGCAAAACTGCAATTCCTGGACCATAATAAAATTCGTTTTCGTCGATCTCTCGTAATTGTTATTGTGAAAAACGAGCACGCAGCGACTTTTTACCTTGTTGATAACATTTTATACCGCGTTATTAATAATCTCAGGTTTTTTACCCAGACAGCTGATCCAACGACGCAGTTTATTCAATTTTCATTAAACTCATAAATTTTGTGAAAAACAACAAAATAAAAGAAAAAAGGCATATATACACAAGAATGTGAAACAATAATCGTTGTTTTTTTTGCTGGTCTTTCGCGTTAATAACAATGGCAAAAGGGGAATTCGCCCGGATATACATTTCGTTGGAACATCGTGTTTATTGCATGGAATAGGTAAACTTCACGTATCACAAACAGCGGAGGACTACGGCTTGTTGATATATACGTATCTGAATATTTCTCTATATATATACACGCACACACACACACACAAACAAACATGTACACATGTAAAAATCCCTATGCCCGTATATTGGCCAATGAATTCGCAATCCGACTTTGATATATAACCCATTGGGTTTATCTACATGTAAACGTAAATGTACGAGTTAATATATACCTGTATGTATATATATTTGGAATGAGAATACAAAAATGTCCGAGTATATAGATGTGAGGTACGGGTGGTTCGACGCCACACACCACATTGGTAACAGGATCAAGAGCACAGAGGGAGGAACGATCCTGGAGAGTGCCCTTTCTTCCTCTTGTTTGTTTGGATTGCATCGAGAACTCACGCGATTCCAACCCCCTGCCCTCCTCGTCTCTCCCTCATCCCTTCCAGCCTCCCGCAATCATTGAAACTGGATCGAAATTGACTTTCGTTATTTCACTTTCAAGCCTCCCTACTCGATTTTATATATGCCCAGAGCAACTCTACGAGAAATGGGAAATACGATATTTTTTTTACACCTATCGATGTTCAAGAGGTTTCGAAATATCTCTTCTGTCTCTGTCTGCTGTGTTTCTATTTTGCTCTTTATAGCACTGGACGAAATTTACGTACGCTATCGCTTACGCGAAGGATTCTTCCTTTTTTTTCATTATACATGTACTCTATGAATTTGCCCGTTGACGGAATATGACGGAAAATCGAGGACAATTATAGTAGCTAATTTACTTATCACAAGCTATTTTTACTTATCACAATTTATAAAAAAAGGAATAGTGAAAGAAAACTCGTGAACAATTAACAATGAATTATCGAAGTGGCTCGATTGGAATTTATTTACACTATACATTGTATTTGTTTCATTTTAAATCCATTAAATTTTAATGGTAAGGCAGATTTCATTGAGCACTTCAATGAAAACCAAATTGGATGATTAAAAATCAAATTTTGCCAGTGAAATTATGGCCATTATGTTAAACGGCTGACACGAAATCAGTAAAGCTTCCAATAGTTCTCGCATTGAAGTCATTGATAAAAAAACAGGATAAAAAATATTTTGTTTCTCATTTGGCTTATGAAATAAGAAAAATATTTTTCTTCACGGATAAAGTAGATGAAAACTGAAATGTTTACGCTTTAATCTCGTGACTGACAACGATGAGTAATATATTCTATAGCTATTGTAAAACCGCAATCATATACGTTAGATAATCGCGTGTGGTTTTAATACGAGAAGGAACGAGTAATACGGCGAGTTATTATAGATATACGTATATAAAAAAAAGCATCCTGTAAATGTATATACGTATAACCGACAACCGTGAAAGTCTGCTATGTAGTTTGTGCGAAAATTCCGTTTATATTGGCGATACAAGTTAATGATAGGAAAATTAATCGCTAGCATTTATGGAGAATTAGGTCAATAATTTTCTTTCTTGGCTAATTAAAAAAAGTTTCTTCGAGGGAACGTGTATGAAATTCTCTTTACTTCCATAATTCATTTAGTAAAGAAATCAATCATCCGAACATGAAATAAATCTGATGCAAATATGTTTTATGGCAGAAAGAAAAAAGAGAAAAAGAAAAGTAGGAGAACATTAGGAGTACGAAAGTTTATCGACCTCGGGACAACCGTCTGTGCAATTGCCTGCTTACAAAACGTTCTAGACAAAGCGCTCTCTCTCTCTCCCTCTTTCTCTCTCTCTCTCTCTCTCTCTCTCTCTCTCTCTCTCTCTCTCTCTCTCTCTCTCGCACTTGCAATCAAGTAACTGGAAAGTCACGCGATTTCGTCTAATAATGGTCGTTCGAGTTCGACTATGGGTTGCACGACGAAAAGCCCTGGGGCTTTCTGACCGATCGATCAACTGCACACACACTAGATTAAGCTGTAAATACGCGAAACGTTAAAACACAGATAGTCGAATCGAATTAAAACTAGAAACCAGATAATATTTTCATTGCTCATAATTGACGATTGAAAATGCATCATTATTGCGTTGTCTGACTGCGGCTTATTAAACTGATTCTAAAATACGACGAATAAAAGATTCTTCAACGATTGTATTTAAATAAATTTCATTTCAGATTTAAACTAATTGCCTCGATCTGTTCCTTACATTAATGTTGGAGTTCGCCCTGTTTGAAGGTTTTTCAAATATGATAAAATATATTTAACCAAATTTTGTGATCCAAGGCTGCATAAAAATTGTAATTATTAACAAAAAAAATGCATTGTCTTCGAACGATGCAAATTTCAATGTTGCATATTACGCCGTAACGTTTTTTTATTATAATTAAAAAAAAAAAAAAAACGTTAGGCCAAAAATCGAAGGCTCCATAAATTGTTAACAAAACAATGGTTACATGAAATAAAGCACTGTTCTTTGTAATATTAATTGTACGATTAAAAAATCCGTAGAAATAAGTGAAACAAGTAGCGGACTGTTGATGAAAAGGTATCGGAACGAATTGTCTGAGTAGTCCAGACTCGGGGGAGATGATGAGAAGAATAAAGAGAGTAAAGAGATGAAGTGACTAATCTTACACGACGTCGGAGGGTCGCCAAAGCTAAAAAGGGTGAGGAAAAAGAGAGAAGCGACTGGATAATGCAGAAATTCATGTTGTACATTTTAATTGGTGTACCTATGTGATTCCGGACATCCCCACGACCCCCGTTCCCCGCCCCTTTATTTGACGGTTCTCACACAATAGTACTTAAAACCTCCACAACGACTCACCACTCCAACTCTTCCGACACGCGTATTCTTCTATGTATAAACTGTGAATATGTATGTGTGTCATATTCATGTACGGAACGTGCTTTCTAGCTGCCATGGCTTTGATAATCGCTTACAAAGTGGATGCTAATGACGAGAAAGACCGGCTGAAAAGTCATCGGTTCATTACCGGAATAAAAAATCCCAATCAACTAAAATAAAAACCGAGTTAAGTTAAATCGAGTCGCATTCTTATTTTGCTTGCAAACTGAATGATTTGCAACTTTATTATTTATTATGGTCTTGGGATATTTCGTTGCATAATTCATTGAACGTCTAAAAATGAAGGAATATTTCACAAATTTCAATAACTCTCGACTGAATTTTCGACTTGAGGATAAGCGTCTTTTTTAAATCGACAGGATATTCACTCCAAACAATTTCCACGTGGAAATTTCTTTATGGAATTCACTTACGAAGAAAACCAATCAACGGGATTTTATTTATCAAATTTCTTCTTAAATACGACTATTGCAGATAAAATGTTTCATAGGAATTAATTAAAAAAGAATTAATGTCATGAGAGGATGAGACAGTGAAAAATAAAGTGACTGGCAAATCATTATAAAAGTGAATTCAAACGTGAGAGGTAGCCAATGTAGTTGTCTCGGTTCTCGAGATTCAAAACACACGGACACTGTTTGCGTTCCGTCAGATTCGAGTTGTCAGATTGCTATATTACGAGAGGCAAGCCACCGAGAGCCTTGTATTCAATTGGAAAATTGTCCAAAGTAACAATCTCTGCTCATCCCCTTCCATCAATATCGTTTGCACAATATCTCTTTCTTCTTCATTAAAAGGCTCGAAATGAACAATGTTCCAGCGCCCATTTTTATTATTAATCATCTCTTCAGATTCGGGATAATACAAATTGTTTGTAAAAATTCATTCAATAAAATAAATATTAACTCATGTAAATGATTTTCTGAATAATTCAATCATTTCATAAAGTTTTAGTTACGAGAGAATAATTTGGAGGAAATGTACAAATCAGAAATATTTTTACTGAACCAATAAGGATTGTTATCAATTTTACTTAATATTTTCGAAAAAAATTAACAAGAAATACTCCATGTAATTCTGGATTCATCCGAAGCCACCGTGAATATTCACGCGGAAAAAAATGATTTGCAAAAATTAATGGTCGATATTTAAAAATTACTGAAACTAAAGCAAAATGTACAATTGAAAACTGTAAATTACTCATTTTACCGTATGTTCCATTACAAAACAATGGATTTAATGTGTTTTTTACTCTCTGATCAGTTACTAATGCTGATCTAAATTGTAAAAAACTCAATGTCCACAGCAAAAAAAAATACACAGCAGAAATTACAAATAAAAACGAAAAATTCCACTATGTATGAAATGTAAAATTTACAGTGCCCCCAGTAAAATATTCAGTTCGTATAGGAAAATAAACTGTAAACTAATACTATTTGCTGATATTGAAAATTGTAAAAAATGTTAAACGGCATTCATGAAAAATTGTAATTAGAAAATATAAAAATTGTATATTTTCTATTGAGAAAATTACCGTCGACATAAATTGCGGTGTGCCCAGTGCAAATTCGAAAACGTACTGCAAAATTTGCTATGTTACTTTCAATTTTTACAGTGTACACTGTCATTTCTCCAAACACGTGAGCCAAAAAATTTCAAGGTGAAATACTTATTGAAGACTGTTGCTGTATTTGCTTATTATAGCTCAAACAATGCGTGGGGGAGAGGAGGGGGGAATTTTCAACTGCGCGGAAGCGTTACGGACATGATACATTGTAATATATGAAAATTTGATATTTTTTATATTTCAAATTATTCTTGCTTTCAAAAGACTTGTTTCATATATTATTTATTGACGTTACCGATTATATTCCGGATTGGATATGTACGTATCACTTTTTTTTACCAATAATTACTAAGTGGATAGTGGTGTAATAGGTAGCGTCCGTGCGCGTTAGGTCGTAGATAGGTAGGTAGGTCAGATAGGTCAGATCGAATCGCAGTGTAGGTAGGAAAATTTTTCGACAGAAATTTATGTGGGAAGTGATGGCTGTAAGAAAATATGATTGAAATTGCATTTATAATTAAAGAATGTTTTAAAATTTTATTTATTTTAAACAATTTTATAGTTATGTTAACGGGACAGACCTAGTTAGAATTTTCGAAAAATCGATTTTTTTTTTATTTCATTTTCAAAAAGTAGAATCTCTTACGAACATTTTCCGCCCAGGTAAATGTAAATCGGACCATTATTCGCCGAAATACAAGACTTTGTAGCACGTCGTGTCTGAGCCATAGGTAAGCAGGTAGCGGACTTTAAGTGCGTTTTTCTCGAAACCATGTTTTTGAAGTCGGTGATCACTGTAGCTCGAGAACGGCTTTACCGATCGGGTTGAAATTTATATCACTTCTTCTATACATGGTAGTCCTCCATATGATCGAAGGATTTTTTTTTTGGATAATTATTTTTATTTTTAATAGCAAAAAATGGAACTGATATTTTGGTCAAAAAAACACTTTTGACTTTTAACGGCCGCCATTTTGTGAAAAATGGAAATTTTTCAAAACCCTTCGTTCAACTGGAGCATTATATCATTAACTAAAAATCCCCTCCGTTTTTTTTGTTTCAGATGAGCCGTTGCAGCGTGAGCTTGATCACCGCAAACCGTGTTTTTTTTTGCAGCGTCCTCGGCAATTGACGGTCACCAGCTTATTTCGATATGTATTGCGTTGAAAAAATTGCAACATATACATTACATATGTATCTTTTAAACGGAAGAACTTTTGTTGTGAATTATTTTATCGTTTGACCAAAAAAAAATCGGAAAAAAGGCCTTTTTTTTGACGTTCCAACTAGGTCTGTCCCGTTAAGGTAATTCTGATGAGGATAAGTTCAGTTTATTATTTCGTGTGCTTTTTACGGTTTCACACTGTAAAAACGGGGTGAATGTAGTTTTTTTTATTGTTCAACACTGTAAAAATTCGTTCGATGGACATGCAATATGTCATTTGCAGTATTAGTATTTTCCATTACAGGAACTTGCAGATTTTGTTTAAAGTTGCATGAAAAATTGATGTTTACGCGTCCGAAAGGCGCTACTAACGTGGAAAACTGTAAATTTTCATGAAAATCCCAGTAAAAACTACAGTTCATTTTTCTCGCAAATTTATTTTATTTCAGACAGAAAAACACATTTTATTTTTCAAAATTTGATTCGAATTTTGTTGTATTAAAAAAAAAAAAATATTTTGTTTATGATGCACAGCCAGGATATCGCACGTATCACAGAATAGACAAGACTTTACTCCCTCCCCTCATCCTCCCACTGAAGTTTTTACGCGGCAAGTGAGTGAATCACGTCCATACTCAAGGACACGTGAAACAACCGAGATGTAAATAAATCGAGTGTCGAGGAGTGTTTCGTGTGTGTGTGTGTGTGTGTGTGTGTGTGTGTGTGTGTGTGCGCGCGCGCGCGCGCGCGTGTGTGTGTAATTATGAAATAAATGGTGGATTTCAGGTTTTGATGAATCACGACAAAAATTTAGAGAAATGCAAGGGCAAATTAAAGCAAATTTCAAGTACATTTTGATACGATTTTTTATCGATTTACAAACAAAATAAAATAAAATAACAAGATATTAAACACGTTGTTTATATAATTGTGCCTCAAATGAAGCATCTTACGAATATCCGCATTCGATAAAATACTCATCTACTAATTCATAATATTTTCCTTAAAAGTATTCAAAACAATTTTTCTCCTTACGAGATTAAAAAAATGATTAATGATTTTGAAAAATGCCACATCAGCATAAAAAATGGAGTTAACATTTGAAAATAATAAAATAAAAGTGTTTGGTGCCAGACTAAAATTCATTGCAAATTTAAAACAGTTGGCTTAAAATGAAGATTATTATAACAACGTGATTAATCGATCATTTTCTCGCGATCCTCATCGAGAAAGAAGGCTTGAGTCGACAAACGAGCAGAGTCGTCGAGCTGTCAAGTGCAAGCCGGTTACGAGCCGGCAAAACTACCACGCTTACAATGACAAACCCGTAAACATACACTGGCATACATTAGAACGATTACGAAACTTACACACGTATGACATTTATCTCCGTTCATTGTTCCTGTTCGATTTCCGCGTGTTCGTCTCTCACTCGCTCAGTTTTCGAAGATGCCAAGCGATTCTTGTCTTATTTTCATCCGTTCGACGAGCCAAAACCAATTTAAATACGTGTAATATGTATGGGAAATGTGGTAGTGAAATTTGAATTTTTTGAATGAAACGCGATTTTTTTTCTTATTTTTCGATTTATTAATTTTTTCCATAATCCGCGATATTCAAAAAAAAAGAACTAAATAAGTTATATATATAAAATTATGCTCCTATCTTGAATCTGTCGAAAAAACTTGATGCAAGATTAAGTAAAAACGATGGTTACTTTCCAACGCTACAAACATCAAAATTCATTTTCAAATGACAATAAATCTTTACTCGATCAACGAATAGAAATCTTTAATCCAATTTTATAAAATAAATTATAAATGAACTTGCGGTAATTGACCTCAATAACGACGGACGTGACACTACCTCGTGAATCAGTGGTCGAAAAAAAAATTCGAGACTTCATAAATTCAAAATAACGTTGACTTGCAATAATTGAAAGCTTTATTTATTGCGAATATATAAATCGTAAAAAAATATTCCGGAGTCTATAGATTCGTAAGTTTGATATGCAGACGAGTGTATTTGTACAACTATATAAGAGAATATGAAAAGAGAGAGAGAGAGAGAGAGAGAGAGAGAGAGAAATAAGAAAGAGAGAGGATAAATAACAGATAGTGGCAGTGAGACCTTTCGTTGACCGGAGCCAAAGCACGAGTGTATAGTACACACTCGCTAGACGCATGAATGAAACGACAAACGGACAGAAGCGAGCACACACACACACACACACACACACACACACACACACACACACACACACACACACACGCACACACGCACACACGCACGCACACAAATACAATTGTGACATGGCAAACGCGCACGAGGCCAACACAGTGCGAAAAGAAAGAGATGAATATACAGACAGTGACTAGTTGATACTGTGTAAGATTTGGAGCCATCAAGGAAATGGCTAAACCTTTAAAATGGATATGTAAGAATCCTTAAGGGTATGGATCAGTCATTCTACCCGCTAGAATTTTCGAAAGTGAAATTTTTCCACACCGTTCGTCCGATCGGAATAAAAAAAGTATCAGCCCACGCAGAAAAATGGCAAAAATAGGCTGAAACTTTTTTATTCCGATGGGACGAACGGTGTGGAAAAATTTTCACTTCCAAATTTGCAGCTATCTTTTTCGCAATCATGCGACTGATCCGTACCCTTAACACACTCGCATGAATTTTGGATTCGTTCATTTTTGTTTTCTTTCTGATTTCACTACTTTGTTTCTGGAAAAATAAGGTTAAGAAATGTTGAAAATGAGGTTTCGTAAACATGAAATAAGTTTTCATGTGAAAATCACACTTTGAACTAGAATAATTCATTATGGAGTAAAAAAATGATAATTTGGAGTACAAATTGCATTTGTGAGATTACGAAAATTTTGGCAGAATTCTGATATTTTGGAGTAATTTTCTTTGAGCGAAAAAAAAACTAGTTTCAACAAAAAGCTATCGCTTTCTGGAATAAAATTAGCACCTTTTTCATTTTCGAAAATTGCATTCTAGAGCAACTCCCGACCTACGATTTAAAACAAATATTTGGGAGTAATGAATTCAAGTTTGTTTTAATTCTAGAAAATATGGAATAAAATGACGCATTTCTCTGCAAATGAATTTCATCGTGTAAAGAATTCTTAAAAAAATGTTTTCTTCATTTTTCTGTTGCTTCATTTGGAAAATCGTCAAAATTTACATTACATATTTATAAATTTCGTGGTTCCCTATTGTGATGTAAAAAAACTATTTCAAATATTACAAATTAGATATATAAAAAGAGATGCAGCGATACGCAAGGAATTTCATTGCATCGTAACAACGCAAAGATCATAAAACTTGGGTAAAAAGTTGCAAATTAACGTACAAATAGTTTACTTGATCGACCTAAAGTTTAAACGTTGAGTGACCGAAGAATTTGACAACGCTTATCGTTGTACAATAAAAAAAATGTAGTTAAGGAGTTACTGACCGAGAAGCAATAATTTGAGTTCCCTCCTGGCATCTTTTTTATCCCTCCGGAGTTGACGTTCGATCTCCTGATTAATTCTCTTCTGTTCCTTGGCCTCTTCGGACAGGCAGCACGCCATGATTTAGGCCAGTTGTTTGTACCTTCGATTTTCACCGAAGGACGTGATGCCAAAGAGGTAAGGACAAAATTGTGAATATCGAGATATCGAGAAAAGAAAAGGAAGAGGGAAAGAAAGGGAAAGGAAAGAAAAAAAGAATAAAAAATAAGGGAGATCAAGAGAGAGATGAGAGATGGAGTTTGCGTGAGGGTGTGTATATGGAGCGAGTAAATTTTTGCCTCCTGCCCGAGCGTTGTGCTCACTGCAGGCAGGCGAACATCGACAACGACGACGACGACGAAGACGGCGACGACGGCTGCTGCTCTGCTACTCCGCACTCGTCTCGTATCCCCCCTCCCCCCCGCCCCTCCGTCGCCGATATTATCTTGCCACGGTGACACGTTATAGTGACTCGCACGTCTTCTCGAGGCGTCTTGTTAGAAGAAGACAAAAAAGAGTAGAACCGAACGAAGAAAAATAAAAGAAAAAAAAAACTGTCACCCGAAATATAGAAAAACGCCGAGCGATAACGCACCACTTCTTCGTTGATTGTCGTTGTAAAATATGTATTTCCCTTGGTTCTCGTACCAGCAACCAGGGGAGGGGGAGCAGACACTAACACAAAAAAAAATCACTGTACACCACCTCTTTGCTGTTCCAATCTTATCCTTTTGCTTTTATTTTATTTTTTATTCTCAATCTATCTCTCCTCCGTACTGACTTTAATTTGAAGTTATCAATTTTTTAAAAACTTGATTTACAGAGAGATTTTGGTAACACCTTCACTTTCACCACTTTTGCTTGCTTGTTTCGTTTTAATAATCTAGTGTCTTGTTTTTCCTTTCTCTCTCTCTCGTCGTTCTTCCTCCCTCCTTTCCTTCATCCACTAAAACAAATAATCTGTCGTTATTATTATTATTATCATTGTTATTAATAATATTATTAATTTCTAATTATTATTATTACTACGCGTCAATGACCGGTCGTTGCACTTTAATTTTCAATTTTCTCGCATATTTTCTTATATCTTTCTTTTCTATTATAAGGAAGGCACTACACGCGGTTTTCGAATAAAATCGAAGAGAGAGAAAGGAAGAGGCGAGCCAGTAGCTGCGGCTGCGACGACGGCGGCAACGGCACTCCTGACAGGGCTCGACGCCAGCGACACATCAACCCAGCCACGATCGCTCCCTCCCCCCCCCCCTCTCTCTCTCTCGCTCACTCAGGCTCGCGAACTCTACTTCTCCTTCCTCTCTCTCTTTTGCTCTATCCAAATGAGAAAGCGTGTATGAGGGAATATGCGTGTGTCCACGTAATTGTGTACGTGATAGAATATATTTGTTTGGGTGTTTATGCGTGTGTGAAGCTCGGTAAAATGAAGGAAAAACGCGAAGCGATTATTTGGGAAAGAGGGGAAATAAAATCATTGCAAAATTGAGAGCTATGTTAACGGAACACACGGTCGTTACATATTCCGAGAACGAAAAAAGAAGTTCTGTGACGACGCGCTACTTTTTATTCACACTCACTCACACACACGCACGCGCGCGCATGTACTTCTCGATTTTTGTTTTTTTTTTCCAGTCGTTCATACACGTAACGATTTTTTTCAACGATTTTTTAATATAATTTTTTATATAAATTTACGAAAATGTTACATGGGCTATTGAAAAATGTTAAATGTGAAGTTAATATAGTAACGAATCACGTATACGCACTCTCCACTGATTTATCTGTATCTATATATTGGCATGATATACACGTTTTGTGAATATGCTACTACGTGTGTGTATATACACGCACGAGGGTGGAGATAGTCACGCGTGCGCGCGTGGCTCCCTGTGCGTATTTTAACAGTCCTCTCTCTATGTACGGTTTTTTTCTTTTTCGGCTCCTTTCTTTTCACTTGTCGGCACACTCGTATCCCACGCTCGTTTTTGTTTCCCGGACTAGACACTCGTGCGCTCGACGAAGAAAACGGGTCGTTTTTTCGCTCACTCACTCACTTCTCTCTCATTCTAGCTCTTTTTCACTTTAATTTCTCGCGTTCTTTTAATTTTTGCGATATTTCTATGAAGCGTGGGTCAAATTTACAAAAAAAGAAAAAAAAAATACGAATTTATTCAGAGCCAATTTCATTTCGTTCGAACGAAACTTTGACGACTCCGATGCTCTCTATTGCTCATTCGCTCACTCAATCTCTCTCTCTCTCTCTCTCGCTCTCTCCCTCACTGTGGGTCTCTCAACCCTCGCGCGTACTACTCTACAAACCACGCTCTCCCTCCTTCTCTCTCTCTCTCTCTCTCGAAAAATAGCCAAGGGGTCGGGGAAGGGGGCGCCTCAGTCGGAATATAAGCTCGGTCCGTGCCTCTCGTTCACTCGACCTCCGGCATGGTTGGGTGTGGTAATCCACCGTGCGCTCCGTTCGTTTACTTCGTACTCTCCTTCTCTGTCACACTCACACCCTTAACAAACACGGCACACACATGCACACGACACGCGCGATTCGAAACTGCAATTCTCCGAGTATCTCACTGTATACCTCGTTTCTCACGTCGTCCTTATAACTTTCTCGAACTATATTATCCAATTCTTTTTGCACTGTTACACTACAATTAGCGTTTTTATTTCTGCTCTTGGATGCTGTTTTATACTATAAGCGTTTGTTTGGTTGCACGCGTAAAATTAACACTGCAGGAACTGAAATTATTTTCTTTTTTCTTTCATATACGCACACATTCGATTTTTAGACTTTTACGTGGTTACTACTTTCCTCACTCTCTTTCTCTCTCTCTTTTTCACATGACAACCGAGAGTTTCACGAGATTCTTATACAATTTTTTCAGGTCGCTCTTCTCGTTGAACGCTCGAGTGGTCATGTCACACGCGCGAGGATACACACGCGCGCGCGCACGTACATACGCACCAAACTCACGGAGTACTCTAATCGTCTATACACTATTTTTTTCTCACTCTCACTCCAACTTAACATGGAATTAGTTAGCTGTAATGAACAAAAAGAAATGACTACCTTTCGCTCTTTATCTCGGTTTCCAAATTTATTTTGTATTTGTACATGAGTTTTACTACTGGTATTTGTTTTTGTTTAAAAAAAAAAAAAATGTATCGTGTCTGGCCGTTTAACCCAGGGCGCTCTCGCCTCAGTAATCGCGTCGCGCCCGTACCTCGCGACGGCTTTTTATCAACCCCCGCCCGCGGGTTCTAACTCAGGTCCAACTGACAATCCTGTTAGACAAACCAGATTGGGGCGAAGCCCGTCAGGAGTTACTTCTACCGCGCAGGGCGCGCGCACGTGTCCGCTAACGAGATTAAAATCGGGCGAACGGTATGGCGGCGACGGCCGAGCAGAGGGGAAGGATGGAGAGCGAGCGAGATCGAGAGAGAAAAAGAGCGCCCACCCGCGCCTGTTGGGGATGAGGCACGTCCAATGTAACGGCAAAACGGCCAAGAGCGTTCACTCCCACTCTTACACTGCCTGAGTTTACGCTTTTTCTCTCACTCTCGCTCTTTAAACATGATGACTAAGTTGTGCTTTCGTACGATTTTCAAAATAAATAACTGCTTTTAAATATATTGTCAAAATTGGTGAAATATAGAGAAGGAACTACGGCAATTCTATTTGACGCTCCCTTACTGTTTTTTTTCATACCACCGAGCGCGCTGCTAAACGTTTCACAAATTCGTCGTTGTCGTCGCCGCTTGCTGAATGATGCTACGCTACGAATGTTCGGCCTACTAGCGCACTCTATCTCTTATCTTTGCCTGTCGCTCGCTCACTTTCTCTCTTTCTCTCTCTGCCTCTGTCCGAATCTCTTCCACCCTTCGAGTGTGCTATCCTTGTTAAATTTTTCCCCTAACCTATTTCTCACCATCTCTGTCATGTGCACTCAATTCTTAGCCACCATTACCTCTACCTGCTCCGTTCTTTATCTCACTCGCTCGTTTATCTCTTTGCCTCTGCTTTCCTTTATACGGTTCCCCTGCGTAATTCGAACTACATAGCGATATCCTTTACTTTCTTTACTGTCTCTTTCTCTCTCTCTGTTGCACGACGCGAAAACGCCCCGAAGTTACCGACCGGTGTACCCTGCCACGACCGTGTCCCGGTCTTTTTCTTCCTCTCAATTATGGAATATTCCCCGTTTACCACTGTCTCAAAATCCCTTAATATCGCGTGCGTTATTATTTCTCTCGTGTTACATTTTATAATAAAACATTTAACTAACTTGTGTGTCACGGGGGTTCTCTTTTTTATTCGTTCGTTTATTGCATTTTTGTTTGTTTGTTTTTTGCTTTTTACAAAAAAAAGAACAAAAGAACACTCGCGAGCGAATCGTTTGTAATTTTTAGCCTCCCGATAACCGCTCCGCGGCCTCGCCGATTCACCACGGTAACCGCCTATCGCAAGATGGCGCCGGTCACAACTCCGGCCTACGCCGGCTCGTATAATCTCGACCCTGGGGTATCAGCCACCTTCGCGCAGCTCTCTTCGGTGTTTTTTCTCTTCCACGATTTCTTACTTGCTCATTCGCTCTCAAACGCTCACTCACTTTCACGCTCCCGCTTGCTCATCTCCACACACACGCGTTCGCCACACCGGCCTCTCTCTCTCTTTACTTCCCCTCCACCTTCACTTATTCCTTATACTTCTTTCTTTGTTTCTCCCACATTCAATCACTTTTGTACCGTATATACCCGCGGTGTTCGTATACATCACCGAAACTTACTTCCAAACTCCGATTTTCTTTCTCGCACTCATTTATCGTATTTGTTGCTACTACGTATGCTAGCATACTGGCGATACGGCATTTCGCAACTTCGTTTGAACCTTCAAATGTTTAATATTTATCAAACAGACTGTACCGATGACAAATTCTTTGCCCGAACTGTAATACAGATGGCGCAATTACTCGGATCGTAATAACCAACCATCAACTCGGATTCTCACCGTTGGCTCAATTCAATCGTAGTGTGTTGAGCGGAAAATTCGAACGATAGATACAGCGTCACTCTATCACTGACAAATTTTTACCATTCATTCTTTTTTTTTCTTATCATTTGGATATTGGAGAATATTGTACCCGTTCTTCCGTGAGAGCGGTTTGAAAAAAAATAATTCCGAAAACCGTCATATTCGAGTATATGAGTGCGGCAGGGCTCACGCTGGCTTTTTTTTTTATACAGGGCGTCGAGCCGCTACCGCAGCTCTTGATTATGAGGCTGTTTTTGAGAGAGATTAATTGAGTTTATCTTTGAAACATCAATAACGAATGTCCGCCTAGTGGTCAAGACCGGAAAGAGCTCAATGGCAATTTCAGTTCGGTTTCGTTTCGGAGTTTCATTTTCTTTCAAGTATTTCTCATTAATTTCTTTTGAAGAAATAATTATTTAATTAATATACTTTTGGTACTTTCTCTGCTAGTACTCAATTTATCAACAACGTGGTTGATTCAAATGATGATAGTTTCTGTGTGAAATTTTCACGAAAACTCACGTAGGATTATTCTGGAGGGACCACAGAAACTTTTGCTGGCATTTTTAGCAAAGCTATTTTTTCGATGCACGCATATTAAAAGTTAAGGTAGTTCGGTAGAGTTGGGGTCCATGTGTGATCATATATTTTTTTGCATGGAATCGAAAGAAGATAATTTTTTTACGTATTGGTGAAATTTAAACTCTTTTTACCGTGTTGTTTTTGAGATATTAGCTATTAAAAATACATTGCGACCATATAGGAGAACGCAGACGATAGCATAGGTTAGAACTTTCAGTTCGAGAATACTCAAAAATTTGTCGTGCACGAAAAAAAACTTATCGCTCTAATCTACGATATGTGAAGCATCTTCTAGAAGAAATTGAATTGGATTCACCGAATAATTATTGAGAAATCGTGAATAAAATTACACACAGCAGAATTCTGTCAGCTTGAGTTGGACTTCTCTCTCTCTCTCTCTCTCGGAAGTCAGTAAACAATCAAGATGGCGGCTCATTATGCCCGCCGGTACGAAATGTCAATTAGGGTGATATTTCATGGGCAGCAAGCAGCAGCAGCAGCAGTCTAGTGATTTTTGTATATCTATATAAATATTATATTTATATATAGATATACAAAAATCACGGCTGCTGCTGCTGCCCATGAAATATCACCTTTAGACGAATGCCTTTTTTAGCCACTAGCTGCTTCATTTCCAAGTTTTTTCTACTTATTGCATATTTCTAGAGCTTCGAGTGTACGTTTACGTTGATTCGGTTGTTTTTCTCTAATAAAACTGCCCAAAGAAACTCGTAATCAATGCATCGTGCAGCAACATTTTCGAGGTTATGTTTACATTCTCACCGATCCGTGCAGGCAGGAATCCACGGATCTATTACATGAGTCAGGCCAAGATCTTATTAGATTTTAATTGTCATTTAGATGATTTATTAGAGTAATTTATTTGATAAATTTTATTTTCAATGAAAATAATTTTTAAAATCGATTTTGTAATTTGATCGTCCATTTACAAATTTGAAAAATAGACTACATTTGGACGCGGCCAAACTACCGAACAACTACTTAAATGAAAAAAAAGAGATAGAGGCAGCCCTTGGCATCGTTCTCATCAGGTATAACAGGATCAACAGCATTTCCTACTTATGGGTCTTCCACTTTGTCCTTTCTGTAGATTTGTCCATATAATCGACGTGGCTTCTTACAATGGTCAAAACTAAATGACACGATCGTTTTTATCGAGGTCGTAATGTATTAATTTTCTGTTTTTGTTTTTATTTTTTTAATATTATTTAATCAATTTCTTTTTGAAAATTTGTGTTCTTGCTTCGTAAATATTTTCATTGCTTATTTACTCGATTTACTTTGCACTTTTGACACATTTCCGGTAGAACATCCTTGCACGTTACGCGATCTGACACTGTAAACGTATTGGGATATTTATTTTTAAATTAGTTTATCTTCGTTCTGTCGTTGTTGGGATAAGTTATCAAAATTGAATTTGGCAAAATGAATAATTCATAAATATATTTATTGCTGTAAATGATGAAAATATTGGCTAAATTATTCATGGTGTTTTATAAATGATATTCACATTTCCATTCGTTAAACTGCTCAATTTAAGTTAGAAAAAATGGATTATTAAATGTTCAATTATAGTTAAAAAAGATTTTCATTCAGGGGTAATAAATATTTTTCAAATTTACTTTGTGGATTATATTGTTTGATTCCATTACCTGGTTCCTCGTGACACAAATTTTCAGTTATCAATTTGAAAAAATTCGAAGTCTGCCTACTGTACTCAAAGTCACTGTAAAATTCACCAATCATTCGAAAACTGTGTCCAATCGCTTCAAGTCTACTGCAATAATATAATCATTTTTCAACAAAATCTACCGATCGATTTCGGAATTAAGATTGTTTCCTTTTTTCTCGAATTACCTACGTTTTGACGATTTTAGGAAGCTCGGTGTCCAAAGCTCGTCGACTTTCGCGATAATCCATCAATATTCTCTCGTACTGCCTGTGTAATTTGTCCATCTGGGACACCGAGAGTCTCGAACTATCGAGTAAATTTTTAAAATTTCGTGCAGCAATCGAAAAATCTTCTCTTCGGACTCGATTCTCATCGATTATGGACTGAAGTCGTTCCGCAGCTGAGACATTTTTTGCACATATATCCATTATGTTCTTCAAATGGATTAATCGATTTTCCTTCAGAACTTCAGCCTGCCAACATTATTTTTTTCCTGCACAATGTTTTTTGTTTCTTTATTTTTTTATATATCCATTTCGGATTACCTGTCGAAGTTCCTCGGTTATGGTACTATGGAAATTGGACGAATTATGATAAGGAAGTACGAGTTGGTGCGAAAAATCAAAAACTCTATATGACGTCAAATGTGAGACCTGAAGCGACTGAACGTGTTGTATCAGAGCCTCTAATGTGTTAGTCGCAAGATCCAAATGCTGTATTAATGCTGCTTGTCTATCACCTGCCAGAGCTTCTTCTACCTGGGAAAGAAAATTGTATACTAAAAGAATTATATTTTAAGAAATTATCATGACACGCAAGGAAGGAACAAGAGGAAAATCCTAAGACTTGAACTGAATTCAAATTTTTATAAAAAGATAAAAACAATATTTGCATTATAACAAGAATTTTTCACGAACTGTAAATGATACAAAAAATAATCAAAGAATGAACAAGTATAAAATTTAAAAAAATTAACTACATTATTCCCAGAATTATAACGAAATTTGAGAAATTGAAACTGAAACTTTTATTTCAGGTGAAGTAAAAATAAAAAAGGAAACCCCTTTATTTTTTATACCTGAGTACCGATCAACTGTAATTCCAAAGATTCGCGCATCCTTTGCGTCTTGATTTTGATTTCACTAGGTTTCTAGTAGAAAAGAAAATCTGGAATAAGATTTTCTTTCTATAACAAAAATACTTCTTCAAACGAAGAAAACCAACAAAGCAGTGCCTTTTTTTCGGGAGTTCGAATTTTTTTGTCGCCGTAGCATCGGCACGTGCAACACGTATCGAAGTAACTCGAAGCAGAGCGACGAATGTTGAGCAACGGTGACGACGAGGGAGAACGTCGAGTTGACGAAATTTCCTCGTCGGACGTGACCCTCAAAAATTTCGTGCAACGTTTTCGTAAAACTGGCTCACTCCAGCGTGAGTAATAATTTTCTTTCTTCAACGTTCTTGACATGTCCATAGGATCATTCGATCTTCTCATTATTATTCTTCAACGAGGTTTCTGCAGATGAATGTACGAATTTTCCTAAAATAGAGAATTTTTAAAAAATCTGCAAATCTTCAATGTTTCGTCTTTCGCACATACCTTAAGATGGTCTAGATTTTCTTTAACTCAGTAACGAGGATATGTCAATTGCAAGGGATGAAAATAGTATTTACAAACCACTATCTATTTATTATACATAATTGTTATATAGAAATTCAATCGAGACAGGCAATCAAGAGTGACAGACGCATGATGATAATAATAATTAATTAATATGTATATATATATTTATATAACTATATATATACATATAGTTAAATATTAATATATGTATATATATTAAGTTATTTTTGTTCTCGCTAATATTAAGGTTATAAAGATGACTTATGGCTCAAGTAAAATTAAACAACATGACATAAAAATGACAAATGACATAACAATGGATTGCCCCATCGAGACACTACGCGTACCGAGTTCCAAGTTTTTCGTTTCTTCCAAGCATAAATATGCTTAATGAAAACGTTTTGTTTTTTGTTCCAATATTTAGAAATCGTGAGCGCATCGAGTATGGACTCGATTGTACAATAATAGCGGAATATTTCTGAAAGACACGTCTTCAGTCTCTTCATTAAATAGTCAATCGTTTATCGTTTGTTCTAGTGTTCAAGAAAATTTAGCACAGAGACCCCTTTTTTCTGGCTCGATAAGTTATGGCTATAAATTGTTTTTGTGCGGAAATGAAAAACGAATGAAGAGGGTGAAATTCACGTATCGTCGGTTTCATCATCATGACTAGATCGTCAGCACTCTTTGAAATTTTTTTGATCGCTTTTGAATGATTTTTTTATGCTCTAGATTAATAATACCAATTGAATTTGGATGAATTTATTTGCAAAAAGCTCATTTTTCGTTCTCTCGGGGAAACTTCGTACGGTTTGAGTAAATAAATACTGAAAATTAAAATGAAATGTTCATGGCAATAATTAATATTGAACCGAACTGTATAATTTCAATGAGATAAATGCATTTTTCTTAACAATCGGTCTTGATAGCAATTTCTTTATTTTCACTTCAAAGTTTAGGTAATGTGTATGTACGTGTTGTCTCGTAAAAAGGAATGTATGTATTTCGTCCACAAAATAAGCGATAATCGTCACGATTAAATATCAAGAGTAACGCTGAGAAAAAATCTTTTTGACTCGTGGCTAGAGAAAACGAATGTCGTAGTTTCGGGGCCTCCGATTTAAGTGTGACGATGGAACAATCCTTCAACTATAAACATATATCTCGGGGGGAAAAAAACTCGAACAATCCATCTACCTTAAATTTGTTTGTCTCAGATTCAAGTAAATAAAATAACGAGACACGCGGGTCTACGCCGAAAGCTCTTGAAATCGAATCAAATCATATTTTTTCTTTTTTTTCAATTCGACATTATCAGTTAAATTTATCGTAAACATTATTATTATAATAATTATTATTATTACCATTATTATTAATATTATCGTTGAACGTTTTTGTCCTTTCTGGTCCGATAAGACCGGCCATTTGTATCGATCTAAACGATCTAATCGTTCGTCGATTATTACAAATAAACAAATAAAAAGTTGGTGTTCTCTCGTTCACCATTCGTCAGTCGCACATATATTTCGACATTGCCGTAAAACGATGCCACGGCAAAGAGAATAATCCTCGCTCCGATTATCGTCTAATTACAAACATTGCGTATAATTTCTTCCGAAGCCTTCACTTTTTTCAAAAAAATATATATTCGTATATGTATATATTTGTGTAAATACAAATTAAAATTTAATTTATGTTCTTATTATTATTATTTTTTTCACGGACTATCGAGCATTTGAATTGATACGCATATGATCTTTTTACGCCTTTATCGAGACTACAGCGACGTAAAAACATCGCGACTGGTGAACAAACAAAAAAAAAACAAAATGCAAATTATAAATTGGCCTTTTAAGAATTTGGCAAAATTCACTGTCTCGTACGAGTGAATTTACGTTGAATATTATAACTCCTCAAGTTTGTTGTTTTTTTTTTATACATATATATGTGTATATACCTGCTACAGTAACGATGAGAGTATCGTTTTGTTTTTGTTTTATCGATGATTCATGAGTGGGCCACAAAGTTATTCCATAAAATAGCCTTACACTTTATAAATCTATGTACAATCTCATAAAATAACATTAATTTAATATATAATATGTATGATTGTATGTGTATATGTATACACACGAATTTACATGTATGTATATACATATACATACACAAATATGTATTGTAACATTTTGGCTGGCTGGTTGCTCTCTCACGATTGATTTTACACTCCGAGTCAATAAACAAGCTCCATAAGTTCGATCAGTTTTTTGTTCTTTAACGATATTCGCTCGAAAATTAAACCGAAGCAATATTACGCCTGTATCACGCGGGTGAGAGTCGCAAATTCACTTGATTTCTCATACAGTTGATAAATACTCTACCACACTGCGGGAGAACGATTTTACCTCGCATCTCCGTACAATATATTGAATTTTACGATAATATTATTTTTCGTGTTGTTTGACATTGTTCTGTTGTATTTTGTTTCTCCGTCATCATGGTGTTCTTCTTTTATTATCATTATTATTATTATATATTATTAAATCGATATTTAAATATTTTAATTTGATTATAAGTGATGTGTATCCGTATTATTCGATATGAGAAGACAAATCCCATATAATCAAGCAGTGAATGTTGGTTGGCACAGACATTGGCTGGGTTTTTAAGGCACTTTGGGCTGATTGATTCTCCGCAGCACCCTCCAGCGTATCCATCTCATTAAAAAATAATAAAAAAAACAACAACAAAAAAACAAACAAAAATCTCCATCCCCCCCCCTGCCGAACCCTCGAACAGCTGTTCAATACTCGTTATGATTTTTTTCTCTCCTGACGTATATAAATATCGATGTCAACTCCCGTAACTTTTTTTTTCTTCACTTCTTTCTCCTTTCTTAACGATGTAACTTACAGTAAAATACGCTGCCTAATTTTCGTTTTTGCTTTTTTTTCTTCTTCATTCTCTTTTCGTTAGTGAGCATTGGAGTGTACGTGGCGATTTTGAGCTAATGTCAGGCTCACAGCGTCTTCGTGAAGTTCGCCGGAAACATGCCCTTCTCGTTGGTGCCTTCTTTGATACCCATCAGCCAACCTTCCTCCTGCCGCAAACACAAATTTTTTAAGAATATATCTGTCAGCATCGAAAGACCCTTTATGTATATTGATTTTTTGCTTGTGAGACATAATTATTCATTCTTTTTATACGGATACATAAGATAATGATGCCATGGAATTATAAAGTTGAAATCAATTATCCTATGTCTAAACTTTTTATAAATTTACCAATAGAATTTCAATCGTCCTCTTATTTTTTTTTCTTTCAAAGTAAGTTTTCACCATAAATAGACAATCTTTTCATATTAACTTCTGTAACACAAAATTCTTAGTGTTGTATGAAAATGAAGAGTAAACATTTTATTTTTTCGTTTGGGTTCTCAACGAAGGAATAATTGAGTAAATACTGAAAGATTGATAATATATGCAAACCTGCTCTTCTGGATCATCGTATTCGACGACTCGTATGATTTCCCCGACGTCGAATGACAATTCGTCCACATCTTCGCGACTATACTTGTACGTTGCTTTCACCCTGTACAAAACGCCCGGTGGCAAGTTTTCGGTTGTCGCTCCTAGAGACAAATTGGTACCATTTTCATATTCCACGTCTAGAATAATGCAATATTTTTTGGCCGTTAGCGATGAACCTATTGTTATACACGATTTCTTTAAATAAAAAAGATTCATATAGTTATTTGTTTTTTTTTTCACCATATCCACAAAAAAGTGTACCAGTTTTTTGTTGTGAGAAGAAGACGAAGAAGAAGAAGTGACGTTGGATTAACGCGACAAATCACAAGTTACCTTTTGACAGAAATGCATGCTAAGGGCTCATTTTCGTTATTTAAACATTCCGAAACTATTCGTAGGTCTATATAATGTTTTTAAACGAAGTTGCCATTGAGACTCAAACCTCGCATCAATTAGAAGCTTGCTTATTAACAAAAGCGACTCTGAAAGGTCAGCAAAAATAAATGTGAGTAAGTATGCGCAAGCATTCGATCATCGCCTATTTATGCTACTCGAGAATAATCTTTATTTCTGAATTTTCTCGTAAATTTTGCATTTTTCTACGTAAGTCAACTTGTACTCTCTCTCTCTCTCTCTCTCTCTCTCTCTCTCTCTCTCTCTCTCTCTCTCTCTCTCTCTCTCCCCCCCCCCCCAACTCTCCCTCCCTCCCTCCCTTCCTCCCTCCCTCTCCCTCTCTCTCACTGGTGAGATTGATAGCACAATGATACATGGTTATTGACGAAAAGCACGAGCCTCAATATTTTAATAAATTGAAGTTAATTATTTTATGCTATTATTTTTGTGTTTATTAGTATATGTGGTAACCGAAAAAATTGATCACTTATCCAATTGCATCTACACAATCTGTCAATTTTCTTTTAACTAACATCATCATTTAAATCGATAATTTGAATCAAAATGTATCAAGAAATACAATTTCCTTCTTAACATCTAATAAAGTTTACAATTTACAATTTTCTTCCTCTTTTCCGTCAAATAAAATTTGAAGTACGATTTTTAAAAAGCAGTTTCTAAATTCAGCATGATACAAAATTAGGTGAAAATTGTTTCGTTTTTATTTTGATATATTCGATTGAATTATGAAATGAAATATGAGTAATGCAACTATGAAGAAACAGTAATTTGTTTTATGCAACGATACAAACTGCAATACCACAAAATAATGAGAATAATTAATTGAATCTCACACACGAGGCAAGGAGGGAGTGAGGGACGGGATCGATATACTCACCGACTGGTATGTCGTACAATTCTTCGACTCTCTTGGTGGGCGGTACGGCGGCATTTTGCGGGGACGCATCTTGGTTATTGAGGGAATTATCATTGCTGTTAGCATTGCTATTGGCATTGCCGTTGAGCTGAGTTGTTGGCGACGCATCATCGGCTTCAGCCGTTGGTTCGTCTAAAGCTGTAACACGACCCGAAACAAAAACCACTCTCAAACACAAAGCACATTTTTTTAGTATTATTTAAGAACAAAAAAAAACAAAAAAACAGAAATGAACTCTGCGCAACCTTCGTACACGAACGTGGATGATCAAATGAAATGAATCTGCATGGAATTTACGAGTTTTAGTTAATTAAGCGAATTATTTAGGCGATTGAGACATTTTTGACGAAAATAGAGGAAGGCGGGGACGAAAAAAATAAAAAAAAAACGAATTATTAATTATTTTTACCCGCTGTAATGTTGTTCTGCGGCGGAGGCTGCGTGTTTATTATCAGCCTGAAATTGAGAATGAAAATTATCATTTTTTCAAATATTTTTCATTCGATTATCGAGGTAACACCGAGTGAAAACTGTTTCATTGTCGGATCGATGATCGATTCACTAATGAAATAATTAAATATCGTTATTGGAGAATTACTCGAAATGTTATTTATTAGGATAGAAGAGATATACTTACGAAGAGTTAGCATTCGGTGATTTAGGCGATTGTGGTTCCGAGTTTTTCTTGAGCGTGTACGAGCCCCTTTGACTTTCGTTGGCCAATTTATCGACTATCGCTTCGAGCTCGGAGTAAACCTGCTAGCGCAAAAGTTTGGCAGTGTCAACAACATATAAAAATTGTAAAATTTTCCGAGATATTTTATCAACGATTCGCAATACTTGGAAGAACAAAAAATATTCGAAGTTAATAATACAATACAATTTGTCAAAAGTAGCCAAAGGATAATTGAAAACGAAACGAAATAATAATAGTTGTGAACAAAATAAAGTAATAAGGGTTTCCATTTCTGGTACTTAGAAAAAAAAAATTCAAACAATTTCCAACAATAAAAAAAAACATGACGTTTTCCGTACCAAAATAAAAATATTTGTAGAATTCTCAATAAATTCTAACATTTTCAGAGGGCAATCAATCAAAAGGAATTTAACTTGAATGAAATAGAAATGAAATGTCTCATAGGAAGGTTAACACAATTCCACTTTTTTTTTTACGATGACTACACTTTATTCTACAAGTGTAATAAATAAATCGTTCATTACGTTTAACTGCCGAAAAAAAGAATATTCATTCATAACTCCCTTAGAGCTAAACTCCTCGCCATAATTCTCAATTAACCGTTACAAAACATACCTTGGCACTTTCGACATGGAAAACTTGTTCCGCAGCGAATAACGTTTGTAGATTGGTAACAAGGAAGAGAACTCGTGAGTCGTAAAGTGCTGGCAATTCGTCGTGAAGTTCTGAGTTTAGTTGCTCGTACGTACGTTTAGCTTCCTCGAGTAATTCTTTCCCTCGCGTCACCTTGAGTTCGTCCCTTTTCTTTGGATTACATTGTAACGACTGGAAATTATGCCTTTGACCGTCGTAATCGACCAATTTTCTACCTCGTTTATCGATCTTTTTCTGTAAAATTGAATATTAGTTAACTTTTATTGATATCATACGAATGTTGACGTTCTTTTCTAAATCATTAATTCGACAATTTTATGAAAAAGTTGGAACATAGTTTATACAGGAAAATAATCTGTAAACTATAAACAAAAAACTTAATAGATCGTTGTGTCAATATCGAAATGCGAATTCATTTCATAAAAAAAATTAAACAAACGTTGCAGAAGTCTGCCAAAAAGAATATTTGCATTCCAACGACGCAAACTTCGGCATTATTATTATTTTCTTTCATTCATTGATTATATTACATCGACATCTTACCCTCATCTCAGGAAATTGGCTCTGATATGTATTAAGCGGCACAAGGACCTGATCGGCAAGTTTGTGAGTAAAGTCTTGCCACAGCATGTCCAAATTCTGTGCCTGTACGTAAAGTAAATCGTGACCGGTCCACTGACTCTCGTAAATCTCGTTGAGCGAGTCCATAAGTGTCTTCGAAGCTGCTTGAACGGCTGATGATGATACATACGACATGTACAACACACAAGAGCGTTTTCATAATTGCTTAACAGTTTGGCCTTTGAGCCGATCGACCGAGGAAAATGTCACGAATTGGCACGTGAATGGGACGGTAGGATGTACCGTGATATATTCGTTTCAATTTCAATGGATAATTCACGGGTTTACATTGGTGTGTGTGTGTGTGTGTGTGTGTGTGTGTGTGTGTGTGTGTGTGTGTGTGTGTGTGTGTGTGTGTGTGCGCGCGCGCGCGCGCGCGTGTGTGTGTACAGCCATAAGAAATCAAGTAAATTCTCACCTGCTGGAGTATTTATTAATTAATTTGCATTTTTTTTTGTTGTTTTTAGGGATAAAGATTCCATTGTATATTTTTGGGCTAGTTATTATTGCATGAGGAAATATGTCAACAAAAGTATACAAAAATTGAATTCCTCATTCTCGTATATGATGTGTAATCAATATAATTACACGTAAAAATTTTACAACGAAGCGACACTAATTCTGTTCAAATCTAACTACTAATTATGGTCTCTACAATTCGAACTGCTTAGATTTCTTTAATAAACTTATTCCTTTTCAATTCTAACAACTTTCATTGTCTAAACGGTCTTGGTAACCCCACATCTGATTGAGTTTTCAATTATATTGTCCCCTGGACTAGACGAACGTATTCAAACCGATAGCTATTTGAAGTTTGTTTTTAGTGTCTGTCTCAAACGAGCTCGTAGTACAATATATTCAATCAAAGAGAGAAGCTACAACTACTTTCCTGGCCTACTTACAACCGTCCTCAAGAGTGCATTCACCTGGCTTTGATAAAGCTGCGACACGATGAGCCTTTGCCCCTATGTAATGGTATTGAAGTTTGCGTCGTAGGAATGCGGTGAATTTTTTCGGTAATTTCGAAACTTTTAGCATACTTTCATTTTTTCGCTCATCCAGTCTGAGAGTTTTTAAGGGGTTAGGTACAGTTGTCATTTTGAAAAAAACGATTCTTTTTTTGCATTTTCTAATAGTATAACATTTGAAAAATTCTGTGTCAAAATTTCATGTAAATCGGAGCATAACTTACGGAGTTATACGACTTTAACCGAAGGCGTCAACAAAGGCTTTGAAGCAGATAGGCAGCTGCGGCTATTGTGACCGCGCTCTTAGGGATTATAACGGTCTCTCGCTCTATTCGAGGTAAATGTATGCTGAAAAACTGCCAAAACATCTACCAAACATCTAATGCCAAAACATCTACCTGCTAGAACAATTACGGTCAATATTGCAGCCTACGTTGTTACTTGTCAATTTAATGAAGGTAAATATGGGCTTATCACAATTTTGGATGGATTTGGAATTACCAGTGGACCGAACACCCATCAACATGTCGCTAAAACCGATTTAGAGAGGACTCGGCTGAGCAACGTTCGTGCACAACGAAACACTCGAGAGGCAAGAATGCTTGGAAGACAGAGCCGAATCGAGAATCGCTTCCCATGAGGCTTCTGTTGAAGAGGAAGGTTCACTTTATGGTCCTGGAGTGGATGACTCGATGTAAGTTGCAAAATAAATTTTTTATATATATGTAAATCGTAGTCAAAACTTTGAACGCGTTTTTCTCGAAACAACGTTTTCAAAGACGGTGTGCAAAATATCTCTAGAACGGCTCAACCAATCGCTACCAAATTTTAACCAGTTATTTTTAACACAATTGTGGTGTACTTGGTCAAAGGATATTTTGATTGATGAGTTTTTTCTTTTTTAGAGTCGAAAAATAAGCGATTTTTTTAGCGAAAAAAAAGTTTTCGCTTCCAATATTCGCCATTTTGTCAAAAATTACATTTTGGCAAAATGCTTCGATCAAGTACACAGAAATATTGTTTTTTAATTAACCTCACCAGGTTTTTCGTTTCAGATGATCCAGTCATGAGTTCTGCTGCACACCGTACAGCAACTTTTTTTTTTACCTTTGGGAGAGTTGCTGTAACTCAATTATTTATCAATATTTTTGCATAAAAAAATTACTAAAACTTCTTCAAATGTCTATTATTCGAACTAACAATCATGGCTCGTTAAATAATAAAACTAGTATTCAAAAAAATCTCAAAAAAAGCGTTTTTTTGCTTCTTACAACTGTACCTAACCCATTAACTGGGATTGAATAAGAAATTTGGACTATTTTTGTAGCCTAAATATACAAAAAGTCATAAAAATAATAAGGAATATTAAAAAAAAAAAAATGGTTGATGATATTTGCTCTGAAATATTCCGTCACTTCAGCAATCTTCGGGATAGCAAACGATTTCTTTTCGACTAATGATAGCGAGTGTTAGTCATAGTTTTTTCTTTTTCTCTTAACGAGTCTACGCGTTCTTCTTTTCCATTCTGCCGCGACCTATCGTCACTTTAATGAGTTGACGCACGGTAAAAGCCTTTGGTGATCAAATCCAAGTCAAAAGTGCGAATAGCAATGACAGAAAAATACACATTTCTTATCTCATAAGCACATTTTTCTTCATATTAGTCACGAAATACAATGTCGAATATATTCAGCCGTGTGCAGTCAGTCGATTTTAAATATCAGTTCCAATAATTGGCACGAATGGATAGATTTTTGATAATATTTTTCAACATCAAGAATTTCTATTCATAGTTCAGTTGAGAAACCAAAAATATATTGGTACAAAAAGTATGACTTTCAAGTTTATATCGTTGCAATGCAAAGATATTTCATTTTTTTTTAGTTTTATATTCATTTTTTTGCAGGCTCAAGGCACAAATTAATAAATTGGGAATTTAGAAATAATGCATCTGTTGTATTCGAACGTTGCAAACTGGAACACCATCAAAAAGTTGGACGTAACGAATCAAAATTTTCCACACGTATATTTGAATCATTGAGCGAAAAAAATACACTCCAATGACACAACGCTTGCAAATCGACATGATGCTGCATTTTCTGCATAATCAACAAAACTCATTAAATGGCCTCAACAAACATTCGATAAATTTTATTTACCTGTTTTTTTTTCTCCATAGCAAAACTGTGCACAGCCACGAAAGTCGGAAAAGAAGAGGAAGGAAAGAGAAATTTATAATACGGATATATTTACAACTACCCGTTTACGAAGATCGCGTATTTTTTTAACCGTGCACGAGGTATTCCATTAAAAATCGAGCAAGCAAACTTTTCTGAAGACTGTGAATTTTTTCAAATACTTAAACGTTCATTTTTTCATGGGCATTTAATTAATTTCCAATTCAATGAACTTCCTACGCTGAATACCACTCAAAACCGGCATAAACAAAAAAAAATTAAATAAAAAACGTCAAATTAATTGTAAAGAAATTCATAAACTAGCTGTTTTCGTATAAAAATCGAAAAAGACGAGTAAAACCTAAGAATACTCTGACCTGCATTGCTGAGCGAGTAAAACAGTTTAGCATCAAGTCAAGCATGAAAAATGGAGAGAAATTCTGTTAGAATAATGGCGGGAATTTATCGAGTTCACGAGAAGACTCCCATAACACCAAGATTGTTTTGAGATTCAAATTTTTGTTCCAAGGACAAAAAAACAACAAATGTTTTATTTTCAATATAAGGTTCGTTCCAAAATCCAATTACTATTTTCTGGAATTTCTCGTTGTAACTAATTCCCGTGTACTACCTCGATATTTTTATCGAATCGTAATCGATCAATTTGATTGAGAATGACCCATACAAAGTGTACAGGTAAAAGTTTCACAATAGCTGGATTGTCTGTAAATGTGTGTGCAATATATAGAGCTGCGGTGGCTTGGATTTGACCCGAGAAGAACGCAATAAACCGCACTTCGTACCGCAAGAATTATGAAGGCATTACAAACATACGGGTATGTATATATGTGTTACAACGTATCGAAGGGGAAAGCAGCTCTCGCGGGTTAAGCAAGGAAAGGTGGTCGACCTCATAGTTCCCTTCTTCATCGAGTTTTTTTTTTCTTTCTTTCTTTCTCGTTTTCTAATAACTCAAAACTATCATCGAATAAATTTTAGTGGAAAATTGGACATCTATCCCACGATATCTCGTGGCAATCTTCGATGAAGGATATAATCGTTTTACAATTATAAACGACCCTCGGATTCGAGATAGATATAATATCTCAATTGCATACTTTCGATCGTAAAGATTTACGCACGAAATATTCGAGTATAATGACTGTGATTATCAATATGAAAATAATAAAAATGAAATGGAAGAGAACGTGTAAAATTGAACACAGTAGCATCTTTAGTATTTTATGTCCCTGAAAAAATGTCAAACAATAGCGTCGTTTCCGTAAACTGTCACATATGACAAAATTATGTGAATCCAATTTTCGTTCTTTTCGTCTTTTTTGTTCGAACGGCAGAAATTCAATGCAAAAAAGGGGTTTGACCAAAAAATGTATTGCTATATCTTTTTTCTTAATGACGAGCTCACGAAAAGAAAATCAAATTTCGAAGCAATCCGCAACTGTCGCCCTTATTTCAAAGGTGTGCAATCCAATAATTTATTTTTTTGCCCCCATTCCGGCGGTAAAAATTCTATGCAAAGTAAGCAGATATCAAAGGTTGCACGTGTCGTAATTGGTAAATACGTAATGAATTGTCAGAAAGTCTTGTGACAATTCGACTATGATGACGAGAACCTCCCGTTTGTGTGTATAATCTCCTGGTGCTTAACAGTGAGAAAAAGAGAGAACGGGGTCACGGTGACGCAAGGTTGTGCCCACTTTTTTATCCCGTGAGCGATTGCTACTGTGTGTTTGTGAGTGTGTTTGTTCGTTGTCAACGACTCGTATTTCACGCGCTCGTGTTAATTCAAGTCTCGCTCTATAAATACAGCATCTCTACGAGTCGTACATAGTTTTGTCCCGTTGAGGTCGCAGTTTTATCCTGTTACGAAGATTTCTTTTTCGGTCTCTTATTTTTATAAGAAATACACAAACAAAATCGACTCTATGAATGTGAATTTTGATCATTTTATTGCGCAAAATAAATAATTTTTTGATCGTATTAAATCTTGCATCGCTGGAATATAAAAAAAATACTTTTTTCTTGAATTTTCAATTTTTTAATGTTTCAAACGATCACAATGTTTTTCATAAATCGAGTTCTTGGGTCTTTAAAAAAAGCTTAAACAATATTGAGGCCATTTTTGAGATTCTTGCAAAAACATTAAGGATAAACCAACAAAAAGTACAGCTACATTCCAAGGATGCAAACTTCAAGATTATAATTATTTTGTGTCAATGATACTCGGTCGATCTGGCTGGAACTGTTGAAGGATTGAGATTACTTTTTTTAACTTGCATATCGACGACAACAAATGCTCATAATTCAAAATTCCCTTTTACTGAGAGGAAATTTGTAAATGATATAAAAAAAGGAAAGAAACTGATGAAAACTTACCTCGAACACACCTGATGTAATTATTGAATTCCTTCTGAAGTCTGGTAGCGGAATTCTGTTGCCTGGTAAAGTTTTGCAAATGTTCATCAAATATGTCATCGGCAGTCCGATCTACCTTGCCCAAGTTTTGAAGAAACTGAAAAAGAAATAAGAAAGATATGTTTAAAATTATTGACGATTTAAAAACATTTAATAAAAGTTCCCTCTGGAAGATCGTTAGATATTTCCTTAATTTGATGACGTTGAAAAAAAATTTGTAATAAGAATACAGTGAAATTTTTGATCGGTTCGTTCGGAGTCGTGGGCGGTGCGAGAGCCAAAAATTTGTTAGCGCGTGGGCAACGAGATAGGGAACTCGCGACAAACTCGCTAGTGAATCGTCGACATTTTAGTATCGCCTTATAAGTACTGCTACGTTTCTTTCGTACGCTGATTGTGTCATGCGTATGAGAGGAAACAGGACGAATTTAAAAATGGAGGAGCAAAAGGTTGAATTTGACTTCAGTTATAATTCGTATTAGAACTCTGTTTAAAAATAGTTATTAAGTATGGGATAAAAGAACAATTTTCATTTCAATTAATTATTTGAATAGATGTATTCGGGAAAGAATGTTTCAGGTGGAAAAATCGCTGCCAGAATCTTAAACGGATTGAATTTCTCAAAAATGAATGTATCGATTGAACTTCGTTGATCAGTATTTCAGCGAGGCCTGAAATCATCACTTTTGGCATATTACCGGTATTTGCTGCAATGTTTCAGCGGAAGAAAAGTTTTTAAACGCTTCAATAGCTACACAAGAAACGATAAGAGATTTTTAAAAATGCTATAGCAATAACAAATGTATGGATTTAAAAAAAAATGCATGGCTTGTATTGTACACGATATATTCGCCGCAGGAATATTTGCTGGCCTTTCTCCTTGTAAAGTTGTAATCGAGGAGAGGAAATCGGCATCGTTAAGAGAGAGAGAGAGAGAGAGAGAGAGAGAGAGAGAGAGAGAGCGAGAGAGAGAGAGAGAGAAGGCAACCGAGCAATATTCGTCGTCGAGACGGTTCGTTGCACCGGGAAATTTTCTACATCGGGAAAAATGCCAAAATCTTAACACGTTTCTCGCAGATTTGTCGTTGCCTACAAGACCAATTGCAAATTTGGCTGCTATGCAATTAACCGGATATAAGAATTTTCTCCTTACGATTCGTTTTTTGTTAAATTTATTGAAGGTATAAAAGAGCTTTTTGTTACGACATTCAAAGTGATGCCATTGCATCAAAAATTGAGACATCAGAACAAATTTTGCCCTATTTTCTTTATTTTTCGATAAGCTTTTCAGATAATTTTTTTAGATATTCTATTTATTAAACGATCGTGACGATAATATCAAAAAGTGCTTGAAATATAGTGTTTTAGAGGTTTCGCCAGAAAATGAAGTCAACAGAAAATGATCAGGGTTTTCGATGCTTTTGGGTTGAAATACTCAAAATAAACTGTTCGAAAAAGTATTCAAAATCAAAAAATTTTCGCGATTTCATAGTTCCTTCAAAAAAAAAAAGGACATGGCATTTTTCTATTAGGCGTTAAAACGCAACCGTACGCTCAATCGATTCGTATTCGAAACTCCTTCTAAATGGCGTTTGTTTTGAAGTCGTTGTATTTACGCGGCGAGTTTTGAATTGTAACTTACAACTTTTTTCTTTAATTCTTGGCATCGAGACTCTGCCGCGTCTCTAGATTCGTTTATCTTTGTTTTCGATTTAAAACACATTTCTGAAATTAAGTTTTTTTTTTTAAATTTCCATGCATATCTTTTTTTACAGCTATGTAATAGAATTGTATCTAAATGCTTTATAGATTATATCCTATTGTGGAATTCATAATCATTATTCGCAAAAGAGCTATTGAAATCCGTTCAGAAGTAATCGAATTATAATTAGTCAAACATGAAGATAGGCAAAGTTTCTTTTTTTCACAGATTTACATATATGCAAAAGAAATATAAATACAAATTCTAGAAATTACGATGTACAACTTCAATGGTCTATGTAAATTAGTTTCAAGAAATGCGAACGTTCAAAGCCTATTGTGCAATTTGTTCGCCAAATTACTCGTAATCCTCTTCACCGAATGTACAAGTCAACGACAGATTTAACGAAGAGAAACTAATATAGGAGGTGCAGCCGATGTTACGCAATTTTTTTTTCAGCGCGGAGAGTTTTAGTGTTGAGCGTCCGACCAAGTGTGAGATTAGCCATTTTTTTAGCCAGGTGTTTTGTTTTTCCTCATTGAGGTTTCTAGGGCAGCTGGTCGAATGAGAATTGGAAAAAAAAATTCACTCACTTGAAATCTCAATCACGCAACCATTCGGAAGTAAAGAAATGCAGTATATTTTCCATGTATTTAGCATCATACATTTTTCATAATAATTTCATAATAATTGTTGTTCATTTTTTGAAATATTGATAACGAGGTGTTTATTACACAATGGAATTGTCAAATGGGATATTTTTTGATAATTTTTGCGAATAATAATCTATATTAATCGTTCGATAATAAGTTTTCACGGCCTCGTTTAATTACCTCGATTTTTCGAGGTAATTAAATCGCCCTAAATCAGCAATAAAGATATTCGATAAAGACTAATCCGAATACAGCTATGCCAGCGATTTTTTCATTGTGAAACATCCGAATTAGATTAGACCTCGAGAATACCAGGAATGAGTCTGGAGCAATAAGTGAAATTGTACGTGAGTAAAATACGTGTGGGTTTGTTTTTTTTGTATCAGGCAAAACGAGATTGCGAGAAATTACTACGAAAAATTCCTCACGTACTTAGGGAAAGTTAAAAGGCCCGTTTCGTGATTCTAAAGTCAGAACAGGAGGTTCAAGGCAGCTTACAAATATTTATTATCCCCATTTTAAATGGATTCACTATAAGACGTATACAATTAAAAGGCAGTGATGAATGAACTTATTGAATTCGTTTAAAATCCCTGAATCGATTCATTCACGTAATGATTGTCAATAAAATTCGCTTATATCGCAATGTTTCACTGGAAAATCGAATTTCCATTAGGTTTATGGCGATTCGGAGATATAAAATCGAGAATAAAATTAAAGTACAACGCAATTAAAATATAAATGGAAAATCCGTTAGAATATCGAATACGGAGGCGAGGACGGACACAGCTTCGAGTTGATGAACATTTATGTACAGTAAAATTGCGACAAGATTCATAGATAAGGTAAGGTATTCCGTTATCAAGCAAAGGAACTTAAGCTCGCGGACCTGATATTGCCGATGCAATATGCGGGTTATTATCTTGATAACTTTTTTTCAAACCTTTTTGGCCCCCGAGTTACGTGAGATATTTTATTAACGGTAGATTTACAAGCGCGGAGAGTGTGGATTTACGAGGAAGAAATATTTTCACGACAAAAAGATAACATGTCTCGTATATTGTATGGACAATTTTGTACTGGACTTCCCTTAATTTTACACTGTTAATTACGGTCAAATGCTCACATTCTTTCGTTTTTGTTACATGGAATAATACCGTTAATAAAAACATGTAACAATTCGTTTCAATCGATTTCCCAATAATTACGAATGATCGAATTATCTTATAATAAAACGACAATTGATAATTATTATTCTATTGAGTTTTAAACTTAATTTCTGCTGTTTTATATGGGATGGCGTAATTAGTATTATTTTCATAGAAGTAACACCAAAACTATACTGTGTTGAAGTATTGGACATAACCTACAATATTCAGTATTTGAGAGTGAATTTACTTGTACACACTACTTTTTTTTATAATATTCGAAAATGTCAGATTTTGAACCAACGAAACAGCATATGCGGGAAGCTTTGCTTTTTTGTTTTAATTTAAGAAAAAGTGCTGCTGAAAGTCATCGCTTGCTTCAAGAAGCTTATGGTGAACATGCTCTATCTGAGACAGCGTGCAGAGATTGGTTTACAAAAGCCTCTATTAAATGTGATGTTTGCTTCGAGCCTTGAGAGTAACGAAAATATTCGGACACCACGGTATGTTGGAATAAATCAATGTGTATCATATTTGTTTGCCAACGAAACATTTTTTTTTTTTAGTACTTGAATTAACGATTTCTATTAACAATAATATGTCATACAATTATTTTTATACATAGTCTTTGGATAGTTTTAATCATTGAACAGAATATCTTCGATTATCGTGTAACAAAAATATTCGGACACCTTTGAGATATTATTAGTTAGTAAATTATTAACGAACGTTTAATATTTGGTAGCGTATCCCTTTTGATTTTCTACGTCTTTCAAACGTTTCGGCATATTTGAAATAATTTTTTTTTAATATTCCACGCTTATTTGTGGCCATTCTTCTTGAAGTCTCATTTTTAATTCGTCTCTTGTCCGTGGAGGTGCTAAACGAACTTTCTTGTCTAATTTTTCCCATAAATTTTCTATGGGATTTAGGTCGGGAGATTGAGGTGGAGGGTGGAGTACTTTTGGGCAATTATACAATAAATATTCTTGCACAATGCGCGCTTTGTGCTTCGGATCGTTGTCCTGATAAAATTTAAACCGGTATTGAATCCCCATTTGCGTAGCACTTTGTAATAAATTGTCTTTCAATAACTTCAAGTATTTATTCTTGTCCATAATGCCTTCGATAAAGACCAATTTTCCAGCGCCAGCAGTCGAAATACACCCCCAGACGAGTACATTGCCGTTACCGTGCTTAGACGTAGCGCGTAAATTTTTTGGATTCAACTCCGTATTGGGCTTACGCTACACCATAGCGCGTTCATCGGATCCGAAAATGTTAAATTTGCTCTCGTCACAAAAAATAACGTCGTTCCACCACGCTTCGTCTATACCACTGTGCTCTTTTGCTAATTGTACACGTTTTCGTCCATTTATCTCATTAATGAATGGCTACTCGACCGTTGTATCCGTTTTCTTTTAATATTCGCTGAATCATTTGCGAATGAATATTTTTCCCCGTGTCCCGAGAAAGTTCGCTTGCTAATTGTGGAGCACTTAATCTCAGATTTTTCTTAATTTTTTGAATTACTTGTCTGCGATCTGTCGAATTTAGAACTCTTGGCCGGCCACTCTGCTTGACGGATTCAATCCGATCTTCGTGTTTAAATCTTTTTATTATACCTCCGACTGTACTTTTACTCAAATTTAACATAAAACTAATTTCGCAATAAGATTTTCCCTTTGCATGATGGAAAATAACCAGTTGCCTCATACCGAAAGACGTATTTTTGCTTTTACGACCCATCTTTGTTCACGATACTGATAATACTGATGAAAAATGTGACCGATCGGCATTGTGAGGTCTGGCTATGTATAACGTGTTTGTAAACATTCAGTGAAACTCTATTGTTTCCATACATAGAACATATTCTTCACAATGTAGAATGAGTGTCCGAATATTTTTGTAACACAAAAATCGTGCATGATTCTGTTCAATAATTAAACACTATCTAAAGACTATGTATAAAAATGACTGTATAATAAAGACTATGTATAAAAATGTATGATATATTATTGTTAATGGAAATCGTTAATTCACCTACTAAAAAAAAAAAAGTTTCGTTGGGAAACAAACATGATACACATTGATTTATTCCAATAGACCGTGGTGTTCGAATATTTTCGTTACTCACTGTAGATGATTCAAAAGTGGTGATTTTGACCTTAACGACAAAGAATTGAAGATGAAGAATTGGAGGCCTTACTCAATAAAGATCGATGTCACACCCTTAAATAATTGTCTGATACATTAAACGTTACTGAAGTGGCTATTCGCAAACGTTTACATAATCTTGGACTGGTTCAATAAGCGGGAAATTGGTTACCACATCAATTAAACGAGAGACAACTCGAAAAGCGAAAAACAATTTGTGAATTGCTGCTTGAACGATGCGAAAGGAAGTTATTTTTACATCGAATCGTGACTGGTGATGAAAATGGATTTATTATGAATATTCGAAACGAAAAAAAAAGCATGGGTACTGCCAGGTAAACCAGGTCCATCAACGCCAAAACGCAATATTCATGCTCAAAAGGTGATGCTGTGTGTTTGGTGGGATCAAGAAGGTATGGTGTACCATGAGTTGCTGAAAGCGGGTGGAACGATCCCAGCTGTTCGCTATAAACAACAATTAATAAAACTAAACCAGGAATTGAGAAAAAAGCGGCCTGAGTACGTCAAACGTCATAACAAACTAATTTTGCTCCATGACAACGCTCGACCACATGTAGCAGAAACCGTAAAAAAATATATAAAAGACATGAACTGGGAAGTCTTACCTCACCCGTCGTATTCACCGGACATAGCACCGTCTGATTATTATTTGTTTCAAGCGATTCAGAATGATTTATCATCACAGCATTACAAGTTTTTTGAAGATATCCAAAAAGGAATCGATGAATGGATCGCCTCAAAAAGCAACGATTTCTATTGGCGTGGAATCCATTTGTTGCGTGAAAGATGGGAAAAGGTCGCAGGCTTCTGAAGGATAATACTTCGAATAAAATAGAATGTACCGTAAACTATAAATAATTTATTTTTTTTATTGAAAAACAGCGGAAATTAAGTTTAAAACTCATGTAATATCAAATAATGTTGAAAAATTCATTTTACGTTAATATATGATTGATAAATTAATTATCTTTGAAAATAACGTCGACTTTGTGAATATTTCTCGATAAAAATCGTTTAATACTTGACGTAAAGGACGTAGCAGTATATTAAATATCCGAATTGCGTGAAAACGTTTGTGCGCACGTTCATTTATATGTTCGTACCGCAAGTATTCGCAGTGCAGCGCTCCTTATCTATAATTAGAAATGAGTATGCTGGGATCGTCTATTTCAGAAACGATAACTACCCCTCGGTAAAGAGAGGTTACGCACCTCAGGCTAAGAACGTCCTCTACAGATAGAGATACATTGAGTACATCTTTTGCACTCTCCACGATCCCGTGTGCTTCGAGCATGCGTTGCACTAAGTTTTGCAAAGAGTTCCGAGTATAGTACGGAAATAGCCAAGGGAAATCACGCACGTTCGATTGCTTTACCGATATATATACCCGTATATGTATATCTGATGCTGAGTCTACAAACAGCCAATTCCAAATTCCAGCATCAGCCAAAGCTGGAAGGCAAAATCATGCATCTCAAAAGACTGCAAATAATTTGTTGAAAAACTTTTGATCGAATCGCTCGCTTATTCAAAAGTGATAAAAACGATAATATAATATTATAATTATTGAAATTATGATTTGTTTACAGTGTCCATAGTTTTTTGTTACAGAAATTGTTAATAAAAATCCAAAAGTTACAAATGAAAAAAATCAAATCGGAGAAAATAATCGATTTCAAACTGGTCACGGACGTATCAAATATTAATCACGATATTTGTAATCTGAATTACAAATAAACAACATTCGCACCTATAAACACATTTGAAGTCGAATAAGAATATCTCGTTCAAATTAAAATCCATTGTAGGATAAATTTTCGCTTGAAGATTCAATTTCTCGTTCTAAACACTATCAAGAAATTGGAGAAGAAGAGCTCTAGAGAGCACGTACGAACGAGAGAAGACGCTGGAATCATCAAAACTGCACTCTCAGGCAAAACTTGAACAAAAACAAGAAAGTTGACAGATCCTATTTCATCTCTCTCTCTCTCTCTCTCTCTCTCTCTCTCTCTCTCTCTCTCACTCTCTCTCAATCTGCAATTATTAAACGTCATTCTTTCGGAAAATGGATGAAAAAAACATTAATCTAAAATTTAATATTTTCGCTGTGCCATAGAATTGAACAAAGAGCGATATCTAGAGTTTAAACCATAATAAAAGACAGCAGTCGTTTTCTCAGCATTGTTACTTTCACGGATAAAGTATTAAAATGATCCACGATGTTTCACGCTCGAGCAAAGTAAAAGTGATTCGAAACGAGACGTAATAGTTCATCATGATGCGGTCAAGTCCGTAAAAAATCATCCAATGTATATCTATACGTCGGAAATTCTCAACGATACGCTGGTCTAAAGTCATAAATTCTCATTACTTTAGCCATGAAATAGTTAATCTCTCACAGCAAATTTATTCAAATACACAATGCAACTAACCTAATAAGGTGGATTATATATTAGTATGTCAAGAAGAAAGGGGGATTCTTTTTGTTTTTTGTTTTCATGCTGTTAAGATGAACTTTTTCTATCTTCACAGCTTAGAGTAATTTAAACCACTTGAACGAGTATACGTATTTAGCAAATGTATACGTAGATATAACAATATTTATAATAATAATAAATTTCTTACCATTTTCAAGTGACTTGAAAAGAAGGATATTAATTGGCTTTAAGTTTATTCGATGGCAAAGACAATTAAACTACTTTAGAGCTGTAATATACTCGTAAATAAGCAGTGTCAGGAAAAATGATCCGGTTACGTAAACATGTATTGGCTGTCGAAACAAAGAGAGAGAGAGGGGAAAAAAAACGATCGATATAATAAACAGGCCTACGCGAAATTCAATCAGACCGAATGACTTACGCGTCGCGGTGGTATGCATTGAGTTGAGATAAGATAAGTCACAACATATGAAATTCTGTATTTTTGTTTTGTTTTTGCTTTTTCCAATCGAATGACAGAAACACAAAGAAGTCTTTCACACGGCACAGCTGCGTCGACGAGACTCGGTCTCGTTGTCACTATCTTTTATCTCGCTGCTCGTAATAAAGGCGAAATTCGACGATTCCAAAATTTGTTTTGAAAAGTTGTTAGAATACTTTCTAGCTCCTGGAGCACCTTCCAATGTAAATATGTTTCTAAAAAGTTATGGTAAAAAAAAGCACTTAAGAAACTGTCGTGTAAATAACGATGGTGAAATTTGGAAATTGCTAGTCGAGATAATTAGTTCTCAATTTTGCGAAATAAATAAAAAAAATTCTCCGAGAGATCAAAAGTATCAAAGAATTAATGATGAATCAAAGTTTAAATGGGTGATAAAAATGCTTTTTTTTCTCGAAAGATTATAATGGTTGAAAAGAAAATAGGGGACATAAAAAGTTAGCCACGGAAGAAAGATGGCGTACACACTACGAGCGAGAAGTTGTAAGACCACCAGGAAGAAAACGACGTGAATCGGAATGTTGGCGCGGGGTTCGGACAACAACCTCTCATGGCTCGTGTCCGAGAACGAGTATTAAGCCCGTTTCGTTCGTACGGACCAATCCTGAAGTATCCAAGGCCCTTGATGCGTGAATCGAATAGTCCAAAACTTAACAAAAGTTCGAGCCTGTCGCGAATCAATTTTTGTTTCTCAATGAAACATAAAATACATTTTTTAATGTATTTTATTATTATTGTGAAAGTTATCGTCTCCAAAATCAGAGTCTAATCTTTTTTTTTAACTATAATTCCTAAATTTTATGTAATAATGAGGTTTGTAATCAAATTAGACCACGCAAATATTTCAGGAATTCAGCAATTTTTGCAATAAAAATAATGTAATCTATTTTATTCAACGAATTTATTACTTTTCTGTTATTAAATATTATGTTTATCTACAAAATACACTTTAAGTGAAAAAAATTGCATTAAAATCTTTCGTGTAGGAAAGTTCCGAGAAAAAGTTGACTCAATTGCATTGCGAGGAAAAAAATGTTCTAATGTTTTTTCATGGTACCGACCCAGCTGTTTTTCACGGACATGGATCGAAAGAATTTCGGGCCCAAAGATACTCGACCTGAATCGTTCACGAAAATTTCTCTCTCTCTCTCTCTCTCTCTCTCTCTCTCTCTCTCTCTCTTTCTCTCTCTCTCTTGTTGTTTCGGAATCTGCATTGTATACATGACTTATACATACAGATATATGTACAGTTGGAGTTCTCCGGTTCTCGAGATACGATGATACCGTAAGGAAAGCGATGAAGCTCGCACGGAAAGACGATCGAGCGAAACGAATGGAACGAAAAAGATGGAGCTCCATTCCTCAAGGATGGTGTGTGTTCGGATCCACGTGGAACAAGATTTCGAAGCGCCACAGTATAAGTGGCCGAATACCGAGACAAGATATGCCAAGTTTTAACGAAGCGGCCAAGAAAAGCTTGAGGCGAAACAATATTTTTTGTTGAAAGATTTATTCGTTACTTTCTCGGGTAGGTACTTATGGACTCTGATCTTAATCTTCTTTACCATTCGAAATATAAAATGACATCCCATCCGAATATTCAAACGAAGATCAACATATTTGAGGAATTTTTATTTTCGACGAAAAATAACGTCGATCTTTAAGAAATTTCGAATCAATATAATGGTCTGCTGATATGCTGTAATTAAGCATTTTTTAAAACACAGATTCGGACGTCCCGTGTATGGCCCAAAAAATAATACAAAAATTAACATTAAAATAATGCTACTGGTATTCTTTTTTTTTAATTAGAAGAATTTGAAAGTTTTTATTGCAGAACAAGTATATCGGGAAAATGTTCATCCATGATGAGTTCGTGAAGGCGATAACAAAAAAGAAAATATGATTGTATGGTAATACGAAAAAAAAAAAAAAATACCAAAGTAATTAGTTCGTAATTTGATTTACTGCAGACCATTAATTTCTTTCTTACGTCTATTTAGTTTTGTTGCAGTTTTGCTTTGTACCTGTTTCCCCTTATTATCATTTATTTCCCGTGATACTCGTGATACATACACTTACAACAAGCTCAGCATCTTTCACATGGATCACGCGCTCATTCCATCTCTTATTACTTACTCCCGTACACTCTCAAGAAGTTCTCGCTCAAAGCACTGTGCACTATCTCTCGCTGACCGGAGTTAACGGAACATTGTGTCCACGTTCGTCCATTCGAGGTATCATATACAGGGGGTCCTACAACTGATGGCTAATGATGTAAATTCAGGTTCAAAATCGAATTTGGAGACTGAAAGGTTGATAATGTAAATTGAAGGCAAATAATGTAAATTCAGGTTCAAAATCGAATTTGGAGACGAAAAGGCTGAAGTAATTTTTTTCGCAGGACCCACCGTTAACGAATTATTAATTTATTGAAGCTAATCGGCTCAGCGGAGCGTTGGAACGACCGAACCGATGAGTCATCGAGTCTTTTTAACGTGATTCTACGATTATACGATTTTTAGCACGTTTTCGGCTCCGAATAGAGGCCTGAGTGTAACTTCACACTAATGGCGATCAATTTTGGGACACTCTGTACGTTTTAATATATCATGAAGTTTCTTGCCTATCGGATGTGTCAGTGAGTATATACACATACATTCACATATACAATTGGCTGTATCGTAAGCTCGTTGTGCAGAGGCGAGGGAACATAAACGGAAAGATGTCCCGTTCAGTTGGCTCGAGAGCCAGCGAACAAGAATGCCCGAAAGTATATTTTCGACGTGAAGCATCGTTTCTTGTACCGTTTCAAAAGCCGCTTATAATAATTTTTACAACTCGGCAAAGAATAAGTAAAGGGCTGAAATAGGGAATGATCTTAAAAAAAACGAAAACAAAAGATATCGTACGTTAAACGTGAAAGAGAAAATTATGTCGCTGAGTAATTGACACTCCGGTTCGCTTTTGATATGATCGATGAAGAAAGCTAAGTAATTTTGTCTGAAATTTCGGATTACTAACAGTTTTTTTCATCATATCAAACTTCTAGTTGTTTGCGAAATTAGATTTGAAATTTTCATCGAATGAAGAAAATTCATAATTTACTTAAAGAAAAAAGTATTTTGTCCCATTTATAATCATGTCGAATTTATTCGTATGGCCTAATCTAATTCAGCTTCAGAGTTTAATTGCTTATAAATTCAATTTTACTCCATGTCTTTGTTAGTGTTTCCTTTGTAACACCCGTGCTATTGATTTCAAAAATGATCGACCGCCGATGACGATTTTTCGGAAGGGATGGCAGATAACGGAAATGGAGAATATAAAAAAATATATAATAAACACACGTTTAAAAGATTGGATAAGTGGAGTAAAGGGAACTATGGTATCCGTTCATCACCACGTGCTCCATGTGCTTCTGCCGGTTCTCCAATAATGAAAGCAAAGCGACGTTCGTGAGAACGTAACCACGAAGCAGTGGCGACGAGAGGCTAAAGAGCGCGTGAGCTGATTTAAAGAGACTGATACGAGACTGCTGAGAGCAAGATGCTCACTGGAGTGAGACAGGTGGTAAATCCGTTTTATATTATTTTTTTTCTTCTCAAGGACGGGACATACCGGAAGGAAACATTCCTATTATTTCGTCATACACTTTGGCTCGTTTACATTTAATTGCATTTTAATGAGCAATAATATTTTACGGGGATACATAACCGGGAGATTTGCGTTCGAAAAAGTGTTTGTTACTAAATAAAGAAGCAATAACAATCTCTGCAACAATTATTGCTGTAATAATTACAGCAAACATAACAATGGAATAAATAACAGCGGAAAGATCGGTGGAACATTTCAAAGGAAAAATTTTGAGAGCTTATTGTCATCGTCATAAAAAACACGTACTACAATAAATTTGTTCAACGTGAATTCTCTACGATTGTATTATAATAATCGTGCTAATAATTCGTATACATGTCAAAATTCAGTGTGGCGTAAATGTGCCAAGTGCGATGTTGTAATTTATACATATACAATCTGTAAACACATGGTTACAGTATGTAGATTATGTGAATGGAATCAAGTAGAGTTTGAATTATAAAAGTTACGTAAAGGAAGAATAGAGCCCTCAGTACACAAGTTACAACTTTTGTATACATTATATACGTATGTAACTTATTGTTAGCAAAGTGCATATATACACTGGCTTCTGAAATCAATGGCATACATTCTGCTGCAGTATTTCGTACAACAATCGTCGTACAATTGTATGAGGCTGTACATAAGCAAACCATCGTGGAAACCAGACCTGATATATCTTCGCCTTTATTATATAGCCTACACATATGCATGATACCCACAATCAGTGTCAAATACAAATAGCTCAAACTTCGTGTATGAATAACACGAGTCTGTGCCCAGTTTCTGGTACGGTTATAGCTTCATTAGAGTGGTGACGTTCTGATTAAGTTTTATAGCAATTCTATAGTTGTTACTAAATGTAAAAAAGCTTGGGAAATGATGAATATGAATCGAATCTTCAGCTTCGTGAGAATTCGTTTAGAAATAGTTTTTTAGACCTTCAATTTTAGATCTTTGAGAATAGGGTCTGTATACTGATTATTAATAACTGTACACAAATACACTGAAAATCCAATTTTATTGAAATATTAAAATATTTCGAAGGACGCATTCAACAAAATTATTGCGTCCAGGCACAAAATTTTGAATGTTTCAACAAAACTTCGTTATACTGAAACGAAATTTTGTTGAAACAATAAAAATTTTGGTACCTGGATGAAATATTTTTGTTGGACGTATCCAACAAAATATTTAACTGTTTCAACAAAATTGGCTTTTCAGTTTAGTATTTAGAATGATTGCAAATGTCCAATTAGAGAATTTTTTTATTTTACACGATTCGACGAAGGACAGTCATGATTTAGTTATTGGCTGGTGCAGTGCGAATAAGTCTTCTTGAATTCACTGAGAAAGACAATGTTGGTAGAGTTTAAAACACACATTATCAAAAACAACCCACGAATGAAGATCGGCCAGTAATATTTGAGGGTATTCTTTGTTCAAGTGTGATTCGATCAAACTTAAACAACGTTTGAAAACTATAAATGCATAGATGAGATGAAAGCACATAATATGAAACAATAGCGGACTACGTGGAAGAGAAGAAAGGAAGGAGTGGCCTTTTTTTAAAGAAGGTGTACATGTGCAGCACGAAAGAAGCATTGCCGCACTAAAGTCATACTATAGAATGCACCTGTGTATTTTGTTGTCTGTTCGATACTTTTACAAAGAGGCACGTATCCTGCGGTGTCTCTTAATTCTCGATAGTCAGCGACGATCACGAGAGAGTTCAACGCCGGTATTCCATGCAATGGCGAACAACTGTAGTTTGTAGTTTCGTCTAAGATTCTATTTGACCAAAAATACAACTTTCTAACGGCTTTAATTTGATTTTCTTTCATACGTAAAAAAAAATCAGGCTTCGAGCCCCGATTTGGAAAAGTGATTATTAAATTTGCGATGATTATAAATCTTCTATTAAAAATTCTTTCTAATCATTATTTCAGGCGAGGTCACGAACGTTTTTTACATTTGCCAAAGAAAAAATGTTTCAATTTGCATTTTGATTGACCAACCGGCTGGACTTCTGAATGGCAATTCAAACAAGATAAGATCCAACTCGCGTAGCTTAGATTAAAATGTAAGGAAAAGAAAGAGATCGCGGTGACAGACCTTGAAACTCGAAGACTCGAGAGTAGGAGACATGAAAGAAAATTCCATGTGAGCATTTCATTAAATAAGGGAATGTCGAAAAAGTTGAAAGTAAATTACAAAATTTTCCTTTTCAGTAAATAACGGTTATTATTTACTTTGTATTTTTATTATGACGAGACATAAATATTACATTTCTACTTGAATCCTGACATTTTCCGGTAAATAACAAACCACAATTGTGGCTCAACGAAGAGAACTGAACCTTCCATTCAAGTTTCATTTCCCTTTCACTCGATCTTTCGAACATTCTACCATAACGTAGAAATACATACTACTAATTCTTATTGAGTTGTCATCGAATGAGAATAAAATGTTAAAGTATGAGTAACTAAAAAAATCTGTCCTAAAATTTTTTATTTTCGTAGTTTCGCAATATAATTGAGATTGAAAATCGGTATCAACTTGAGTAATATAACTTTTTTTAATTTATTTTCTTCATCTACTACTCTTTTGCACCAGGAAAGGAGCAACTTTAACACCTTTCTTTTTATGGTCAACGTACCGATATTTCTCAGTAACAAGTTAAACAAAAACTTTTGTCCTGTTAAAAAGAAAGCAAAACTCCTTATTACAACGCCTCGTTAAGTTTGTATATTTCCCTTGGCCTCGATCGTAGAAATATCTCGGGGACGTTGAAACAGCACGTAATTTTTATTTAACCAAAATTAAATTTGTCATGGTGCTGTAATTTGGCATCAAGGCTGTGTTATTTGTACACGTACATATGAAACTCAATCCTACAGAATAAATACATGTGAATATACTTATAAATTTGACTATAATTATTAACTCACGTTTGAATATACAGAGTGAAATTATGTCAATGGTGAATGGGGAAATGAGTTCATTATTAAAGTTCCAATTGCAAATGCACACGAACGAAAAAAAGAAGAAAACCGTTCTCGCTGGCGAGTGAACTAAAAAGAATTAACTACGAACGACACAGAATCTCTCGACTCCGCTACACAGAACTATATATTAGTTGGCGCGAGATCCCGTGAGCTTTAATTTAATTAACGCACTTCAATTCCGAACATCGTCATAGTGTGCGAAATGACACAAAATACATAACAGCGAACAGTATGATCGTATAATTTTGGTGCACGTACCGATTTTTCAGTAGTTTTAAGAATCAGCACGTAACTAAAAAGTATGTGTCGAATTGCATCAAACGTAATAGAGACGAGTGAATTTAATTAAAACTGCCCTTGAACGACGGAGTTTGAAGGTCCAGGAATTATCTACATTAGAAATAAGAGATAGAGAGAAGTATTTCGCAAAACTAAATTGCGAATTTAAGGGTTTAACTACTCCTTCCTCTAGAGGAGTACCAAACGAAAGGTATATTTAAAAAACCATCATGCAACGTGAATATTTACACGTATCAGCCCAATGGTAATTACTACGGTATTAATCTGTTTCTTTTTTCTACGCAATGAGTTTTTAAAGACTCAGAGACTGAAGATTCTCTCGCGTATCTATTTTTTACGATGTGCATCAAAGGCAGCACATCTTCTCATGTTAAGGAGGGGAGCGGGAGAAGAATTGAGACAGACCGACAGAGAGATGCATGAAGTTAAGAGTCTGCGATTTTTCTTAATTGGATGCAATTAACCTTTCGCGTCCCATTATCCCGTATGTTCGTCACAAACTTGTGGCGAAGTGGGGAGAATAAAACGATTTTCTTCAATACATTGCAGTTTTGAAAACACTATGAATACATCACGTCGACGGCGCACGTCATCATCGACGTTCTAGTCTATCGTTTATTGAGTTTTACAGACATTCCAGTCGCCGCTTAAGTTCGTGTGTAATATACACAGGTCGATGAAACATTATAGCATAATTAAGCTCGGAAGCTATGGATTTGGAGTCGATTGGAAGAAAGAGAAAGGATAAAAAAAGCTCTAGCGTCGAGGAAATACAACGTTGCTAAAAGGGTACCGAACTATCGATCATTCGAGCGATTGCAGGATTTGTACAACGTTATTTTTTAATTCATCGGCGAGAGGAAACTACGTCATAAATATCTTTTTATCGATGTACCGAGAACAGAGTACAATCGATTGCCTTGTAAAAAGTTAATTTAATATTATTAAATGGGTTTCCATTTCGGAATTGAAAAACTGCAAATATCGTCAGGTTTTTTTTCTATTCGACTGTTATTAATTTTTCAAATCGATTTTATACGGAATTATTCATTTTTATTAAATAAACTTCAACTGAAAAACCTATCCAAAATCCTAGTTTACATTTCTATTAACTTATTAAACAATTTATTGAAGAGCAATCTGAGAGAAAAATAGAGCGAAAAATAAAAAGGGCGAAAGGAAAAAAGTACAATGTAGAAGAGAAAGAATGACGTCGGCAAAGAAGTGGGTCATGTCCTAATGATTAGATGGTACACGGTGCTTTTACTGCAGGTGAAAATTGCCGAGGTCAAGCGTGCGCGCTCTTTTCCGAGGGAGGATACCAAGTGAAACCTTATTTGAAATTCTGATATTCTTTCTATACTCAATTCTTCTTTTCTCTTGTCTGTATATTTTCATCCTCCCGTGGTTGGTGTCGTAATTTTTCCGGGTTAAAATCGATAATACCAGCATATTTAACACTCGAACAAATGCGATTTGAAAATTTTGCAAGTTGTGCCTCATTGATAAAAAGAAATCTTCAAAATAACGAAATCGCTTTAAGTCGGAAAAATTGTAATAAACTATTAAGTCCCTGAATATTGAAAGTCTCTAAATTCGATAAATTTACCGATTTTTCTTCGATGTGAAAGAGAAACGAAAGCGAATCACCATAAATAACCATTATCAGTGCTCCATTTGAATGAATTTATTCACTAGACTATGAAAAACCTTAAAAAAAATTCTCAACCTATTTCGAGCGGAAGATTCAAAAATGTATCACAACGAGCACTCTGCCGATAAACAGGTGGGAAACGATATGTATACAATATGTACATGCAGAAGTGGCTTGGATAAGTGACCCAATTCGAATGACGAGCAATGCCAGAAACATCACAGCAGAGTAATGAAACCGTAGGAGCTTCGGTGGACCGGTAGACGAAAGAACACAATGGGAATCTATAAACAAACCATGAAAATTTTCCGAAACTTTGCATCGTTACAATTTCACCAAAGTTTCTTCTCTCTTTTTCAGTGTTTCTGTCATTTTTATGCAAATGTAAGCTTCGAAAAATTGTTTAAGTTCTTTTTTTTACGTTTTTGTTAGAGTTCCACAGATTAAAAGGCCCGAATTTTTGGCAAACGGAAAATTGAAAAATGTCAAAAAGGTTTTCCATTACAGTGAAATTGTGATACTTCAATAACGCTTATAAATGGTGAGATGGACAGAGAGAGAGAGAGAGAGAGAGATGTACGGTTACGTATATAATGATTCGTTTCATTTCCGTCATTCTGATGGACTGCCCGGTGTATAAAGGTCTCGCACATAGAAACTTTGCGGTGCCTAACACGTTGGTTCGTCACTTCCTGCCTTAACTTATATGCATTTCGTATGCAACGGGTGTTCCACTGGACTCAAAGAGAAAAACGTTCAAGAACATATATATTATAGGAGGAGAGAGAGAGAAAGAGAGGAATGAAAAATATATAGAGGTAAGTAGATGTTTAAAGCCTGAGTAAGTTGCCAACACAGCTCTGTCTATAGATATCTACGTCATACCGTTCACCCACGCTAACTCGCTTCGAAATAATCCCAATTTCCATTTAAATTTCCATTCTATGATTCCTCGTTCCTTTTTTTCCTACGCAATATCACCGGGATTCACGACCGTCTTGAAACCGAAAATAGGCAGGTTGAATAACTTATTAACACCCTTCTCCTATTTTACTGTTTCTTTTTTCTTGATTCCTTCTTATTAACTTACTTAATTATTTCAGATTTATGATGTTAATAAACTTTGAATTAGTAAAAAAAAATCGAGTCTGTGTTCAACAAATTATTTTGATAATTTTTTATTTGGCTCATCTGTTTAGCAGACTAGTAGTACTCTGTACACAAATTCGAAAAAAATATAATTCAATATTACATTTTTTCCCACGCTAAGTGATTTCTCGTGTACAACGGCGCCAAGAAAATTTTGTCGTTAATGGTCAATCACTTTCACGCGGGTTCGAGCCTATTTTTAGGATGTAACAAAGATGAAACGATTGAATGCTATTTTTACAAGGAAAGACAAACAATTTGTAACGAAACGGAGAGTTTTCCAGTATCGATTAACGGGAAATACGAGGCTCGATGGAAAAATTTTTATAGCGGGATGATATTTAAGTGTTTTTTTTTATATCCGTGTATTTACGTTTACTAGAATTTGAAATTTCATAGCAATACATTGAGAACGATGGTACATGGCGAGGAGAGATGTCGTCTAAGAGATTCGGGTCTCTACATTTGTCGTGAAACGCTTTCGCGTATTTATACACGCGCTTTTAAAGTAGAGTCTTCATATCTCTCTCTCTCTCTCTCTCTCTCTCTCTCTCTCTCTCTCTCTCTCTCTCTTTCTCTCTCTTACTCACTCTCCCTGTCTCTTGCTTTTTCATTCTTTTTTGTTGGACGTAGGCCAGAAAATTTTCGCCGTACTTTAGGACGCAAACGAGAGCGCTCTCTTGGAGAGTTTTACTCTCGCTTTGGGATCGAGAGCGCGGTCAAACCGTCTCGCGCTCGCGAATCCTCACCGCGGAGTTCCTCCACATCTATACAGAAATGTACGAGATCGAAACTCACGACTATGCATATATATAGCTGAATAATAAAAAAGAGGATCTGGCGACAAAGTGCAGGGGCTCGAAAAACAAGACTACATTCCCGAGATTCGATAAACTCCAAATTTTGTCACCAAAGCACGTTGAATACCACACGTCATCGATTTTCTCGAACAACTTGAACAAAATTACGTTTTTTTTAGTTCACAAATTCCTTAAGGTAAATGTACCATATTCCGGGGTAGTACACTATTCCGGGAGTTTTAGTTCAAAACGTTAAAATAAGAAAACTTTCGAATATTTTGGGGAATTTCGAAGGAAAACTTGATCTTTGACTCCTACAATATATAAAATTCAAGCTTAGTTTATATTGTTATTAACACTGTAACTGCAATCTTGAGTCAATCCGTCAGTCAACGACGAGTCATCGTACGAGGCACTTTCACTGGGTAAAGTAACAACGGGTGATGACAATTTTCGTAAGATCACAAAACGTAAGAATTAATTATTTTTTAATAAAATTTCGCTTCCTCGATACCATTATTGTTGTATTTATTAATGGATCCCGGTTTTCGAGTCGTTTTGTGAGTTTTTTAAAATAAAAAATCCGCTTTTCTGAAGCACGAAATTATGTTCGATATTTTTTGATATGTTCATAATTCTGTGCCTAGAACGGGACGTTTCATTTTTTAATTAACTCTTGCCAATTAATAAAATAACTTTTGGTTTGATCAGAGTATTTCTTTCCGTTATTATAAAATAATAAATATATAGTTTTTCTTCAATTTTTAGTAAAAATTCTAAATTTTTTTCAATTTTTTAATCTGTTTACAACTATCACGGAATTGTGTCCGAAATAATGTGTATTTCCCTTATTCCGTTTTATGGGCCGTAATTGAAGACACCTGGCATGGAATTGAGAATCAGACATTGCACATATTCGTTATTACATCCTAAGCACTGTAATATTGGTTCGATCAATTTGTAAACACATCAATGTTATCGAATTTTTTCATATTTTATAGCGGAATACTTATAGCATAGAATATGCCAGAATTATGAACATAATATCACGGAATTAAGGGGATGGGTCAATCACTTAACCTCACCTCGAATTTTCGAAATTGAAATTCTTCGATACGGTTTGACCGATTACAAAAAAGCTCTGTCAGCCCACGTAGGACGATAGCAAAAATGGGCTGACAGGGCCTTTTTGTAATCTGTCAAACCGTGTCGAAGAATTTCACTTTCGAAATTTGCAACTATCTCTCTCGCACTCACGGTGGCGAGATACCGACTGACTCGTACCCTTAATGACAATGGCATATTTCTATCACGGAATTATATACATTTATGGGATTCCCAAATTTGTCAAAAAAATAATTAAAATGTTATTTAATGTGTTTGAAATTTTACAATATTAAAGAAAAAAAAGAAATTTAAATAAAACAATGTCAAATTTATTGCAAAATTGAAGGTGTCTTAAACTCCCGAAATATGGTATATTCATCTTAAGGCGAGCAACCACTTTAGGAAACCGAAAATTAGATGATTTTTTGGATTTTTTTTTATTGTGAAAAAAAAACGGAAATTTCCGCAACTCTGACAATAATTTATTCATATTTTCATACATCTCTGGTAATTTTTTCAAGTTATTTCATGCATTAATTAAGGTGTAATTCGCTGTGTCCCTTGGCGCGTCCTCATCGTCGTTGTCGATTTGCGGGAATTGTGCAGCTCGCAATTCGCATTTGAAATAGTCCAACAAATTTTTATACATTTTTGAGATGTTTTTTAAGAACATGAACCTAAATTTTGAAAAAAAAAATCGAGAATTGAATGTTGGAACGTGTTTGAAAAAAAATGATCGACTTTTAGCATTTTTTCCCCCGGCATTTTGCAATAATAAATATGTTTTCAACAATCTAATCTTTCCAACTTTAGGTAATGTTTAGGTTAATGTTTTAATAAATTATATTATGTAAATTTGAATATGATCCATCAATTAGTTTTTGAGTTATGATTTCCGCAAATTGAAAAAATGTCGTTTCGAGAAAAACACATTTAAAGTACCTGAGCGCGCTTGGGAGTCGAGCGGAGGGAGAGTCTTTATAATTTATACATACATACCGTTAGAAGGAATCCGAATATCGTTTTGAAATTTTTAGGGTGTATTCTTAAGATATTTTGCCAACCATTTATGAAATAAAAAAAAATTGATTTTTTGAGGCATCTACAGTGGTTGCTCGCCTTAATTGGAGCGATAAGCAGGATACAAAAAATGATGAATCAATTTTATTTTATAATTTACAAAAATGTCTATAATGAATGCGACAATTGACCTTAATGATGAGAATCAATTATTGAAAAATAAATCAATTATTTTAGTAAATATACTCTGGGAATTGTTCTTAATAAAAGTAAACGACAAAATCAGGTAAAGAATCGAGAATAGATGTATGTTAATCATATGGCTAACTGGAACGTTGGACTGAACGTAAGTAGCATTGAGAAATGAATTTACTACGTGCAGAAAAAGTCTGAAGCGAATGCTTACGATCGAATTTAGTTCTGATCATAATTGAGATATCAAATGCAGTATAACAACAATAATCAGAATCAGGATCACACGATGACGATAATCATACTCTCGTTTTCTTCCATCGTGTATTTAATTTGTTTTCCATTTCATCGATAATATATTCGAGAGTCACGATATAGTGCTGGGTGACGCAAGGAATATATGGAAAGTTGTATAGCTAATTTGATGATGATGATTTATTTAATTATATATGTATATTATTATTCGTTGGTTGTATTTAGTGGCGAGTTGTTCGGTGGGCAAATAGAAAGGATGTAAATGCATTCTAATGCTTCTTCAAGCGTAATTAACGCCGCGTTCACGTGTCTACTAGACAATACACGACACCAGTAGTTATCCTAAGAAGCAACGAGTCTGGAAGTAGTACGAATAGACATGTATTTCCACTTTGCTGAGTGAGCAAGGGGGAGAGGGGAGGGTCGAGTTTTGCTACTTACGAGGACATGAGCATTTTTAATTTGTCAAACCCGCAGGAATTTTTGCTCTGCTGTAGAAAAATCTATCCTTCTGAGATTAATGAGACTTCTAATTAGGTTTCAGTTGCATGGACGTGACTAGAATTTCTAATCAATTTTAAATAGTTTGATAATATAAATGTAAGCGAAAAATATCCGATTTTTCATAAAGATTTTTTGCGTATGAGATTTTATAACGGTAAACACTGTTTTCGTAGCGTGAACAAAAACCTTTAACGAATGAATGCAACAGTATATTTGAATATATTTCAAGTCCATTTATACATATGTATTGCATGCAAATACTCGTTTATCATCGGGTTAGAAGGAGGAGAGAGAAAACTGCAATTCAGAACTATGGAACATAATCCTGTGCATCCTGTGCACTCGAGCAATTCGCGAGATGCAGTTACGCGAAGACAATGCTGAGTATTAGACTGCGAAGACCAGGTTCAATCTGGGTCGACCTCGAGAGTTACAGTGGCCCCGTGGGCATATTTAATGCGATGTATACAACTTCTCAACTTTGTGAACAACTCGAAAAGGGCAAGCTCCGCTTGAATAAAAATCTCTCTGGTTTCAACAACCGGAATAAAAAACTTCGTCTTTAGAGAATAATTCATGGAAAACTTTTTTTTTTCCAAGGAATATACGTGGAGTAATTCACTTTTTCAAGAAATAACAAAAATTCATTACCCGTCCAGCTTTAAACTAATTACTTAGGCTGGCTCTGAAAATACTTTCCTACATAAAATAAGTCAAATTTCAAAGTTCAAAATCAATTTAAATTGATAGTACGAAATTTTTATTTTCGTTTGCCAATTTAGTAATTCATGAAATCTCCAAATATTTTTTTGCATTTTTTGTCTAACAATTCTGAGCACAGTTTAAATTAAAAAAAAAAGGAGCAATACTGGGGGGAAAAAATTCGATGCAAACAACGATAAAAACTGTAAATTTCTTTTAATTAGTAGAATATAAAAATTTCATTTTTGTAATTCTCCCGTCGAAAGTGTTGCAGTAATACAACAAATAAAGTGTTCCAGTTGGTGAAGAAAAATCGTCAAGCTAGATTATGCTGTTATGTATTACGCTGTCCGATGACAAACATTGACAGTGTTATAAGTGTTGGATTATAAGCTTGTATTTACCTTCTTCGAGTCTACATCGTTCTTCTCTTATTTATTTATTATGATTCATTACAATACAAAGAATATGAGAGGCAGGCTCGTCACGTGTACACAGTAGAGAGTGGAATGCCGCGTCCAATTAAAGTACTGGCTCAATCCCATCCCTCTTGCCAGGTGCAACAAGCTCGGTTCAACACCGTCCTGACTCTCTCTGAGTTTAATAATCTTTTATACAGCGTGAGCAACCGAGAATTCAATTCAAGTGTCGCCGTTAAATCCGTACGAAAAAAAGTGAATAAGAGGGCCTTGACAGTTAATTAACATGTTTATGTAACAAAAAAAGACTTGATTGACTAATTTGAATTAACTAATTTGTTCGTGGCTAAACTAATGTTAATTGGCAATATTAGAGCAATGCCTTTTTTTAAAATTAATTCACACAATCACAATTCCAACACACTGTGAGGAGTAGCCAATATTTCAGTTATTCAAGTAAGAGTTTTAATAAATATTTTATTTATCGGGCTGAACATTAATTATATAAATCTTCGCAACAGAGATTGAACACCAGATGCAATGAAATATCCACAAATGCTGACATTTCGCGATTAATCGTCTCGAATTAAAAATCACCTTAGTAATAATGGGAAAAAATTAACGCATTTTAACCACACACTACGGGGTCGAATGGACCGACAGCAAAATTACATTTTCACCTTTTTTTCACCACACACCTTTTTATAAACGTCATAACTTTTTATCAAATGCCTTTTTGGCTTTACTGATTGCTTCTCCGGATTGGTCGGAATCTGGCGTTTTGATTTTACTACAATTAAACCTCAATAGACGCATTTGTTACAATGTTATAAAGTAATAAAATTCGTCGGTCCAATAGACCGATAGTGTGTAAGTAAGGTACCAAAAGTTATAATGTGTAGCTAGGGTTAAGAATACTTTTGCAATGTGTTTGAATAAAAACATTGTATTCCTTTTTTGTCTCGATTTGAGATTCATTGATTGAAGTGCAAGCAAATTAATCGATTTGTCAATCGGTGCGATCGATTTTAACGAGCGAACATGGCTTTACTGGGCCAAGAAGTCTCGTCGAGTAAAAAATGCTCATGAAAATGAGGAAGAGGTAAAAAAAGAGGTACCGAAGACTCGAATAGGTCAGTTTGTGTGCAAAAAGCGTGTTCCGGCTGTTTCTCCGCAAAGATATATTTGCTCGTGAGTACGGGAGCTCGAGAGGGGCATACCAGAGAGAGAAAGAGAAAGAAAACCGTTGGAGAGAAGCTGGCTTCGATGATGTCGAGACTACGCCCGGCAGCAATCGCCAGGGACTACGGTACGAGAATAGTAACGGAAAGCCCGAGGTGGACCAAGATCGAGCGAGGTGGACACACGCTAGCTAGTGTGTCAACCTGAGCTAACGTTTTGAGACACCGATACAGTCATACCAACTCAAAAAACTAACGAGTATTCGTAAAAAAAACTTAAGAATATTCACCACTCGTCGTCAAATGATCCCCTAAATTCGATTCTTCCGAAATGCAATACGAACGATTGTTCACAAGATCTTTTTATTATCACTTTAAAATTTCAGAGACCAACCGTTGAATTCCGAAAAATCTCAATCGTATGAATAAAGTGTTTATCCTGGGAATACAACAAAAAAAAATTGTTTTCTAGTAGAGCATAATATTTATTCGTACCATTCGGATACGAAAATGGATTAAGATTAGCGGTAGCAAATTAATAATTTTCTAAGGCTCGACTTTTTTCAGGTCCTAAACATCAAACGAGCTCAATGTTGTTTTCGTTACATCTCAACAACTGAACGTCAATACCATGTATATCAAAAATTCAGATTAGAGTTTGAAAAAGATTCAATAACTAAAATTCAACCATAAATATATAAATATAATTATGCATGAAAATGGAAAATACCGTATTATAAAAGATCTCACATGTCAACAAATTTGACTTGGAAATCTTCCAATCTCTATATATATAAATCTGTTGACGAAAAAATGTTTGGCTGCTTATCAATCGAGAATCGATGAACCGATTTCGATGAATCTTTCACAGGAAGAAAGCTCATGATTCGCACTAGGTTGTAGGTTGCATAACATTTCGATATATTGTTTTTTACGGAAATTCGGAAAAAAGTAAACATTTTTTATTCAGTCTCAAATTAAAAAATTCATCAATAATTAAAAAATGTAGATATAAAAAAAATGAATTACTGATTTAAAGATAATGCGAAAACAAAGAGAATGAGCGACGGCTAGGGTTCCAATTTTGGATAGAAAAAAAGTTACAGCTATTTTAGTAAAGTGATGAAAAATTTAAAAAATTGTTTATGTTCAAAATTTTATTGAGCATCTTTTGTTGGAGGATTTTTGTAGAAAAAAAAACCCCCCAAAGCTTATATTCAAAAATAAGAAGAACATATCATAATATTATTTATGCTATACATTACAAAATAAAAGTTTCATATTATTCGTAGAGCAGGTACTAAATTTTGTTAGATTAACCCTAGCTACACACTATAACTTTTAGTACCTTACTTACTATTGGTCTATTGGACCGATGACTTTTATTACTCTATAATATTGTAACAAACGCGTCTATTGAGGTTTAATTGTAGTGAAATCAAAACGCCAGACTCCGACCAATCCAAAGAAGCAATCAGTAAAGCCAAAAAGGCGTTTGATAAAAAGTTATAACGTTTATGAAAAGGCGTGTGGTGAAAAGAAGATGAAAATGTAACGTTGCTATCGGTCCATTGGACCCCGTACTGTGTAGCTAGGGTTAATATATAATTGTTATTGAAGGCGTCTTCTCACTTTGGAAATTTAAAAAAATCGATTTTTTTTTTTTTTAAATTTTGAAAGTACATATCTTCAAAAATGTCATCTCGAAATTTCATAAAGATCGGACGAGTCTAACTACATTTTTTGGCGACCGTTAGGTGACTACCTGAGAGTACCCGGCGATCCCTTTCACGCCGCTCGGACGGTCCCTGTATATCTGACTCTATACAATTGAATAGCCGTGTTCTTTTGTTAATGTAGTACCCCTTGCTTAGGTATATTCTGTTTTCGGGTCTATACTCATGTAATAAGACCTTAACACGTGCATTTTTCAAAAGAAAATCACTCGGCAACGATGCTAAACTGTTATTTCATCAGTCTAATTTGAAACTTCGTAACGGCAACATCTCTGCGCTCAGGATTGTTATAATGGATAAAAAGACTTCGCAACAAAGTGCCACGTGGCGACGTCCAAGTTCGAAATCTAAAAAAAGAAAATTTCGTGGAGTGCTTCCACACCAGTCTGAAGCAGATACGAGTCATGCTAGTGCGAGTGCAGCAAAATTAAAAAAATCGGACGATACAAGTTTCGATGTACACATCGATCCAACGGCTGGATATAGTATTATTCAGTTTTTTCTTGTTTTTTCTACATTACAACAATATGTGAAGTGTAAAGTTTGTAACAAAGATGTTTCAAGAAACATCATCAAGAAAAACCGTGGAAATTGCTTGCCAAACAGCGGCATGCATTTATAACGAAGGGCTACAACCTGTTTTAAAAATTTTGGAGGTGATGGGTGTCAAACTAGGCCCTATCGCCGTTCAATACGCCGAGAAACGCGACAGTGATCGCGTACGCGTAGGGAACCGCCGCAGCTCTAACGCTTCAAAAGAGACTAGGTCGAGACGAAGGGAAGCTACTTTGGACGAACACACCTTCTACGAAGAATCGGAAGGTCCATTGTATGGAGCAGGCATCGCTGATTAACCCGAGGTAAGGTTTTTTCATGATTTTTCTGCAACCAAAACTTTAAACGCAGTTATCTCAAAACAAGGTTTTTCGGTGCTTTGTTGATGAAATTTCGGAAACTATCCGGCCGATTGTCATGAAATTTGAATGACATATGCTTCATAGTTATGGCTATAGCGCATATCATCAGATTTTTTAAATTTTGATTTTAAGAATTTTTTTTTTACAAAAAACTGCAAAAAAATCGTGGTTTTTTTTTACTTTTTCGAAAAACGTGCGCCATTTTGTTATTTTCGCGAATATCAAAAATCTGATGATATGCGCTATAGCCACTGACATACTGAATCTAAAACAGTTTTATTTTTTTGTTTCAGACGACCCGTCTCGGAGATACCATCAACAAGCCACGACCATAACATTTTTACACGGGTTTTTCAATGCTACTGATGTATTATAATAATTGTTTAAAAAAATAAAATAAAAATTTTTTCATGTACTTGAAAGATGTGTTTATTACATAGGATCCGTTTTATCCCATAATTTTAAGCAAAAATCCTCGAAAAAAAATCGCAAAAACAGCCTATTTTTGAGGCGTTTAAAGTGAGAAGATGCCTGAATATATCTCAGTTGCAATGACAACGATATTCCTTGCCGCGGGCGGAGCCGCGGGAATAGCTAGTTTAAAATAAGTTTAAAGATTATCAGAACCATACGTATTAACAAATTTAATGTAAAAACAACATTTTCAAATTTCCCAATAAAACGTAGAGGTTGCATGCGTTGAAGTGTATTTTGAGCGCCGTTGTTCAGGTCAATGTTCTTCGATTTTTAAAAATTATTATTATTATTTTTTTTTCTTAAGGACCAAGATGTACACGTAACGACCAAAACGGTACGTCGGCTTAAGACGCAAATGCCGATATAATTCACGATACCGCAGAGAGTTTCACGGTTAAGAGTGTGCGAGAGGGATGTCGAATACATAGACATACACTGAAAGAGAAACGCACGCAAACACAAAAATACACACACAGTTTCATGGTAACTGCGGTGAGGCTGAGTTTAATGCACACGATACGAATACGAGGTCCGGTGAAGTTCTCGGCGTTGTTGAATCGTCGCGATGCTCTGGCGACTGCCACGCACCGACTTTCTTCGCCCCGAGAGTATATAAATGCAACGAGCCGCGCGAGCTGGCAACACTTTTTGCATGTATGCATTAGTATGTGCTCGCGAAACTATTGACCTGATATATACACATATATATATATATATATGTATGTATATGGGGCATTCTATACCAAATTGACCTATCAAATGAGTTTGCATCTGCGATTTCGCTACAATTGGGATATGTTTTAGTACATATTGAAAGACATTTCTGTGATTTTTTTCGATTTTTTTCGGCCAATAGCTTCGGAGATATCGATTTTTTGAAAATTTGACGATTTTTTTTTCAAATGCCCATAACTTTTTGAAAAATTCATCAATTTTGGTTTTTTTTTTTTTAAATTATTCGTTTTCAAACGTAGTTTATAGAAAAGAAACGAATTAATTTCTTCGCTTCAGTCATCTACAGTTTTTTTTCAATTTTGTGTTGAAATCGCGTTTTTGAAGATGTGTGGGTCCTTCGATTTTTTTTTTTTTATTCTCAAAAAAACTTGACAGAATTTGAAAATTTTTAAGCCTAGTCCCATCGTGGGCCAAGTATTATTACTATATTTTTTCGATTATTGAAATTTTTTTTTTTTTCTCGAAAGATTTTTGAAAATTCTAGGAATATCATTCCGAAAGGACTTTAACAACTATTCTAAGAAACATAAGTTCTATAATAAATTTTTCATTGAAAACAATGAAAAAAAAAAAATTTGCACACAATGACAAGTACTTGTTAGGTAATAATTTTATTGTGTATTCTGTGTTTATTGTGATTCACTCTTTCTGTCGTTTAAACAATTTAACTACTTTTCCTTGATCGGATAAGGAAAATTGCTTAACTGTAATTGATTCATCTTTATTTGGAACTACACAATGCAATTTTTGAGTACCCGTCACTGGTTTTGCTCGAATATATCGAGATTGCAGAGTATTTTTGTTTTTTTCATAATCAATATTTGATGAATATCTTATTTCAATAGACGGTAAATTGTTAGGATGTGCAGCCCATTCATACAGCTCTTGAGGTGTCGTGATCTGTCGATCATATGGTAATTGTAAGCTTGCTCGTGATGCTAATCTTTTAATTGTGCCGCCAACGCCATCGCAAGGACCTTTTCCATGTGCTGTGGCAAAAAAGTGCCATTCAGCATCTACACCAAAATCTTTTTCGTGGTAATAAAGATTCACAAAATTTTTAATGTTCTTGAATTGCTGTGGCGCGCCATCTGAAAAGTAGCAAATTTTCTTTGCACTTTTCGATATAGTTTTGATGTATTCGATAACAATTTTAATGAATACGTGAACTGCATCAGCATCATGAGAAGTGCAGTCAGATATTATTACTATACTTCTGTGACATAATTCGTCATCTGTCTTGAAATATATCACCACTGGAAATATAGTCGCCTGTTTATTGTTCCAATGGAATCCAGGCGCTGCATCTTGAATTACAAATGCGTAATTTTCGGCAAAATCACATATCACAATAAAATCATCGACTTCTAATGATTCTTTTTTGTATCTTAGAAATTTTGCTTGTTCTTTAGCAATGAAAGCATGAGGCAAAAGATTAATCATCTGAGAACAAAAATCTTCTACAAAGTCAAATGAACTTTTTGTAAAAGTTTCAAGACTCGTTCTAGGATGAGCAACCCAGTGCTTGTAGGTTATATCATCAACATAGTTGTTGTCAAGCAGATTCACTAATACATCTTCGAGTTTATCAATTCCCGGACAATTTGCACATTCGCCATAATAGCAGTTTGTCGAAGGATTTTCGCATATAACGATTTCGAAACAGTCATGATAATCTACTAACGGTTTCGCAAGGTTTTTCGATAATTTGCCCAAGTTACAACCTGAAATCGATTAAAAACAATAATAGTAACTTTTTTAAAGAAAAAAAAAAAAAAGATGAACAGTTAAAGTCCAATTTTTGTATGCTAATAATCATTATAATAATCATTATTATAATCATTAGCTTAATGTTCTGGTGCATTGAACAAACACACACGGTATGCGTACCGACAGGCCCAGCAAGAACACATTGCTTTGGACGCATCGAAGCAAATGTTGAAAAGCCAATTTTATAATCCGGATAACGCAGTTTGAAAAGCTGATATAATTCTTTGAGATTTGAAAGAATAAGCCTTTTTTGAATGTGCTCACGTTCGCCATTTTCATTTCGTACGGAAACGAAATCTTTCATACCAGGCATCATCATGCTCATTTCATCATCAACATAAAACTCTGATACCTTCAACTTAATATCTTCAGATAAACGACAGCCTAATCAAAAGGGTTGTAGAATGAGTAAAATTACAAATAATAAAATAATATTAAAAAAGAGTAAACTTTTATTTTTACCTAGCTTTGGATCGCGCAATGACAATATTCCATTTTTTTCCCTCAGGCTTTTAGCAGCTTTAGCTAAATATTTTGTCGAACCCATTACTTTACACATTTTATAAATGGTCCAGTTTGGGGGTAACACAGTGAGGATTTGAATTTTTTGAGATTTGTTAGTATCCTTGTCATGAAACTTCAATTTCAAAGCCTCAATCATTGTCAAATAATCGTCTGAGTCCGATTGGCTTTCAAAACCTTGCCCCAATCCTAATGTGATTGACAAGCTGCTAGCAGTATCGGTGATTTTTGTTTTTAAGTATGTTTCATTGTCTATTTTGTAAGACAATATTGGCGATTGGTTCAACATTTTCAACGCATCGTTAATAACGGGTAGTTGCGAAGCCAAACTTATTTGTGACGAACTACTAGGTTGGGATTCAATTTCTTCACTAGACATCGGCTGTGATTCTAAGACAGAGGAAACGTGAAAATTCGGATGATAAAAAACCGTATAAGGTATTTTTTGACAATTTAAAGATTAAAAAAAAAACAAAAAAAAACCTCATGGTTTACCTCTTATGGGAGATTCGGAAATAGCTTGATTCTCATCATCATCGTCGACGTCCATACCATCACCAGCATCATTGTCAGTCGAATCTTTTGCATGTATAAGATTGAATTGCTTTCTACAGTTCGAACACAAATAGTCGGAACGGAGGAAACTGTGTTTTTTCTGCATGTTTTCTGTGGCTAACCTCAATCCTTTCGTGATATTGTGATTTTTCAATTGAAATGGATTACAACAAGAAAAGTATTTTCTCGAAGTTTCCATGGTACAAAAATTTTGCCTACAACAAAATCAATAATAAATATTTTTGCCACCCGTGCAGGCTAGACGAAAAGCGCGAAGACCAGTTGATAATGTTGTGAAAAACACAGCAGTTTTTTTTAGGTAAAGTTAGGTTTTACCAGTAGCGAAAAAGGCGATTGCCACGCCGCCTGACGGCGCTGTTGTGATGCAAGATGCAAGGTAGCAAGAGTACGACTGTAAAATTCGTTCGTTAGCATTAAAAATCAAAATACCAAATATTTATTATAAGAATGATAACAAAAATGAAAAATACTGTATTTTTAAATATTGATTGATGAACGAAGTGTAATTTTTTGTCATGCGACATATAACGAAAAAATTCAAAAATAGTAAAAATACTTGGCCCACGATGGGACTAGGCTTGAAAATTTTCAAATTCTGTCAAGTTTTTTTGAGAATGAAAAAAAAATCGAAGGAGCCACACATTCTCAAAAACGCGATTTCATTCGATCAAGGAAAAGTAGCTAAATTGTTTAAACGACAGAAAGAGTGAATAAATATTCACAATAAAAATATTACCTAACAAGTAATTATGTGTGTGAATTTTTTTTTTTTTCATTGTTTTCAATGAAAAAAAAAAAAAATTTCAAAAATCGAAAAAATATAGTAAAAATACTTGGCCCACGATGGGACTAGGCTTAAAAATTTTCAAATTCTGTCAAGTTTTTTTGAGAATTAAAAAAAAAAAATCGAAGGACCCACACATCTTCAAAAACGCGATTTCAACACAAAATTGAAAAAAAACTGTAGATGACTGGAGCGAAGAAATTGATTCGTTTCTTTTCTATAAACTACGTTTGAAAACGAATAATTTAAAAAAAAAAAACCAAAATTGATGAATTTTTCAAAAAGTTATGGGCATTTGAAAAAAAAATCGTCAAATTTTCAAAAAATCGATATCTCCGAAGCTATTGGCCGAAAAAAATCGAAAAAAATCACAGAAATGTCTTTCAATAAGCACTAAAACATATTCCAATTGTAGCGAAATCGCAGATGCAAACTCATTTGATAGGTCAATTTGATATGGAATGCCCCATATATAAAGTACGTAGATTCATATTGTACACGTGTATTTATATAACTGGAAATTTCCAGGACGCTAAGTAGCCTAATGGCATTAAAATAAGATCAAGACGCTCGAATAGTGTTTTAAAGCCGATACAAGCAACTTCTTTTCCTTGCGCGTATATATTGAACAGTTTCGATTTAAGCAACATTGTTCATGAAAAAATTCTTCCCAAATTCATTTAAATTATTATAAATCTCCGAAGCATGGAAACTTTTAGCAAATTCGATCATTTTTAAAAAACCTTCCAAAAGATTTTCGCAATTTTATTCGTCGGTTGTTAACGGGAAAAACCAGTTTAGGAGGCCGAAATTTTGGTGTTTTTCGTGAATTCTTTTAACAGGGAAGGAACAATCAGAATTTGTTTAAACTTGGAGAATATTTTATTCATGTTTTGAAGTACACTTTGTAATTTTTTCAAGTCATTTCCGCCGGAAATAGTGGAGTTAGAAGCTGCTGTCCATGGACGATCGCCATCCGAGCTTTTTGCTGGTGGGCATTCCTGAAGTCACAATTTTTATCTGTAATTATTACAATTTTCTTTTTTCGTTAACAACATATTTCCTGAGAATATGAACCTAATTGTGATCAAGAAAGTTGAAAATTGCATGTTTTTGAGGTGTTTGAACACAATGTCATGTTTTTACACCATGTTTTTTCACCTTTTTTGCTTTAAAAAAAATATTTTTCATAATAATATCATCCCAGAGTTAGGTTCATATAGATTGTAATTGAATAAAGAATAGTCACACAAATTTTCAGAACGATTGGTCAATAACTTTTTGAGCTGGAATGCCCACCAGTTGAAAAAAAGTCGTCCATGGACAGCAGCTTCTAACTCCACTATTTCCGGCGGAAATTACTTGAAAAAATTACAAAGTGTACTTCAAAACACGAATAAAATATCCTCCAAGTTTAAACAAATTCTAATTATTCCTTCCCTGTTAAAAAAATTCACGAAAAACACCAAAATTTCGGCCTCCTAAACTGGTTTCTCCCGTTAAGGGGACCGTATGGTCTAGAAATTTGAAAAAATCGATTTTTTTTTTTTCGATATGTCGAAAGTATAGTATCTCAAGAATATACTGTGAAATTTTCATGCGGAAATTCTCAATATTACAGCTTCTACAGCCCATAACGCAGGTAGAGAGCGGTCCGCGACACGAAAACGTTCAAAGCCTTATTGGACACAAAGCCTTACGGGGATGATTTTTTAGTTTGCAAAAAAGAATGTGTTTTGCATGTTAAAAAACGTTTGTACAAACGTGCTGTTGATGCGAAAAAAAAACATGCACAAATAAAGAAAGCAACAAAGAAATTGACAGAAAAAGAAGAGGGAAAAAAGACACAGCGGAAATCGATAAATAAAACACCGAAGCGTCAACAATTGACGAATAAATTATTGCAAGAGCTGTCAACTTATTACGGTCTAGCAATTAGACGTAATTCAGATTCGACTGAAGGGATGAGAAGTGAAATATGGGCAGCATATTATCACAAAATTTCAACAGATGAATATCCGCAACACTCGTACTGTCCTCCAGGTTCCGAATCGTGGTGCAAGTGGCGTCAAAGTGAGGCTGCAGGTACTTTAGACACCTACGAGCACCCACCTGCTCTGTGCGATGAAGCACAAGAGATATTAAAACCAATTTATGAAGAATTGACAGCAGAGACTTTATTGGAAAGGTGTATTGGCAGTAATACGCAGAACAATAACGAAAGTTTCAATGCTTGCGTGTGGCACCTTGCGCCGAAACATCTGTTTGCCGGAAAAAAAATCATTGATATTGCCACTCACATTTCCGCTTGCATATTCAATGAAGGATTTGCATCCCTATTGAAAATAATGGAGACCATGGGCATAACAATCGGGCCACAAGCGGAGCAACTAGCGCAAAACCGAGACGAGCTGCGAGTATCGAGCGCCAACCGTAGGAGCACGGACAACTCCAAAGAGGCTCGGACAGCTCGAAGAAATGAAAGGAGTGAGGAAATCTTGAATTATGAACGTTCCGAAGGAATCCTATATGGTGCCGGAATCGCGGATTAACTGTAAGTATTCAAAATTTGCTCAATTTTTGAAAATATCTGTACCTCAAACTTTAAACTCATTTATCTCGAAACGACTTTTTTCGGCACTGCGCAGGTGAAAACAAAAAAACTATTCAACCGAATCACTTGAAATTTGGATATGTTGTTCACAACATGTATGGCTATCGTCGGAACTACAATCATAATTTTATTTAAATAATTTCTTATTGTTTATACTAAAAAACTAGTGAAAAAAAAACCCGATTTTACGAATTTTTTTTCAAAAGCGCGCCATTTTGTCAATTTTTAATTTTTTCGATTTGTTCTAGTCCCGACCATAACTGCACTCTTTCTGATTAAGAATCTTCTTGAATTTTGTGTTTCAGATGAGTAGAAGTCTCGGATCGATCTTCACCGTCCGGGTCGGATTTTTCGAGAGGGTCGTCTTCAATGCCAATTATATGATAATAAACACTGTTTTTAAAATTAAAAAAAAATTTTTTTGTATACTTAATAAAGGTAGTAATAAACCCGAAAAGTTAAAACATCGATTTTTAAATTTTTTAAGGCAAAAAAAAAATCGTGAAAATAGGTGAAATTTTCGTGCTCTAGACCATACGGTCCCCTTAATGGATTCGCTGTGTTACGTTGCCAGTTACAAAAAGTTATTCGCGCATTAATTTTCGCTCAAATATGAAATAATAGACGAATAAGTTTATATTTTTTTAATGAATAAGAGGAAATTGGAAAAATTGAATATGGAGCCAGTCCGCTAAACTCAAAAAACTTTTACACAGCTCCACAGACATTTTCATTTATTCGCGCAACGTTGCGTAAATAAATATATGGATAAGAGCTCTTCTCGTTGAGTTACAATGATGAAGACTCGGAAACGGCACGGGAATTTATTTATTTTATTTTTTTTATTTTTTCTTACTATACTTATGTTCTTCCTCTGTCTCACCACATATATTATGTGACATAACGTATAACCGTAAGAACGACTGCTTAGTTTCGCTTCTTGAATTCTCGACTATACTCACAAACACACACGCACACTTACAGAGATAAAGATTCACGTGAACGTACCGGACTATCGGGCCAGTAATTACATTTCTCGGATATGTATTATTAAACCTTATATGTCGGTATTACGTGTGAAATATAATTTAAAATTGTTCATGGGTGCATTAAACGCATTTGTTACCAATGAATGTTACTTTTATGGTTTTAGAAAAGGCTCAATGTTCCTTCAGGTTAGTGGCACTGTAATTCTGAGTCAATTTTCAGCAGCATGGTGAACTTCGCACTGGGAAAAAAAAATTTGTTCATCGAACGAAATCCCGTTTAGTTGGATGAGAAAATGGTGGATCTAACGAATGATTCAACAACAAAAAATAGTTGGATCCACCATTTTCTCGTCCATCTAAACGGGATTTTGTTCGATGAAGAAATTTTTTTTCTTAGTGCGATTACGAAGCACTGAAATGTGATCGAATGATTAAATTGGGTTTTAAATAACGTCAAATAATTTTTAATCAAAATTTTTCGTTTATCAAATTACGGAATTTAATCTTTGTTAAGGTAGATCGGTGAATTTGAGCCATCCAAGATGAAGGACTGACAATTTTTATAGTTACACATAAATACGAAATGAATTGATATTTGCAACTTGAACGCTATTTACCGTCTAGTTTGGTAGTAATTAATTCGTTAAAATCGACTATTTCCAGACATTTATCCCTACGAGCATAGAAAAATCGTATGCACGTCAAGACTTATTGAATTTTTACATTTGGTACTTCCAAGATTTCTGTATTCCGCGAATATTCCTGAATATAAAAGTGCTTGGATTTTTGGACGTTACCGTTAAAAATCGACTGAAAAATAAAAAAATTATTCGTTGTAAAATGATTGAGATTTCCACAGGAATGACACGGGAAAGGGCGCGAGAGCGCTTAGCAACTCTGTATTCAGCGTCTGCTAGAACATGCCTTCATACGTGACAGTTTGCCAATTTTACTGTGTTTTTCTTTTTTGTTTTTGAATGTTTTTACCGTATTTGATAAATATCGATCGAATTAATGGTAATAGGTAAACTGGCAAAATCTCTGCCGTTGCGTAATTCCTTTGTGTAAATACACTATATAGGTTATAAACAAAACTGATAGTTTCGGCAGATGACAGTAATGGCCATGAGACGTTTCATAATCCACTACGCTCGTCAAATTTCAATTAGTAAACATTTTTTCAACAATAAAATCATATAAAAATATCCATTCTCCGCTGTTTATATTTCGAAAATAATAAAATTATAATTTCAAAGACAATTTTGCATTTGCAAACTTTGGTCTATAATAGGTACTGCAAAGATCACGTAGCCGTCACCGATCTACCTTAATCGAATCATTGAAAATTGCCTTTATAGTACAACTAATTTTGTTACTTGGTAATGTTTCTCGAAAAAATTGAGGAGTTACAATAAGACCGCTTAAAAAAATTCGATGTCAAATATCTGACATTTGTTGACTGTATTCAAAACGTTGATTTTCATCAATATGCAATCAAATGCATCGACAAATTTGAAGGTTAACGACAAAATTTAGTCGGTTTAAGGTGCAACGTTAAACGAGTAAAGAATATCGTTTCCCGGTGTGCGATGTTTCTCTCGAGCTTAAAGCAACCGTAAAACCGGTTCGAAGTATTCCGTTCGACCCGATTACGCCTTCTGTATAACGGACAAATCATTTTATCGATACTTACGCACTTCTCGGCACGCGTGTTCGACGCTCCCGTGTTTTACATACATATATAAACATAAATAAATATACGCGCATATTCATATAAATTTCAATACATTTACCACAGTTCAAAGAACAAAAGCGCGTTGCGGCGAATTCTTCATTTTTTAAAACCGGAAGTTTCTCAAAGGATCGTGCTTAAATAGTCTACTGAATTATTATTTATCGAATGCAACGTGGAATCCAAAATTTTGTCTTTGAAACTCAAGAGTTCAAATTTATTCAATACCAGCGTTTTGAATTTGTTTCGATTAAACACTTTGTAAATAAAGTGTTCAACGGTTTTGTTCGTAAACTGCCACGAATCGACTGCGAAAAGTGATCTAGGCAAAAAATCGTTTCGATTCGTAAGAAATATTCTTACCGCCAAATTTACATTTCAGAAAAAAAAAAACAAAGTGAACTGTCACCAACTTCTCTCTTTAACGTATCCAATTCTTTTTCTGTCTTTTTTTCTCCCTGGACTCTGGTGGAGTTTGAGGGAAGTACATAGACAGGTAAATGTGTTACAATCTGGCTAAGGCAATACTACGGTGGACCGGTTCGACAAGATAAGTCCGTAGAACACACGAACGAGGATCGCAGACCCCTGGGACACGTAAGAATTGCTGGGGACTGTATTGCTCGTGGCAATGCATACCACGTAGCTATGAAGGTTTTTTTTTGTACTTTTTCGAGCCTGTGTTTTGTATGTGTCCAGGAATGTAGGTAAGCCTGCCTACCTGCTCGGGAGTCGACTTAAAACGTGAAAACACAAACACCCAAAGTTTATAGATTCACAGATACAAATATATACACATAGGGAAATTCGAGCTGCATCGTGGAGTTCGTAACCTTCGTTACTCGCAATCACCTCTTTATATTTTAGATTAGCAATTATGTGACCCAGATTAAAAATTGTTATCGTCTTTTTCATGTCACCAAACGTTCAGCAAACGATATTATAGCTTGTCTATTTTTTTCTCTTTTCAAACCAATATTTCGGTGTCAAATTTTTTTAGATTTTTTCCAGCAGAATTTGAATTTTCTAAACAAGAATAATTAAGGAAAACCTTAGTGGTATTAAAGCTTTGAATTTTCCGAATTTTTATGTCGTTAGTATTTTTTGTGATTTTTATTTGTGGATTATACGATCTTCAATTGTTTTTATACCCACCAATTTTCGTAGCTTAAATCTGCAAGAGCCATTGGTATTTTTCAAAACAATGAAATTGATCAACAAATAAAGATTCGTTGTGTCAATTTTATGATTTACGACTCAATCTCGTTGTGTGCAACGAAGCATATTATTTTTTATTAAAAATAAAGTTTGGTCATACGATTGATCAGTGAAAAAAGGGGGTAAACCACTAGTCTAATTTGGCCTGTAATTCTCTATATTTATATATCGACAACAGAAAATAAGAAGGGCGTATTGACTGCGTCTAAAACGTACTTTTTACGTCTTCGTATGCTCGAATGCAGGATTGCGCATGTGTGGGCATGTTGTCGTTTACCAGATTACCATTAATAGAATAAGAGTATACGAAACGTGTGAGTGGGACGGGGGGGGGGGGGGGGGGGGGTGGAGAGGGCGACGTGTTTCCAACGAGTCTGATGATCTAAAGCGCACTCATCCGTTCGCCATTTTTATCGATCTTATCATCTGATTTCATAACACTTTGAGTAATTCGAATCGCCATCAAAATTATTATTTTTTTTGCGACAAGAACAATCCATCGTTAATTTTCATTCCTTTGCTCAGTCAGGCAAATTAACTGGTTAATAAAAAACATCAGCGTGAAATTCAATCGATTGATTCAAGGAAAACACACATGGAAAAAAATGATCTGTAAAAATTAATGGTCGATATTTAAAAATTACTGAAACTAAAACAAAATATACAGTTGAAAACTGTAAAATAGTCGTTTTACAGTGTGCTCCATTACAAAATAATGGATTTAATGTGTTTTTTACTTTCTGATCAATTACCAATACTGATTTAAACTGTAAAAAACTCAATGGCCACAGTAAAAAAATGACAGCAGAAATTACAAACAAAAACGAGGAATCCCATTGTATATGAAATGTAAAATTTACAGTACCCCCAGCAAAATATTTAATACGCATAGGAAAATAAACTGAACCAATACTATTTACTGATATTGAAAATTGTAAAAAATGTTATACTGTATACATGAAAAATTTTAATTAGAAAATATCAAAATTGTTTGCTTCCAATGGAGAAAATTACTGTCGATGTAAATTAAAAATTGCACTGTGCCCAGTGAAAATTCGAATACGTACTGCAAAATTTGCTATGTTACTTTCATTTTTTACAGTGTACACTGTAATTTCTCCAAGCACGTGAGCTCAGCAATTTCAAGGTGAAACACTTATTTTATTATTATTTATTATTATTATTATTATTATTATTATTGTTGTATTTGCTTATTTGAGCTCAAACAATGGGGGATGAATTTTGAACTACACGGAAGCGTTACGGACATGATACATTGTAATATATGAAAATTCGATATTTTGTGTATTTCAAATTTTTCTTGCTTTGACAAATCTTTTCTCATAGATTATTCATTGACGTTACCGATTATGTTCCGGATTGGATATGTACGTATCATTTTTTTACCAATAATTATCAACTAGATAGTGGTGTAATAGGTGGCGTCCCTGCGCGTTAGGTCGTAGATAGGTAGGTGGGTGAAATCGAATCTCAGTGTAGGTAGGAACATTTTTCTGTGGAAATTTATGTCGGGAGTGATGGACGTAACAAAGTATGATCATCAATTATTAAAAATGCCTTTATAATTGAAGAATTAAAAAAAAATTAATTTGTTTTAAATAATTTTACTGTTATGTTTGGGTAATTCTGATCAGGATAAGTTCAGTTTATGATTTCGTGTACATTTTACTGTTCAACACTGTGAAAATTCATTTAATGGGCATGCGATATGTCACTTACGCAATTGGTATTTTCTACCATAAGGACTTGCAGATTTTGTTTAGAGTTTCATGAAAAATTGATGTTTACGCATCCGGAAGGCGCTACTAATATACAAAACTGTAAAGTTTCATGAAAATCAACCTTTGTAAAAAAACAAAAAAAATACAAAATTGTTTTTTCGAAATTACAATAGAAAAGGTGAAATTATAAATGAGCATGAAAAAAAATGCATTTTCCAATAAACACGTATCTATTGGTTGTTTTGAATTGTAATTATATACACGAAAAATACTGCCTCAATAGTTTCGAGTGGAGTAAGCCATAAATATACTTCGACATTCAAGATTGAGCACACTCGTGATCGAAAACGAGATGCACATTGAGAATTGCAAGTCTTTTCCTCGTGCCACATTCGAAAAGCTTGCTCAGGAGGAAGTAAAAATCGAATAACCCACTTTTTCGTGAGGGGCTTCGTAAATATGGAAAAATGATTTGCAAACCGATTTGCAAATTAAAATCTCTCGCTTTTTTGTATACTCTCAGTGCCAAAGTTTGCACAATGGCAAAACATTTTTTTATATAATCCGATACGAAAATTGTTTGAACTTTTTAGTTTACCAGGAATATACAGAGAAAAATCGAATTTTGAAATTGACCATTTTCGAAATGAAAATGTTTGGTCGTATAAAAAAAAAATTCGTTGCATCCGAGCGATGGAAATTTGCATACCATATTTCTTGAACAAAATAAATAACAAATAAGTCGCGTGTAGCCGAATAAATAAATCCACGATTATCGCCAGCTGAATACCTTTTTTTCCAATCAATTTTTCCTCGTATTTTTATGAGTCACTGTCGCCGGAGTTGTGTGAGTGTTTTTACATGATCTCTCTATTTCGTAACATTGCATTGGATCCTTAACACAGACTTATGCAATGAGTTCTACACGTGGCGAACAAATGGGACTTGTTAATCCTAACGGCAGAGCGCATTAAGAAAAAATCCGTACGGAAACTCGTCCTGGAGTATTGGCATTGGAAGCAAAAAAAAAAAAGAATTTTTCATCGAAAACTATTTCGTACATCAATCGAACTCTGAACGATAAAATTCGTATATGAACAACCGCGCCGCTTGGTTTATTATCTCGTCGAGTGTCTCGCGAATGTTCACTGACAATCGATTAGCTCTCAAATTCCAGGCACGTTATAGCGGTTCTCTGAGTTTCGCGGATCAACGGGACACCTCTTACTCTCTGATTTCTTGTATGGGAATTTCTAAGGTACACTCATGTCTCACGTACAAAAATATATAAACAAAAAGAATGATATTTAAAAAAAAAATGACTATAAGATTGTTAATGAAATAAATTTCAATCATCTCATAATTTCAATTCATTGAAAAACTTGAAAAAATCTAAAAATTTGCGTGCTTTTGGTTCCAGAATCGTGATATCGATCGCGCGGTCGATTCACTCAGACGTTGGCGACTTTTTAGTGTTTTATTCGACTTGTAACAGCAATGAGAAATTTTAAATGACAATACGGGTCCTAGGAAGAGAATTGTTGGGAGGTTTTTGAGTCTAAAGCGAAAAATAGAATAGCTAGCCCGGTGCGAGGGTGTTCGAGTTATTTTGGTATGTCCACGAGAGATTATTACGTTGACTGTTATTTGGTGGTACCAAAATCCACGAAGAATGTCCAGAAACAATGTATTTTATTATTAATCGAATAATAAATACGTTAAAACAATAATAAAAATAACAACAACAAATTACCGAGGAAAATGAAAATTGGAGCATATTTCAATAGTTATTTTTTTTTATTACTGATCGATCATTACATTAAACTGTACAAATGGGAAAGGTATGGGTATCTTACAATTTTTCATAGCGCTTGAAATTTAATTTCCATACTTTTGATGCTGAGAATTTAAACGATAAAAAAAAAATACAATAATGCGTCATGCTTCGTGGTTGATATTAAAAATGATAAACTCTAGACCAGTCAAAATCGCGTATACATCGGACAGAGCATTTCCTATACATATTAATACATGTGTACTAGTTTATTGATTACATTTTTTATATACTATAATTTTTTTCAAATATTGAATACATGCACGAAAGAAACAAGTGCATATAAATAAAACTATTTATTCAATTTTTTAGTTGAATCCTAATTGATTAATTCATTCTTTTGGCAAATTATGTCACGGGCATTGCGAAAATTTTGTCTTTGGACCTTGATTAGAGATGCACAAATTAAATCACCCTGAAATTTGTTGTAATTTTCAAAACAATAAACAAACAGAAAGAAAAGAATTTTTGTTGCACTCCAACGAATTCAACATCACACGTAAATGAAAAGCTGGATATATATGAGTGTATACATCATAATATATGAATAAACTGGACGATCTACACGTGAGTGATGAACGAACAGCCTCGTTCAATTTATGCAGATATACGTAATACATAAATTGCACTAGTCCGAGAGACCAACTCCATTTTATGCACATATATAGTGTAGCAAAGTTCTCGCTTTGACGCTCCTCGCAGGTTGCATAAGTAATTGTCATTTTAAATGAAACTCCGGGACATAATACGTCCTCTTCTTCCTCCCCCTCCTCGTTCTTCCTCCCCACCATGCTTTTCGATTACATAAGAATTGTCTCCGACAAGAATAAACATAACGAGAAATCGAGATGACCAAAGTATCGTAATAAAAAAGGGAATTTATCGAACATATTAGAATATCTATATTATCGGTCAGAAAGTTTGTAAGGATATGTTCGAAGATGTACTGTCAAATTGTTTGGTCAAGTAAAAAAAGCGCGGCAACGTATCGATGAACGTTAAATTTGTCAATTCTGAGGTTGACGTAAATTTGTCAAGTTTTTAGTTAACCGAACGAAAATTTGGAGGAGATTCATCTCAATTGCCAATGAAAATGGAAAAATTTACGAAAAGCGAAATAAATGAAGCAGTTTTTTTTACTGGTTTGTTCAATACCAACTTATCACAGGAAAAAAGGTTAATATGAAATTCACCGAAGAGCAAACATTTTTTAATTCTATTTTGACATAACTGATATTTATTAAAATCGAGATGATCTAATTGACAATATCTCGTAATTTCGATCGACACCTTTAAACTAGGAAATGTGATATTGACAAACGACAATTGATGAAAATCATAAAGTAACGAAATGATTATTTGTATAAATTGAGGTTAAGTCGATTCATCACGAATTTCCGACGAAAATAAAATGCCTGTATATTAAATGTGACCCGGCGTGACACTTAATTAAAAAGCGCATGTGTTCGATAAAAAGTGTCCAACAGTGTTTACAATTTGCTGCCAAAATCGAACTTCGAGAAGAGAACAAAAAAATCTCATCGACGTTTTAAATTGAATTAAGACCACAAATACACTTTTATTCGTTCGACGATTTTTTTTCTTTTAAATACCCGGCATAAACAACCCTGTTGTAATGGTGGGTAAGGGGTGAACAATTGTCAAAGCGTTAGAGGGTTTTCAAACGTAATTGTACAGCCCTGTAAAGAATTCGCATGAGGACTAATCTATTCGAATGCTTTTCACGTGTTCTAGAAAAAACTGAGAAAAATTTTGCATTTACGACAATCATGTGGGCGATGAGAAACAAATACTCGTTATAATGCCAACAGCGTAAGTTGATTTATTTTCATGTTTGCATACTGTCGTAGAGAGACTCACCTTTTCCTTTGCTCTGCCGGCATGTTTTTGCACTGTTTTCGCGATTAACGCACCTTTGCTCTCAGCCATATTGACGAGGCGCGTCCGTAAACTTGTGATAAATATATAAATATATATGGATAGAATCCCTCTTAGACAAGGGGTAAAACGCACTTAAAAAAATTTCCTCTAACTTCGTTGGGCGGCTTTTGTTTGCACTACCACCAGACACGCACGTTTACGAAGTGCACCAACAGAAGCTCGGAGAGATACTGGAAGTCACGACCGTCACGACGCTGAGCGCTCGCCGCTCCGGCCATCTTACTCAGTGAAGTTCGCGCAAACGTCACCGAAGAGGGCGACACGCGGCGAGTGCCGCCGCTATGCCACAAGGGCCATAAGTGTGCGCGAGGTAACATCAGTGTTCTTACTCATCGCAGTCGGATAAACGCTACAAATGACGGCTAATGAACAGTTCGACAAGATATTTTTCCTTTTTGAATCAATATGAATATTTATTGATAAATTTTTTCATCCACTTTAACAGTTTTTATGAACCGTTCGAGAGCCCAATGTTATTTTCGAAAGTAGTGATTCCTGTGATCGAATCGACTGACAACGAGATGCTTGTTTACCAACTTTAAAAAATTCGATTTCTAATGCATCACAATCTGATAATTTAATTATTACTGCACGAGTATACAATTGAATATTATTGATTTTGCTCCAAATTTTCAAACTTCGTTCGTCCGAACGAAAATGTAAATAGTTGACATGTTTGTTTACCAATCGTCATTGTTTATTTTCAATGAATTGGAAACTTGAAAACTATTATATTTTCCACTGCGATCGACAATTTTGAACTACCCGAAAATATGAAGTGTAGAAGTAACAGGGGTCAGACTATGATGACGTTATAAAAATAGGGGTAAAGAAAAGAAGTGACGATCAAGCGTAATAAATGGTCGATTGAAAAAGTCGTATAATTTATAGATTTGTAAATGGTTTTATTAATAAATTATTTCTTCTTATTTTGTGATGAGGATCGCTCAAAATAAACAAACTTTACGATAAAAATTCACTTTAACAACAGAACAGACGGACAATTACACGGATGTATACTCGATAATACAAGAAGATGGACACAATCGTCTTAATTAATTAATAAATTTTCTTGTTTTCTTTTCTTTCTCTTTTTTCCAAAAATCGCAATTGACAAAAGTGCTCCGAGTCACGGGACGCGCGGAATCATATCTCTCGCTCTTTTTCTCAAGCTCCGTTTTCTTTTTTTTTCTTTACTCGACCAAAGCCATAATGAGGCTTATCTTTCGAAGTTTGATTATTTCTACTTTATGAAATTTTTCACAAAGTTCCGCGCGAGCCGCAATTACAAATTGCTGAACGGGAAATTTACAGATTTTTGGACCTGTACACGCCACTTACTTCACGGGTTACCTAATATAAATTTGCTTTTTTCTTCTTTCTTCTCCTCCTTCGTCAACCTCTCGTCATCGTCATCAAATTCTTGGAAAAATTGGATAAGGCCATATCAACCAATCTGGCAGCAAGGTCGCGGGCCATGTCCTCGACTCTACCATAATTGTATTTTGTTTATTTTGTTGTTGTTCTTATTACTTATTTTTTGTTGTTGTTTTTTTTCTCGTGTATTTGTATCTTTTTTAAAACTTTTACTCGATTTTTTTGTCTCTTTATTATTTTATTTATAAAACCAATCCTCTCTCTTACATACTCACGCTCTCTTGTTTCACTCCCATCCATTCTTTGTGGTCGCGGTTGTCAATTTTGGCAAGTCTGTGTCACGTCGAATAGTCGCAGTCTTTTAACCATTAACTAAGTCGTCTAACCTGCATCCTTCTTAAGATCTTTGAGTTTTCTTTCTGTGTATAGGGATACGTGTTTTTTATTCAATGTTTGTGTGTGTGTGTATGTTTACGTGTACATTATTCATGTTTATGTTCCTTCACTTCGATTGCCTTTTACGTTATTATTTGTTTCCTCCATTTCTCTTCACCAAGTTTTCATTATTTTTTCTCTTTACGCATTTCTGATTATTAAATTTGCACTTTTAAACGATAATATAATTAAAATGTGATTCAGCGACGACGCCGATATCGCCGATCGTCGACAATCCAGAATTTCCTTATGCTTGTATTTTTTGTATTTATTGCAAACGATCGGAGGAATATTTTGGGACAGAAAAATGGATCGATGCTGCTTTCTCGCAAACGAGAAAAGAAAGGAGAGAACAAATCGTTTTACGGATTTTTTAAAAGAAAATAAAAAACGCTATTACCAAAAATGGTTTTTGTTTTGTTTATAGGACGTTTTAATCATAATGGGTGAGAAAAATCTCGCCTGATTGATGAATTTGAACGTGCTCGTTCTCACATGTTCTTTTTTCAAAGAAATTTATCTATTGCGGTATCTCGAGATTTTTTTTTCTGCCCCAAAGTTTGTAAGGTGATGTAAACTTGTACAAAACTTTTTTTTGTTTCTCGTTCACGGTTTTTTTCACATGTTTTTGTTTTAGATTCGTTTATACTTATTAAATGGTACAATAATAATGTATTTAAAATGTAACTTATGTAATTCTTAGTACTGATTAACGACGGCTGCATTCCAGCATGACCAGCCTTTGGCCGACTGGAGCTAACAGACAAATACGCTCCTTCGCGTGTAAAACCTCGCTGTCTCTTCTCTCCTCGCTGTCTTTCCTTTTCGTTTTCCTCTTTGTCTACTTTCTTTCACACACGTAATTCAATCAATCTCTCTCTTTCTCTCTCCCCCCGCTCTTTCTTATCACTCTTCAAATATTCTTCTTCGTGTTTACTCTCGTTTTTTTTTACTATGCAACACCTCTAATTCTCTAACTATATACTCTATATAAAATATCGTTAGTATAACTAAAACGTGTTGGGTCTAGCTGGAATGCGGCCCCTATTTATGCCATTTTTATCCATTTTTTTTGCTTTTTTTTCCACTTGTTTGTTGCCATCGTCTTATTTTGTTTCTCATACTCGATATTCACGTTCTTCCATGTATACTTAATCGTTTTGTTGTTGTTGTTGTTGTTGTTGTTGGTTTTGTTGTTCCACAGACGATTTTTCAGTTAATGATTTTACTGATAAATTCACACCACTAACTGTTAGTCTGTCATTGGTCGGTCAATAAGTTTGATTCCCAGCTGTTTATTTTTTTCTTTCATTTTGTTTTTTAAATCTCTCACTCTCACTCTCTCTCTCTCTCTCTCTCTCTCTCTCTCTCTCTCTCTCTCTCTCTCTCTCTCTCTCTCTCTCTCTCTCTCTCTCTCAATCTCAATCTCTCGCTCTCTCACTCGGCGATGCAATTACTGTTATTATTTATACGAATTTTACACTCATTCAACAGCAGCGAAATTAATTTCCCGCTTCGATGCTCGTCTCCTTTTTTAGTTCCCCGATTCGCCAACGTCCTCATGTTTTCTCTTCTTTCCTCGGGCTGGAGACGATTCTAGTTTTTTGGGAGAAAAAGGAAATAGTATGTAGAACTTTTTGATTAAACTCGATATAATTTATTGATTAAATTAAGGCAGTGGTATTTTTGATCAAACATTTTTTTTTACGTTGCCAAAGTTCGATACTCAGCGATCAAAAATTCAAGTTGAATCGTAAAAAAACTTAGGTTCAATGAAAAACGGTGTGCTTTTTATTTCTTTACTTTATGGACGCAGTTTTATGTCAAAGTTTTCATTTGTAACAATAATTTACCTGTGGTGCATTCACCGTCCTCTTCATCCTGCTCGTCATCATCCTCATCGTACTCGTCATATTCCTCTTCTTCTCCGCCCATGTAATCTTCTTCGTCACTGTCGTCCTGTACAAAAAGCATTTATATATTCAACGGATGAATAAAAAACATTTTGCGTCGTTTTCTCGATACAATTGTCGGGAAATTCTAAGCTCAATATCTCTATATTATAGCACTACCAGGAACGAAATTTCTATCATATGTAAAGTAGTTAACCGCAAAAATGAAGTAAAATTGTCAATGAATTTTGGAATTTTCAATTTAGTGGAAATTTTTTAATTTTCATGTAGTGAATTTCAAATTTTTGTAAATCGACATTACCTCCAAATCGTGTTTGTATACGGCCTCTAAGCCTACACCTCCATCTTCAAGGTCATCATCCTCTTCGTCATCTGATACTAAGAAAAAATAATTGCATTTAATAATTTTTTTTGATATTTCTTTTTTCTATGGTTTTTTGTTCAAACGATATCGAATTTTAGCAAACCTTCTTCTTCGCTGTCATCCTCGTTAGGATCACCGTCGCCATCGTCATTTCCATTGACTTCGTCATCCTCACCTTCGCTGTCTTCTACCTCGCATTCATCCAAATCAAATCTGAAAATTCAAAGTTTTGAATTAATCGATATTTTTTAGCCCATTAATTAAGCACCAGCAAAAATTACATTCGTTCTTTTTTTAAGAATTGCACGCATATTAACAAAATGCAATTATATTTCATATCTCAACAAAAACACTTTGCTCGTAACCTTTTAGCGTTATTACTAAATTTATATAAAATATAAATTATAAAATGTAAAAATCAGTGCTCACAACGTTTCAAAGATAGCTAAATTTTTTCAGATATTTCTCGTATTATTGGGGATATCAATTCTCATCGAACAACATTTTTACCAGGGACATTTTTGCTAAGCATCCTTAAACGTTTTCGCGACAAATTTATTAAATAAGATAAAATATAATTACCCGTCAAGATATCGTAAGCTAGGGATAAGATTGAACACTTTCTCCCTATAATTGTCCATGTTTGTTGCTTCATTATTGAATAAGTCCAAACTCTTAAGATTCTTGAAATCTTTCTGTAATCATTTGAACAATTAGTCACATTTTACACTTGTAAATGGTTTCAAAGAAAAAAATATATCAATTTAAGATTTGAAAACATTGAAAAAAAACTCACTAATGGCTGGAGCGTGTCGAGGTCTCTGATTTTGTTTCCACTGAGATTGAGATGAGTTAACTTTGGGCTCGTGTGAAGAAGATTTAAACCTCCTGAAATTCGATTGTCGCTCAACTCCAACTGTAATTTAAAAATAAACCAGGATATCCATGAGTATGCTTAAGTTATTAAAGTATATTTTAGTGTGAAGATGCAAAAACGAACCTTTCTAAGATTTAGTAATTTTGGAAATCCTTTGAGACTGGTAAGACCAACGTTGATGAGACTCAATGATTCAAGAGCCACAAATTCATCTGTCAACCCAACAATGTTCGTACTCCGACAATTGTCCAGTACGAATTCTGTGATCTGAAATTTTTAGGTTTTTATGTACTCTAACATATGACCTAAACCATATCGCGAAATATTTGATACAAATAATTAATGTTAAAAAATTGTATAAATCGTAGTATTATCGGAATGCAACGGAAATTCTTCCTTTAAGGGGAGCAACCACTTTAGATGCTTCAAAAAATCGATTTTTTTTTATTTCATAAATCGTTAGCAAAATATCTGAAGAATACACCCAGAAAATTTCAAAACGATATTCGTTTTCCTTTTAACGGTATGTATATAAATGATAAAGACTCTCCGCTCGACTCCCAAACGCGCTCAAACTTTAAACGTGTTTTTCTCGAAAGGACATTTTTTCAATTTGCGGAAATCATAACTCAAAAACTAATTGATGGAAATTATTTAATTTTCGGTCTCCTAAAGTGGTTGCTCCCCTTAATACATAAATTTCATAATTATTAACCCTAGAATCCCACAATCTATTTTTTCCAACGTAAACCCCACACTGGGGTAAATAATTACTCCAATCTTCTCTTTAGCATAAAATGTTCCTCGTATGCGATAATAAAGTTGAATTATACACCATTTTCTTCGTTTTTTGATAACAAAGAGAATGATGCATGATAAAATCGCATTCGGTAAATATTTAATGGTGAAAACTCGAAAAATGGAAGGAATGGTTTCAAAAAATTGGTTCGGAAAGGAAATTTGACATTTTCGTGGGGTAACTAATTATCCCGTTGTGGGGTTCTAGGGTTAACACTTCTCGTTTTTTTGCATTATTTGTATGAGAGTTTCGAGCACAAACCTAAAAAAATTTTGATTCTTCATCATATTCTAAATGTGCAAAAAAATGTTGAGCGATACTTAACAAAAAGACTGTTGTTTAGCAACTTAAGCTATTAAAAAAAAAAATTGTGACCAAAAAAATCAGGTTAACAGCTTTGGAATGAAACGATTTTTTTTACATTGTGAGACTTTTTTCAGATTTACGTCTCGTAAATTGTTCAACTTTTTTTTATTCTTTTGTTGCAGGCTCATATGAAATGCAGTTTGCAAAATCTCGAATAGTGTTAAAGGTGGTAAATCTACAAAATAAAAATGAAAAATTTAGGGTTAAATCTGACAACGCAAATTTCGATATCATAAGAAAAATCTGTGTATTTAAATTGCTGCGCTAGAGAAAAAAACATATATGAAGTCCCAAATTGAAATGATCGGTTAAAGAACACGCGTTGTCGAAAGAGTAAAAGGGAAAAAAAATAATAAAAACTATAAGTCAAAATTGAAATGAGCGATAAGCTTTTGCGGCAGATGGGCTGTTTTATTGATCGGTGAAAGAGTAAAGCGCAAGGGTGCAAGGGTTGCAAGAGGGGTCGGTAAGGCGCTTGATGAGGAGAATATGAAGAAGAGAAAGAGAAAAGAGAAAGGAGGAGAAACGGAGAAACGTAAGTGGGGAACAGGATCGTTTACTCTGGCGACTTGTTTAACCGCAGAATAAAAAAAACGCAAAGTGCCAAAGGGCTGTTAAGGAGCATTGCTCCAACAAAATACGTATGTACAACAACGATGTCAACAAGAGTGAAGCCAACGTTCGTTCTTGTTGATGAAGCGTCATATTCTTTCTCTTTCTCTCTCTCTCTCTCTCTCTCTCTCCTTCCTCTTCCTCTATCTCTTTTGCTCTTTCTCATAAGCGCTGCGACGCCAGGGCGACCTAATCTTAGATTTTCGATACGGCATACACACCGAGAATGAAGGAGATATACAAAGAGAATGGAGTGGGAAAGAGAAAGAAAGGAAGTAGCGGAGAGTTTGCCGGTTTGGCCGCAACGCGTGTCGCACTCGTCAAGGTGGAAATGGCTGTGGGAAACTTGTCGCCAGGGAAGAGAACGTGAGAGGGGGATATAAGAGGCAGAAGCGGATCAATGGTTACCCAAATAGCCGCTAGGAGCGCAGTATGCATCAAAACACGTTTTATGATATTGAAAAAAACTCGATACAAGACAACGCCGTGGCAAGGTCGCCACTCGAAATATTTCATGAATCTTTCATTACTAACCGGATAAATACCATATTAGTAATAGAATACTAGTTACTAAGTATCATTCAAACTATCGAAGAGATCCGTATCTAATTTATGATAACGAATTTTAAAAAAGTTGGCATTGATGGCAATCTGCGTGATTCAGAAATGAGAGCACGAGCACTCATTTTTTGTATACGAAAAAATTCGTCGCCTTTTTCCGTGCATGATTGACGAATTTTTACAAATGAAAAAGAGCAATTTCCGTATCAATTACCATTCCAAGGCCTAATTTCATTGCATTTGTAGAAAAACACGATTTTTATTATAAAATAATTTTTATTTTAAGTTTTTTTATCTAATCCCGTCACAAAGTTGTATTTTGGGGCGCTTGAAAAGATTGATACATGATTGAGCATGCGCGGAAGAGCGCGTTCTTCGTAATTTACAACGACGCTCCGGTGGCTGACGCCCACGCGACAAACGAAAAATCGTCGCGCACGTCTCTCCTTTTCTATCTCTCCCTCTCTCTTTCTCGCGTGACATCGCGCGTAGTATCCCGAGACACAATATATCCCTCTCGTTCAAGGACGCGAGAATTACGAATTGAATACAATGAAGATCAGAAGGAACAGAAAAAAACGTAGCCACGGGAAAAATAACGGAATCGTTTGATCGGGGTGACAGTAAACGAGTTATTTAGAGTAAACAACAAGATATAATTTATGATAAGAGTATAAGAGTGAAGAGGAGAAAATGCGTTGGGGGTTTTGCCACTTGGCAACAGAATGGACTCGTCCAAAATGGCGTTCATGTTCACTAGCTCGCGGGCGCGCGCGCGCTCCCACTGTTCTGCTTGATTCGAGAGACGCCCGCTAGAGGCGTATTTGCTATTATTTTATTTCGCCGGTAGTGAGAAATACAAATATGCCTAATATGTTTCTATAGCAATTTTATCAATTTCAATTATTTTCAATATGACCATCTTTGATTTTCAATAAATGTATAGAATACGAGAAGGGAGGAAAATGTTCCAGTATGTCCGCGCGTAGTACGCGCGTTAGCCGGTGCCAACAATGGCCGCGATCAACATTCACACGCGCCTTCGCGAGCCAGGCGCGTCTTGAGGAAGGGGCACGTAAAAAAGGAAGGGGGAAGAGAGAGAACACGCACACGCGACACTTGGTAAACGCCGCGATGTGTACACACGTAGCAATCTCGTCACAAATATATTTTGCATAATATATATGATATATCCATAGGTTGAAAAAGAATCGTCGTTTAGCGATAGCCCCCCCTAAGTTCTGCTTGTATGTATATACTTTGCTTGCTCGATTAACATCCGTGAAAAACACGTAATTAGCCGCGTTATAGCCAGTTTTAGAAACACGTGTTTTCATGTGAATATTTAACTCATTTATTTATGTATTTGTTTACGTTTAAATATTATATGATTTTTATTCATTTAACTATTTCTTTTATCCCATAGAAGTTCGAAATACAACAAAAAATTACTTGTGAATCTCGGAATTTTTATAAAATGTTTTCTAACGAAATTCTCCCGTGATGAAATTTTAAATTCAACAAAATTTATTGTATTTTGGATTTCCTTGTAATATAATTCATTTCAAATCATGAACGACGTGCAAAATTTTGAAAAAAAATGCTCATCCAAATTTATTCGGGTCACAATTTTTTTTTTTTTTTCAAATTTCATATCAACAAAATTTAATAGTAATCAATTCTAAAATTCAGCTAAAATACGTGTACTTTAGATTCGTTTCGTATAATTGACTTTTAACTACAATAAATCTTCAAAATTCGGAACAAAAAATAATTTGTGGAACTTTGAAATATTGTTGGAAACTCAAATTTTTTGAAATACAATTTAAACGAATATTTAACTGTAATTAAGACCGAAAAATCGACATAAACAATGGTATTTTGAATTTCTCACTCTAGCTGCTTCTTCTTTATGTTACAATGGGCCCTGGGGGCCTTTAATCTTCAACTCGTGTCATCGACGACAGAGGTGCTTACAGTCATAGAGCACAGGTATAAAACGAGAAAATCTCTATCCCAGGTGATAAGTTAGGTACCCTAACCATAAGCTAAATAGGTTTCGTATTCACGAGTTGTTTCCTCGTGTTTACATTATGAATGTCTTGTATTTATCTTGCATTCGAGTAAAATAGTAAAATTTGAAAAATCAAAGTTTAAAAGCAAGATGATAAATAACTATGAGTAATCAATTTTCGTAGCATGAGTAATAATTTTTCAAATCTTCAGTGAATTTTGTGTAAAGATATCGTTAGGCAAACAATTCTTAAATAGAATTCAATGTTAAATTTTCGTATCTGTAAAAATATCGATCGTAGAATATATTTACTGAGAATCTTAGTAATGTGAAATTTTTCTAAACGGAACAATAAGTTTTATACAATGAATTGGTTGAAAAATAATTTAAAGAATTTATACGCAAAATTAATGAATTTGAATTATTCACAATTAAGGAGCTACCATGCATCTGGGGAGTAGTAACAGTAGAGCAAAGTTTCATAATTTTGTTATCAACAAAAATTTATTTTATTGAGAACTAAATGAACGTATTTTCGAGTCAATAGTTTTAAGTTTATTCAATGAAGTTTTAACAAATAAATATAATGAAAAAAAGATTTCGTCATAGTCGATTTAAAAAAAATTGATTGTTCGGAAAATGGCAGCCATTTAAATGCAAAAAATTATTTTTTTAAACAGATATTTTCAATTAAAAAAATAATTTTTTACATTTAAATGGCTGCCATTTTCCGAACAGTCAATTTTTTTTAAATCGGCTATGATGAAATCTTCTTTTTTTCTACCCAGAAAATTTCTTCTTACAGATAAAAAATGTAGAAGCTACGATAGTTTGCGCAGACGCAGTTTTACCAACCGGCATCCATGGGATCACGCTTCTATACGGCGCATCGTTGAATATTTGTTTAAATTTGATCGAATTCACTTGAAACTGTCAATGAAAAAAAAAATCATTAATTTTTGAATAAAAACATTTTTTCGCTGAAAACGAAATTGTCAAATTTGCTGATTTTATGGCCCCCCATGTGTATGTAGCCTCTTAAATAATTAAATAAATAAGCTCTTAGGTTGTACGAATTAAAAGCAAGAAGTAATGGACAATATTGACATTCAATAAACAGTATTAAAAAAATAAAAGAGTATTTTCATTGAGAACAATAGTTTGTATTTCCGGAATGCTTTGATTTCTCAAACAATATAATTGAAAGGTTTGACCGAATTTGTCAAATTCCTACACGTCAAAGTTATGTCCCAAGAGGGCGCGTCATTTGTCGTCAGGTATAAACATATACATACGTGTCTCGTCAAGAAGTTTGTAATAAAATTAATCATCCTGCGAATCGTTGCATATAGAGAAAATTGCAATATCTTTTTTTTCTTCGTGCTCTCAAGGTCCATAAAACGTGATTCGAAGATCGTACGTTCATTGAACTTCACTGTAGTTTTACATAGTACATAAAAATACCTATACGTTGCATTAACGGGACAGACCTAGTTAGAATTTTCGAAAAATCGATTTTTTTTTATTTCATTTTCAAAAAGTAGAATCTCTTACGAACATTTTCCGCCCAGGTAAATGTAAATCGGACCATTATTCGCCGAAATACAAGACTTTGTAGCACGTCGTGTCTGAGCCATAGGTAAGCAGGTAGCGGACTTTAAATGCGTTTTTCTCGAAACCATGTTTTTGAAGTCGGTGATCACTGTAGCTCGAGAACGGCTTTACCGATCGGGTTGAAATTTATATCACTTCTTCTATACATGGTAGTCCTCCATATGAACGAAGGATTTTTTTTTTGGATAATTATTTTTATTTTTAATAGCAAAAAATGGAACTGATATTTTGGTCAAAAAAACACTTTTGACTTTTAACGGCCGCCATTTTGTGAAAAATGGAAATTTTTCAAAACCCTTCGTTCAACTGGAGCATTATATCATTAACTAAAAATCCCCTCCGTTTTTTTTGTTTCGGATGAGCCGTTGCAGCGTGAGCTTGATCACCGCAAACCGTGTTTTTTTTTGCAGCGTCCTCGGCAATTGACGGTCACCAGCTTATTTCGATATGTATTGCGTTGAAAAAATTGCAACATATACATTACATATGTATCTTTTAAACGGAAGAACTTTTGTTGTGAATTATTTTATCGTTTGACCAAAAAAAAATCGGAAAAAAGGCCTTTTTTTTGACGTTCCAACTAGGTCTGTCCCGTTAACGCGTTTCGAAGGCACTGAAACATTTAGAATTGATTTGATAGCGTGGGACATGAACTTTTTCATTAACTGGAAATAGACATAGAGTTTTATTCGAGGGAAAACTGGAGCTGCATCTCGTGAAATAATGGAGAAAAAAGAAGGAAAAAAGAAACAAGTTTTCCCTTCTCTAATGTGGGGACACGAGTGAGAGCGGAGCAACCGTGCCACGCCACACGCCATTTCTGTTGATACCGCTGGCATATCGAATCAGTAATACGACAAAAAGTTTCATTTTTTTACGATCCTAAAATTCCCTCACTACTCACTATTTATTAATCCTCGAAATTTCTTCCTAATTGAATGGAAACTGTACGAATGATTATTACTCTCTAACTTTGATACCCAAAACGAACCGAATACTGTTGCAATCCGAGTGTAACTCTCGAACAGAGAGCCAGGGTGGGGGGAGAGAATTAAATTAGAACATTTACTCGACCCATAAAAGAGACAGAGAAAGAGAGAGCGGTGAACATACTAATTGACAGAATGCATTTCTCTAAAAAAATAACAACAAAAAGAGACAACGACAAATTCATTTTACAAATTCTCCATAACAAAGTTGTCGTCCGTTTCAATCTTATTTAAGTTTTCATCGATGGAATGCAATGTAATTTTTTTTCTGGTAGAGTTGAAACTTTATTTTTTGTTTGGGCTTTAAAAATTAATCAGCATTTTTTTGGGAGTTACGAAAAAATTACCGAAAAAATTGAAATGATTAAAAGAAAAAAAAATATACGTTCGATAATTTGAAAAATGTACGTCATGATATATAATTAATTTTCAAAAAAGTAATGAAAACGAACATAACTTTGTACCGAAAAATTCGTTGATACGATGTCCTTAAAATTTGCATTGTCGGCGGGTTCGAAAATCTTAATTTTTCTATTAAATAAAAGCGAGTTTTATTCAATTTGCATTTTCACATGAAAAACGTAACGTGCTTGCTTGTTAAACACCATTTTGAGAATTCCAACGGTCACGAGGGGCGAACCGGGTGAGAGAATTTTATGCCGGGTGAAAAAAAAACACGAGCCGCTTCGCGATCGGCCCGTAGTAAGAACAGGGTCTGAACAGAGAAAGAGGGAGTGAGGGAGAGGGAAAGAGAGAGAGAAAGAGAGAGCGCGAAGATGCAGTTGAACGAGAGCTGACGCTTGATCGTCGTTGCACCTGCCCCGTGTACACGTTTCTCCCATCACAAACTCACGACGGTTTCTCATGATTTGTACACAAAAATGCTTCCGCCTTAAACAGAAAACTGGCAAAATTTATTCAAGGGTTGAAAAGAGGATTCTTCCAATGATGGCAATTAAGTGGCCGATATTTAACAAGAGAATGGAGAAACGGTTGGGAATTTTCGAGAAAATTCGTGAACCGGCAACGAGCCAATATGTTTATGTGCGCACATAAATGTATAAACGATAGTTTTGAAAACCCCAACCGATCCCTTATTCAGGTAGTATCGTATAAAATTGTTCGAAAACGCTTTCCCCAAAATTGTTGGTTCGTTAGAAGAAAAAAGCAGTACGAAAGGCGTCGTTGCGTAATAAAATTAGGAAAAAGATCTAAAATCAATAAAACACTCGTGTTTACTGGTATTATAAAATACAAAAAATACCGAAAGTCAAATCGTAATGCGGAAGAAATTTTTTTTCAAGAGATCAAAGTTTAATTATGTCAAAAATGATTACAATATTGGTGGATTAAATGTAGATCATTTAATTTTGTTAGCTCGAGAGAAAAAATGAGAAAATGATATGGAATAACCAAGTTTTCGCGAAATAAGTGAGAAAAAACAATACATTTTAACAATTATAAAGGATAGCCTATTCAACGAAAAAAATAAAAATGTCGCTGCGCGTGTTACGGCAAATACGCACATAACACATCTTTCTTCTCTCTGTTTCTTCCTCGGCAAAGACGTCGCGGTGTTTTTTTTACGTTGCCGGGTTATTTCGTACTGTTTTCTATATATCGCGCACTCAACCTCGACATAATACACATATAAATGTACAACTAGTCCCGTACGGGCACGTTGTTGAATTATCGAGAAACGCAGGAGGGAAAAAATGAGCAGTGATGTAGTTAGAGAAAAAAATAGAGAAAAACGTCTCAAGAGAAAGAAAAGCCACAGAACAAAGTCATTGAAGGATGGAGATTCAGACGTAACGAGGATTATCTTGAAATAAAAATCATTCAGGGTGATCAAAACGTCGAGAAAAAAGATTTCCTCCCCCTTCCCCGAGAAAAGCACGCCATGCCTGCTGTTTAATGTTTCAGAAGACGAGCTTCTCTTCTCTCGTGTCGGCATCAGCGTAACGCGGCCCACAGGGGAAACGCGATTTGTCCCGAAGCCACGCGGTATCGTAAAGAGTGCGAGAGACCTCCTTAAGAGGCAGAGAGAGAGAGGGAGTGAATAAAAAGCACTCAATTTCTCACACGTTGCCGATATTTTTCCCTCGAAAAATTCGGAGCACTGGTGACGAAAGAAATGCGAAAAATTTTGCAGATACGCAATTGACGTAGAGCACCAACGACGACGTGAGACGTTGTTGTGTCTGTCGTTTGATTACGCGTGATGAGGACATGAAGAAAAAGAAAAGAAAAATAAAGATTTGATCGGTGTGGCATGAAACTTGATCTTACGGCATTGGAAAAATAAAAATAAAAAAAAACGTAATATTAATAAGAAAATTATGAGCTGACTTTGTCGAGGGTGTTTCACAATTTATTTTTTCAATTTTTTTTCTTTTACGTTTAAATCTTTTCGTGTTAATTCTAATTTGGCTTACTTCGCCGGGATTCCTTCCCCGTTTCTCGAGCTCTATCCGCTTCTCCATGGCCTCCAGACTTTTGTCAAACTGGACGACACTTCGGGAGTAAAAAAAAACAACAACCCCGTATACTTCTGGATGGACACCTTCTCTTTAAACGCAACTTATATTTTTTATGCTCTCCTCTTCTTCCTGCGTCGCAACACAACTAGTCGTTCGTCGCCGCACCACCAACCTTGCTTTCAAAACCGGGGGAATATATGACACGGACGGACGGACGGACGAACACGAACGAGAGAGGCGCACACGATCGGTCGGTCGGTCACACACCAAGTCGTGTTGGTTACGAACGTGAGAGCCGCCACCACCGTTCGTCGCCAGTAGTAGAGAGAGAGAGAGAGAGAGAGAGAGTGAGAAGAGAAATCGCTTGGCGAGAAAAGGAGGGTGGGAGGAAGGGAGACGAAGAGAGCAATGGCAAACTCAACCACGGTTCGATTCTGGCCTAGGCCCTACGCCTTCTACGTCCTGTAGTATGAACCCGCCACACAGATCTCCTTTTCTGTCTCTCTCTCATTCTCTATTTTTCTCGGCCTTTCTTTTTCTCGAGAAAATTGTTTCCTACAACTTCCGACAGAGGCCCTCTCAACGGTCTACAATAACAAGACCGCGCGAGGCGGGAAACAAAACACATGTCTGTGGGACTACTTTCGAAGCGACCAATCACCAACGTATCCTGCGCACTGTTTGTACCGGACTTTGCGAATAGCGACATCTATTGACAGATTTTGAAGCTGCAAAAAAGCGCGGTAGTTACAAAATTGGTGCCCGAAATTTGCGACTTCGATCATTTTCTGTAATAAAAAAATCATCTAGTCATTAATTTTTTAGGAATCTGTTTTTTAATGCCTACTTTTCATTATTTTTGTTTTACACTAAATTTATGGTTTATTTATTAACGCGAGATTTTGCATGTACTCCGAGAATCTATGGTGTGCAATCGGAAAAAACGCTATCTGAAGTTCACAAACTCAAGTAATGCAGGAGATATCGAACTTTTTTTTCAGAATGTCTGAAATTCTTAAGACACTTTTAATTAATTAAATATATTTCTTTTGTTGATGAAGCTGTTATTTTATTTTATGCCCCACTCATAATCGTGTTTCAATCTTACTTTTCGTTAAGCAATATGGCTGTTCGTAAAATTCTATAAATTTTCATACATTTACGATGAGATTTTAGCGGCCAACTTGTTCTAACTTTTACATAACCAAAACACCCGGGAAAACTGTTCTCAATTCTTTCGCCGTCGGATTACTTTATCGCTTGCCGGAAAAATAATTGCCACTTGAGAATTTCTGATAAAAAATTAATAAACGGTAATACAATCTGGAATTATCTGGAACATAGCAATTATCCTCATGACTTTTCATTGTCATTTCTTGTATTCAATTACGATAAAAAATATATATTTGAATCTGAAGTGTTGCGGAGTTTTTTTAAGTTATGTATAAACTCGAAATACGATTTGGAATTAAATCCAGAACAGTGAATATAAATACACATTTTTTTTTAAACCAACATTTCGGATTTATATCAAAAGTTTTAGTAAAATATTTTCTTAAGGAGCCTCAGTCATCGCGTAGGGCCGGGTTCCGTGGACGCATGAGCGGGGTCCCCCCTTTTTTCAACATATACATGTTTATGATAATACAATTGATAATAAATGTATTATCGGTATTTTAATACAAAAATTATGAGTCGCATATCGATAAATCAATACCATAAAATTGGTACAGCTTTACGGTACGGTACTGAACACAGAAATGTGGCAATGTCGCAATTCTCCGTTTTACTCTGTCCTCGGATTTCCTTGTCGTACTCATAACAGCGAGCGCACACATTTCGTTTGTCACAACAATTTCAGGTTAGGCAGCTGACGCTTCAAATGTCGCGCATGCGTTTCGGCGCTGTACTAAACATCTGATTTCGGCGACACTGCCGAATCGTCACACCGTCGCGAAACCTCCCGGTAATTCGAGTATTTCGACACTTTAACACTTAATATCTTTTTAGATAAGTCGATAACCCTAAACTTTTTAAATATATTCTGAATCCTCATGACCGAAAGAACGTTACTCTAGTTTTTGTTTAACATCTGTTGCGCGAGTGTGTAAAAATATTACTTGAGACACGTGTTTTGAGGGTAACTCTTCCATGAAGCTCGTATTAAAAATCCTAACTTTAACCATTTTTATCTTTCTTGTGTAGTCGATGATCTTGTCTGAAATTTTGCACACGTAAATATAGGTACTTTATCTGTAATATACTAAAAAATTATTTTTTTTGTCGCGGAGGCGTTCATGACCGAGGCTCCAAAGGCCTCTAGAAATTTCTACGTAAATACGGTCCTGACGACGATAAGACGAGACACGAAGAGATAAAATGCAGGGGATTATTATTAGTTCAAGCTTCAATAGTCTGTGTATCGCTATTATAGACACTGTAAAATGATTGTCTACTTTAATATTTCCGTTTGTCTTTACCCTTTATTATTTAAATATTTCTACAAAACGTACGCATGAATCGTTTTGAATAAACGCGTTATTATAGGTTATATTGTAAAAGTGCGAAAAAGTCGTTCGAATTTTTCGAAATTGTTTTACGTCATCCGTCCAGTTGTCACTTCATCAATTCGAGCTTCAGTCGTACCGTACGTCCCTGATAAAGTATAGAATCCAACGGAGGGTTGAGATCAATATGCGTTCATTGATTATGCGTATAGCTAATACACTCAGGAGAAAAAACAAGATGCCTAACAACCCGCTGGTTCATTATATTTGTTTCTCCATTAGTGATCATTGGCAAATACTATAATGAATTTATTGATACGATAAAAAAAATTATTAAATTTCCAAATTTCATGAATATCTGACATCACTTTGACCTTCACATGCATCAACCAACATCGTGATTCTCAAACTTCTTCCTTCTCTCCTTTGATCCCTTTGAAACTTTAACTTGATCGGTACTTCGAAAACTTGTAACTTCCGTCGAGTCTCTATAGAGCGTTCGATCAGGTTTTCGAAAAACGATATACCGCGTTACACTTTTGGCATTAGTTTTCTATTAATCAATTTGAAAAATTAAATAAATTGGAATGTAATTGAATTGAATTAAAATTTGAACGTAATAAATAATAATGGTTTTTTTATGTGTGAAAAATTTCTATCCTGTGTCTATGAATGATAAACAACTGTGGGCTGATGACCTTGAAGACGAGAATTTTTCATTTGAACAAATTTGTTAGATTTTCCAGAATTATTTTCGACAATTTTGAGAGCCATCGTAGATATACTTACGAAATTTTTTATATGGGTCAAAATTTTATAATAATTTTTTATATTAAATGGTCACAGTAGCCATTTTTGCAACCCTGCTTTTTCTCCCCTTTCGATTAATCTCATAACTGTATACTGTAGTCCAGATGTGGAGTAGTTTTTTCTCGCGAAACGTACAACACTCCTGCTCCGATTATATTCTACATTTTTATCGAAAGGTGCCGGTGAAGAAAAATTTTTTTTTCTCATAAAATTTTCCATCACCTTATTCATTTTTAAATTCCATTTTAAATGCGTTATTGTCGTTAATATTTTTAAACCCAAAATTAAAAAAAAAGAAACAAAATATTAAGGGCCGGTTGTTCCGGTTTCAGGTAAATTTTACCTGACTGTTCTAGCATTGGGTAGCAGACCCGTAGTCATCAAATAAAATTTACCGAGAGGTAGAAAAACCGGGCCTAAAGCTAAAACATATTTCAGATAAAATACCCAAAGTCGCCAGCGACTACAATATTTTAATGAAACCAAATAATATAAATTTTCAACCATGATAAAGAATTTCCTTTATTTTCGAAACACTACGAAAGGTTTAAAAAATTGACTTGTTTCATTCTAAGGCGTATACTTTAATATCATTTGTTCGTTTATATCATAACGAAAATGATCAAATTTTTTTGATCATTGAAACATTTTTAATTTTATTTGAAAAATTGATTTTGAAACATTGACAACTTGAAATAATAATTTATGGAAAACCATGAAACAAAAGTTTGATGTCATCTCAATTCGTTTATTGAGAACAGGCGTAATAATCGCGTTTGATTTGATAGCCTCAAGGTTGAAACAGTGCTTTTATTGTACCAATACAGGCGTCTTTGTCCCCACGAAACGTTCGTAAGCGTACACATTACGGATTTTGTACTACAATCGTTATTTCAACTCTTATTTAATATCGTACGTGCATCGATTGCAGTGGTTTACTCCTCTCATATTCTGCGCGACCAATCGAATATCTAGTTATAAATAGATTTAGCGAGTTCTTGCCTGCATAATCCTCACTATAACTATATGCATTTATATATTTCTACGTCTATCCTCTTCCTTGTCGAGTGTCAAGTTCACACCGCAAATGCTCGTAGAACATTTACCCGCCCCAATTAAACGTCATTTTTGTGTTAAATATTATTAATAAATAAACCGAAAAAAAATTGTAATTCAAAATTAGATAATTATTTGTTCCAATTCTCTTATTTTCACGATGCTGTCATTTTTTTGACACACCTTCCTGATACTAACTATGAACCTTTGGTGTCGTGCCAGAATATAAAATGTTATTTTGAAAATTTCAGAATTTTATTGGTAAAAATTGTGATTTTTACCAATAAATACAATTTATATACCAATAAATAAATAAAATTTTAGTTTATTGAAAACTAAAATATTTCTAGGGGGATTTTTTAGTTTTATTTGGTGAAGTGAAATTATGGACGACAATCGAGTGTAATTTTTTTTTCATATAAATTTTATTTGGAAAAATACTTAGAAGACGATCATTGAAGTTTTTTACTTTTTTTAAGTATTCGTCTCGATGAAAGATACAAGTTATGTATATAAATACATAATATATAACTATATACACATGAATTATGAATTATTGCTTATAGTGTCAAAGAAAATAATTAAATTATCGTAAAATAAACTATGATGATCACAATTTTCTGTTCGTGGCATAACTGGGTCTTTTGAACAAGTGAAATGATAATTCCTGGTTTAAGGTCCAAGAATTTCGTAACAGCTACAAAGAAAAAAACAAATTACGATTTTTCTTTTTCTTTTATCATACGAGGGACATTGTTGTAGAAATATTGAAAAATCGTTGGTTTCGCGAACGATTTTCCAATTGATTTGCTTGAGTAAATTAAAATTATAACGAAATTGCTTGGCTCTTGTAAAGATTGAAGATGAGAAAGCGATTATATAATCCTTTGTCCGTTTCTTTTCACAACCACTTTTCTTATTTACAGTTAGAAAAAAACATTCGTACACAATGGTGACAACATTTCGATGATTATTGTTAATGAAAAAGAAAAAAAAACATTTTTTTTTTACAGTTTCGTAATTTGTTCTCGATCTACGAAAAATCCTATCTATGTGTATTTATTTGTATATAAATATATATTTATTTATAATTTGTGTACATAAATGTTCTGTGAGACCAACTCAAAACGTGGCATTTCGTGCTTGAGATTGGCGGTTTAACGTTGTGTGCGAGGTTTTTATATTATGAAATTCCAACACCGGACGCAAACAAAAAAATTCGATATTGCATGTTGGCATCATTGTTTATCGTAAACGGTGCTCATATCTTAATGCTGAATGATTGAAATTTTCAACTTTTTTGGGATAGGAGCATTCTCAAAAAAATCATTGTCCCGCAAGAATTTTAATGATGCACAGAATGTTTTTTAAACTTTATTCAACGCAAAAAGAAAACCTATGCCCATCAGGTGTTCGATTCATTAAGAACCATGGAAATAAAACTATGATACATAGTTTTTGGTTTGGTACACTTGAAATTTGAAATATTGCACAAAATACTCTTCGAAAATCGAAGAAATTTTGAATTGACGTCATGAAAAAAGGAATAAAGAGATAGACTGCGAAAAAGATTTTGCCTTTTGCCAAAAACCTTTTAATATTTTTTTTTTCTTATTTTCAACCAAATGTTTTTTTTTTCTGTGAAAAAACTAGACTTTGTGCAAATAATTTAGGACATGGATGGTCGTTGAATTTGACAGTTACAAAAACAGGAAGAATTTTTTTTCGATTTTTTTAGATATTGTGTTGTTTCATTCTTCTTGGACTTGAATTTTTTAAATATTATCAAATTTGCTTTACGCATTTGTTTCATTTTCATGATTTTTAATTAATTCCAGACTCCCCAGTAAAACCGTATACTCCAAACAATATATAATTATAAAAACACTTATTAGACATTTTTGTGCGAGACAATCTTTTAACAAGAACATTTATAACAATTTTTTAAATAGAAATTGGCACTTTTTGTTAATTCGAAAAAATGGCAACGTCTTATGATGTTTTACACAATTTATAATATCACGCACTCGCAATTATTACAACATAATAATCAGTTTTATTATGCCATAATAATTAATGTGGGCTACAATTTTTTAATTTGCTATTTTCGTCCAATTTTATGACGTCACGAAATGGTTGAATTATGATTTTTATTTATTTTGTTCAGGAGAGAGCATTTTCGAACGGACCATCCAAAAATAGGATCAAATTCGGCCTTTCTTTTTCCCAAATATAGAGAAAAAAAATGTATACACTGCACGAGATCACTGCTCTGCAATGCTTACTTACGAATATTTTGAACGTTTAGTGATGTTGAAAAATTATTTCGTAAATGTGAAATGAACTGTGCTGAATTATCCAATTTTCATGTAGTGCTCGCAATGATTTTGACGAATTATAACAAAAATGTAATGTAAACGTTGTTCCATTTTTTTATATGACTGTGAGATCAATGATTTCCAAACATATTTAGAAACATTGAGGTAATTAAGGATGTTTTGCTATATATGCTCCTTGAAAAAGAAGTATTCCATTGGAATTTAGTAATTTGACAAAAATCTGAGAAAGAGATTTATCTTTGAGATATTGTAAACTTTTACAATATCTCACAAATGGCTAATTTTGTTTTCAGATTTTTATCAGAAGGCAAAGTATCCAAAATCTCATCGAATGAATATTTTAACTCAGAACGTAGGTGTAAAACATCCTTAAACACCTGAATATTACTCGGAATGCTGCCTATCTTTGTTACCCCGTATGGTCAATTAAATATTATTATTTTTATACTCTAATTCGAAAACGAGAAATATATTTCTGTCATTGTTCGTTACTCTCGACATGAGTTCCAATAGTGACGATTTGATCATCCGTAGAAATTGGAGGGTTTTGCATTTCGCTGCGATTCGAGGATGTTCTAATTTCTATGTGGCAAACGGCAGTGTCGATATCCTCATTTTCCGAATTATGTTGTTTCCTGGAAACGTTCAAATTATCGAAGTCAGAAACAAATTTTTTTCTCAGATTCGTTGTTTCTTGTCTCCAAGGAGCAACGGAAGATCTCGTTTTTCGGGGTTGATGATCTACCGTAGCTTGCATTCTTTCGAGAGCAGCTCTAAGTGGCAAAAGACCAACGGCAAATGGAATTTCCCGGCTGGTCGAATAATTCAATAATTCATCGCTCGAATCATCACGATTCTCCAAAAAGTCCGACATATCACCCCAAAGAGCACGATCCACGCTAGCTATCGTATTTAGTCTTGTATTTACTAAAATATCCGAAGAATCTATTTTCTCTGATTTATCACGGTTTTGCCGAGTATTTCTCGTTCTTTCGCTTCGCGAAATTTTCGACTTTCTTGAAGATAATTGTGCTCCACTTCGGAGAGAACGTGAATTAACTGTTTTTCTTAATGGGCTAGAAGCTTCGACAATATTTTCATCCGTTATACGAAAACTTTGATCCTTATTGCAACGACGTTTCGATGATTTAGTCAAATTCATCGTTACGTTACCCGCGTAATCTTCTCTCACGAGATCCAACGATTTTTCACGACCTTTCGGTACACTTATTGTCCCGTTATTGTTATTCAACGAGTCGTCACTTTCCAGCTGATTTATTCGTACGCTTCTTCGTAAGACGGGGGTTTCCGAAATTTCTTCGTTGCTATTTTCGCACGAGAATAATTCTTTCATTTGTTGTGTTCCCTTCTGATTACAAGATCTAACATCGTGACAAATTTTCTCGATTGCATCGTTACAAGATTTATTTTTCGTCTCGTTATTGACGATTAGAGAATTCATCGAATTTATTGTACAACCGACCACGTATTGTATACTTTCCGTACTGAGACTCCATATATATTCCGAAGTTTCCATATCGAGACTATTCGATAGATTAATCGGTGTATCGTTCAACGACGTATCGTCGTTCAAATCAATACTCGATGTGCTCGTTGGTTTTTCCGTTGAGTCGCAAATATTGTCGAAAATTTGATACCTTCTCTCGTCAACGGATTTACGACGTTTGTGCGTATAAACTTTTAAACTTTTACCTGAATGTTTATCCTGTCCCTCGGATTTTGGCAAATTTTTTATTACATTTTCATCCGGATTGGAATTTTCTCCTGACGAGTCTATTGTTTCTTCGTTCGACTCATCATTGTCGATATATTTACGTTTTTTGTGAGTATACACCCTCGAACATTCGCCAACTGCGCGAGGAATATCTTGACTTTCGGTGTGATTCTTCGACGGGTTTTCTGTAAAAGTATTTTCTCTTAATTCAGTCACGTTTATCAAATTACAACGTGTTTCATTGTAGCATGATTTAAGAGGATTTTCCTTGGTGAAGCCCGAAATTTGTTGATTTATCGTTGATTTCTCTTTGTCATCGTCGTCCTCGCTTGTACACATTATTGACGATTCACTGTCCAAAGTATCGAGGGAAACTTGATCCAAAGTCTCTTCTTCTCCATTTTGACAACTTATTTGTTCCTCGACTTCGTCCGGAATTTCATACAAAGAATTTTCGTCATCGACGTAAGAAGTTCGTGAACTATTGTCAAGAAACCGGTCGCCTTTATTTTCCAAAATTTCGCTTTCCTCGAGATCCGATGGTAGACATTTTTCGTTGTAACGTTCGCCGCTTGGACGCGCTTTGTGATTGTTTTTCACAATGTCCATCGTGTCCACAGATGGGGAAGAACTTTCGGGCTCTGATGAATTTTTATCGCCTATTGTTTTTGATTTCATCATCGACTCTACTATGTATTCTAATTCCTTGACCTGCAAACACAATTTTTGTTTTCGAATATATAACCATCAAATTATGAGCACAGAAATTTTTAAATATTCAAGTTTGCATCTTTGGAATCTTCAGTATTTCAATCCAAAAATAGGTATTGTCTAATAATTGCTTATATTTTAATTACATGGTTCATTTTGTTTTAAAAAATGTAATAAAAACTACGTAAAAATGGTGGCTTTCAAACATTTTAATCCAAAAATTATTAAAATTTTTAATATTTTTATCAAATTAACGGTAATTATATCGAAGTTTTTTATTAATTTTTTTAATATTTGAAAAGTTCCCCCGCTTTAACATTACACGCTACATAATTTTTTATTCATAATAATAGCTAGAAAAAAAGTTGGACCAATTTTGGGCTGGAGCCGTGATTCTATATAATTACCAAAAGAATTATTAAGTAAATTATATAAGCTATCAATCACATTTTTTTAATAGTTTTAGAAATGTAAAAATACAAGGGAAATTGGAAACTTTCAGTGTATGTACATGAAATCTGGAACAAATCCAAAATTGAAGCAAAATACATTTATTTTTACAATGTTTTGTAAAAAAATATTATGAACTGCACAGTAAAATTTTACGTTTAAGATAAATAGCTATAATTTATAATTAATCTAATGGTTAATAAAAAAAAAATAAATATTATGCTAAGATATTCTGAATCTGACAAAATTATATTCGTCAATGATGTTATAGCCGTTTATCTTTGTGTGCAATTTTACAGTTAGGGCTTGAAATATTTTACTTAACTCCAAAAATTACCAGTCAGTTTAAAAAGATCCTTTATACTAAGCCATGATTTTCATTGTTCTCATGTTCTCATTGAGATTTAAATTTAGTTAAATATCATTTTTTATAAATTCTGGATGATTCCCTCGTTTCTCCATTTTTCTTGACAGAAATTTTATAAAGTAGGGTTTTATAGTTGTACCTTAAAGACTTGAGCAGCATCAAGAAGAGTTTGCAAATGGCATTGAGAAATGGTAGTTTCTCCACAATACATGAATTCAACCATGGCCTTAAGGACTTCAAAGTCCAAGTCTCGGAGAAGTATAGTAGGCTCTTGGCCCAGATCCTGTTCTAGCATTTCCTGAAAGAAAAAAGAGAATATTACAACAATCGTTGTGGAAGTAAAACAGTTCTTTATTTTGTAAAAGTTATTGACAGTCAAAATGTATAATTGAAAATTTATAAAAAGGTTGGTGTCAACAAACCTCAAAGTAGAGACTCGACGAAGCAAGTACAAGTTTGTGAACTCTGAGCTTTTGTCCTTGACATATGAGAGTAACATCAACGAGAGCTTGACGGGCCAATAATCCACTAAATCTTTCGGTGATGTGCGCGGCATGACCAGTCCATTGGAGGACGTAGTCTTTGCTGCTTTCGGCCAATGCCATTTCTGAGGAGAAGATTTTCCCTTCTGATTCCATTTTAGGATAGGCACGATTGAGTAATCCGAAGCTTGTTTACGTCAATCCAAAATAAAACGTTACGAAAAACCAGCGTTCACCCCCCTTTTTTCTCGTTCCAGACACAATAAAAACTCACCATTAGTAAAAAAAATTTTGTTTAGCGTACGCGAATGTTTTCCGTTCGTTCGAAATAATGGCAAATTTTTCTACCGATCCAACGCTTTCTTGGCATTTAGAAGGCACGTATGTGAAGAATCGCCTTCGACAAACGCCAGAAGAGCGAGAAATTCGCGATGGCCTCGAGAAGATTCTTCGAGCATCGTTCCAATTTTTTCGAGAAAAAAAAAAGAAAAAAGAATCCAGACGGAAAAATACCATACGAAGAAATAAAAAAAAAAAAAGAAAAGAAAATAGCACTTAAACGTTCGACGACGTCTTGCGGGAACCACGATTTCGTAATATTATTTACACGTTTATATACCTATTTGTGTTTGTATACTGGAAAAAATTGATTTGTCGATGTTTTTAGTACGTGCTACGACGTACGCCAATCAAACTCGAATATCATTTGTCTCACTTGGATTTTTTGTACTTGATAAACGCGTAAACTGTTCATCACAAAAATTAGGATAGAATCAAGGACTCTTCTTTTTCTGTCTCTCGCTGCTCTTTTCTCTCTCGACTTCGAGAAGTTTACGATCACAGAACGACGATACTGCTGCTGCTGCTATACAACATACAACATAACGAAAAACTCGCGAGCGAGAAAAAAAAAGAGAGGCCAAAAGCAGGCGCGCGCAGTAGCGTAGATCCTAATATCTGAACGACAATCATTCGCTGTGTTATGAAAAAGCGAAAATTTGTTCATCGCTCGTACATAAATTATCCGTGTTTACGCCGCTGTGTTTATATTACAGTCGACTCCCTCACTTGTCACGTTCCCATTTGTCCACTGTCCTCATATATCCACTCCGTCTGTTCCCATGTGTCAACTTCCCCACTTTCCACTCTGACACATTTTTCGAAACATTCCGACGCCTTGCGCGTTGCGCATGCGCTGTGATGTCAGCAGTCTTAAAAGTGGGGATGGAGGAGAACTTGACAGAAGGGAACATATTTGGTTCGACGGGTTGACAAGTGGGAGAGTTGACTATTTTTCTACTCTACTCCCGCATTTTTTTTGCTGCTTTATTGACTGTAGATATGGGAATATTTTATCTTGCCTGTATGTAGTACGGCAGACAATTTTTTTTGTTTCAGTGCATAAGAAAACGAAAACTCTGTATAGTTTGACATTCTGTATAGTTTGGAATCTTAATACAATAGAATTATGATAATAGAATAACCGTGTCACTTGAATAAGAACAGCATAATTTTGAATCCTTTCTACATCATTTTTATTTATCAATATGTGTGTGTGTGTGTGTGTGTGTGTGTGTGTGTGTGTGTGTGTATTCATTTTTTTTCTATAATTTTTCGTCGAGAAGATGATTCGTTATAGAAAATGCTAAGGATTATTCTATCGAATCCCATCGCGATATGCGCCTCAAGATTAAAAAACTGAGTCGCCGGGAACGATCAAGGGGAATAGTGAGAGGCCATATGATAATTTGCATCCTCTGAATTATTATTTTTTTGTTATTATTTTACTCTTAAATACGAGAAGGATATATATCATTATCCTAAATTTACAAACGTTACGGACTGTCTTCGTATTTCGCGTTTAATTATCATTAATATGTATAATTTTATGTATATATGGTTTATATTTTTGTATTTTTTTGTTTGTTTTTTTATTAACTCAGGGTTCGAGGTGTTCCGCAGTTTACCATCAACACACACATCGTCTGTTTTATATCAAATGGCGAAATACATTGATACTCGATCTAATTTTAATCAGCCTCTTTTAAATCGACAACTATATAAAAAGTAATGCAGTTTCATTTTTTTTTCTCATTGTCATTTTATATCTTTTGTTAATACATATGTAATATAGGCGTTTATTTGATACGCTTCGCAGACACTTTTTATTCTTTATTTATTTCCGTTTTATTTTTTTTTTGTCGTCTTCCAACATTCTTGAAGACGCTCCTCAATGAACGCTCGATAACGACTACTTTGATATCCCAAATTTTTCGCATTTTTTTTCTCTCCCTTTATTATGCTCACTCCCTCATCTGGACGCTGTTTTATTTTTCTTTATAGTTTCGTTTACTTCTTCCAGGACGTGATCGAGGGATGGTCGAGTGGGTTATGTCTTAAATTGTACTGTCTTGAAAACATACTCAATTTTAAAAACTCTTAACACCTATATATAATAACATGTGTTCGTACTAAACTTACTATCACAAACTTGCCTAGAGGAAGAAAAAAGAAGAAGAGTAATTAATCGGCAATGAAAATGCATTCACACGATCTTTCGATCGCGGCGGTCTTTTTTTCTTTGAAATTTAGCACGGTTTTTTTTCGGCCGTTTGTGGAATAAATAACGCTGAGAATTCGCGGAGGGCATACAATCAATTCTTAACGGCGACAATGATTAAGCTCTGGTTAAACAAGCTCTAGTTTTACTGAGAATAAAGATTATAATCTTGCGTTTTATTTTTCAAATAAAATCTGTTTTTTTTTCATAATATTTTTTTTTAGTTGCTACCATAATACTGGAGGTTCAACAAATTCCTCTTGAAATTATTCTCGGGACGATCGTGGGCTTCGATAAAAAAAAGCCTTTACGATCGCGAGCTTCTCGACATTTTGCAAAACGAGTATCCATTTAATTTGTTTAATTCGTTCATTCGTCTCATATAATACATTTCTAACGATTTTTTTTCTCTCCTTTTTTGGCACACCTCATAAATCACCTAACAATGTTATCTTCGACGGGCTCTCGTGTCCTAATATTTAATTCAATCTCCATGGATTTCTCTTTTCCTCGGCGAATTACTTTGTTTTTTTTTTTTAACTTGTTAATTGAATCACTGGTGATTGAGCTACATACGAGTTTTTTCGATGATACGTGTTATACATAGACGATCGTAACTCGTATTATTATATTGTCCAAATATGCCGGTATCGAACAATCCATAATTCAGCCTCAATACTCATCTAAGGCTTCCAAGCTGAAATAGAAAGTAAATAAAAATAAAATAATTACTAACGAATCAAAAGTGCACTCAATGCGTTTTACTCTTGCAATTTTTTACAAGCGATTCAAAGTTTGTAGGCATTTTTTATTAATTTGTTTGCGGTTGTTAATCGATCGATGATTATTCGATTTGTTTTTTTTTCTGATATGAAACGTCATGTTTTTTAATTGAATTTCGTGCAAATTTGATAACTGGAGTTATTTGATCAGTATTTTGAGTTGAAACTTTAAAGCGTCTGCTTGTAGACATTTTTTTTTTAGACAGAAGATTGAAGAACGAAAAAATAAAATTTTACGATTTTTCCTTGTTTCGAACTTTTGAACGAGACTCTCAAGATCCAAGACAAAAAGATCTTGAATCGCTCTTTCGTTATCCGTCACCTTCTAATTTTCTGGTCATACGTACGCCTAAAATTTTTAGCTAAAACCGAACAAAGTTTGTTGTTTATCTTAGTTTTTCGAATTCATAGGTGTGGCAAATTTTCAGACTCAAACTGAACATTAATTACCAAATTTCAAGCAATGCCGATTCTTCTTTTGAGTCTACATTCTTATACGATTATTCCCTCTTTTCCATTACATTCTCGCGTCTATCTAACTTACGTATTTACAGGACTAGGAAATCTTAACTTTAAAATGATCTTTCCTCGATCTTTCCCTCGATAATTCAAAGACTTCGTAAAAACCACTAAATTCATACAAAATTGTAAAGAAATAAAACAACGTGGCACCGATTTTACATTCGCATGGAGGTTCAAACCGAGTTGATGCATAAAATATAAAATACGATTTAAAAAAATATTCAGTCATCTATCAGATCTACAGGAAAACAGTTTTGATTCAGTTTCATGATTTAAAAAAATGAATAATAACAGTAGACTGTAAAGTTTAAGAATTAAGGAGGGAAAGGCCAGAAGATCGGATGAGCATAATACGAAAAATGGAGTGTCTTAAAAATCTAACTTAAGCCTAATTTTTTAATACCTAGTATATGCAATTAGCGCCCACCCTCTTGTCGTCGTTTTTTCCTTCGTCATTTTTACTGTTTTATTTTCTTATTCATCAATCACATTCGTATATGTCAAGGTGTTACAATCAGCGAAATATTCCATCGAGCATTTTTTGTCCACTGTACTTTTAAACCGAGCGAATACTCGATTAAAAACTCATGCTTCCTCTTTCCGCACCGTTAACACGGTATAATTCTTCTTCTAAATAAATTTCACCATTGCCCTTGTCTTTTGTTTTTAAATGCTTTTTCACCAATTCATTATTCTTCTCGAAATTCTTAGTCTCTCCAGCAGCATTTCTCAAATGGAGGGACGACTTTTTTCTCATTTTGTTCCATTCCATTAGCGAGCAACCCGCGTTATCTCATACCAACGAGGAATCCTTCGCAATTTCAATGGTTTGCTTTACACGAGTCTCACTAATTGTGGGAGACAAATGATTTACAATATGTTGCTTTATCATCGTTAACCGAGAGTTTTGCTTATCTTCAAATTGCAGAACCATGAATTGTTGTATTAAGGGAGCAGTCTGCCATTTTCAATGATTTTGTTAATAAATTTTTTTCTCACAGTAAACTTGATTTATTTATATCTACTTTTAATACATGAAAGTAGACATATGAAAATAATACAACAATTTTTTTTTTTTTTTTTTACTGTAAATCTCGCTGGTACGGCAGCCCTGGTACCAGCTGATACGGTTAGCCCTGTTAAATCTGGGTGACACGATATCTTGACTTTGGATCATTTGAAACAAAAAAAGTGGCGAAATTAGTAAAATATAGACTTGTCGCTATCGGTGGGCCTAGAATAATTCACGTGTGATAACGAAAAACAAAATGGCGGACTTTTGAAATTTTTGATCTTTTTTTAAACTTTAATTGTTTAAATAATCGACTAAATATTAATAAAAATTTATAATTCTAGGTCAAACGGAAGCTATACATGTGTAGAATAAGTGTACCAAATTTCAGCTCGATAGGTGCAAAACTTTTTTTTCTAGAATGTCAGCCAGGTCAAAAAACGTTGTTTCGAGAAAAACGCGTTTAAAGACGCGCCAAGCGCCTAGGCGCATCTGAGACCCTCGTCTTGCTATGCGTATTTCTACCTGTTCACGGTCTTTCTGGCATAAATGACACTTTGTATAGTAATTCTATATATATCTACTACACAAATCTGTACTTTTCAGAAAATCGATTTTTGAAAAAAAAAAAAAAATGGCAGACTGTCCCCTTAATTGAACAACAATACTGGAAAGATTCGTTCGTTCAACGCTGTTGCTTCTCGATTTTTCATCATCATTTATATGAATTCAATGAGAGTACGTGCAATTCGAGCCTCTGTTGTCAAATCTCCAAAAACGCTCTACGTTTTTTCTTCAGTTTCAGGTTCATATACATTTTCCTTTTTCCTTTATTGCGCCTTGATGGAATGTCCACGAAAATTCTATTTTACTCTTTTCTACAATCGTACATACGTTCTTTCCTTTTTCTAACTCCCGACTGCCAGCAGGGCAAAAAGACGGGAGTTATGCGTTTTTAACTACGTCAATATCCTTTCGAGGCCATGCGGAAAGGATTTCCTCGATTCACGAGGCTGTTAACCAATGAATGACACTTCCGGTCGTCCATATTGTCTCGCAGCTAAAACTTTTGTTCCAGCCTTCGTTTTTTCTTAATCTTTTGCGTTCGCTAATCTTCTACGGGATATCATCGATGATTTTATTGAATTTCTCTTTCGATCTGATGGATTGTCTTCGGTCGTATTTTTCCTTCTTAACTTCCTCTATAGTTTATTCGTTTATCCAGTTTTTATCATTTAATCGCTGCTAATTTTGAGAACACATTATTTTTCATGATTTTAAATTCATTTGTTTTTTTTTTCTTTTCTTTTTTACTATCTCACAATTCGCGCATTCCCAAATATTTGTATTTTCGTATTCTCTCTGCCTATTCGTTCTCTATTTTCCTAACGAAAGAAAGAGAAGAAGAAGAAGAAAAATGTTTTTTCCCTGTATCCTGAGCACTCGAGCCTGTCGAGTTAACCTAGCGCCACTTTTTTGTCGCATTAAGTTTCACTAGGACGAAACTGAGCAGATTCCTACTGTTTCTTTTTTCATGAAAAAAATGTTTAAAAAAAATGATGGATCTAAGAATGGCGTAAACGTAGGTAGCGGTTTTCAGCGATTTTCTTTTTGTTTTCATTTTTAATGAAGCAAAAAATACTCTAAAGCTTTACGATATAGACATTCCTCGGAATCAATGAGAGTGATGGATTTATCCAAAGGAAAAAAGCAGAAATTAGCGTTCAATTCCAGCTTTACTTTTTTATCGATCGGTCCAATTATCGAGCACCTCTGTACGAGCCAAACCTCTCCCATCACTAATACATCCCCTTTACCAGGGAGAGGATGAGCTTCGTCCATTTATTGGAGAAATAAAGATAAAACAAATAAAAATAGAGTATAGCGATAAATCGCTGAACATTGACATTTTCCTAGAACGTCCCGAATCTGGGTCAATCATTGGCATTGTGACTATTCGAAAGATAAAAAAAAGAATGAATTATCCACTGAGTGGAACACTATGAATGCTTTCGCAGCAGCAATTTCGTGGGAATAAATTTTTTTGTTTGTTTTATCAATAATTCTGTGTGGCACTGCATGATTGAGAGTGAGATTCCATTTGCCGAGGTTTAACCATCCAGTTTTTTAATCATTTTTCCTCGAAACATCGTCTTTCGATAGCTCTCATCTTCGTCACATTTGTTTTTTTTTCATATAAATTCACGATGGAAAGAACCAAATGAACTAAAATTTGTTGGATAAAATGAAAAGATTTCTTTTCATCGTTGTCAGCGTATTTTCTTGATTCTCTCGATAGTTTTTCAACATTCACGTCGTTTCTCCCTTTTTTTCGTTCATCGCTATCGTGAGTCGTGAGATTGACGTTTTTTGAAAATTATTTTTCATCAATCTCGCCCTGCCAATCTGTGGGTTATCAAACATTTTCTCTTTTCTTTATCACGAGATACTTGGTCGAGGGTTTGGAGAGGCTTGGAACTGATTGATCGACAATTTTGATGCCGTTTAGAGAGGCGGATAGACGATAGGGGAATTTTTCTGTTTTTTGCATTCGTTCGATTCTCAAATGGAAAGGGGAGCCTCTTCGCAACGATGCACGAAGCCGTGTTGGGGTCATCCGATCGAATGATCCGGCAACAATATGCTGACGGATTTACGATTTGCTTGATTCACGCTTGAGCCGTTGACACCGGAACTTGTGACCCCCAATGGTTGACGATGAGACGGTGCTACGACGCGCACTTCCGGTCTCGGAGAAGCGTCTCTCAAGGGACTGTTGATACCTACGAGATCCTCCGGACTCGTCGTTACTACGGGCCTGGAAGAATGCAAAAAAAGAGTTACATCTTCATCATTACTTTATTCGGGATTGTAAGGATATTTTTTTGAGTCCAAATTCAACCGGTACTTCAGAGCGTAGTTAATTGTCAAAGTGTTTCGTTTCATTATATTTCTCTAAGGAGCCTCTTACATTCGACGATTATATTCCCTAGAGAAAATATTGTGGCATGGGCTTATTTCAAACGCGCTTTTATTTTCTTATTTTTTACTCACGGACAATATTTATGAAGTGAAAATATTGTCTACTGCAAGCAACGTCTTTGAGATCACTCCCTGCGCGTACTATACATTTCTTATTTCGCGAATATGCGCTTTACGTCGCCTATATTGTATATATATATATATATAAGTAAAATGAAGACGCTGCGATGGGAGGCTCTTAGGTAAATTAGAAAAAAAACACAGAAACAAAATGCTAGCTTTTCATTCGGTCGACTTCAAAGAAAGGCGTCTCATTTCATCGCGCTCGAGTATTTTCTTATTACGCCAGAATTCGGACTTAATTTGCCTCTCTTTTCATTTATCGTGCTCGCGATTTCTTCGTTTACGAAATAAACTTCACTAATTTGCATCACGAAGAAATCCGAAAGCAGACTAATTCTTTTTCGTCGTCTCTTCTCTCTTCGTTAGTCGACGAGAACATTTATTTAGGTTGAACGTCGAAGTTGAAATTGGCACGACACCTCGCGCTATAATTGTAATGCGACATGACTGTAGTAATATATTATATATGTATATTGTGAAATTGCACGCGCTTTAAATTATTCATTTTTCGAATTACATCCACGTTATTTTGTCGCTCGGCAATTTTTTTATTCATTCATTAATCACATAGGTTTGCCATTAAAGCAAATACGATAATAAATTTATTATTTCCGTTGACCAGTCACAATTGCGGCGCATTTGCAAACAAATTTTTTTAGAATATTCAAGTCATTAATTCCGTGCTACATTATATTTAAAAAAAATTGATTCTGTAGTTAATAATTAATTTTAATTGAGTAAAAGAATAAATTGAATGAAAAACTCACCTGTGTTGCGGCGGTGGTGTTGGGGTCCGCGAAAGTGGAAAACTGGCAACTTCCCTTGTCACAGAGAGCGATCTTATCGAGCCGAAGGTTTGATCTGGCGATAAATTTGCTCCTACGCTTTGTACCATCCCGCTACTAGAACACATAATTTATTGTAATCAATCAATGACCGTTCTAGATAAACAGAAAAAATAAACAGTCTAGTCAATTTATAAACGAGGCAAAATATGGTCATTTTTTATAGTTGAGCCGAATGGACATTGCGTCATTTTATTATTGTTGATGCTTATCAATTAGCTGCATTTTAAGAATATTACAATTATAGATTATTTATTCAATAAAAGCATTTCTTTACGCTCGTGAAATATTCGAAGCTGTATAAAACATTGTTTTAAATATGACGATGCCTTTCGAGATTTCACAGATTTTTAACTGGAGTTAAAAATATTTGATTCTGAAAAATCGACAAATTTTCAAACTCGTGAAAAAAAATCTGGATAAATTCAAGTAGGTATATTCAAAGCACGTGTCATAACGGAATAAATTCAAGTTTATGGGGATGACCGTTGTTGATAGGATACCCAGTATATACAGCTGAAGTTAGAGTCGTATTGTGTCTCAATTGATTGCACTGCAATATCGATTCACAGAATATCTTGTTATTCCGTACAGAGAGACCACGGATGCGAACACATTTACTCGTGTAGAAGTTGACACATCTTGATACACGCTTCGGACATAAATCTCCGATATACATCGAACAATACGTCGGAGTGCACCAACACTCAGATACGTCGAAACGCTAAAAGTTTCGTTATTGATCCTTGAGAATGACAAGTCTACACGTATGCATTTATGTATCGGAGTGTCTGTCCATAACTCATTTGGTTTCAGGACTCAAAATCATAAAATTGAGTTGCAACTGGATCATGATAGCGCAGTGATGTTCTGACGTTGTCAAGTTAATTTCCTCGCGAGATAATGTAGTGTGGAACGTTAAATCGAAATAATTAATTTGATTATGGAAGTTTATTATCGGAGTCAATTTATCGTGATAAATGTCAGATTTAATGTATCTTTTTACCCTAATAATGATGTTGGATTTTAAGGGCATTTCAATAGAAACAATTTGAATTGCAAGAAAAATGAAAATTACGAAGAAAACATTTTTATTTATGTATTCAATTCTCGTTGTTAGCGTTAATCAATGAAATGCCAATACAGGTGAATAATTAAAGCATTTCGAATTCACTCATAAAAAGGACTGTTTTACTGCACAATTAGTGCGCGAGCGAATTTGCATCACCTTCGAGAGTAATGAAAACTGAGCCAAAAGCCCACTTTAACTGCACGAGTCAGCGGGTCAGCCGCTACCTCACTGACGACGAACTTTAATTAGATTCGTCTCTAGATACTTTCGGTTTGTATATTTGAACACACGCGCTATATGCGACGATCGTCGGTTTGAGGAAAGTTATTCATTGTCGTCGATCTTCGTTCTTTGCTTATATGCAAATGTAAACTCGGCCACTGACGCAAAAAGCTTTTCATTGGTACAATTATATTTTCTATTCGGATTATCGTTAAAAGTGTTAATTTTCAGCATCAAAATAATAGTTAAAAATTTCATTTTTAATCTTACACAAGTTGATTTGGTAATTATAATATATTTTTTGATGTAATTTATTTACAATATCAATCAATTCTTTTACACAATTCAAAATTAATTCATTTCTCGGAAGAAACACAAATTTTTCGTAATGTATCTTGATTTCTATCTCTACTTATCTCCTGCTGGGAAGATATTGTTAACGGGACAGACCTAGTTAGAATTTTCGAAAAATCGATTTTTTTTTATTTCATTTTCAAAAAGTAGAATCTCTTACGAACATTTTCCGCCCAGGTAAATGTAAATCGGACCATTATTCGCCGAAATACAAGACTTTGTAGCACGTCGTGTCTGAGCCATAGGTAAGCAGGTAGCGGACTTCAAGTGCGTTTTTCTCGAAACCATGTTTTTGAAGTCGGTGATCACTGTAGCTCGAGAACGGCTTTACCGATCGGGTTGAAATTTATATCACTTCTTCTATACATGGTAGTCCTCCATATGAACGAAGGATTTTTTTTTTGGATAATTATTTTTATTTTTAATAGCAAAAAATGGAACTGATATTTTGGTCAAAAAAACACTTTTGACTTTTAACGGCCGCCATTTTGTGAAAAATGGAAATTTTTCAAAACCCTTCGTTCAACTGGAGCATTATATCATTAACTAAAAATCCCCTCCGTTTTTTTTGTTTCAGATGAGCCGTTGCAGCGTGAGCTTGATCACCGCAAACCGTGTTTTTTTTTGCAGCGTCCTCGGCAATTGACGGTCACCAGCTTATTTCGATATGTATTGCGTTGAAAAAATTGCAACATATACATTACATATGTATCTTTTAAACGGAAGAACTTTTGTTGTGAATTATTTTATCGTTTGACCAAAAAAAAATCGGAAAAAAGGCCTTTTTTTTGACGTTCCAACTAGGTCTGTCCCGTTAAATATCTCCATAAAAATACCTCCCAGGAGACATCGATGTATATCAAGAGACTCGGCAGAGTCTCGGGACAAGTACATTTGACAGCTGTGCGTCGTCTGCTTGTTCCGAGCGCTCGCCGAGTCGATACTTTCTCGTAGTAAAGCGATTCGCGGTGGTGGGGGAAAAAATTCGATGTTATTTCAGCTATCTGCAAAGCCCAGGAGTCGTCTAGCGACCTGGAAATTGACATGGAGACTGATTACGCGATGCTCTTTCGATTGAGCCCAAAATCAGTACGATTAATAAAGTAATTGCTGAGAAAAAACTTTGCACGGGGATAGTCCTATCTCGGACTTTGTCAAACTACGCTACATCGAAGGATTTGACGTGTCTGTATATGCGCGTCCAACAATACATTCAAAGGGGTCTGTTCACCCATGTTAGCCAATCCCTGGCAACGAAATTCCTGATTGGTCACAGCTGCGATGTTTCCAATGGATCCGTCGTCGGCAAAGTTTTATATGTTATTTATTTTTTTATTATATATCTGAAAAATGAATGAACTGATTATGCGGTGTTATTATCTCTGAATAAAACGATTCACCGTGGTGGGAGTAAAAACTGAAATTCATTTTCTTTAATTACGAAGCTCAGGAGGCATATGATGATTTGAAAATTGAACTGGAGATTTATTACGAAAAAATACTTCGATTGAGCCTTAAATCAGCACGATTAATGCCGTATTTGCTGAGAAAAAACTTTGCACAGGCTCAAGATTATGCTGACATCGATGTATTGGCATGTCTGTATACGACACAATGAAAGGCCTCTTGACGCCTTCCGAGCTTGTGATTGGCCATTCCGTTTCATCTTTCTCTCCCTATACCACGCAAAGTCTGAACGGAGTTTTCGAAGTGAGAATGAGTGCTTATACGCGAGACGTGTTTGTGGATAAATTCGGGAAAAAAATTATTTCGCGATCTGTGAATAAATAAATAGTTCGAAGTACCCATACCGCGGAAAGTCTGAACGGAGTTTTCGAAGTGAGAAGTTCTTATGCGGGACGTGTTGTAGATAAATTCGGGAAAAAAAATTATTTCGCGATCTATAAATAAATTTATTCACAAATCACGAAATAATTTTGGATCGTACGCGTACGATCCAAAAATGATTTCTTTAATATAAATTCAATGACAGCAATTTAGAGTTTCATTCAAATTCACGCATTTTTTATTTTTTTCCCCCTTTCGATCGCGACTAATTAGAATCTCGTGGCTTAAACAGTATTGAAAATATTAATCTTTTTTCACGAACATTTATGAGGTTATAAATATCGAGGTTAGGTTCAATCGACTCTTGGTTACAGCAATAATAAGAAAGTGATGGTGTGAAAATAGTGAAGTGCTTTTAATCAACTTTCGAACAGTGCTGAAATGAATATACATTCTTTTATTATTGTTAACCCTGCAGTTTTTATTTTCCACACTTAACTCTTCGACGGAATTTCTCTTTCGCGATTAAATGTTCCTCGTATAAGATTTCTTGAGAAATCGTTCTTTTCGTTTCTTTGATAAATATGAAATAGTGTACGTTGAACTGTTAATCATGATTGGTGTGAATCGATGTAAATTTGGAAAAGGAACTCTATAAAACTAATAATGAGTGTCAAAAAAATGTATATGGCAAAGTTTGTTATTATCATGCCGAGTTTTGAGCAGTGTTTAATAAATATTTTTTTTTAACTGTACACCGTTGACAATTTATTTTATTGGTCCCTTTCCTCTTTATTATAAAATGTTCCTCGCTGGCCATAATAAGATTTGTACATCATAAAATGTTCCTTGCATGATAATTGTTGGTCCATTCCAAAAGATTTTCGACGTCGTTTTTCTATCCAAAATATGGTGTAGAATCATCTCGCGTTTGATGTATTAACAGACAAATACACTGTCAACCTGCATTTGGATATATATGGATGCATCTGGATTATAACCGTAGTAAGTAATGATATATCTTTATGTCAAAATGGCTCGTATAATATATGTTTATGTCAAAAGACTATGGCGGTATATACTCCATATCCTATCAAAATTTGTATCTTTGGATTGCAACGAATGCCTATAGACTCTGGAAATTCTGTGAAGCGACAAATGTACCAAGTATTTCCACTTTTTGGCTCCGATCGTAGCATTATGAATTGAACATTTTGTTATGAAAATTCTTCGGTTGCTCATTTGTCAATGGGATCAAAAATATTGTCTTCGGAACACCGTGGATATATGCAAAATTTCAGAATTTTGTTTGGCTCAATATGCTCTATATTTTTTCACATCCCCGCTTTAATTGTAGCATAATGAATTTTAAAAAATTGTTTCAGAAAGTCTTCTGATGTGTTTTTTCTGACATTATCAAAATTTATATCTTTGGATTGCAACGAATGCCTACAAACTTCGGAAATTGTGTGAAGCGACAAATGTACCAAGTATTTCTACTTTTTGCCTCCGATTTTAGCATTATGAATTGAACTTTTGTTATGAAAATTCTTCGGTTGCTCATTTGTCAATAGGATCAAAATTATTGTCTTCGGAACGCCATGAATATATGCAAAATTTTAGAATTTTGTATGGCTCAATATGTGCTCTATTTTTTCACTTCACCACTTTAGTTGTAACATTATGAATTTTGAAAAATTGTTTCAAGAAGTCTTCCGATGTCCTTTAACTGATATTATCAAAATTTGTATAATTGAATTGCAATGGATACCTACAGCCTTTGAAAATTCTGTAAAGCGACAGATGTGCCAAGTATTTTCCCTTTTGCTCATTTGTCGATGGATTAAGAATTGCTGCCTTCAGAATGTCATGCATACATGCAAAATTTCAGAATTTTGTTGGGCCCAATGTGCGCTACATTTTTTCAATTCCCTAATTTAGTTGTAGTATAATGAATTTTGAAAAATTGTTTCAGGAAGTCTTCTGATATTTTTTTACTGATATTATCAAAATTTGTATCATTGGATTGCAACGGATACCTACAGACGTTGGGAATTTTGTAAAGCAACAAATGTACCAAGTATTTCCACTTTTTGGCTCCGATTGTGGCATTAAGAATTAAAAATTTTGTTATGAAAATTCTGCGGTTGCTCATTTGTCAATGGAATCAAAATTATTGTCTTCGGAACGCCATGAATATATACAAAATTTCAGAATTTCATTCGGCTCTATTGAGCTATATTTTTTCACTTCCTCACTTTAGTTGTAGCATAATAAATTTTGAAAAATTGTTTTAGGCAGTCTTCTGATGTGTTTTTACTGATATTATCAAAATTTGTATCATTGAATTGCAACAGATACGTACAGACTTTGAAATACTTATGAAGTAACAAATGTGCCCAATATTTCCACTTTTTTGCTGGAATAGTGGCATTATTAGGACTTGAAAATTTTATTATGAAAATTATTCGCTTGCTCATTTTTGGATGGAATTAAAATTTGGCTTCGAAAAGTAATGGCTATATGCAAAATTCATAAACTTTATTGAGCCCGATGTGCGGTATGCTTGAGTTGTGGCATGATTAATTCAAAAAATTGTCAGAAAGTCTTTGGTTCCTTTTTTCTGGAAGTATAAAAATTTGTTTCATTGGAACGCAACGTATACTTACAAACTTTGGAAATTTCCTGGAGCAACATGTGTGCTCAGTATTTCTACTTTTTGGCTCCTATTGTGGCATAACGAATTGAAAAATATTTTCAAAAAGATTTGCTCTACGGATGCTCTGGTTGTGATGGTACGAAAATTTGCACGAAGATAATGCAACTGGTACAACTCAACTCGATCCATTTTCTTGGGCACAGTACTGATCTAAGTTTGCCCGCTTTGTTGAATTTATTGTTTTAAAATATCCATAACATACTTTCTGAACTTTTCGAAATTCAAAGATAATATTAAAATACCTGTAAGTTCTAGTTTTGATGCTTTCACGGCCATTATTGTTATAAATATCAAAATTTGCATCAAAATTTGTATCATGGGAATGTAGCCGATACCTACAAACTTTTAACATTTTGTGAAGCGCCAAGTATTTTCACGTTTTATCTTTGATTGTGGCATTATGAATTGAAAAATTTATTACAAAAAGTCTTCGGCTGCTCATTTTTGGATGGGATTAAAATTTCTGTCGGAACGCTATAGATACATCCAAATTTTCTGAACTTTATTGGGCTTAAAGTGCACTATGTTTTTTCACTTTTCCACTTTAGTTATGGCATAATAAATTTAAAAAGTTGTTTCAGAAAGTCGTCGGGTGCTCTTCTGCTGATAGTATCAAAATTTGTATCATTGGAATGTAGCCGATATCTACAAACTTTGAACATTTTGTGAAGAGGAGACATGTGTGTTAAGTATTTCCACTATTTAGCTCTGATTATGGCATAATAAATTGAAAAAAATTTATTCCAAAGGCTTTCCTCTACAGTCGCTCTGGGTTTGATGGTATCAAAATTTGCTCAAAGCTAATGTGACTAATACAACTAAATTCATTTCATTCTCTTGGGTACGATCCTGGTCTGAATTTGTCCGCTTTGTTCAATATATTGTTTTGGAGTTCCCATAACATACTATTTGAACTTTTCTATATTCAATGAGAATATTGAAATAGTTGTAACTTTTTATTTTCATGGTAGTAACTTCTTCAATGTTATTGACAAATAATCATGATTCCACCTTGTTAATAAAAATAAGAATGAAAAAATGCGTGAACTTTTTTCACAATAGATTCGATATGTTTTCTCTAAACATACGTGAAACTGGTTTTTTATTTTATCATTAATCAAAAATGAAAAATTTCGAAAAAAATCGCCCCATTTTTATCAACAAGCTGAAATAAGCGTAATATTTTTTACCACAAATCTACAAATATAACAAGGAGATACTGCTGTTTAATATGTTTATTTGATAAACACAAATTCAAATAGCTACAAATTCTATGGAAAAGTTCTGACTCTTCTAATCTTGCTCTCAAAAGCTTTGTAAATTTTTGTATCAGACTCCCAGTTCCCGACTTATTTTAGCCTGATTCCAGAAAGGTAAATCGAAATGTCAAAAAAATTTGACTGGCTCGAGAATAAAAAAAATGCCAAATTGAAAATTCCAAAATACGTGCCCCTTTATTTCATGGGGAAAAAACCTGACTCGAAGTAGAAGGGGTCAGGGTTTGGAAATGAAAAGGCGATAATTTCCCAATATAACCTTTTTCTAATCTATATAAAGTGAGATGTTTCAAAAGAAAGAGAAAAAACGCATCATATCACGCATAAAAACCCCCTCGCGGAAAAAACCTGGACAAGTACATTTGTTGACCGCCGTTCCCATATTTTTCCACTAATATACATACACTGCAAAAACCTGTTCTCGCAAAAATCCCTAAGAAAATCAAATCCTATCAAAAAGTAAGAAAAGTGACCACTCTCAAAAAATGTATCAAATAAATTCAAATCACACAAAACAAAATGAGTTAATCCTCACGAAAAGCTAAGGTTGGGTTTCGCAAAAAGTTATAAAATAAATTGAGCTATACTAAAATAGATGTGGCCAAGTACGGGAGGCTTTATCGTGTGATAAAATCTTCAAATAATGTTGAATGTTGATAGAGAAAAGAATCATGTTCGAAAATGCAGTTGTTTTACCAACCAGAATGAAAATAAAAACTCTGTATCAATAAGGGT